>CM017769.1:31681572-32881572 GCA_008009225.1 Acer yangbiense | reverse complement strand
ATAAATTAGTAATTAATATCATATTATTACTGTCCATATTTGTGTATCAATGTATCATCCCATGCATGCATCTAATAGCGGCTCATTTGGGGACGTGGATTACTGGAAAAAGGGACGAAGTGGAGGATTGGGACAGGATCATCGGTTTCAATTTATGAGCACAGGTGGATTCCTCACCCGACAACGTTTAAAGTTTACTCTCCAAAGTTAAGGAGGAGCTTAAATGGGTCAGACAGTTGAAGACGTCGTCCAGGGCTTGGAATAATTAGTTGCTGCTGGATTAGGGATGGGCGTGGGGGCCCAATGAGGGCGGGAGAGGGTCCCCCCTCCCAAAACCCATTTAGGGTGATGTAGGACGGTTTTGGGTGTTGTCTTATTTTATTAATTTGGGTCTTTATTTCTTGTTTAGCAAGTTTATTTATTTTAGCTTGATTAAGAATTAAATTTAGGTTTTGGAAATAAATCAAACTTACCTTTTAGGTAAGATTTGATCTTTGTTTTTCAGTCAATTTAGGAATCATGAATCTTAGAAGATTATGATAATTAGTTTTGATCTTTTTCTGTTTTAGTCTTTTTAGGAATGTCGTATTCGAGTCGTATTAGGATTAGTTTATTATAAATAGTCTTATTATTTCCAATTATTGTAACTTTTTGATAATAAATAAAATCGTTCTTTGGAATACTTATCTGTTGTGGATTCGACATGCTCTTTGAGGATTCGAGAGCGCCATTTTCTAACGTAGATTAGGGAATGATGCTCTCGAATCCTCAAAGAGCATGTCGAATCCACGATAGATAAGTGTTCCAAAGAACGATTTTATTGATTATCAAAAAGTTACAATAATTGGAAATAATAAGACTATTTATAATAAACTAATCCTAATACGACTCGAATGCGACATTCCTAAAAAGGCCAAAACAGGAAAAGATAAAAACAAATCACAATCTTCTAAGATTCATGATTCCTAAATTGACTGAAAAACAAAGATCAAATCTTACCTAAAAGGTAAGTTTGATTTATTTCCAAAACCTAAATTTAATTCCTAATCAAACTAAAATAAATAAACTTGCTAAACAAGAAACAAAAACCCAAATTAATAAAATAAGACAACACCCAAAACCGTCCTATATCACTCTGAGGATACCAATTGACGTAGCGGAAATCACAAAAGAATACAACTAACGTCAATATTCTTAATAAACTCTGGAATCCACCAGAAAACGAGAGAAACTCTCAAAACAAACTCTGATATTTTATTGAAATAATTGAATAATTAGGCCAAAAGGCTTACAAGCATATTTATAACAAATAAACCCTAACTCTAATTCTAATACGACTCGAATACGACATTCCTAAAAAGACTAAAACAGGAAAAGATAAAAACTAATCATAATCTTCTAAGATTCATGATTTCTAATTTGACTGAAAAACAAAGATCAAATCTTACCTAAAAGGTAAGTTTGATTTATTTCCAAAACCTAAATTTAATTCCTAATCAAAACAAAATAAATAAACTTGTGAATCAAGAAACAAAGACCCAAATTAATAAAATATCAATTTTTTTTTTTTACCCAAATCAGATTTCTTCCGATGGAGTAAGGGCACGGTCTGGACCGCGGTTCATTCTTTTTATCCTACATCAGTCACCCCTTCTTAAAAAGAACTCGTCCTTAAGTTCGGTTGAAGTACGAGGATTGACAAGTAAACAAAGAAAACCCCTAGTCGTCTTATGGGAGTGGTAAACCCCTATCGAAAAGTCCCTTCGAAGCGCATCCCAAAGCCACAATGGAACACTACTACAAAAAATGCAAAAGAAATCGGTTTTTTTATATGGAAGAAATCGGTTTTTGAAAATTTTAAAACCGATCTCTTTTTGAGTGATTTAGAAAAAAAAGCGCAAAAGACATCGGTTTTTAACCGATGTAAAACAAGAGAAAAGAAATCGGTTTTACTTAAAACCGATTTAAAAACCTAGTAGAAAAGAAATTGGTTTTACTTAAAACCAATTTAAAAACCTAGGAGAAAAGACATCGGTTTTAGTTAAAACCGATTTAAAAAACCTGATGTAAAATTGATGAATTACAAAAAAAAATCCCACCGTCGCCGGCCACCACCACCGGTGGCCAACCCCACTTATGATAATAATGACAATTAATTGTCATTATGAGGAATCGAACTCGCAACCTCAAAGTCAAAGTGGTAAGCCTTTACCACCTGACTACAAGATTGAATGTGTTAACAATTGCACAATATATATATATATAACCTATATGAATTGTTAGGAAAAAAAAAAAAAAAAAAAAAAACTTGTTTGATAAATTTAAATTTACTCAACTAATCAAAATTCTAATTTCTACTGCAAACGTACATATATTAAATAAATTTTATTGGTGGGTTTATTTTTCATTTCATTTTTTATTGTGTGGTTTTGTGTTCTGCTAGAGATATTTTTATGCAAACTTTTTCCCTAAAACTGTATCTTTTGGCAACGAAATAATTTTTTTCATCCATGCTAGATTTTTTGATTTTTCGATACGAATCCAACGGTATAAAGAACGTAAAATTATGGGCGGTATTTTGAAAGTTATGATCAATTATTCAGTCAAAGGTCAGAAGCAATTGAAGATATTTTTGTGCAAACTTTTTTCTTAAAACTGTATCTTTTGGCAACAAAATAATTTTTTTTGTCCATGGTAGATTCTTTGATTTTTTGATACGAATCCAACGGTATAAAGAACGTAAAATTCCGGGTGGTATTTTGAAAGTTATGATCAATTATTCATGAGTACTCAAAGGTCAATCGATTGGAGATATTTTTGTGTAAAATTTTTCCTTAAGAAATAATTTTTTTTTTCCATGATGGATTCTTCGATTTTTCGATACGAATAAAATGGTATAAAGAACGTAAAATTCCGGGTGGTATTTTGAAAGTTATGATCAACTTTTCAGTCAAAGGTCAGAATTGGAGATATTTTTGTGCAAACTCTTTCCTTAAAACTGTATCTTTTGGCAAGGAAATAAATTTTTTTGTCTATGTTGGATTCTTCAATATTTTGATACGAATCCAACGGTTTAAAGAACGTTAAATTCCAGGCGGTATTTTGAAAGTTATGATCAATTATTCATGAGTACTCAAAGGTCAAGCGATTGGAGATACTTTTGTGTAAACTTTTTCCTTAAAATTATATATTTTGGCAAGGAAATAATTTTTTTTTTCCATGGTAGATTCTTTAATTTTTCGATACGAATCCAACGGTATAAAGAACGTAAAATTCCGGTTGGTATTTTGAAAGTTATGATCAATGTTTCAGTCAAAGGTCAGAATTGAAGCGATTGGAGATATTTTTGTGTAAACTCTTTCCTTAAAACTGTATCTTTTGGCAAGGAAATAAATTTTTTTGTCCACTTTTCAGTTCTTCAACTTTTCGATACGAATCCAACGGTATAAAGAACGTAAAATTCCGGGCGGTATTTTGAAAGTTATGATCAATTATTCATGAGTACTCAAAGGTCAAGCGATTGGAGATATTTTTGTGTAAACCTTTTCCTTAAAACTGTATCTTTTGGCAAGGAAATAATTTTTTTTTTCCATGGTAGATTCTTCAATATTTTGATATGAATCCAACAGTATAAAGAACGTAAAATTCCGGTTGGTATTTTGAAAGTTATGATCAATGTTTCAGTCAAAGGTCAGAATTGAAGCGATTGGAGATATTTTTGTAAAAATTCTTTCCTTAAAACTGTATATTTTGGCAAGGAAATAAATTTTTTTGTCCACGTTAGGTTCTTCAATTTTTCGATACGAATCCAACGGTATAAAGAACGTAAAATTCCGGTTGGTATTTTGAAAGTTATGATCAATTTTTCAGTCAAAGGTCAGAATTGAAGCGATTGGAGATATTTTTGTGAAAACTCTTTCCTTAAAACTGTATCTTTTGGCAAGGAAATAAATTTTTTTGTCCATGTTGGGTTCTTCAATTTTTCGATACGAATCCAACGGTATAAAGAACGTAAAATTCCGGGTGGTATTTTGAAAGTTATGATCAATTATTCAGTTAAAGGTCAGAAGCGATTCGTGAATCCGCGAGTGAGCTGTTTTCATCGCTCATTTTCTCACTTTTCCAAATCGATTTTTGAATATTTTCTGATTTAAAAGTGTTTGTTTGCATGTCTACTTTCTTGTGTCAAAAGTTGAGCAAATAACGTTGAGTATTTTTAGAGATGTGCCCTTGAATGTGGACATAGGTCAAATTTGCATTGCAGAATTTTGCTTTTGAATCTACATCGGTTTTTATAAAAACCGATGTCTAAACGCTTGCTTTTAATATCGGTTTTTATAAAAACCGTTGTCTTTTCAACGCAAAATTTAAGACATCGGTTTTTATAAAAACCGATGTCTAAACGTTTTTTTTTTAATATCGGTTTTCTTAAAAACCGATGTCTTTTGAAATTGTAATTTTAAAGACATCGGTTTTTATAAAAACTGATTTCTAAAAGCTTTTTTAAAATCGGTTACCAAAAACCGATTTCTTTTAGTGATTTCTAGTGATGTCTTTAAGCATTTTTGTAGTAGTGGAACCAAAGTAATAGCCCAATGAAATTCCAAGAGAGTCCAAGTTGTCCACCATTGTCGCTGCCTTGTCCCTTTGGTCTCGAAACCATCCATGTCAACTATCATTGAATTAGGTTTGCCCACAAAATAAATATGGAATGGATCAAGAGTGCTAATGAACCTGACAAGATCTTTCTTCACCTCAAATCCATCCCAAACAAAGTCAACATCAACCAATCCTAGTCTCACTTTAGTATCTTCAAACCCAATGTCTAGTTTACAACAGATTGACCAACAAGAGCTAGCGGTTTTGTTACCAAATCTTCAAAAATATTGCTCTTGATTGTCTTGTCAATTTCTTCAACAACTAGATTTGTTGATTCAATGTGATTTTTGTCAACCACTTCAAGGCCAATTGACTCCACCATTTTGTTGGGTGAGATTCTCAAAAACTGAAGACTCAAATTGATCATCATTCTCTTCAATTTCAACACACTCTTGAACACTACTCTGGCAATTAGCAACTTCGCCTTGTGATTGAAAATCATCGTGAGTAGCATCATCAGACATCGGATGCGAGATGTTGTCCTTGAGTGTGGAGTGAGACGGATTTGGGATCTTCTTTGAAAGCTTACAATCTTCGTTTCTGTTAACAGGTTGGCCTCAGGCAAATCCTTCGGCGCGTGTCCTGTTAACTGGTTACCTGTAGTTAGCGTTGAGGTTCATCCCAGCAAGCATGTCACGAATCTGCGCCACTTGTTGCCGTGTTTCCTCCACCACCGCCCACAAGGCCTCTACCCCACGACCATCGTCAATAGGGTTTCTATCTCCTGTTTTGTTATTTGCCATCGAGCTAGGCGAAACCTTAAGAATTGCTTACGAAAGATAAATCCACTCGCGGCGAGATGATCACTTTGTCGAACCCTGAGGCACACTCAGATGAACCTTGACGCAACGACCGGTAGTTACCCAAGCATGGATCGCCATGCAGGGGCCATCATTCCCTAATCTACGTTAGAATATGGCGCTCTCGAATCCTCAAAGAGCATGTCGAATCCACGACAGATAACAATTTTATTGATTATGAAAAAGTTACAATAATTGTAAATAATAAGACTATTTATAATAAACCAATCCTAATACAACTCGAATATGACATTCCTAAAAAGACTAAAACATGAAAAGAAAAAAACTAATCATAATCTTCTAAGATTCGGTTCCTAAATTGACTGAAAAACAAAGATCAAATCTTACCTAAAAGGTAAGTTTGATTTATTTCCAAAACCTAAATTTAATTCCTAATCAAACTAAAATAAATAAACTTGCTAAACAAGAAACAAAGACCCAAATTAATAAAATAAGACAACACCCAACACCGTCCTACATCAGTCACCCCTTCTTAAAAAAGAACTCGACCTTGAGTTCGGTTAAAGTACGAGGATTGACAAGTAAACAAAGAAAACCCCTATTCGTCTTGTGGGAGTGGTAGACCCCAACCGAAAAATCTCTCCCTAGTCCATCCCAGATCCACAATGGCACCACAGTAATCCTCCAATGAAATGTAGAAGATGCCCAAGTTATTTGCCATTGGCGATTCCTATCGATCGCGGCTTGGGCCGCTGGACACCTATGGAGGTTTAGACAACATTGATTCCTCGCTACTAGCTTTTCCCATCCCACATAGTATTCTCAACCTATTAAAAAAAACTCGTCGTCGAGTTTGGCAAGGTTTTGTTTAGGTTGATAATACTTTAGATGTACCACCTTGTCAATTACCGGCTTGAATGAACTTTCTTCAGATGGTAGGAACAATGTTGGATCTTCAAAATTTGAATGAAGAGAAGCAATCTTCAAATCACCCCTTAAAAAATTATGTGGATTTTCCAATAAGTTGTCACCCTCGGAAACTTTTTCAATGGAAATTGGTTTAGCTTCCAGTTGTGTTTCAACCACGATTAGATCACAATCTTCAACTCCTAAGATCAGTTGATCGTCTTCAATTCCTTCGACAATTTCCACTTCATAAGAAATATCACAGTCTTTAACTTCTAAGATCAGTTGATCGGCTGCTGGACACCTGCGGAGGTTTGGATGACATCGATTCCTCGCTACTAGCTTTTCCCATCCCACATAGTATTCTCCTCCTCTTAAAAAAAAACTCGTCCTCGAGTTTGGAAAGGTTTTGTTTAGGTGGATAATACTTGAGATGTACCACCTTGTCAATTACTGGCTTGAATGAACTTTCTTCAGATGGTAGGAACAATGTTGGATCTTCAAAATCCGAATGAAGAGAAGCAATCTTCAAATTACACCTGAAAAATTGTGTGGATTTTCAAATAAGTTGTCACCCTCGGAAACTTTTTCAATGGCAATTGATTTAGCTTCCAGTTGTGCTTCAACCATGGTTAGATCACAGTCTTCAACTTCTAAGATCAGTTGATCGTCTTCAATTCCTTCGACAGTTTCCACTTCATAAGAAATATCACAGTCTTCAATTTCTAAGATCAGTTGATCGTCTTCAATTCTTTCGACAGTCTCCACTTCATAAGAAATATCTTCAACTATATTTTCTGCATAACAAAAATCTTCAAAATAATCATCTGGAAGATATTCCTCCTGCATTACTTGTTTCATAATAGGCTATGATTGGATCCTATCCATTCCAAATCTTTTTCGATCTTTTTGAAAGTCTTCCCACCAAATTAATGCATCATTTTTCAAACAATCTTCTACACATAAAACTTTCAGACTTTCTGTGATTCTACGATAGTCAAAATATTCTTCAACTTTTTCCAACCAATTAATAAAATTTTCAATTTTCATATGTCTAGAAAAAAATCGAAGTCTTGGTTGATAATCATTATAGCTCGAAAAATAATTATTGTAACCAAGTGAACCTTTGAAACCCATTGAGAACTGAAATCAGAGTCCAAAAAAAAAAAAACGTACCAAAAATTGAACCTTGAGAATTGCTTACGAAAATAAATCCACTCGCGGCTTTAGGTGCGTACGACTTTGATGGATGAGAATGCGCGGCTGTCTTTGGGGCTGATTGTGAATTCTTTGAACTATCACACACATTTTTTTTTCTCTTTTTTTTTTGTTGTTGGGAAATATGGAAGGTGAATATGGTGGCTAGGAAAGTAGTTGGTTGTGATACGTGGACGCTGAGCCTAGCACAGAGGTAGACTCGGTAGCTCTGATACCAATTGACGCAGCGGGGTATGACGAAAATAAGAATGATCACTTTGTCGAACCCTGAGGCACACTTAGACGAACCTTGACGCAGTGACCGGTAGTTACCCAAGCATGGATCGCCATGCATGGGCCATCATTCCCTAATCTACGTTAGAAAATGGCGCTCTTGAATCCTTAAAGAGCATGTCGAATCCACGACAGATAAGTGTTCCAAAGAACGATTTTATTGATTATGAAAAAGTTACAATAATTGGAAATAATAAGACTATTTTTAATAAACTAATCCTAACACGACTCAAATATGACATTCCTAAAAAGACTAAAACAGGAAAAGATCAAAACTAATCATAATCTTCTAAGATTCATGATTCCTAACTTGATTGAAAAACAAAGATCAAATCTTACCCAAAAAGGTAAGTTTGATTTATTTCCCAAACCTAAATTTAATTCCTAATCAAACTAAAGTAAATACACTTTCTAAACAAGAAATAAAGACCCAAATTAATAAAATAAGACAACACCCAAAACCGTCCTACATCAGGATTCAAGAGCGCCATTTTCTAACGTAGATTAGGGAATGATGGTCCCTGCATGGCGATCCATGGTTGGGTAACTACCGGTCGCTGCATCAAGGTTCGTCTGAATGTGCCTCAGGGTTCAACAAAGTGATCATTCTCTTGTTTTCTGGTGGATTCCAGAGTTTATCAAGAATATTGACGTTGGTCGTATTCTTTTGTGATTTCCGCTGCGTCAATTGGTATTAGAGCTACCGAGTCTACCTCTATGCTTGGCTCAGCTTCAACATATCACAACCATCTACCTTCCTAACCACCATATTCACCTCCCAAAAAAAAAAAAAAAAAAAAAAAAAAGAGAAAAGAAATCCCAAAAAATGGGGAAAAAAATAAAAAGGTGTGTGATAGTTCAAAGAATTCACAATCAACCCCAAAGACAGCCGCACATTCTCATCCATCAAAGTCGCACGCACCTGAAGCCGCGAGTGAATTTATTTTTTGTAAGCAGTTCTCAAGGTTCAATTTTTGGTACTTTTTTTTTTTCAGACTCTGATTTAAGTTCTCAATGAGTTTCAAAGGTTCACTTGGTTACAATAATTATTTTTCGAGCTATAATGATTATCAACCAAGACTTCATTTTTTTTTTCTGGACATATGAAAACTGAAGAATTTATTAATTGGTTGGAAGAAGTTGAAGAATATTTTGACTATCGTAGAATAACAGAAAGTCTGAAAGTTTTATGTGTAGAAGATTATTTGAAAAACGATGCATTAATTTGGTGGGAAGACATTCAAAAAGAACGAAAAAGATTTGGAATGGATAGGATCCAATCATGGCCTGTTATGAAACAAGTAATGCAGGAGGAATATCTTCCAGATGATTATTTTGAAGATTTTTGTTATGCAGAAAATATAGTTGAAGATATTTCTTATGAAGTGGAAACTGTCCAAGGAATTGAAGACGATCAAGTGATCTTAGAAGTTGAAGACTGTGATATTTCTTATGAAGTGGAAACTGTCGAAGGAATTGAAGATGATCAACTGATCTTAGAAATTGAAGATTGTGATCTAACTGTGGTTGAAGCACAACTGGAAGCTAAATCGATTTCCATTGAAAAAGTTTCCGAGGGTGACAACTTATTTGAAAATCCACACAATTTTTCAGGGGTAATTTGAAGATTGCTTCTCTTCATTCGGATTTTGAAGATCCAACATTGTTCCTACCATCTGAAGAAAGTTCATTCAAGCTGGTAATTGATAAGGTGGTACATCTCAAGTATTATCCACCTAAACAAAACCTTGCCAAACTCGACGACGAGTTTTTTTTAAGAGGAGGAGAATACTATGTGGGATGGGAAAAGCTAGTAGCAAGGAATAGATGCCATCCAAACCTCCGCAGGTGTCCAGTGGCCCAAGCCGCGACCGATAGGCATCGCCAATGGCAAATAGCTTGGGCATCTTCTACATTTCGTTGGAGGATTACTGTGGTGCCATTGTGGATCTGGGATGGACTACGGAGAGATTTTTCGGTTGGGGTCTACCACTCCCGCAAGACAAATAGGGGTTTTCTTTGTTTACTTGTCAATCCTCGTACTTTAACCGAACTCAAGGACGAGTTCTTTTTAAGAAGAGGTGACTGATGTAGGACAAAGAAGAAGGAACGACGGCCCATGCTGCTACTGGTGTCCTGCGGCCCAACCGCGCCTAACTTCAGATTCAGATAGTTTTGGGTGTTTTCTTATTTTATTAATTTGGGTCTTTATTTCTTGTTTAGCAAGTTTATTTACTTTAGTTTGATTAGAAATTAAATTTAGGTTTTGAAAATAAATCAAACTTACCTTTTGGGTAAGATTTGATCTTTGTTTTTCAGTCAAGTTAGGAATCATGAATCTTAGAAGATTATGATTAGTTTTGATCTTTTCCTGTTTTAGTCTTTTTAGGAATGTCGTATTCGAGTCGTATTAGGATTATTTTATTATAAATAGTCTTATTATTTCCAATTATTGTAACTTTTTGATAATCAATAAAATCGTTCTTTGGAACACTTATCTGTCGTGAATTCGACATGCTCTTTGAGGATTCGAGAGCGCCATTTTCTAACGTAGATTAGGGAATGATGGCCCCTGCATGGCGATCCATGCTTGGGTAACTACCGGTCGCTGCGTCAAGGTCTTGGGTAACTACCGGTCGCTGCGTCAAGGTTCGATAAAGTGATTATTCTTATTTTCGCCATACCCCGCTGCGTCATAGGGGGACTGGGGGTGGGGGCATTTTGGGGAGAGGTTCCCCCTCCCCCACCCCTTCGGTGCTTCTTTTGAATTCTCTTATTCTTGGAGAATCAACCTTGCCGTTTTCTAAAAATAAAATTTTAAAATAAATTAATATTAAAATTCTTATCATTTTCAAATACATACATATATATATATTTTGAAATATTACAATAACTTAAGGTTTAGGGAGGGGGTGAGTCTCGACCCCACAACCCCGTGGTGTAGGTGTGAGAGGCATATCACTAAGCCAATATCTTGTAAATTTTCTAATTTGCAAAAAGAAAGGCTAAACATGAAATAAGGAAAAGCAATTCTATGAATAATTCATCATGTTCATCATCATCTTCTTCTTCCAACTTATCCATTTCGGGTATGAAAAGTGACGGCAACAACAAAACTATAAATTTTAAGGTGAATTATCCCTCTTATATGTGACCTTAGCTTGCTGCAATTAGTTATTATGTTTTGATACATATATATATTTTTTCATTGAAGAAAAGTTTTACTAACCGAAGAGTGTTTGATTTCTTACATGAAGCAGACCAAATAAATTATAAGATTAAAATGTAATCAGTATACGAAGAGCGAACGACGTAGAAGTGTTATAAAATAAAGAAAACAATAAGTCCCTTTAACTACAAAATTACCATTTCTTGATACGTACAATAGGTACAATATGCCTTGCATCTACATTTGGTATAAGTGACAACACTTACAAAATGAATTGGGTGTGAACACTGTTGGAGATCTATTAAAATTTTCAGAGGGTAAACTGCAAGAACTTTATGGTTATGGAATAATATTCGATGGTTATGGAATATTGCAAGAGGAATTAGCGGCGAAGAAGTTCAGGCACGGCCTCGAATTCTTATTCTTACCAAATGAATGTTTTTTTATGCATCATGTTGCAAATAATTTAGATTGTATGATCATGTCTTCCCATGCCCTTAATTGATAAAGATTAATGTTTGCCAACTTCATGACTGCATGCCATGTCATTTGTATAATTGTGTGGATATTTTTGTGTGTTCTAATAACTCTATTGTTGAGAAAGGTTTGTTTCTTTGTGAAGAGAAATTCTGAAGCTTTCGTTCCCATCCCAACATCTGAACTCAACAAGCGCCTTTGCTCTGACTTAGAGCAAAACAAGCGAATTGCTCGCACACTCACTCTGCATGCTAGTGCCTTCATGGTGTGTATTTCTGCGTGTTCTTATCTCTGACACCTTTTCATCTCTTCCATGGGCAACCTTCAGTATGAATCTATTCTGCAGTCAAGTAGCTCAGATTCATTTATTTAAAAAGTTCCCTTCAAAGTCTTGTCCATTAAAGTATGGCATGTGGCAGTCAAGATGCAAGAAGACGCCTTTAACTTATTTCAAGCTGGATTCATGCGTAGTTAGGACTCAAGGAACTCATTATAATGGATGGGGAATAACACCTATATCTATCTATTTCTGCAAGTAAAATTATGCCCATTCCATCGGTAAGTTCCAAGTTGCTTTGATCGTAGTATATATTTATTAACAGAATAGCCCTGTATTGATATCTATTGAAATACAAGAATATTGATAGGGTTCTTCTTTTATCAGGACTGTCTTTTTTTTTTTTTTTTCTCTTTCTCTTCTTCTTTTTCTTCAGGAGCTTAGTTTTGTAACGTTACAAAACCAACTCTGTAACATTACAAAACTACAAACCTGGTTTTGTAACCTCACAAAAAGGTTCTGAATTTTTTTTAGAGTTATTGGCACAGATGCCCCCTGAAGTATACGTGAATTAGCATGTTACCCCATTTTTTTTTTTTATAGATATTAAACCCCTCAAACTCTCATTTATTGGCAAACAGTTGAGTTTATTGCCCTCTGAATGTTTGTTTGAGAGGGCATCTACAATCGGGTTTGATACTTGAAATAAAGTTTGTTATATGATAATTATGTGATAATAAGAAAGTTTGATATGTGAAATAAAATTAGAGTTTAATCAGGGTTTATCATAAGTTAGGGTTTATCATAATTTTTTATTTTTTTATTTAATTGAAGAGATATATTTGAAGATATTGGTGTAATTAATGAGTATACATAGTATTTGATTTATTTTTAATTAAAGTAATTTTTCTTTATTGGTAAATTTTTATTGGGATATATTTATAATCATTTTTTTTTTAAATATGGGTATACTAATTAGTTTTATGGGTAGCAATGTTGGCACTCATATATATATATATATATATATATATATATATATATATATATATATATATAGAGAGAGAGAGAGAGAGAGAGAGAGAGAGAGAGAGAGAGAGAGAGAGAGAGAGAGAGAGAGTGTGTGTGTGTGTGTGTGTGTGTGATGAAATCCATCTATTTTAATGAATTTTGATATGAATTTTTTAGTGAATAATAAGTTCAATAAAATCTACGTATAACTAAAAGAAGAAGAAAGCACATTAATTTTTATGAATGGTAAGGATCATGATGTAGTAGCTGATAAATAAATACAATAATGTTAGCCAACCCAAAATTTAACCCAAATTTCAATACAAATGATGTAGAAATGGTTCTTTCATTAATCACATTATCCCATATTGTGTGTGGTGATAACAACTCACTTGACACGTTATTCGGGTTAACTCAAATAAATATTGTATAAGAATTACGTTGTTTAATTACCGGACAAATGTACCGAGGGATTTCATAAGAAAAAAGGAGTAATTGCACAAACCTCCCTTAAGTTTAAGCCTAAATGCAGCTAAATGGACCTTTTGCTCAAAATTACACAAACCTCCCCTAACATTGGTTGACTTCCATTAAAATTAACTTTGACCAAACTTTAACGATAAAATGAATTTAATGCCCCTATTTGTATTATTTTACAACCTAAAATAAATAATTAAATAAATATTATAAAATAATAATTTTAAATTTTATTAAAAATAATGAAGATAATATTGTTATTTTTTTTAGATATTCATTACCATTTTCAGAGATATATTATATAATATATAATAAAAATATTAAGGATAATGTTGTTATTATTTTTTTCGGGTTAATTACACATTATCCTTAACATTTTTATTATATATTATATAATATATCTCTGAAAATGAGTGATGAATATCTTTAAAAAATAATAATAACATTATCCTTATTATTTTTATTAAAATTGATTTTATTATATATTATTTATTTGATTATTTATTTTAGGTTTTAAAATAATACAAATAGGGGCATTAAAGTCATTTTATCCTAAAAGTTTGGTCAAAGTTAATTTTAACGGATGTCAACCAATATTAGAGGACGTTTGTGTAATTTTGAGCAAAAGATCCATTTAGCTGCAATTAAACTTAATCTCAAGGGAGATTTGTGCAATTACTCCTAAAAAAAATTATGTAATTTTCTAGGATTTCATTTTGTGGAGTATGACACTCTACTTAACCGTATGATATTTGGTACTGCAGCAAAAAGATTTCAGTGATACGTGAAATCCATTATTATTCAAGCATTATCCATGTCTGCTATGCTGCGCCTGTGTATGTACTTTGGAAAAGATGAACAAGTAGTCAAGTAGTTCATATATGGTTTGTATTTCAAAAAATAAAATAGAATAATTCTGCAAATGTTACTGCTGTTAATAGGTGTTGCAATCAAGTTGGTAGGATAAGGTTATCACCACATAAACACCAAACAATTTTAGCGGTCTGCTTTTATTCCTTTGAGAGCCATCACACATAGAATAGATGGATCAGGGGACAGTATTGCCGGTTGCCACTGGCAATTACTCCTCAGTCCTCCCACCAAACTCCCATTTATTTCACATGTCATATCAACTCATATTTAGGTTATGTTTGGCAAAACAATCTGCTTATAGCTTAAATTAAAAAAATAATTAGTTTAGCAAAAAAATTGACAAATGTTTCTAAATTATTGAATTTTAGAATTGCTTTGCTTTTAAATTGATAGAAAATATGGTTGTCAAAATGACAAAATAAGTTGGACCGAGTCAACTCCGTCTCTTTGGTGGACTTAGTCAACTCGTCAAACAATAAAAACTCACGATCTGGAACTGTTGCACCAGCGTCGAGACGGTGCCTCCGGTGCTAGAGGAGGTGAACCCTAATGCATTTGATATTTTGCTATGCCACAACCAAACAATATCATATACAACAAAAAAATAGTGATTAATTAATTTATGATCTCCTTTTACTTGTGCAAGAAAAATATGTTGTATAAGCTAAGATTCCTACTTATTGTCAAGGTGTTTGTAATTGTAAAACGAGGCTACTTACAACTAGCAATATTTCAAACAGAAACAAAAGCAAGCTAGCTAGGCTTTATATATATATATATATATAGCTATGGACCAGAGTCTTCTTCTTGCATGACAAGATATGTACTACATAAATTAGTAATTAATATCATGTTATTACTGTCCATATTTGTGTATCATCACATGCATCTAATAGCCTCATTTGGGGACGTGGATTACTGGAAAAAGGGACGAGGTGGAGGATTGGGACAGGATCATCGGTTTCAATTTATGAGCTCAGGTGGATTCCTCACCCGAAAACGTTTAAAGTTTACTCTCCAAAGTTAAGGGAGGAGCTTCAATGGGTCAGACAGTTGAAATCTATTGGGATATTTTTATAATTAATTTTTTTTTTAATTATGGGTGTACTAATTAGTTTTATGGGTGGTAATATTGGCACTCATATTATATATATATATATATATATATAGAGAGAGAGAGAGAGAGAGGTTCTTTGATGAAATCCATCTATTTTAATGAATTTTGATCTGAATTTTTTTAGGGGGCGTATTCAATTAGGATTTTGAAAGACTTTTAATGACTTTTGTTAAATGGATGACTTTTGCAGATTTGATAGACTTTACAAGATTATGAAAAACTTTCATAGACTTTTATTTAAATAACTTTCATAGACATTCATTTTAAAAGACTTTTATAGACTTTCATTTTAAACGACTTTCGTAGGCTTTCATTTTAAAAGACTTTTATAGACATTTATAGATTTTCATTGACTTCTAAATATAATGTATAATTTGTTTTAGCAAAATTATATATATTTATCATGTCAATAAAAATAATTTTTCAAATAAATAAAAAAAATCATCGTTAATTAAACTTGACAAAATCATTCATGTCTATATATGTGATTTTAATTTTTTTCTTATTTTAATTATATTATGCATTATAAAGACATTATGCTCCTGTTTTTTTTTTTTTAATAATTAGTCAAAATATTATAAATTTTCTTTTAAATAAATGTAGCAAATCGACAATAATATTAACGTTTACATGTCTCTATGAAAGTATAACAATGAGTATAAAAAATCAACCAAAAGTTCATTCAAGTTACTAAAGATAAAACATAAAAACTGCACCTAGTTGTTGAATAAGATCAATGCCTAAAAGTGGGTAGTTTAATATTGATCATAATTATATGGAGTCACGCGCATACGCGACTTTGATTATGACATATTGGCATGGTTAATTAGTGGTTTTTGTCTTTTATTATTTTTATTTTACAAAAATGAAGTTCATTTGATTTGTTTCGGTGTTGTTTAGTTGCTTTAAAAATATAGGTAAAGAATTATGAAATCTCTCGTCCTTAATTGCATAGCCGATGAAGAGTTGTTTTAT
Organism: Acer yangbiense; assembly: GCA_008009225.1. Classification (NCBI taxonomy): domain Eukaryota; kingdom Viridiplantae; phylum Streptophyta; class Magnoliopsida; order Sapindales; family Sapindaceae; genus Acer; species Acer yangbiense. Next base: position 32,865,382 of record CM017769.1, on the reverse strand, counting down.
ATTATTTTTTAGTTTTTTTTTTTTTTTGGTTATAGATCGTTAATGTTTGTATGTTTTTTTTTTTATAATGTTTGTTCATTTTAAAGTTATTCGTTTTATTTTATTTATGAAATTTGTTAAGAATAATTGTGCTTTTATTTGAAAATAGAACATATATTTGGTGGTTGATGTTTTTTAAAAAGTTTTATATTTTTCTTTTAAAGTGAAGTTCTTTTTATTTATTTATTTTTTTTAAAAAAAAGTCATTTAAAGTCTTTGGTAGGAATGGAAAACAAATTGTGAGATTTGTTATAACTAAAAGTCATTAAAAGACATTAAAAGTCATTGATATTTTAAAGTCGTTAAAAGTCATTGAGATTTTGAATACCTCATAACTTTCATAGACTATTAAAAAGTCTTGATTGAATACCACATGACTTTTAAAACTTTTTAAAAGTCTATAAAAGTATGTATTGGATACCTCGTGACTTTTATAGAGTTGTTAAAAATTTACATTGAATACACCTAAACTTTTTAATTCCATAAAAGTCATTAAAAGTCTTTTAAAATCCTAATTGAATACACTCTCCTTAGTGAATGATAAGTTCAATAAAATCTACTTATAACTAAAAGAAGAAGAAAGCACATTAAATTTTATGAATGGTAAGGATCATGATGTATTGATGTAGTTGATAAATAAATACAATAATACTATACAACCATAAAATTAGAGAGATTCAAAAGTAGCCATTTGAAACAATAAATTTTTGTTAGTAACCACTTTTGAAACTTTAATTGTTAATGGCCACTTTTTTTAAAAAAAATCAGTGTATGTCCATAAATTACAAGAGTACCCGTGAAATTAGTTTTTTTAGACAAAAATCCTCAAACTTGAAATCATGACTAAAACTTGAATGTTGAAACTTGAAATCATGAGTAAAATGAAATGTGAAACTTGAAATCATGACTAAAATGGTTACGTGAAACTTGAAATCATGCCCAATTTCACTTCTTCCCCAACCTTCTTCCCCAAATTAGGTTTTTTTTTTCTTTTTCTTTTTATGTTTTTTGTTTGTTTTTCTGTAGATCCGTGCGCCGGTCGGTGAAGGGGGAGCTCCGACAGCACGACGCACGACGGCTCAACAGCTCAACGCATGACGGCGGCTGGGCTAGAAGGACGGCGTCGCATGAAGAGCCTCTGCCGCGAAGCCACCACTTCTGCCGCAAAGCCCAGAAGGTCGCCGGCGCTCGGCGACCCTCAGAGCACGCCGGCGAGAGAGATCGAGGAGAGGGAGAGAGATCAGAGAGAGAGAGAGACCAGAAGAGAGAGAAAGAAAAAAAGAGAAAATAGAGAGAGAGTGTTTGGGGACCCTTTTTATATAAGGGTTTTCTAGTAATTTCTCAAAAAAGTGGTTATTAACAATTAAAATTTTGTTTATGGTTAAAAACGAATTTCTCATAATATATGTAGTCATTTTTGGCAATTTCCACAAAAAATTAGCCCAAATTTCAACATAAATGATATGACAAGTGGTTTTTTCATTAATTGACCACATCATCCCATATTGTGTGTGGTGATGACAACCCACTTATCACATTATTCAGATTAACTACTTTGTAACCCATACGATGTACGAGCATATGCTAAAATATAAGGTAATGATCATCAAATTTACGTGGCAAGTTGGAGCTCTGTTATTATATAATATATTTACCATAATATGCTAAAATATTTACTATAATATGCTAAAATATGCTAAAATAAAATTGTGATTCAAAAAGCAAATGTATTTACTACCAACAGCAAAATGTATTTATCACTTATAACAGTTAAATGATTTGGAGATGTAAAATTAATTAAGTTTATTTAAAAAATCATTTAGACCTGTATTTACTTTTGACATTGAAAAATTTCATGTTTAATACACATGTGTCATCTATATGATATCTTTTCCAATTTGGTGATACCTAATTTGGTCTACAATGCATGATAGTGTCTTAATATCCCATCTATATCATCCGTAAAAACAACAAATTAAAGTGTAATACATTAAAAATAATAAACTTATCATATGTCAATTGATTTATCTTTAGATGAAAGCACAAAAAATGCATGCTCATAATAATACAAACGACACAGTGAATAATTTATAAGTGATTTTATAAATTAAATTATTGGTCACTGTTTAGTAAGGCGATTCGACTTTGTATCCAGTTTTAATATGGCTTTCTATTTCCATTTTTTTTCTTGTCTTTCCAAGAAATTAACTTTCAGATTACTACAAAACCTCTTCTTAGAAAATAATTGTAATATACTTCTGTTGGGGATAATCCTCTAGAACGATGAACGCGGAAACGCCGTGCCTAATATATGCCCATAACTCATAGCAAATAATAACGTCAATAAGCAGAAAAATAGATGAGAGAGAATAAACAATCAGAACAGAAGATATATGTGGAAAACCCAAATCGGGTAAAAAACCATAGGCTGTCAAGACGATAGAGAAAGTTTCACTATATGATAAACTGTTACAACCATATACTCCAGGATTAACTCTCTCACCTCAACCCCAAACCCCACTCACAAGATCCTCACCGAGTATCCCACAATATCCCTTAGGTCCCCCCTAAATATCACCCACGGATCTCTAACTTGATCCACCGATATTCCCTTGGATCCCTCCCCGGATATTCCCTTGGGTCTCCCCGGATCTCACTCACACTCTTTAATGTTTACATGGTGTTCTTTTCTCCACACAAATAAACCTAATTACAAGGTTCTATTTATACTAGTTACAGGGAGTATAATATAAAAGGAAATCCTACTCATAAACGTACAAGACTTACTTGTTCCACATAAATACTATTTCCTTTTATGACAAGTCTTCTTGTAAAGAGTAAATTCTTTTCCTTCAAGCACAAGAACTTCAAGAAATAAACTACTTCCTTTTCTGCTGAAGATTTCCCATTTCACGTATGCTTATGATTGACTACGATTCGGGTCACGGTTGTTCACCCGCTTCCTAAACCGTTACAAGTCACCTTAAATTACATCGCTTAGAATACCACGATCCATAAGCTGAAACAAACCTTGAAACCCGCTGTCCAGCCACGACCGCTCTCGCCACCGCTGTGGCTTTCACAACGCCACACACAGCGCTTTTCACTAGTCTTCGAAGCAGTGCTCGACCACTCCCATAACCGCTCTCAAAGCCAGAGTGGTATGGAGAGCGGTTCTCTCCTTTCTTCAGTTCTTCTATTCTTCAACCTCCCTCAAACACCACCTTAAACTTTCAAAAGTTATCCCACGTCTTCCAGGAAGTACCACATCAGTTGAGTCTTGTTTGGTTCACATTTGGTTCACTTAGGAATACAAGTCAAAACCTAACAACTTCAATGTAATAATAATAATAATAATAACAATAACAATAACAACAATAATAATAACAATAATAATAATCATAATAATAATAATATTTTATTATTATTATTGTTGTTGTTGTTGTTGTTGTTATTATTGTTATTATGAATTATTAATTAATGGGTTTTGACATTTCCACCCATAAATTTTTTTTTAGACACCCAAAAGTTCAATACACCCATTATTAGAATTTTAAAATCAAGCAATTACCATAATAATTTACCAAAATTGTAAAATATTACAATTAACATTTAACAACTAATATCTTAATTCACTATATAAACCACCATTTAATTTTAATTTCCTAAATTAAAAAAATTCACATTGCCTTTGAATTTTCTTTTCAATATCTATCTTAGAAGCCCTTTTAATTTTCTTTTCATGATGATCAGCATCTCACAGTATCATATTTAGACCTATTCAACTCGCAAAGCCTTCCCATTTTCCTTTCGTAACAATTCACCAGCTCTAATCTAAAAATAAATAATTCATGACCAATTGCAAAATTAATTAGGTCAAAACATTTAAAAAAAAAAAAAAAAAAAAACAGTAATAGTAGAAACTAAAAGTACCAATATGCTAGACATTTGTTTCAAAAAATAAAAATAAAAATATGCTAGACATTGAAATGGTGCATATTTATCATATATTTATTCAGCAACACTTCCAATTGAATATACATGTAATCAAACAACAAACATGTAGTAGAAATTAAGAATTGTAGCTACTTAATTGTTATAGAAATATAGAATATTATAAAATATTTGATTTATAAAATTATTGATGAATTGAACATTTTACAGAATCTTGAGAGTTTTAGAATCAGTATGGATGTGATAAAATCCAATAGACATCAAGATGTTGACACATGTAAAATCACCAAAGCCGTTGTTTTTTGTTAATTCTTGATACACTTATCTTGAGGGGCTCCGATACCTGCATATGCATATAAAGTATTGCAACACAATAAATTACCAAGTATTCTCATGAGAAAATAAAATAATAAGTGCATTACACAGATAAGAGGATCCTTTTATTCAGATTGGAGTTTGACAATGTGACACTTGAGAGTGTAAATTTATAGAAAAAAGACAGGAAAATGAAGAGTTTTTTATTTTTAATTTTGTGGGTGGAACCCATATTTTAAAATTAAATGAGATATAAATAAATAATACTTAAATTTAATATTTTATCAAATAAGTGGGATTTTCATTCAAAGTATCTATTCATATTACAAAATTGAGGTAACGTATTAGGAATTCGAGTTCCAGTGTTAATCAATTAACATTCAAAGTACTATTTCATCTTTATTATGGCAAGAGATAAATATGCATTAATATGCTTTTTTTTTTTTTAACTGTATATGCATGACGATACAGATTTGCAATTCCATAAAATCTGAAATTCATAATAATAATAATAATAATAATAATAAAAGAAATGAATAGAAAATATAGAAATCAATATATAGAATCTAATTTCAAATCTCCGACACGACGACATGTGGCACTGTGAAAGTCTATTATTATTATTATTATTATTATTATTATTATATATATATATATATATATATATATATGATTATTTGGATTGTATAGCATTACTCAAATAAATATTGTATAAAAATTTCATTGTTTACTGGACAGATGTATTAAGGGATTCATAAAAAAATAAAAATAAAAAAAAAATAAAAAAAAAATAAAAATTATGTAATTTTCTAGGATTGCATTATGTGGAGTATGACAGTCTCTACTTAACTGTACGTATGATTTTTGGACCAAATTAAATTTGCCTTTAGATTTAAGTTTTACAGTGATACGTGAGATCCATTATTATTCAAGCATTATCCATGTCTGCCATGCTGCGCCTGTGTATGTACTTTGGAAAAGATGAACAAGTAATCAAGTAGTTCATATATGGTTTGTATTTCAAAAAATAAAATAGAATAATTCTGCAAATGTTACTGCTGTTATAGGTGTTGCAATCAAGTTGGCAGGAGAAGGTGAACACCACATAAACACCAAACAATTTTAGCGGTCTGCTTTTATCCCTTTGAAAGCCGTCACACATAGAATAAATGGATCAGGGGACAGTATTGCCGGTTGCCACTAGCAATTACAACTGCCACCGAACTGCAATTTATTTCACATATCATGTCAATTCATATTTAATCTCTTCTCCATATATACAAGCTAAAGTCTTATGAGTTATGAGTGAGAGTCAGTGGAATGGAAATGGAAACCATGCACATTCTGTTGCTCTTTATTATTCAAATCCTGGTACAAGGTTCCAAAACTGGAGCTAATAAAGTTCCTGCCATTATAGTTTTTGGAGACTCGTCTGTGGATACCGGTAATAACAACTATTTACCAACGATTGCCAAGTGCAATTTTGAGCCTTATGGGCGTGATTTTCCGGGAGGAACGCCCACAGGTAGGTTCTGTAATGGCCGCCTTCCTCCTGACTTCCTCTCCGAGTCTTTCGGTCTCAAACCAACAATACCTGCCTATCTGGATCCCATGTATAATATTTCAGATTTTGCCTCCGGAGTTTGCTTTGCTTCTGCTGCAACTGGCTATGACAATGCCACTGCCGACGTTTTAGTAAGTTACATATGCTTAATTGCCATTGCTTATTCTCTGATCACTTTTACTTGATTTGCTAATGATGAATAAATATATACGTTGCAGAAAGTGATACCTCTATGGAAGGAACTAGAGTATTACAAGGAATATCAGGATAAACTGAAAGCATATCTTGGTGTCGAGAAGGCAAATGAAATATTAAGTGAGGCTCTCTATACAATAAGCATAGGAACAAACGACTTCATTGAAAACTATTACACGATCCCAGGCGGCCGCAGCTCCCAATTCACCGTCGAACAATACCAGGACTTCCTGATTGGAATAGCAGAAGATTTCTTGAAGCAACTTTACCATCTCGGGGTTCGGAAAATATCCTTTACAGGAATTGCGCCAATGGGGTGTCTGCCAGCGATGCGAACCACGAATTTCATGGATAATCATGGTTGTAACGAGGAATATAACAACGTGGCTTTGCAGTTCAATGGCAAGTTGAGTAAAGTGGTTTCAAAGCTAAACAGGGAACTTGCTGGGTTCAAACTTGTGTTTGCAGATGGATATTCCATTTTATTGGAGATCATCAGAAACCCATTCAAATTTGGTGAGTAAATTAAAGAAGCAAAAGGAGGTTTATAGCAATTTGTTTTTAAGACATTTTTGTTACTGATTTTTCAGGATTTGAGGTGGCAGATGTGGGGTGTTGTGGCACAGGCACATTTGAGGCTGGAATTCTTTGCAATCTGGAAGGTCCATTTACGTGCACAGATGCAACTAAATTTGTATTCTGGGATTCAATCCATCCTACAGAGAAAACATACAAGATCATTTCTGATTATTTTCTAATGCATTCCAAAGAGTTTCGTTGATTCGCGCTGCACAATATATATAGATACATATTTATTCTTCTCGAGATTCCACATAGATTAAGCTTGTTTTGGCAATAAAGGCTCGAGGCATTGTGATTTATCCTGAAATTGGATATTGTAGAATTCTCAAAAATATCAAGGAGAAATCTTCCTTCACCTTACTATATATATATTTTTTACTGTTTTATTTTTCTTGGATATATATTGTAATCATTAAAGAAAAGGTTGAGCTCATCAAAGATACTATGGGTTGGGAAACAGAGCTCCACTAGCTTCCTCCTATGGGACCAGGATCACCCTCAGCTACAAACGGCGCCAGGCCGCCAGCTTAGGCAGCAATTTCAGCTTTACTTCTGATGGCTCCACCTCATTCAACGCACATTCCATTGCATACACTAATGGTAGCAATCACTTATTTTATGCGTCATAATTTATTCAAGAACAATGCTTGCAAGCACATTAGCTACAAACAGCGCCAGGCCGCCAGCTTAGGCAGAAATGAATAATGCTTGGGTACTGACCAGTCAGTACCCAAAATACTGACCCCATCAATGAGAATGTAACACGTGACCTTTTTTATTTTACTTTTTACATTCATCTCATAAATTGAGACACGTGCTACACTCCCATCGGTGGGGTTGACTAATCGGTACCCAAGCATTATTCTTCATTCAATATTGATGAGCATTAAGAATACTACTGTGCTGGTCGGTTAGCACCCAGGTATACTGACCAATCAATGGTTGGTTGCCACGTAACCCAAAGCAAGGAGAAAAATGTAAAAAGTGAAAGAGTTTGGACCACGTGGCAACACCCAATTGGGTGGTCAATATGCCCGGGTACTGACTGGTCAGTACCCAAGCATTTTCCGAGCATTAATCCATGACCAGGAAGCAAGAACAGGAAAATAAAACTAGTTTTTATTTTTACTGACTGTTGCAACAATTCAACCATATTTGCTGCTATAGAATAGAGTACAGAATCTGAATCATATGGAGTTCATTCCTATTGATATCATGAATGTATTATACTGCTAAGTGCTAACTCATACCATTACACTGTACATAGCAATATCTTTCCTTCCAAGTAATTTGGTGTACACTAACTAGTTTTTTTATGTTTGTTGCAGCCATATACAGGTTATGATGCATCACATGACTAAATACAATAGACCGATTTGGCTGCAGTGACTACCTTATTTCACAGTATAATGGCAGGAAGGTAAGTTAAGACTACGGTAGTAGCTCAGGCAGCTGTTGTTTCCAAAATTCGTTTGGATTCAAGCGTCTTCTCGTATTCCTCGATGGACTTGAAGAGCTCCGAGAAGTTTCCCTTCCCAAACCCACCACATCCCCCCTTCTGGTATGTCTTCCCTTCCTCATCCTTGAGCATGCATCCTACTCTCTGAATTATCTCTATAAAGATAGTTGGCCTACCAAATTCATGTTTGATTGATTAGTTTCATTTTCGATAAGAGTATGCAAAATTCCCAACCATACATATATGGATTATAAGAGAGAAAGCCTGTTCAATAACCTGCATTGATGCTAAATTATTATGGTGTTACCAAATTCTGCAAACCAAGTGTTCTTGTCTATGCAAATCATTATCCACATATTTACGCATTAAAGCTTCCTACACTAAATCATATGAATACACCAAGTAGAGATCATATAAGAGCATCTCCTATGCTATTATGCATTTAGGTAAAATTTCTTGACACTTAGGATAGATAGATAATGAGTTAAAAAAAAAAAAAAAACGTAATTGCAGACAAAAAAATGTTTTAGAGACTATGGAAATGGGTTTCTCATTGAGAAACTCTCCTAGAAATCCTTGTCATCATGCCAAAATGGATCCATATTCAAGAGGAATGCCAATGTGTCATTAATAGCAATTCAAAAAAATGCATGCTAGCATCAGGGATGCTCTAAGTAGTTTCATGAAAACCTAAAATGAATTGACAAATCATAGCAAAGAAAGCCAAAAACAGAGAAGGAAAACATATATATACCTATCACCTAGAGGCTTGGTAAAAATCTGGAGAAGAGTGCCCTGATCGTCCCTGTCAACCAAAATCCCCAACTCTTGACACTGTTTAATCTGGTCATCAGTCAAGACATCAGCAGCACGCTTCTTCAAGTTGTCATAATAAGTTGGGGGCGGAGATGGCATGAACTCAAACCCACCAATTCCACTTCTCTTCCTCATCTCCCTCAATGTATTGAAAATGTCTTCACTCATAAGAGCCAAATGCTGCACCCCAGCTCCTTCATTGTGCTCCAAATAAGTCTGTATCTGACTCTTACGCTTCGTCCCGTAAACCGGCTCGTTAATCGGAAGCAACACCATCTCATCATTGTTACCCAACACCACTGAGTTCAGTCCACTCTCACTCGTCCCAATATCTTCTGATGTGAACTCAGCGAATTCGTGAAACCCAGTAAAAGCTTTCACGTAAGAAACAGCCAGGCCTAGTTCCGGCACGTTTCCGACGGCGTGATCAAGCCGTCTGATCCCGTAATCCAAAGGAAATGATGAAATCTCGTCCGTTGTTGATTCGAATCCGGGCAAAAACCCTAAAGGTTCAACATCATCTTTATAACTCACGTAACGCAACACAACATCACCGTATAATTCGACCTCAGAAATAATGGCGCGGCCTTTCAGGATTACCGGAGAGGCTGAGGGTTTCGCGCCGTGAGCGACGCTGGTGTGGAAAGCGACCTCGGCGTCTTCTACTTCGACGGCGATCGATCTCACCGCGAGCCCGTGAGAAGCAGAGAAGGCGCGGCAAGCGGCGAGATCGAACGTGGGTATGGAAGCGGAGGCCTTGGGGGCGGCGGAGTCGCCGGAAATGGAAGGAGAATAGGGCGCTGTGAAGAGGAAGGTGAGGTCACCGGAGCGGATGGCGTAGGAAGCGTGGACGGTGTTTCCGGTGGAGAGGTCAGACTTGGCGAAGAGGGGCATGCCGAGTCCCCAGGAGAAGCGACGAGCGACGTTGGTGGCGTCCGTACACCAGAACTCGACGTGGTGGAACTTCTTGACCCTGAAGCGGTCTGACTTGGGGTTATGGCGGACGAAGTTGCGGAAACCGACGAGCTTGAAGGCCGTCGACGCCGAATCTCCGTCGTTTTCTTTGCCCATTATAGTTGTTGTTGTGGTTGGACTGAATCTGTGGATACGAGAGTGAGGGTGAGTATCAAACTATGTATACCATTCCATTTTATAATTGTAATTTTGTCTTTATCATCAATTTGCTGACATGTTACGTTTATCAACACATAAATCACTAGTCATTCTTTCTTTTGCTGTTTAAGGAGATGCGTGATTGTTTTCGATTGTATTATTATATTATTACACATTTACACGCATGCTATCGTGATTGGATAATTCTTATCCAATATATTTGAAATTAATATATCTTTTTTTAATAAGTATTACATTATTAAATAATGAGTAATGCTACTTTGCCCAAATTTGGTGTCCAAATCTGGTGCTCAAATGACGTGGCAACACTATCATCCATTCATTTAGATTGTATTGGATTTGCTTGATTTAAATAAATGGATGAGAGTGTTGCCACGTCATTTGGGCACCAGATTTGGACACCTGACACCAAATTTAGGCAAAGTAGCATTACTCTTAAATAATTTTATATTTAATAAGGTAGGATTGACCTGGTAGTAAAGTCTCTTACATCCATATCATGAGGTTGTAGGTTCGAATCTATCCCCTTTCAACAAAAATCTTAAATTATTGTAATATTTTAAAAATAATAATAATTTCGGATTTTTTTTAGGAGGAGAACTTAAACTTATATCCTCGTAGTATAGGTATGAGGAAAAAATTAATATATGTTGCGGCACATATTAAGAATCGAAAAGATAATAAAAAGAGGAACAACTTAACAACAGGAGAAAATCTTGAGTGCATTTTTGCTCACCCACAATAACTAGGGTGAACCATTACCACCCACTCCGGGTGTTGACACGTGTCCCAAACTTTGGTTAACTTTGGATTAACTTTGAATTTTGGGTTGAGTTTGGAACACGTGTCAACACCTGGAGTGGGTGGTAATGGTTCACCCTAGTTAGTGTGGGGGAGCAAAAATGCATTCGAAAATCTTCCATATGTCCAACTCACCGTTGACGCTAGTGAGACAGACCAATTGAAGAGTGCCACGTGGCATAAACAATAAAAAGGTATTTTTAATTTTGACTTTATTTTCCCATCTTGTTTTACCTTCTTTTCGGAGCATTGTTTGTTCATCTTCTTTTTACATTATGAGATTTTCATCTCCACAAATTCGTTTAGTTTCTCGTTCCTTTAAATCTTTTGAAGATCGAAGAGATTTAAATGGTAAGTTAAAATATTTTGTCATCAGTTTATAAATATCTTAAGATAACAAAATCAATTTGCTAATTTTGTCCTTAAATTTATTGAGTGCATCTAGTTCCAGATCTGTTCATTACAAAAAAAACAGAGAACCAAAGCATCAGAGCAACAATTTACAAACACCGGATTATTCACTACCAATTCAATCCATTCTCAAAACTATAACTCATTTCCTTCTTCATTCAAAGAAATAATAAACAAATAACTAAACAGAATCATTTTCTAATAAGTTAAGATGAAGTCGAGATTTGAGAGTAAGAGAAACAAAAACAAAAAACAAAAAACAAGACGATATAGAAGAACTCAAGATATAATTGTATCAAAAATAAAAAATAAAAGAACTTAGATATAATAACTTTGAGAAGAAATCTCTGGAATTGGAAAATGGAAATAAAATGAGTTGAGAAGAGAGAGACCAGACCAGAGTGTGTGGCGTGAAAAAGCTAAAAAGAGATTGGAAATTCATTTGTTTTAGGGATATTATGATTTAGTCCCTCTAGTTTGCGTTTATCTGGGCTTGGTCCACTAATTTTAGGAATTACTAACTTGAGTCCACTAGTTCTCTGACAATATATATTCCAGTCCCTACCGACCAATTCCGTTAGAATTTTGTTGACTTCTGTTAGGTCAACAAGGGCAATATGGGAAATGTGATGAAAGCTTCTAGAAGCTTTTCATAAACAAGGGTAAAAATGGTATTTAATAATGAAAAAAATTTAAAATTTTAAAAAATATATTAAAATAATTAATATTATAAATAATTAAAAAAACAAAAACAAAATCGTGATCATCATCTTCTCCACCAAATCACCACCAAACCTAGAAAATCACCACCAAATATGTCCCTATACAACCATTTATGTCTCTCTCTCTCATCGTGATCATCATCTTCTCCACCAAATCACCACTACCAAATTCATCTCCACCAAATCACCACCACCAAGTTCATCTTTCTCTCGATCTCATCTCTCTCTCTCTCTCTCTCTCACATCACCACCACTAACTATTTCTGGGTTTGGTTTCGATTTTCTTAGGTTCAGTTTTGATTTGGATTTTGGTTTCGATTTTGATTTCAGTTTCGATTTAGGGTAGTGGTGGCTGGGATTGATGGGCGGTTGACTGGGTTGTGGTCTGGTGGTTGGGTGATGGCCGATTGACTGGGTTGTGGTGGTTGGGTGATGGCGATTCACTGTGTTCTGGCGGTAACAATGGTGGTTTCAGGAGATGATTTGGGTTTCGATCTGGGTGGTGGGTTTCGACGGCGGTGCTGGTGGTGGGTTTCGATTTGGTGGTGGTTTAGGTGTGGATTTGGTTGTGGCAAGAAGAAAAGAAATTGTTTGTGTTTGTGGCTTCTGGAATGGTGTGGAGAGATGAACAATGGAAGCTATGGTTTGGTGTTATTGTCTGCTTGATTTTGCTAGAGGTAGAAGAAGATATTTGGATGTCATTTATGCTCCGTTTGGTAGGGAGGAAAAGGGAGAGGAAAGAAAGGGGTGGAGGGAAAAGGCAGAAGAAAATGGAAAAGTGTGTGTTTGGTATGGAGGGAAAGGAAAAATGGAAGAAAAAAAGGGTGTGTGGGGCCCACCATTTTGTTTCCTCCCAAAAGTGGGAGGAAAATGGAAGGAAAGAAAGGGGGAAAAAGGGGAAATGGGACCCACCATTTTTTAGGTGATTCAAATTACAATTTTATCCAAATTTTTTTAATATATTAAATATAATATAAGGGTAAAATAGTAAAATTGATAAAATGATCTTTTCTTTCCTTCCTGTTTACCAAATAACACGAGGGAAAATCATTTTCCTTTCCTTCCCTCATGTTTTCTATCCCTCCAAAAGTTTCCATCATTCCTATTTTCTTTCCTTCCTACCAAACAGAGCATTAATATTAGGCTGAGGTTGCTTAGGATATGTGGGTGCCATTTAGTATTGGGCTAGGTTGCATAGACCGATTTTTTTTATTGTTATTTATTTTATTTATTTTTCATTCATTTTTTTTATTTATATTTATTTTAAAATTTCTAAAATTGGAGGGCATAAGGGTCTTTTCACAGGTGCCAGCTTTTATCAAGGGCAGCAGGTTCATTTTGCCCTATGACTTTATCATTTCACTGAAACCGTTACATAAGGACTAAACTTAGTAATTTCTAAAACTAGTGGACCAAACCCAGACAAACACAAACTAGAGGGACTAAAATCATAATATCCCTTTGTTTTATTGTTTGTACCACATGGCACTCTTCAATTGGGCCGTCTCACATTTGATGGTGGTAAGACGAACCCATGGAAGATTTTCTCCGAGAACTAAATTGGAAGATAGTTTCATGCCTTGGAACAATGGAACCTTTATTTGCAAAGCAATGTGAGTATGGCGGCTTTTAAATTCCTGCAAGAAACTTAAAGCCCAACAAACCTCTAAACCATTTCGAGAGAAGACATCTCCAATCAATCTCTGTAATTTTTTTCCAAAATGAAGTATTCCATTCCCATAAATTTATTACTCCAACCATTCTCCATTTTACAAATTTTAAATAATAAAATATTATTATTTTACTTTATATATTATTTTTCAAACATTATTTAATAAAATTATTTCTCTTAATTGTCATAATTTACTCGCTTAGTTGATTCAAACCTACATCTCTTTAAGTTTCTAACATTTTTTTTAAAATAATTTGTCAAACCTAAATATTTTTAAATCTAATGATTTTGATCTAATTTTTTTCCAAAACCCTTCTTCATAAGTTCGTAAAGGACATGATCAGCAGTTCCAGATGCAGTGCCTTCAAGGCCGGTTGATGACATTGCTTACTTGAATACACTCGAAACATTGCTTACTCAATGTTGTTCAAGGCCGGTTGAGGGCATTAGGTTTTGGGATGAAAATAAATTATGAAATGTAATTATTAACGATTAAATTTTCTTATGTTGTAAAAAACAAAATTACCATAATGTTTGTGATTACTTTTGACAATTCTCACATATTATTAAACAGCATCAACTTCTTTTTGACCCAACATGGATCCCTTCCTAAACCTTGACTTAGGTTTTGATGAGCCAAAAACACATGTCAATGATTTTATTATTATTATTATTATTGTAGTAGTGAGAGATTATGGCCTCCATCTCATAAAGAATTCATAGGATGGATCATAGAAAGTTATACAAATTGACGATATAAGGCAATTGGAATAAAATATCAAAACCTGCGTTCAATGATGATGACACCGTTTCACATGTAGCCATGTTTTCGTTGGTTCAAAATTTTATATTTCTAATGAAGTTGGTGGATAAATTGCCCGAAGATTATCTTCGTCTTATTACTTATGGCCGCAATGCATAAGTTGGAAACATTTATGTGGTGAGGATTCTTTTAACAAGAGATCGTCGTTTAGCTAGACGAAATTTCTATGACTCGTTGCCATTGATGGAAGTGTCAAATTTGGCCACTCAGAGATAATTTTGCATTTTTGATGAAAAACCAGGTGAGTTGATACCCCGTGATCACAATGATATGTTTTCCCGATTACTTTTCTCATAAAAATGATAAATTTGATTTGGTTTGGGAATTGATTCAAAGGCAACCTCAAATGACCACGGTTGAGCTTGATGGTCATTTTGTTTTGATCGCATTAGGATTCAAAACTTCAAAATGTCCAACTTATATTAAAAGTGTATGGAAGAGAGTTATCATAAGAAGAGATAAAAATCAACTTTAACGAAATACGTGGATTAGTAGAATTCATTTACAACATATTTGAAGAGTTTTATTCTGATGATAGTAGGGGTGGGCACTTTGAACCCAACCTGACCCGACCCAACCTGAAAATGGCGGGTTAGGCCAGGTTTGCTATGTAAAATCAATTAAAACAGGTTAAAATAATATAACCTGAAATTATGCATGGTTAGGTCGGGGTTTTATACCAACCTGCAACCCGAACCAACATATAAATTAAAATATATATATTATCTTGCCTGGAAACATTTTCTCATTTTCAAACCCTAAAATATATCACTATTTTCTCTCATTTCTCTCACTAGTTGCACTTCTCTTCTTCAAACTTACAGATCTCCTCTCTCTCTCTCTCTCTCTCTCTCTCTCTCTCTCTCCTCTCGATCTGGAAATCACACAAAATCATCTGTGTACAAAACCACATGAAAATATTTCAATCTCATACTTTTCTGATTATGGAAATTATTCCATGTCAAGCCTCATTGCGCTCTCCATATGCTTTAATGTCTTCAAGGTACATGCTTTTCAAAATTCTTTGCTTCATTTTCAGTTCTTGCTGTTACTTTGTTTTTTTTTTTTTTTTTTTTTTTTTGATTTTTTGTGTAGCAAATTCTGTAAATTATCCATAACTGTGTGCAACTTTTGAAGGTCATATTTGAAAGTTAGGCTTAATTGGATCAGAATTAGTGATTATTTGGTTGAGCTTTCTATTGCCTCAAAATGTCTACAAACGTCTATTTGAGTTTTTTTTAAGTTATTTGGTTAAGCTTTTGAGATTGTCTATTTTAAATTGAACAGAGGCTAGTAGAGTTTAAACCTCTACTAGGAGCTCATGGAAAGGTGATTCTCCAAATAGACATTTTTTGTTTTTTAAATGTCTACCAATCAAACAACTGTAATTTTTTTTTTTCCTTCAAAAACTCTATTTCTAATAAATCTACTACAAGTTGATCTTTTATTCATAGAGATTTTTCAAAAGCCCAACCAAACAAGCTCTTAGTAGGGAAACAAGATTTGGAATCTAGGTGTAAGTGTAACCTCATATTTATGCAAAATGATATGGAAATATGATTTGAAACAAGATTTGGATTTGGAAATTTCAATTAATATCTCAAAATTAAAACTTTTAGGTTCCTTTTTGAACTATTAAGCTCTCATGTTGGCTCTCACGAAAATGGTTATGTTGAGCTTCTATTGCTACTTCTTTGTATTTACTAATACAAAACTGTTATTTGGTGTATGAAGTGTGCAGATCCTGCATGACATTAAAGCTAGCCAGTGGAGTAAGAATTCAAGGTACATTTCTCTTGGAAGTTAAGTGCCTAGTTTCGATGCTTCAAACTGATTATTGGTTGATGTTTCTATTCGTTTTAACTTTACTTAGTTTTGTTGAAGCCCTAGCATTTGCTATGTCGCATATTGTTTATAGGAAATTATCTTGCGAATCAGTGAGTACATAAGTGGGTATTTGAAGTTTTGAACTGGCGTAGAGCTATGAAACAAAATTGAAAGTATGGAAAATTAGGTGTATGTTTTCATTCGAATACTATTATTGAAAATGTGGATGGAATGTCATAAACGAATTTGAAGTTTCATCAGGGTCTAATTACTGTTTGATATAACTTTTTTGTTGATTTTATGACATCTACTATTATTATTATTATTATTATTTTTAAAATCCTAAGCATATGAGACTTAATAGGTTTCAATAAGTATTGTAATATATAGATTGGGATCTAGTGCATTGGTTTTCTTTGTTTCCTATCATTAATATACATACTCATTCCATTTGTACTTGTTTTATATTATGTTTTCTTGATCATGCATATGAGATGCATAATATATACACGGATGTAATTTTATTTTATTATTGATATATGTAATATTTCAATTAATGAATGATGTAAATTATATGAAATTGATTTGTTTTTATGTATGTATAACCCTCTAACCTGATCCAACCCAACCCAACCCGACAAATGTTGGGTTGGGTTGGGTTGGGTTGCGTTGGGTTGGGTTAAAAATTAATGTTGGGTTGGGTTGAATTTTTCCAACCTGACAGATGATCGGGTTGGAAAAATTCCAACCCAACCCAAAAATGTCCACCCCTAGATGATAATAAGGTTGAAATGGCTTCAAAACTGAAGACACTGCTTCTATTAACCATCAAGAATAGACATAAAGAACTCTTAGATTAAATACTAAATGTTTATCCCGATGCAATATATTTCAAAGATGTTGTAGAGCGCAATGTGGTGTAAATGACTGTAATCCATCGTCAAAAGAGGATATGAAACTTGTTGTTTGACCATAATTCTCATTTGTTGGATTTATGGGACGGATCATAAAAAGTTATACAAATGGACGATATAAGGCAACTGAGATAAAATATCAAAACTTTCGTTCACTGATATTTGAGATAGATTAACAGAAAACGGTGACACCGTTTTACATGTAGGGTCATGTCTTCGTCGGCTCAAAATTTGATATTTATGAAGAAGTTGGCGGACAAATTGTCCAATGAGTTTTTTTGTCTTGTTGATACTCATGACCCCAATGCACTTGTCGTTGCAACACAAGTTGAAAATCTTTATGTGGTGATGATTCATTTAGCGAGGGATCATCGTTCAGTTAGACCAAATTTCTATGGTTCGTTGCCATTGATGGAAGCCGTCAAATTTTATCATGCAGAGATGATTTTGCATTTCTTAAAAAAGAAACCAGATGCGTTGATACCCCGTGATTATAAGGATATATTTTCTCTATTAACTCTTCTCATAGAAAATGATAAATTTGGTTTGGTTTGGGTATTAATTCAAATGCAACCTCAATGACCATTCTTTAGCTTGAGGGACATTTTATTTTGATTACATTTGGAGTCAAAACTTCAAAGTGTCCAACTGATATTAAACATGTTTGGAAGAGAATTATCATGTCTTTTTACCGTCCGTGGAGGAATGAATTAGAAGAGATAAAAATCAACTTTAATGAAATGTGTGGATTAGTAGAATTAATTTACAACATATTTGAAGAGTTTTATTCTGATGATAGTAAGGATGAAATGGCTTTAAAACTGAAGACACCCTTTCTGTTAGCCATCCAGAATAGACATGAAGAACTCTTAGACTGAATACTAGATGTTTATCTCGATGCAATATATTATAAAGATGTTGTAGAGTGTAATGTGGTGCAAATGAATGTAATTCAACGTCAAGAGAGGGAATAAAACTTAGGTGCAACGGGATGCACCATGCATCCCCCACCTAGATGTTGCCACGTAAGCAAAGAGCCTTACGTGGCAACATCTAGGTGGGGAATGCATGGTGCATCAGATACACCCAAAAACCTCTCCAAGAGAGGATATGGAACCGGTTTCAGCTTGAATGATCCCAACAAAGTTGCTACAAAGATTCACACTCAACATTGAAGAGAACGAGATTGCTGATGTTGAGATGCCACCATTGGAGGAAGAGGGATATGAGGAGAGCAAAATTGAAGAAGTACACTAAAAAGATAACGCAAAGCAACACAACGCAACAACACAGCAACAAGCAATAGTATATACTATACGATATGAGTCTTTAAAATTTGTGCATGTGTTATGTGTTTTTGCTTGTTTACTTTTGGTTTTACTGAAGAAGAAAGGATTATCAAATGTCTATGTTAAATAATACAAGACATTCATAGAGCTAAGTGATGTAGATATTGATATTCTAAGAACTAAAGTTACTTCTTTTTCCTGTAATTGTGTAATATATAGTTTCGGTAAACAATTGAAAATTTCGTTTAACATAGACATTTGCAAAATGCACACAATTTCAATTTAGTTGATGCATTCAAGTTCAAATATAACAACAGATGATAAAACATCTAATATCTTGAGTTGGGTTGGGTTGAATTTTTCCAACCTGACATATGATCAGGTTGGAAAAATTCCAACCCAACTCAAAAATGCCCACCCTTAGATGATAGTAAGGTTGAAATGGCTTCAAAACTGAAGACACTGCTTCTATTAACCATCAAGAATAGACATAAAGAACTCTTAGATTGAATACTAGATGTTTATCCCGATGCAATATATTTCAAAGATGTTGTAAAGCGCAATGTTGTGCAAATAACTGTAATCCATCGTCAAGAAAGGATATGGAACTTGTTGTTTGACCATAATTCTCATTTGTTGGATTTATAAGACGGATCATAAAAAAGTTATACAAATGGACGATATAAGGCAATTGAGATAAAATATCAAAACTTTTGTTCACTGATACTTGAAACAGATTAACAGAAAATGGTGACACCGTTTTACATGTAATCATGTCTTCGTTGGCTCAAAATTTTATATTTCTAAAGAAGTTGGCGGACAAATTACCTGATGAGTTTTTTTGTCTTGTTAATACTCATGGCCATAATGCACTTGTCGTTGCAACACAAGTTGGAACTCTTTATGTGGTGATGATTTATTTAGCGAGGGATCGTCGTTCAGTTAGACAAAATTTCTATAGTTCGTTGCCATTGATGGAAGCCGTCAAATTTTATCACGCAGAGATGATTTTGCATTTCTTAAAAAGAAACCAGATGCGTTGATACCCCGTGATTATAAGGATATGTTTTCTCTATTAACTCTTCTTATAGAAAATGATAAATTTGGTTTGATTTGTGCATTAATTCAAAGGCAACCTCGAATGACCATTCTTTAGCTTAATGGACATTTTATTTTGATTATATTGGGAGTCAAAACTTCAAAGTGTCCAACTGATATTAAAAGTGTATGGAAGAGAATTATCATATCTTTTTACCGTCTGTGGAGGAATGAATTAGAAGAGATAAAATCAACTTTAATGAAATGTGTGGATTATTATAATTAATTTGCAACATATTTGAAGTGTTTTATTCTGATGATAGTAAGGTTGAAATGGCTTCAAAACTGAAGACACCCTTTCTGTTAGCCATCCAGAATACCAAAACTGTCAATCGATAAGCCAAATCTTTAATCTTCTATAGAATCTCAAACGGAATACAAATATTGGGCTCAGCTTACCCTTATAACCAATCTGGTAACACATCGAAAGCCCAACACACAAACAATAAACAATCCACATCAACGAATAAAAACTCCTTAATCTAAAATTAGAGGAATAAATTTCATATGAATACTTAACACATCAAACTATAACATTCCTCAAAGCTACGGGTCTCAACTACTTATTTAGAGGTCGAACATAACCAAGCTATAAGGATAATCATAGAGCATGACTTAATCTCTGATTTATAGAAACTTTTAGATTGAATACTAGATGTTTATCCCGATGCAATATATTATAAAGATGTTGTAGAGCACAATGTGGTGCAAATGACTGTAATTCGACGTCAAAAGAGGGACTAAAACTTGGGTGCAACGAGATGCACCATGCATTCCCCACCCAGATGTTACCACGTAAGCAACTTTGCTTACGTGGCAACATCTGGGTGGGAGATGCATGGTGCATCAAATACACCAAAGAACCTAGAGAGGATAAGGAACTTGTTGTTTGACCATAATTCTCATATGTAGGATTCATAGGATGGATCATAGAAAGTTATACAAATAGACAATAGAAGGTAATTGGGATAAAATATCATAACTTTATATTTATAAAGAAGTAGATGGACAAATTTCCCAATGAGTTTCTTCATCTTGTTAATACTCATGGCCACAATGCACTTGTCGTTGCAGCACAAGTTGGAAACCTTTGTGGTAAGGATTC
Source organism: Acer yangbiense (assembly GCA_008009225.1). Lineage (NCBI taxonomy): Eukaryota > Viridiplantae > Streptophyta > Magnoliopsida > Sapindales > Sapindaceae > Acer > Acer yangbiense. The sequence continues at coordinate 32,844,662 of CM017769.1, read as the reverse complement.
TTTTAGTGAGGGATCTTCATTTAGCTAGATAAAATTTGGCCATGCAAATATAGTTTTGCATTTTTGAAAAAAAAAAACAAATGAGTTGATACCTCGTGATTACAAGGATATGTTTTCCCGATTAACTCTTCTCATAGAAAATGATAAATTTGATTTGTTTTGGACATTGATTCAAAGGCAACCTCAAATGACCACTTTTGAGCTTGATGTTCATTCTGTTTTGATTGTATTAAGAGTCAAAACTTCAAAACATTCAACGGATATTAAAAGTGTATGGAAAAGAGGTATCATGTTTTTTTACCGTCCATGGAGGAATAAATTAGAAGATATAAAAATCAACTTTAACGAAATACGTGGATTAGTATAATTCATTTGCAATATATTTTAAGAGTTTTATTCTGATACTAGATGTTTATCCCGATGCAACATATTTTAAAGATGTTGTAATACATTGTGGTGCAATTGACTATAATTCATTGTCAAAAGAGGATATGGACTTGTTTTTTTAACCATAAAAATGTTATACAAATGAACAATAGAAGGCAATTGGGATAAAATATCAGAACTTTCGTTCATTGATACTCCGGACAGATTAACAGAAAACGGTGACATGGTTTTACATGTAGCTATGTCTTAATCGGCTCAAAATTTATATTTTTAAAGAAGTTGGTGGACAAATTGCCCGATGATTTTTTTGTCTTGTTAATACTCATAGGCACAATATATTTGTCATTGCAACACAAGTTGGAAACCTCTATATGGTGAGGATTCTTTTAGCGAGGGATCGTCATTTAGCTAGACGAAATTTCTATGATTTGTTACCATTGATGGAAACCGTCAAATTTGGCTACGCAAAGATAATTTTGCATTCTTGAAAGAAAAAAAAAAAGATTAATTGATACCCCGTGATTACAAGATATTTTTTCCCGATTAACTCTTCTCATAGAGAATGATAAATTTGATTTGTTTTGGGTATTGATTCAAAGGCAACCATGAATGACCACTCTTGAGCTTGATGGTCATTCTGTTTTGATTGCATTGGGAGTCAAAACTTCAAAATACCCAATTGATATTAAAAGTATATGGAAGAGAGTTATCATGTCTTTTTATCGTCTGTGGAGGAATGAATTAGAAGAGATAAAAATCAACTTTAACTAAATCCGTGGATCAGTAGAATTCATTTGTAACATATTTGAAGAGTTTTATTCCTATGATACTATGATACTATGATACTATGATAGTAAGTTTGAAGTAACTTCAAAACTGAAGACACCATTTCTTTTAGCCATCAAGAATAGACATAAAGAACTCTTAGATTGAATACTAGATGTTTATCTCGATGCAATATATTTTAAAGATGTTGCAAAGTGCATTGTGGTGCAAATGATTGTAATTCATCGTCAAGGGAGGTTATTGAACTTGTTGTTCAACCATAATTCTCACTTGTTGGATTCATAAGACGGATCACTGAAAGTTATACAAATAAACGATAGAAGGCAATTGGGATAAAATATCAGAACTTTCGTTCATTGATACTCTGGTCAGATTAACAGAAAACGACGATACAGTTTTACATGTAAATATATCTTCGTTGGCTCAAAATTTATGTTTTTGAATAATTTGGTAGACAAATTGCCTGAGTTTTTTGTCTTGTTAATACTTATGGCCACAATGCATTTGTTGTTGTAGCACAAGTTGGAAACCTTTATGTGGTAAGGATTATTTTAGCAAGAGACTGTCATTTAACTTGACGAAATTTCTATGACTCGTTGACATTGATGGAAGCCGTCAAATTTGGCCATGCAAAGATAGTTTTGCATTCTTGAAGAAAAAAAAAAAAAAATAGATGAATTGATACCATGTGATTACAAGGATATGTTTTCCCTATTAACTCTTCTCATAGTATATGATAAATTTGATTTGTTTTGATTCAAATGCAACCTCGAATGACCATTGTTGAGCTTGATGGTCATTCTGTTTTGATAGCATTGGAAGTCAAAACTTCAAAATGTCCAACTTATATTAAAAATATATGGAAGAGAGTTATCATGTCTTTTTACTATTTGTGGATGAATGAATTCGAAGAGATAAAAATAAACTTTAACGAAATACGTGGATAAGTAGAATTCATTTGCAACATATTTGAAGAGTTTTATTTCGATTATAGTAAGGTTGAAATGGCTTCAAAATTCAAGACACCCTTTCTATTAGCTATCAATAATAGACATAATGAACTCTTAGATTGAATACTAGATGTTTATCCCAATGCAACATATTAAAGATGTTGTATAGTGCAATGTGATGAAAATGACTGTAATTCATCCTCAATAGAGGATATGGAACTTGTTATTTCATCGTAATTCCCATTTGTTGCATGCATCTAATAAGCTAGGATCTATTTGACTTTTATTCATAGATTTCACAATTCACAACATAGATTTCACAATATTTTTTGTTTATTTATAAAATTGGTAATTCATTTTGTCCTTGTTATACATTTCAGAATCTAAGAATATAAGGGCATGACCTTTTTGGTTGTTGTGAATTTCCTTATGGATATGTTGAGTAAGTACTTCTCTCCAGTCACATGTTATTATATATGCTATTAAATAAAACCTTTTGTATAATAAAAGTTCCTAAGTTGTATGTAAGTTGTTAATGTCTAAACACGGACAATTCCAACGAATGGTTATAGTTAACTTGAGTTAATTTCTTATAACTCATTTTTGCCTTTTGCATTTCCTTATGAATAGTCCACATATCCAATAGAGTGGTAGAAACATCATTTGTGGTGGTTTTCTAATACCACCAAAAATTAAAATTAAAAATAGAGAAGATGGGGAGGTTCCTTGCAGGCTCGGCCCTAGGGGGAGCCTAGTGAGGCAACCGCCTATGACCCCTAATTGTCAATAGGCTCCAAATTGTAGTTAAAAAATAATTGATTTTAAAATATTTTCCATATAAGATTTTAAACAAAACAGGTCTATAAATGACTTTAAAAATGACTCACCATACACAAATAAATTCTTTAACAAAAGAAAAAGGACACAACAATGGAAACTCAACCCATAAATGACTTTAAAAATTGTCCACCATACACATTTTTTTTTTAAGGCCCACCAATGAAAACCTATTTATCATTTTTACAATAACAACATTGGATCAATGGTGGCGGTGGGTTGAATCCTAGCAACACTTGTGTTTGTCATAAATAATCCTCTTTTATCTCTTAAAAAAAAATAAAAAAAATAAAAATAAATAACTCAAAACTCTATTGATACGAAAATTCAGAAGTCGTTATTTCAAAGGTAATTAAATCAATACACTTATTATTTTTTTTCTTTTTCGAAAACCTTGTTATTTTATTTTATGTAAGCTTAATTAGTACTTTTGCCGTTAAAAATGTGAGACGATTAAGGTTTAAATGATATATTCTTTGATTTACTTATAAAAATTTTATTTTGGTAACTTCTATTTGCTATTTTGTTGTTTTATAGTCTTGAATTTGAGTTATTATATTGATTTTTACTAATATTTACTAGAGAGAAAAAAAAAATCAAATAAATATACAGAGTATCGAGTGCCTCATTTTCTACAGTTCACCTCAGACCCTGAAAATCTCAGGACCGGCCTTGGTTCCTTAGAGCATACCAAGGGAATGTCTAGTAAATATAATATGGTCTTAGAAACAATTGACGGTCAAGTTGTAGTTAATATGGAATCATAAATATTTTTCAATGCAAAAAATATTCTGCCTCTATTAATCATCTGCAAGATGACGTTCAATAATATGTACCTTATCAAATGTAATATCCAAACCAGAAAAGTTTTAGGGATTGTAGTTGTAATGCAACACGCAAACCATACCCAGAAAAAGATTAGTTTAAGCTAAGCTATTGAACATCCAGAAATTACCTTTAAAATATCATGAGTTATTCAGGTGATAATTTTATGTTAACGGTAGCTGTTCAGATTATCATATCTATAAATGATATCATGATATGTTCAATTATTTATATTACGTCCCTCCGAAATATTAATATTATTTTTTGACATAAACTTCAGTAATAAGAAGCAATACACTGAGGCCGCCTTGCTTGCACCAACCCTAGATGACGCAGTCCAACTCAACTCTCATGAGTTTATGCTTGTACAAATAAACTTCATCTAAAGTTAGACAATTTACACCTCTTTAACCAGGTAAAATTTCATTATAGCACATTATAAGATACATTTGCATTCATGAATCTTGCCATTAAAAGATGTTATCTACAACTACAACCACAACATATAACCCTAAAAATGATACCACATGATGCCATCACCATATGCTGATTCATATAACAACACTATCTAGTTTTCTTCATGGCATGCTCATGACAGGATCATCCTCATCCTGAGGATTCTCGAGGGCCAACATGTGCTTCTTAAACGAAGCTGCAGCGTCTTCTCTTTCTGCTAATTGTCCCATTTTGTCAAATACAATGGCCATTAAGTAGAAAGCTTCGGCCGCCAATTCATGATACTGTGCAACAAAAGCAATGTTTCAAAGGTGACAATGGAACCTTCAAAATATGAAGCGCCTACCAAAAACTTTAAAAATAAAAATAAAATAAAAAACAGAACAAGACACCAAAGCTCAACATAAGCACCAAGGCAGACTGACAAAGCAGACACAGGAGGCCATATACATTACGTTTTTATTAGCCAACTTTTCATTTTTCAACATGTTTCAATTGCCAGGGTCCGCCTTATGTCAGTTTCAGTCACCAATCTTACAATTATATACGTTCCCTAAAGCATTCATTTAGGCAAATATCTTCCTAGTAACATGGATAACATTCAACTCCCTCCTAAATGACAGATCCATACACCCATGAACTATTTGACCCTATTAAATAGTTATGTTTCATGGACTTTGCTGGTACTTTAATGCTATTGGTATGCCTCCAAGTTGTGTTTGATTGATTTGTCTAATCTCTAATTCTACAAGAAAGCTTAAATTGGATTTGCATAGGGATGCACAGACACCTTCCACATCAAAATAAAGATGATTTCCACTGGTTATAAATATATAAATCACTAACAGTTATTCCCAGCAAGCAAACACAGTCACATCTTTATGGCAAAGAATATTTTGAGCATACAGAATATTTAAGGAAAACCTATCGAATCACCCACAACAGTATCGACAATTGCAAAGGGTGCAAAACAATTCATGACCACATGGCTCAAGCCAGAAGACTGTACGATGACTAAAGCCCGAGGATACAAAAGCTTCATACTTTTAAGAGTCAAAGGTTAGTCAGGTTTGACTATGCACGTGGTTCCATACAAAGAGTAATAACTGTTGCCATCGGGAAAGGATAGGGATATGTGCTTCTGCCTTTTCTTATCTTCTCTGGCTTTCTCTCCTTGCAGTGAAAGGTGCAAACCTATCAAGGTTTCTGGCCAAGAATTGAATCTAGAATCTAGTACCAGTGCACATTTTGTATCATGTGAACACAGGTACAATGGGCAGAAGTATGTGTCCATGTAATAGAGCCATAAGTAATATAATTGAACAGACTGAACACTAGTAAGAAAAATAACCATGGATTTTATAAACCCCAAGTTTATGAGACTAAAACATTGTTCAACATTACAAATGCATTAAATTGTCAGAGTTTAGACTGAATACCCAGTTTCAACCAACTAGTGCATAATATTCATGTATTCGTACTCAAAAGTCAACTTACCTCCAGAACTTCGAGTCCCCATGAAGCTTGCCTTAGAGGATCCAGCACAACTTCAGGATTTTGAGAAACTGGAGCAGATTTCAACAAGCAGATATAACAAAACATCAATTTAGTAAAATTTCTATTTAAATCCAAATTAGCCAAAAATAAAGAAACAAAAATTGTTACCATCCATATAAAATCCAATAATACATCAGCTTAGAGTTCTTCAAAATGCAGACCACACAACATTTTTAACACATGCATAAAAAGTAATTGATATTACTTGAATAAAAGCAAGTAGACAGAATTAAATGTTGCTAATTTGTTCCAAAATGAATGGCTTCATCTGCTCCAAACAAAAAATGATGCGCTTCCAGCATTAAATCATGTTTAGAGCCTTCAGCATTTACCACATCTATACATACTTTAGTAAATAACACAACACCAACTACTTATTGCAAATCAATTGAATTCCTACAACACTAATTGGCAAAACTGACAAAAATATTGATTCTCAATATCCCTAACTGCAACAGATTAATCTAATTAAACTGAAGTTGGCCTCATAAATACTGTTTCACCCTTAGTGTTTGTAAACTTCCTTACATCAATAATAAATTTCTAGGTTCCCATTAATACTTAATATAAATATATATAGGGATACATGCAAAAAAAAAAAAAAAAAAAAAAAAAAAATCCCCTAAGCTTCAACTCATCCCCAAAAACAAAGAAACCCCTTACCATTATCTTTCTGTCAAAAAGTGATGAGTTGGCAATCAAAGACATAAAATGACTGTCATACCCTTCTTATTTTATTAACTATATTATCTGATGTAATAGTAAAATTACTTTTACAAGAAATTATAAGAAACAAAATAATAATGAAATTAAATACAGCGAGAAGAGAAATTAGAGTGAAGTGGCTTCGACCGAGAAGAAACAGAGATTTTTGGATCAACAAGCATTGCAAGAGAAGACCAGAGAGTGAAGCGGTAGACACTTGCATAAAAAATAAGAAGCAGACTTGGGAGACTAAAGGTGGAGGCCACCGCTCACTTAAGTCGGTCAATCTTCAAAAGCCAAAAAAAGGGTGAATGGCCCTTGGGAAGCAGATCTGAGAGGAAGGCACTTTTTCGTTTGGATTAAACCTTGAAAAAGCTGTAAGGGAGGTTGTTGAAGGTGGTAGATTGAGGTTTTTCAGTCAAAAACAGGGTGAAGAAGATTTGATTGTGGTTGCCCATGGAGGTTTTTTATATTTTTTTTATTTGTGAGATTTTCTGAAGGTTTGATGGTATATAGTGGTCGATCTGATGTTCCGGAATTTTCTGGTGATGGCAGCAAGTGGTGGTGATGGAGATTTTCCTTCGATGAGATTTGAATTTTTGATACCTTTGTTGGTGCGTTTGAGCCTTGGTTAAGCCGGATAATGATGTGAAGTACGGTGATTGATATGTGTCAGCAGGTGAGGATGAAACCGGTGGCATTGGTGACAGGGAAACGAAACGACCGGTGGCGACAAGTAATGGCAGAACGTAGCTTGGGGTGTTTGGGTTCCAAAGGTGTCATGGGAGGATTTTATTTAACTTTCTTCCTTCTTCTGTTTCCCCTCCCATTCAGTTTTCTCTCCCATCTGATATATTTCTTCTATCTCGTCTCTATTTCTTACTAATTTCTGTTTTTTTCTCTCTCTCTCCCTTCTGTTTTTATCCCTTTCTCCCTATTTCCCCCATTCCAGCATCAACTACTACCAGAGCTTCTTTCTCCTACATCAGGATATTCAGCTGACACTACTTTCAAGTTTCAACTGTAATACTTCAGTTTTCTTTCCAACATAACCTTAATAGATTATCAAATATATAAAGATCATTGAAAAATTAAATTGCCCAAAACAATTAAGTTTACGATATACAGGGGAAAATTTATTTTTCTCAAGTACTATAAGTTAGACTCATGGGCATAGATTTGTGAAAAACAAAGTGTATCATACATAATGATAAATCAAGATCCAGACAGTATTAAAGACCTATTCTAGGACAATAAACTTTCTAAAAGTTAAATACGTCCACTACCTCATCCCCCAAAGTAAAGATTTTAATTTTCGCTTTCTTCTTATAAAGAATATTTTCCCTGTGGAAAATAAAAAGAAAATTCTACACATTAAAGAAGAAAAAATGTAAGAGAAGGTACCTGAAAAGTTTGGATCAGAAAGAAAGCATTTTGCTTCAGCAATGAATGCCCGGGCACATAGCTCCAGACCTCCATGACCAAGTATCATTGGAAGAGCCCGTTGTATAAGGATCAAAGCCCTTTTCGCATGGTTAGAACCAAGAGACAACCATAGCTCTGCAAGAGTTAGCGTGGCTGATGCTTTGAGAAGATCCAAATTAAATGACTGGCAAAATGATAGGCTTGCTAATGCATATGGAAGGCCTAAAACAGCATTGCCTGATTTCTGAGGACAACATACATAAGTAAAAATCTTCAGTCTTTCATTCTTATTGGTGAGGAGAGAATGAAAAGGGAGTTGAAGCAGGGTTTACATACGAGAACTTACAACAAACTTTATAAATATTAGCATCTAATACAGCATTCTAAAATGAATCCAATCTACTTAAATATCAAAACACATGCATAAAATCGACTAACATACCTTGTGAATTTCAGCAAGCAACAGAAGCACGGAGGCAGTCTCTACCTGCAGATTAAATTTGTAACACATGCAGAAGAGAGATTGTGCGACAGTAGATGCCTGCAAGGAGTGCTTTGTGAAAATACAGATAAAAAAATTTTGGGGAAAAAGAATAAATCATAATGATCATATTAACTAGGTCAGTTTCTTCTGCTGAAGATTATGTACCACCTACGCTGAAATCTGGATAGTACTGATGCTAATAATAAGTAAATTCAATGCTAAAAAGTAAAAACACTAACAAGACCCAGGATAATGATGTTCTTGAATTTCCACCTGAGGCATACCCCACAATTCACAGACAGGTCTTGTTGAGGCCTTACAATTGCCAGGAGGGAGCAGTGTTTTCCCATCTACAGTTTGAAAACACTTTTTTTTTTCTTTTTTTCACTTGGGATATGAGCAGAAATACTTTAATCTGGTTTCTGTTGTAAATATCAATCTCTTTTTATTAAAATTATTATTTTTTTGTAATATCAAGGATGAGTATTAACATGTTCAAAAGCATATAATTGTGCAACTCTCAAGAGAGCAAAGCGAACTTTTTAGCCAACGGACTTGGTTTGTGGAGTGAGCAGTTGGCCACTTAAATACGACTATGCCATTGAATAAGAAGACAACTCCGCCATTTTCAACTTGCAACATGTATATCACAATGAAGAGTATTTTCAATCTTTATCATCTCATCTTATTTAAGATTTGACGAATCTAGAGACCCATGCAAAAAGAAAATATAATTCCTTACTTCCATTCACAACCAAGAATTCATTCAAATTGCATGATAAAAAAAGGTGTTGCCTTAGGTTTGAATGATGGAGAAAAATGAGCTACAAAGTCTGAGAGAATTAAAATTATCAAACCTGGCTGAACTGGTTAGCTGCCAACAATGTACGAGCATGCCGAAGGCTTGCTTCTGTTTTCAGTTCCATGTCCACTCCAGTTATGGACGATGCCATGACTCCAAGTTCATCACATACTTGTTGGGCTAGCTTCAAATGTCCTCTGAATAATCAAATAATATGTGTGAGCACGAAGTACACTCTAAATATATTTGATAATTAAATTGCGTATAACCATGATGTACACTCTAAGAAATTAAAGAGTGATGCAACCTTAGCAGTGGTAATATTACCGATGTAAAGCACACTCATGAAGCAGCTGCAACTTTAGTAGCAATATCCTTGATTTTGAGAGAGATAAAAACTTCTCCTCTGCTATTTTAAGAGCTGAAAAGGCCTCTACAAGTAATGAAACAAAAAACAGTAAAACACTGAGCAATCAAGAAAGAATGAGGTATGTTTGGGGTGTGTTAGTGAGAGAGTGCTAAGCAGTTACACCATAGAAGAGTACAGTAGCTTCTCAGATAAAATATATTTATAAGTTTTCTGAATGAGCAGCATATACAGAAAAATCAAGCAGATCGAATATTTGAAAATAACCATAAATTCACAATTTTGTAATCATTCAATATTAACCACAAAATTTAAAATGCAAATGGCTCATTAATTAACTACAAATCAAGATAATGTAAAATTTTGAAGTTATAACATTGGGGACAACAAACCAACATGCAACCATCTCCTTGTACCAGACTGATGCACCAAGCCACCAACTAAAATGTTTGTGATCAAATGGACTACTTTGAAAATTAAGTGTTGGGTCATCTGACTTGACATATAACCTAACCCTTAAGTTCATGAATCTTTACAAATCCCTTTAAGTTCCGAATTTCTTGGTCACCAAGCCACATCATAAAGTAGAAAAATCATTCTATGCTATTCCACTGCAATTGAAAACACCCCAGGCATATAATTGATACTTGGAGAAAAATGATTTGAAACCCAATAAAACATCAAAAGCTAATTCTAAAGCAACTTTGAAACATTGATAGTTCTAGTTAAATAAAATTAAAACAGAGAGTTTTTGGGAAAAAAGCAGAAAACCAAACAAACACAATCTTCAACATGGATGAGGGCTAGCCGCTAAAATTAAGAAACTGAAGCAGTTAATCTGACCTTTGTATCCTTTAAATACAGCTAAATGTTGGATGAGCTTCACATGAGCTAATGCTGAATCGGATAAACTGGGGATGTCCAAGAAAAGGTCAACCTCATGTTAATAGGGTTTAAAAAAGACAGAGAGAACCATAAATATAAGAAGAGTTGAATGTGAAATATAGCAATAGGACAAGTATATTTTGGGGCATTTTCTATTGAAAAGTACCTTGAACCATCAGTGAAACAGGTTGCATAAATCAGTGTATTTATTCGAGTAAGCGGGGCACTGATGACAGAAAAATGGTAAAAACAAAAAAAAGATCAGCCAAACAAGACAAATCTTAACAGTAGGCAGAAGTTAGATAAAATACCAGCATCATGAATATGATCGGTATTCCTGAATTCTCAAAGAAACTAAAGCAATTAGAGATTCCAAAACCGCCTTAGAGATGCCAAAACCACCTTTCAAGATGTTGCAAATATAACTTTAATATTCATCTTGCCTTTCTATATACCAAAAATAGTTCTGATAGCCCACTTTACATTTACCTAAAGACGAGATGCTCAACCTAAAAGCATTCCAGTCTAACAAGGTAATTCAAAACAGAGTGAAAAGCATTTACCACCTTCTTGTAACAATAAAAATTAAGTGTACAACAGTACAAAGTCCTAAGTATCAAAATAGTATCTTGAACATATATTATCACCATGTGCACAGCATTGAACTCTGCTATGCAATACATTGTCCCTCAAACATAACATGCCTTAACACTACACCATATACAGGACAATGATTTACACCACTTAACTTGAATACACTGCCTGATAAGAAACACCACTTAGTTCTTTATTAGGCAATCTTTATCAATTATGTCTCAGGAGAAGATAAGGAAAGACCACCCTTCAAAGATTTAAGTGGACAAGAGCCTTTTAAGCAATCCAAATGTGTATTTAAAAAATGATGCAAAACAGGATATTTGCACCCAATATGTCAGCATGTAGTGTATGAAGTAGAGCATACTTTCAAACTAACATTATAATACTCAAAAATGTAATAACAAAATGACATCTATAAATGGGAATCCTATTCCATATTTACATATAAATTTGCGACTTACAGAACTCTATTTGCAAGTTAAGCAACCACTCTAAAGTATTAGAGTTATTTAACATTAGAATTTTGTCTAGAGTTACTAAATTGTACAAATTTAGCTCGACATAACAAAGAAAAAGTGAAACTGCAAGGTCATCATTAAAAATCACCTGCCATATGTCTCCCATGCTGTTGCACGGAGCAAGTACGAAGAAGCTAATAATTGCAATACAGATCCAGGGATTGAACTTGGTTGAACACAAAATTGGAAAGCATTAGAACCCGTAGAGACATTCTCTTGAGACAACACTAGTGATCCCATTGGCTTTTGCAAATTCTTAAGCCATGCAGTACTAAATGCACCATCAATTGACATTGTAGAGCTTTCAGAGCTGAATTCGCTAATCAAGTGATAACCTAATCTCAGTTCCTGTAACAATTATACATATAACATGAAACAGAACGCGCTAGCATTAAGAAACAAAAAAATAAATAAAGAAATAAGGATGCTATGACTATCTGAACAGCACAGATATAACAAAGGCAAGTGTTACCTTGCAAACATTAGTTGGGCATGTTTTAAGATTCATAGAATTTTTGGGACCAAATGATAGCAGAGGTCTTTGCACATGCTGCAAAGAATAATGCAACAATTAATATTTACTCGCAATAATGAAAAAAATTAAAACATTAAAAAGTTCTCTTATCTTTTTACTTTATTAAAGATGTCTTTATCAACCTTAAGAAAATTATATTGTCACAATGTTTCATCCATATCTTAACAGAGAATAAATAACATCCACAAAAGTTTCAAACAAGAATCAAGATTTTTTTTTTTTTTTCTCACAGATCTTCCAAATTAGAAATTAAACAAGCATGGATTTGGGACTACCACAAAAGTTCTAACAAAAAACCTTTTCCATGCCAAAAAGATTGTTTCAAGCTAGAATTGAAAGACACTAATTTGAGATGGACTTTCACATGAAAGATCTCCATGCAGAAACATTGATCCCGATGATTTTCGGTATAGAACACAAAATCACTAAATACCATGACATACAATTTAGGCAGGTTATACGTATATGCACCAAATTAAAATTGCAAATTTGTCAAAATTCAAAAGATATAGCATGAATGCTTAAGAATGCCCATTTCTAGTTTATGAACACATCCATTGGCAAGTATGTGTATGCATGTGCTTGAGAGAGAAAAGGAAAGAATGTATGCATATGGATAGTTGTATATTAACACCCATGTGCTCACCACCGCACAAAGTAATAAAGTCAACATGTAGTACTCAAGATTACCATTCTAGTTATACAAGAAACCTGATGAATGATAATTATAAAACTTTTTTCTCTTTTGCACTAGATCAAAAAGGAACAGCCACATTAATTTAACAACTATTTAGCTTGTATCAGAACATATATAAGCTACCTTGCTCATGGTTAGGGCCTTCCTAGCTTGGTTTTATTTATTTTGTATGATATGACTGATGTTATTTTCCATTTATAAAATTTCTGTTTCTTATAAAAAAAATTAAATATTAAAAATAAATATTAAAAAAAATAAAAATAAAAAAAGGATATGAGTGATGTAAATGGAAATGGGAGTAAATGATTTAAACCAATTCTATATTACTTTTACGTTCTACCCTAAATTGCAAAAAAAAAAATGCGAATGGTGAAGTTCCCACTACAAAATCCTGATTCCTACGGTTGAGACGGTGCACTGAAGAGAACTTTCATTATGTAAAATAATGAGGATTTATGAATTCCGTAATAACAAAAAATTATCAAATAGTTAATATTTACATAACATTTTGAATACTAGAAGATAAATTAACTCAACAATATGTGTGCCTTGCATGAGTATGCGTGTGTGTCCCATTCATTATATGCCCCTGTAATGGTGTCCTAGAACTAGTTCATTAAGTTAGGGAAATATCATGTACCGAATGATATGCTAAGTGAACAAGTAGTTAAATGTACCAACACTGCTGCCAGGACTCAATTGTAACAAGTTTTACAGCATAAAAGATAGATCTATTCCCAGTTAAGGCAGAAGGCATACTCACCAATAAACTTTCATCGAAGATTTAGGGACAGAAAATGGAAGAAAAAAAAAATAACAAAAAGAAAAATTAATGCATATAGTGATTTCACCATTACCGTTAAATCAAATTTAGCCATCGCAAGATGATTGGAAGCCACCAATCGTTTTAACTTCAAACTCTCCGCTCTCCTGGAAGATTCTTTCAACAGAACAAACAATTGTTGCTGGACAGACAAGGAAGTACCAATGCTGGTTATAGGTGAATATGATGATCCAAGTATCCCCGTTGCAGTTGAAATGCCAATTTCAGACAACAAGTTGCAAATAGCTGATAAAGTGTATGCAAGACAGGTATCATTACTGCGCTGCATAAATTGAAAACCATCAGGCCTTGTTCACAGAAACAATGGAAACTAAAAACGTAAGCAATATTGTAGTTAAAAAGTTTATCATAAACTGAAAATGACAACAGCAGACTTCATTACAAGATAGCATGCACATCATTCTAATTATTAACGAAAATAAAGGCGCACACAATAAAATAATAATAATAATATATATATATATATATATATATATAGAAACTATCAAGCGCAGGATCCCGCACGAATTTCGTGCGGAATAACTAATTCCAACCGGTTGGAATTAATGAAACCGCACAAAAAGTTCGTACAGGATCCCGCATTAGAAAGTTACTATATATATATAAAAAAAAATATTAAAAAAAATTTAAAAAAATTTAAAAAAAATTAAAAAAAAGGAAAACTTGGTGTAGGGTGCGTGGATGTACACCAAAAATATGAGGTATTCAACTCATGATTCATGAACCCCTCAAAAACATAAGACAATGTAGACTCGCCCACTAAGTGTGTTTGACAAGGTCCAGTGAATTCAATTGAGTTGTTAGGTTGACTTTCACAAAATAACTAACAATGTGTAATACATGTATTAATAACTCTAGAGAAAAAAAAAATCATCTCTCGTTGAATTGTTAGTCATGTCAAAATGATATCTGGTATTACAATTAGGGCTTTATTTCCTATTCTTTTCTTCTATAGATGAGTAATTTCAAAAAATAAATAAAATAAAAGTGATGGTTATTAGCGGAAATAAAAAGATGCCAGAATCCAATTGCCTGGTCATTTCTTTACTCTTTTCTTTTTCTAAATTTTATATTAGTAATAGCTTAACAAATAGAGCTGGGTAGTATATATTTACATATGTCCCAAAAATATCACAATTTAGTTTAAATAACTTACAATTTATTTTAGCAACACCGTTATTGTATCAACCTTTTATATTTTCTATCAATCCAAATGATAATTGACAGTTGTAAGTTAAAAACTACAGACTTGACCTAACCAGGAGGCTGTTATTTAGGAATCCAAGACTGCAGCAGTTATCACTACCAGCCTATCCTCCTTCCTGCATTAAAGCGAGTAAGGGTACTTTCGACAGGTCAAGATGATTACTTGCTGACATGCTGGGAGGGTAGCTCTTTACTAGGCACTTCTCAGGCAAATGGATATTTAACAGGATCATGTGGTTCAGGATTATTCAGTCCTATAAACTATATGTTAAATGTATTTTGCTAGCTTATTGTAGTCCAGTATACATTTAGCTTTACTGGGTTTTACTGTAAGGGTTTCATCTTGTTTCACTGTTGGTGGGCTTAGTTGTAATTATAATAGACAAATTAATAAAAGGATTCAGTTTGAAAGAGTTTAAGTAGATGCTGTGAGTTGACACTAGAATTTTAAGAAATTCTTTAACAGCTATTACTCCTACTTTCTCTCTGCCTGTTAAAAACCAAAAAACTCAAAACCTAGCAATCCTAGCATAGATAATGTTTTCTATTACAAAAGATTGGCTCACAAAAAAAAAAAAAAAAAAAAAAAAATGAATGGGTAGGAGCAGAAAAAATTAAAACTCCACAAAAGTTTAAAAAACTAGGAAGATTACCTGTTGAGAAAGACCAACAGCTTCAGTTAAAACCTGGACATGATCACGAAAAACAATCAATGAACAAGAACTCAGTTGTTCTCAACAGAGCTTAACTAGGTTTTCTAAGGGGGAGGTAACCCTTTCCTCATGCTTACCTCTAAAGCTTGCTTTGGATGTCCAAAGTGAAAATGCATCATCCCCAAACATAACAAGGCAATTTCATATCGCCCAAAACTATTACAAGCCATTGAAGATTGAGCAAAATCAAATCCCTCGGTCCCTGCACTTTTGTGTTAACAATTATCAATTCTTTTGTTATAACAAGATCTTCCTTTATCTTTCATAATAGGAAAAGAGAAAAAATTCAATAACAGAAACAAGTCCACTAGACTTGGCTTACACATCACCTGCAAACTTTCCCCATATAAGCAGATTGCATTCCCAGACCCATATCTTAATGCTACAACATCGTAACCCAGATTACATATTGTAAACAAATCCCAAAAGGCATTTCTCAATTGGGTTGTCCCATTTGACAATAACCATATTAATGTACTCTTTCTTTTTTCTTCTTTTTAGAAATCTAGTCATATTTCTGCAAACAAAGTCCAACTTTAAAACCTAAGTTCTAACATAATTTGAAATACCAAAATAAACCACCTAAGTAGGATGTAATTTTGATCATTCTCTTTTTTTATTCATTGAAATGTAACTGATTGAAACTACTCATGAGTCATGACCTATAAGTTCAGGATAAAGAAAAATTTAAAACGAATAAAGCTGATAAAATCGGCAAAGTTGAGCAGCTAACTGGAAAAAAGAAAACAATAATAATTGTTCAAGAGTGGAACAAAACCAAGATGGAGACTCCCTTGTCCCACGGGCATTTCCACTTGGAGCAATGTCAAGTACTTTTGAAAACCAATGTTACCTGTTGTAAGAAACGACACCAGAAATGAAACGGTAGCATGTCAAAGCTAAAATTTTATTTACCTGTAGTCAAAATAGCGATGAAGGTTCTCCAAAGCAGCAAAATAATCATCATGATACAGGCTATTCAAGTAACGCAAGAAATGAACCTGTTTTGAGCACAGCAGAGACAGAAAAGAAAAAAGGGTGAAAAAGTGATTTTATAGTTGAAATAATATCGGTCACCTAGTTCAGACAGAGTAATAGAATTAAAATAAATTATGAACTCACAAACACAGATAAGCATGTTAACTTACACGGTGTAGTTCAGGAGCCAGTTTTTGGAGCTGCCTCAGAATAATTTCAAAAGCATTTAAAGAGAAAGAACTGCCATACCTACCACAAAAAAATAATAATAATAAATTGAGAATAATAAAATAATAACTACATTTGACAAATAAAAGACAAAGATAGACAAGTCAAAAGTACAACTACTTTTCAATTGCATCAGATTGCTCCATTAAGTATCCTTGCATCTGCCAGTTCGTACGTAGAAATGCCCCCGCATTGGAATCAGTATCTCTAAATGCATCATTTGGCGGATGTATGTATGAGCAAGCTTCTCTGTATTTGTCACCTTGTTTGGCTTTTTGGACAGCGGAAACCTCGATATCTGTACATTTAATTTGTACTTCTCATCATTGTGTTGTTAATCACCTCACCATGTTAAACAATATATCAGAAGGAAGCATGAATCAGAAAAACCCAATGTCTTTAGATCAGAAACAATGGAAACTAAAATGGTAAAAAGGAAGACTACAATAAAAATGAACCAGGACTCACCAATAAAATTTTCAGAACTAACACATGAATAGCATAGCTAGTATATAAAACTTCCATGAAGTAAAACAAGACAGCATCCATTTTTCATAATAAAGAGTATGGTCCTTTGAGACTGAGGTCCGTAAAGATGTTAAGAAATGAACTCTACACCATAAGGAATCTATCTCCTCCCACAAGCATTTTTGCAAACAATATGGCTTTGGCAAAGGGCAGAAGGGATGCGAATGCAATTGAGTAAGGTGGGAATGCTGGCGGACATATTGGTGTAAAGTAGAAAGATTTTCTAAGTGGAAACGGTGTTGGGTACCAATTAAGAGTCACAAAAGACCGCCATGGAACCCTGAACTCAACAGCTGCCTGACAAATGAAAGGTGATGACTTTGCAGTTGTCCATAACGTGAGTAAGGTTGGCATTTACAAAGATTGGACATCTATAAAATGGAACATTATATATTCCTCTTAAAAGTGAAAAAAAATCAAGAAGTCTATTTTACATAACTACGATCCTAGGAAGATATTCCTGAGACACATGGGCACCAAAAGAAAAAAATTTATAGATAGATTCATAGATAGTTAATTCCAACCATCCTATCAAATTATGTAATACATTAAATTGCTTATAAGAAAAACTCAAAAGATACTTCCATATCTTTCTTTTTTCTTTTTGGAACAGAAACAGAAAGCTATTATTGAAATAAAAAGATGTAGAAATTATGGTGAACAAACTGTCCAGAGCAAAGAAAAAACACTAGGACCAATTCAGAAAAAAAAAAAAAAAAAACAGAACTTGTACAAAATCCCTTACAAAACCCTTAAAATGCAAAACCTGAACTGCCCCCTAGGCCACTGCAGATATGAATTAAGTCCCCAAAATATGTACTTCTTCCCCTATATTATGTTTAAAAATTATTCTATTCTTTTCCATCCACACTACTTAAAAGGAGACCCATTGTTGCACATCCCCAGAAAACAACAAATGTGTGACCCACTAGAGTAGCAATGGTCATCACAACACAATTCAATACCTATGAGTCTATGACAAAACTGCTAGTATAAATTCCTATTTAATAAATACACAAAAGTTAAAGTTATACTACAATTAAAGATCGTATGAGGAAAAGAAAAAACACATAAATTAAAGCTATAATATTACAAGGGAAAGCTTTAAAATCAAATAAAAGATCTACACAACATGTCATGTGCTTGCAAAAAATGAAAATCAATGCAAACAAAAAGTGTTGGGGCAATCACCAGCCAGAGATAAATGTTGAAGGAACTTCAAAGTAGTCACCACAAATAATAACTAACTTCAACTACTCATGATTCTATTGCACATTCTTAGAGTATATTTAGTAAGAGGTCTATAAAAATCTCAATATAATCTCAAACTTAAAAGTTATTTCTAATTGAAAAGATTTGGGGGATTAAAGGGGAGTAAAGAAAGCCGATGTGCAGTGGAATTTAAGATGTGTTTGGATAATTTGTTTAGAAAGGAATAAAAGAACAAGGAGGAATATTGTAAGGAAGCATCTTTATGGGATTCAATTTCTAGAGAACTCCGAGGTTTTTCTTTCCATTTTTGGTCATTCAACTCAATTGGGAGCTTGTTATAAGTTTTTATAGATTGTATTAAATTTCTGTTTTCATTGTATCCCCAGCAGGTGGACAGCTGGTTTGCTCTTCTTTTTCTTTTTTTCTTTTTTTGAACAAGAAGATTTACAAGAGGAGAGAGCAAGCTATCCTTAACAACAGAAGAAGGAAACAGCTTCCAAAAGACAAAAATGCCTATACAAAAGCCACCAAAAAGCTCTAAGCAAGAACAAAAACAGACACTATCCAACTAGAGCAGCTTCCCAATTAAGGTTGATAAAGAAGAAAGGAACTTCTTTTAAAAAGGAAGAAAATGAAGCCCAATGCAAAGTTCAGGAGTGAATCCTATTTCATAAAAAGCAAATATCTTCTCATGTTTCATCCTCAAAAATTCTTCTATTCCTTTCCGTCCAAACAACCCAAAGGAGAGCCAACATGGCAGCCACCAAAGAGTTTTACCTTTGCTACCTCCCCCTCCCCCAAATGGGACAAAAAATTCACCTAGAGTATCTGTACAGTGAAGAGCCCGGTTCGCTCTTTTGTATCATCGTTTTTTATATTTATAAAATTTCTTTCTGTTTCTTATCAAAAAATGAAATCTACATAACTTAAATTGAAAGAAGTTACTTCTCCAAGCAAAAGTGCCAATATGATTCCCAAATATCTATGCCTGCTTTACAAGAACGAAGTCATTATACCTTCAACCAATCCAAAAAGTGCTTTTGGTGCATGAAGGTGAAAAGAAACCTTTTCACTAGCCTTTTTCCTAGCTTCAATTTCTTCAGTTACTTTCTCAAAAACAATATTCTCTAAATCCATGTTCTCATATTCTGATAGTGCCTCCATATCATTGCTAGAATCATCTAAACGAGGCAACTCATAAGCTGGACAACTTGAGAAGGCTTCTTTACAGTAGATCCCTATATTTGTCAAAAGATGGCACACACCCTGCATTTAATTTAGAAATAAAAAGAGTTCAGTTGTTGAGGTAATGGCAAAGAGTACATCAGGCACACATTAGACTCCCCATTTTATATGAAAACAAAGATTACAACTTTTAGTAGAACCAAAAGACAGGAAAGGAGACAGGGTACCGGGAAGGGAAGGGGTGAACCAAAAAACCAATATAGTAATCAAAGTTCTTACAGAATGAAAAAAGAATGTGGGGAAAGTAGACCAGACTAGGAAGATAAGAATTACAGCATATAAATGCGTTATTAAAAGTTCAACAGCATATATGGGTGACAAAAGTTGAGGTGGGCCAGGTGGCCCGATGGTAAGCCTTTCATACCCACATCAATGAAGTTACGGGTTCAAGTGATATCCCTCTCTCCCAACTTCCAAATTTATAGTTAAAAAAATATAAATAAAAAAAGCATATATGGGTTGAAATGCAGTCACAATAAAGTTATACTAACTGTTGTCCATTTCATTATTTTTCCAATTTTGGTATCATGCCTTAAATGTATATGAAAAATTAACTGGCAAGTTGTAGAGTTTTACATGCAACAAAAACATAATGAGTCAAAAATGACCACTTTCACATTTCATACTTTTACATATTTACTAGAGAAACTATAAAGGAAAAGGGACTGAAGAAATAAGATTTTACAATTTCAAAAACAAATTATTATGTTAAACAAAAAAGAAAAGATAAAATCAGCATAAAGAAGTAGATGACACATATAAGAGGGAATTAAGCTATCATCAATTCATCATCACTGTAAAGATTTCTTCTTGGCTTCGCTTTGGGCTTTAGTCTCCAAGAAATTCCAAGATACTTTGTTTTTCTTCATCCTTCTAAGTTAGGAAGCGGTTTTGGGGTAGCTTTGTATTTAATACTTTTGGCAAGGGATGCATTTCTTGTAGATAATTGTTGGGTTTGGGGCAGAGATCATACAAATTTCCAAACATGTTATTTTTTTCAGTCCACAAAAGGGTTTTGAGTTTAGACATCTTACTCACCTTTTTGTATCTACTTTCTTCAATAAAATCATACTACTTTCCTATAAAAAAATATATAAGAGGATTTCTTCTTTGTTTTTTGTAAATACCTGTGCAATGTAATCCTGGTTGATATTAATTTAATAACAGGCGATATGGAAGATGAATAGATGAATGATGAATCCAACTTTCATTAGTCAATATCAGTAGTTTTTTATAGTAAAATGACAACATAACTTAAACTGTAAACCAAAACCCCCCAACCTTGATGTGAATAAAATATAAAACCAAGGCTTCCTACACAAGCGTAAGAAATCTCACTAACTAAGCTAGTCAATGACCAACATTAGTTTTAACCCTTTAATTTCTTCCTAGTTCCTATCACTACAAAAAATTTCCTTCTTTCCTTCTAACATTATCCTAGCCTTGGATCACAATCTTAGAACAGGAAACATGTACAAAATGCAGTAAACATTCAAGGGGACCGTCATATTATGTGTATATATATATATATATATATATATATCCTGGGAAGAGAAAAAAACAATAATTTGGTTTGTAGTTCAACCACTGATAATAAGATACCGATACTTAAATGAAATTTTGATTTTCCAATCAACATTTTATAAAATAAATAAATAAATAAAAGTTTATGGATTAGTTTATATATAGTTACACTTGGCTCAATTAGCAATTAACAAATTAGCTTCTAGACATGGTCATAGGCATAGCCTGGTGGTGATCACAATCATCACACCTTTCAACAAATATTGAGGTCCAAAGTTCAAATCCCCCTCCCTCAACTAAATATAAAAAAAAAAAAAAAAAATTAAAAAAAAAATTAGCTTTTAAACTTATTAGATCAATTTAAGGTTGACACTTATCCTTGGAGTTCTTGGTTAAAGTAAATGGGCCGAATAGGACCTTAAATCTTACAACACATCTCATTTCTTGTTATTTATCCTCGCACTAAGGGGTTATATTGACTTATAATCGTGATATGCAGCAACACATTAGATATCATTTTTCCATATGCAGAGGACTTCTAACAAGTGTATATGACTAGAAGAGTGCAAGCAATGCAAAAGGATCATCCCATGACAAAGTAAATAACATAGCAAACCAGTGTATATATTGAGGATATACCTCAAAACATAAAAGATTGAAAGAAAGTTGACAACGACGGAGATACATTCCCAGGTTGCTAGTAGGTTCCAAACTGACTTGTTCGTCCTCCGGGTCAGGGCCCGAAAGGATGCCTAAACAAGAGAGGAAGCAAAATGACAGTTAATAGAGTAAAGTAACACGAAAGACTAAAATGCAATTGGGGTCATGAAACAACAAACTGACCTCGCATTTCGCTGAATAAATTGAACAAATCATCAGGCGATGATAGAGATGAGAGCCTACTAATTAATTGATCAGTCAACCATTGATACAATAAGTCGCCAATTTCTCTCATTTGGTTGATGAGATCATCCAGTTTGGGCTCCAAGATGTCATCACAAGACTGGAAATGGTGACAAAAATAATAAAAATTAGACAAATAAAATTAAATTTAATTAAATAGACGAGGTTGGTTGAATAGCAGAAAAAGAACCTTAGTGAGAGCAAGCAAGAACAAAGCGAAGCGGTTGTGCTGAGAAACAGAAGAGAAAGGGAAGGGGACAGACATGAGAGCGGGAGGTGCGTACATGTGGATGAGTATGCAAACAGACACTTTGTGCGGCGTTATTGCAAATGCTCCTCCTCCTCCTCCCTTCACTACCTCTCCCATTTCTTTCGATTTCGATTCGACTAACGTCTTCCTCAGACCTCACTACCTAGGGTTTTGGGTTTTGGGAATTCAATTTTGGGGGTTTCAAATAAAGAACCGGGAAACCGGAGTGTTTACTTCACTTGACATCAAGCTTTTTATATATTTTTTATTTGGGTTAATTGCATTAAAGTACCCTGAATTTTTTTCATTAAGGCAAACAATTGCTAAATTAAGAAATTCAATACAAACATACCTTACCATTTACCTCCTACCATCCACATTTAAAGTTAGAAGAGTGGTTTAGTCTTTTGCAATTAAAATGAATTAAGTTAAATTGTTATTTAAATAATTAAAATAAAGAAAATGGATGTAGGAGATCTCCACTTTATTTTTTATATATATAAAGAGTGATCTAGAGATCGATCCATCTCCAAATTGAGCTCCATCTCTAATGGAGCATCATAGATGGAGATTGCTCCATCGACAGTGTGCTCGATAGATAGATCTCAAGGCCCATCGATGGAGGATGAGCTCACAAGAGCGGCTCCATCTGATAGAGCACGAGCTCCATTCGATATGGACCAAGTCGACTCCATTTTTCTTTTCTTTCTTTTTTATAATCATTTAGTTTTTGAATAATTATTTGATTTGTGTTTGGTTGGTTGTGATGAATATGAGGGGTTGATGATAATGTTGAAGATGTAGATGTTAGATGATGATGTTGAAAATGGAGATGTTAGTGTTTAAAAAAAAAATATGGAGATGTTAGATGATGATGTTGAAGATTTTTGAATTTTTTTTCTATTGATATATGATTTTTTAAATTTTAATTTAATAAAGAAGATTTAATTAGAAAAGAAAAAAAAAACTAATAATAATATTGAAGATGAAGTTGAGATGGGGAGGAATTTTTACTTTTTTTTTTAATAAATGAATATAAATATAAATAATAATTAAATAAATTTTGAATAATGTGGTTGGGGTAAAATTATCTTTTCTTATATTGGATTGGTCAACTGTTAACTTCAATGGTTTGACATTAACACTAGGGATATGTTTGTGTTAAATTTATGAAAAACTTACTATATTTTGCCTTAAGGAACAAATTCATTGTGATTTAATGCAATTAACCCTTTTTATTTTTTACTTTAAATTTTTGTTATACCGATTTAAATTACAATAACAATACCAAGGTTCTCTTGTCTTGGTGGTTGAAGACTTCACAAAAACAATTCAGCTATTATATATATAATGTATTGTTTAGTTAGTTTATAGTCATTGGATTTCAATCCAATAGTCTATAAAAATCCAAATTTTGAAAATTAAAACTAAAAAAAAAAAAAGTGCATTCCTCATGAAAAAAAATGCCATCATATTATTCAAAATTTCATTTATTGGCGAGACAAGGTCATTAAGTGATATACTCAGTCATACGTATATCAATAAATTTATAGCCTTATAGGACCACTGTTCAAAGTGAATTTGTAGTGAATGTCGTTCATTCAGCCCGATAAATAGTATATAACAAACTTAAATTCATAGTAAATTTGTGTATGGAAGATAAAAGTCACAAATTCAATTAAACAAAAAAATCTTAAATTTATCCATTTTTTTTCTTTTGGATATAATAATTATGGAGAAGTTTAAATTTTTAAACTTTATTTAATTTGTATAATTGCTCGATATATATTTAATTTAGAGGGATTTACAATTAAATTCCTAACAAATGATGAAACATCAATTTTGTACTTATATTTTACATTTTTCATCAAACTAGCCCTTAAATTTGTTAAAACAACTCATTTAATTAGGTAGTGGAGATTGAAGTTAAAAGACAAAATTAAAACAGATTAAAAAGAAAAAAGAAATGAAATCCAAAAAATAAAAAAGTAGAGATCTAATGGATCTCCATCTCATGCGATTAGAACGTAGGGATGAGGTACACATGGTGCCTCTTCCCCATTAAATTGAGGGTGAAGGCACGATCTCCTCTCGGCGATCTCCATCCTTAAGATGGAGATCCACTAATCTGGGTGGAGATCTAAGGGTTGGATTTCCACCTTTTTTTTCTTAGTTTTTTATTTTTTATTATTATTTTATTTTTTGTTTTATTTTTTAGATATTGCTTTCTTTATTATTAATGTTTTAATTCTGTTTTTTTTTTTTTAAATTGACCTCTATCTTTCTTCTTAGAGATTAAAAATAGCGATCAATCTTTAAAATAAATAAAAATAAATAAATACCACTATTCATCTCAGAGACAATGAAGATCCGTTGTTTGTTTGTTTGTTTGTTTTTTTTGCAATTTATCATGTCATTTTTTTTTTTAAATTAGTCAATTAAAGTCCAATGACAACATAGACTTTTAGCTAATTATGTGACCGTTAATTGTGAAAATTTTGGAAAAAGATACCTACATAAGCCATTTTTATTAACGTAAGGAACAACTTAAGGAAAAATGCAAGAATAATGTTTCCTCATTTGTTATTGACTAATTGTAAATCCTCCTTTAATTTCATATAAAATTGCAATTATTTTTATATGATAATAAATTACTTACGACCAATTTTAACTTTTTCATGTCAATAATTAACTTTAAAGGTCAACAAACAAAGTAAGTTTATATAATCATAGGTAAAAAATTTAGAACAATGCAATATTTGATATATATTAATCATTTTCCCATCGGCGCGCATTGATATCAGTTTCTTAAATATTACTATATTAGTCATTAGATTCAACTACTATACTTTGATTTAGTCAACATTCACTTATGCTTAATCAACAGTTTACATACAATACATTAATATAAATACATCAATGTGAACCGATGTGAAAACTATTATATATATAATAGTAGCTTTGAAGTGAGTAATCATTTACTTTAATTTCGGTAAGGACCTTGATAAAATTACATTGATTTTTATGAATTTTGTTATAGATAATAAGTTTAATGGAATATACCTATGAATAAAATTTGAGCTATTTTTCAAGTACTAGAACTATTTATCCCGATTTTGTTAAATATTACAGAATTAGAAAAATGGTAGAAATGTAAGAAATAAAAAAAAATATATGTTATATTATTTGAAAAATGATCAAATTTTATTCATTTATAAATTTCAATGAACCTATCATCCACAACAAAAATCATAAAAATTGATATAATTTCATCAAGGTCAGGGCCGGTCCTGAGATTTTTGGGGCCCGAGACGAACTATAAAAAATGAGGCCCTCAACACAAGGTCGACCCTGAGATTTTTACAATAAACTATAGAAAATGAATCCCAAATAATTTTATTAAACAAATTATACCACTATATAGTCTTGATTTCAGTCAATGCATTATATTGATACAATTCACAGTGTTAAGCCAATTACTATGGAAAAAAAAAAAAAAAAAACATCATTTGGTGAATCAAAAGTTAATAGATCATTTGGTCATCGAAACTTGACACATTTGTCAAAATTCAATTTCAGACAAACAAAAATCTAACAAAATTAGAAAATAAAAACAAAAAGAAGTGTATCGATTAAATTACCTTTGAAACAACTACGAATTCAAGTCTTCTAAGAGCGAATTACGTAAATTTGCTTGAATTTTTAAGGTTATGTTTCTAAATTTCGTATGAGATGAGAGTTGAAGAAACCTAACTTTGATAAATTATATATATATTCAATTGTGTGATATGGTAAATGGTTTTATAAGAATGTTGTTTGTGTTTAATGTGTGAGCTTTTTTTTTTTTTTTGATATATAAAAATGAATGTGGGTTTTTTTTTATTTTTTATTTTATTTTTAAGAAAGAAATAATGTGTTACTTACTTTTAATTAAAGTGGGTCCTTTTTTAATCAAAGTGGGCATTTCTTTTAATCTTGTGCTGGTTACTAGACTTTTTTAAAAAATCACATGTGGGTTAGCCCAACCGTAAAATATATAGCTAATATAAATAAATAAAAGTTGGGGGCCCTAGGTGGTTGTCTATTGGGTCTACCTCTAAGTTCGACCCTGATCAATGTACTTACCGAAATTAAAGTAAGGGATTCCTCATTTGAAAGTTAATTAATATATATATATATAAGAAAAAAATTTCCTTAGTGCGCATTGATAAATATTTATCAGTGCGTTGCATGTGGATCACTAGATTCAATTGATTTTGACTTATTGTGTATGCATTTGTCAGTACTTATCTATAATCTAGTGGTCCACATGCAACGTAGTGATAAATATTCAACAATACGCACTGATGAGAAAAGGACTATATATATATTATAACAAATTTTTAGGGGGCGTTTGGATCCATTTTATACAAATGTTTTCTGTTTTTTAAAACATAAAACAACTTTAAAGTTGTGTTGGCCAAGTGTTTATAAATTGTGTTTTTGAAAACAAAAATCAACTTCTTAAAAGTTATAACTAAAACAACCTTTTATTGTTTTCACCGTTTTCAAAACTTAAAAACAATACAAAACACATTTACACCATTTTCCGTTTTTAAAAAATACTTTTAAAAAACATTACCAAACGTATTTACGTTTTTAAAAACATCATTTTCAAAATATCATTTTCATTTTTAAAAATAGTTTACAAAAACACCATTTTAAAACAATACTAAAGACGTTAATTTTTTTTAATTTTTTTAAAAAGAAAATTTATACTATAGTGACGTGTTTACTATTCAGGAATCCTACTTGGAAGAAAGAATTAAGTTCATGATTTTTAAATTCCCGTGTTTACTAAATTTATGGGGAATTAAGTTCCGTATACCTCACACACATATCCGAAATTAAGTTCCTGAATGGAAGAGAACTTGATTCCCCACACCCACCATGGGAATCATGTTTCCTTTCCTGATTAAAAAGGGGAATTCGTATCTTTTTACTAAAATATCTCTACTTAATTATTTTTTTATAAAAAAATCTATATACATAATTATATATATATATATATATATATATATATATATATATATATATATAGAAAATACCATTTTTAAACCAAAAATTAAGGGACTTTATTGTTTCTAGCCGGCATTAGTATTTTGATTGTTTTTGTCAAAAAATCCACTTTTCGGACTTAAATGACCCTCATTATTTTTCAAAACCTCTTATTTCTCTTTCTCTCTCTCATTTTCACCAGGATCTCTTTTTTTTTTTTCCTTTCTCTCTCTCCTTTTCTCTCTCCCACCTTCTTCTTCTTCTTCTTTCTCTCCTCTCTTCTCTTTCCCCTCTCACACCATGTTCTTCTTCTTCTTTCTCTCCTTTTCTCTGCCACACCTTCTCTCCTTCATCTTCTTCTCTTTCTCTCCTCTCTTCTCTTTCTCTTTCTCATTTTTTTCAGATTTTTTTGAAAAAATTCAGTTTTTTTGTTGAAAAATTTCCAGATTTTTAAAAAAAATTTATGTTTTTTTTGTTGAAAAATTTCCAGATTTCCGATGGGTTTTCCGATTTGACCACGATCTGGTCCAGATCGGGCGACCCAAACCCAGATATTTTTTTAAAAATTCAGTATTTTGTTTTTGGGAAAAATTTCAGTTTTTTTTTTGTTGAAAAATTTCTAGATTTCCGAGTGATGGGTTTTCTGATTTGACCACGATCTGGTCCAGATCAGGTGACCCAAACCCAGATTTAAAAAAAAAAAAATCAATTTTTTTTGGTTGAAAAATTTCCAGATTTTTAAAATAAATTTCAGTTTTTTTTTTTTTTTTGGAAAAGTTTCCAGATTTTAAAAAGGTTTGGATTTGAGTTAGTTGTTGATTTTAAGGGTGGTTGTGGTTGTGATTAAGTTTGAGTATTGTTTGTTTAAAAAAATTTCAGATTTGTTTTGTTCAAAAAATTTCCAGAAATTTCATGTTCAAAAAATTTTTAGGTTTTGTTTTGTTCAAAAATTCCAGATTTTTTTAAAAAAATTCAGATTATGTTTGTTAAAATTTTTTTTTCCAGATTTTGTTCAATTAAACACACAAGGGTAAAACGAATTAATCAAACAAAAAAAATTAAACACACCAGGCAAAACGAATTAAACACACAAGACATTTTTCCATATTTCGTTTTTTTTCTTTCAAAATTTATAAGTATGGTGGTTGTTTTTATGAAGGGTGGGAGTTTTTTTTTTTTTTTTTTTTTTTTTCCAGATTTTCGTGTTGAAGTTGAAAATTTCAGATCAAGTTTGAATTTTTTTTTTCTCCAGATTTTATTCAATTAAACACACCAGGCCACCGATTAAACACACCAGGCCACCGATTAAACACACTAAGCCAAAACGACTAAACACACCAGGCAAAAATGACTAAACACACCAGGCAAAAATGACTAAACACACCAGGCAAAAACGACTAAACACACTAGGAAAAAAGGAATTAAATACACCAGGAAAAAAGAACTAAACACACCAGGCAAAAATGACTAAACACACCAGACAAAAAAAAATTAAACACACCAGGCCAAAACGACTAAACACACCAAGCAAAAATGACTAAACACACCAGGAAAAAAAGAATTAAACACACCAGGCAAAAATGACTAAACACACCAGGCAAAAATGACTAAACACACCAAGCAAAAATGACTAAACACACCAAGCAAAAATGACTAAACACACTAGGCAAAATTTCTGAATGAAGGGCATTTTTGTCCGAAAAGTGGATTTTTTGACAAAAACAATCAAAATACTAATTTCGGCTAGAAACAATAAACCTCCTTAATTTTTGGCTAGTTTTCATTTTCACTCATATATATTTAAATTTATATACTTCGTAGTTCACTTTTTTTTTCATACTTCACTGTTCATACACACACATATATATGAATTGTGAATTATAAAAAATTGATGAAAAAAAAAAAACTATACTGCAGCAAAAAACAAATTGGGAAAAAAAAAACTTATTTATTTATTTATTTATTAGCTATACTCATACAACTCTCATATGTATATGTATATGTATATATACAACTATTTTGTGTAAATAAGGGTATTTATGTAATCAACTTTGTATAAATTTGATTCCATTTATAATTTAAAAAAAGTTAGTAAACATAGTAATGGAATTTGCAACTTAATTATGATTTCCTTCCATTTCCTTTCCGATGGAACTTGATTTCGATTTCACTCATTTCCAATTACTAATAGCGCTATAAATACGATTCATGGTCATTTCACTTAATTATAAACCATTGTATTACATTTAAAATATTTCCTTCCAAGATTATTCTTCCAAAGATAATTATTTCCAATATTACAATGATTTTATATTATACAAATTTCTTTCTTTCGACATATTATTAATGATAAATAACTATAAATAAATTAAAATAATAATAAAAAAAACCTTAATTATACAATCACTTTCAATTCCATTGTTGAACATTCAATTTTGTTATATTATGTAAAAATCAAAACCATTTCAATATTAGTATTTATCATATCTTAATATTGAATAATATCTTATCAATATTTACATAAAAATGGTTTATTTTTTATTAAATTATTTTTATTTAGTTATTTGTATCATGTCAAATTAAAATACATAACAATTAATAGTAACAAGGGTATAAATGTCAAGTCATATGTTTTCAAACAATTTTATATTTAAAAACGAATAAGTTGACATTATGTTCAGATGTGAAAAAACTAAAAAACAAATATGTTATTCAGTTTCAGTTTTCAGTCTCTATTCAGTTTTTAGAAAAATTTAGGACCGTTCATTTTTCAATAAAAACAAGAATAATGCCAGACATCCCAAATTTTTTTTTCTCAAATGATGTGGCACATGAGGTGTTAATATCATATTAATTACTATATAATCTCATGATTTACAAGATATTAACACCTCATGTGTCACAATTTTTTTTTTTTTGGAATGACTAGCATTACTAAAAAAAAAAAAAAAAACCGACCCCTTCTATTGTACAGTAATGTGGTTCGTGCAACGTATGAACGTAAGTGAATATAAGAAGTTAAACCAAACCAAGTGAAAAAAAAAAAAAAAATCAAAAACAACAGCCAATGACCTCGGTATATATATATATACTCATTCTTTGTCCCTCCTCTTGTGTGGGTGCCCTCTCCCCATTTGTGGGAGTAGTAGTCTGGGCTGTGCTAGTAGAGTCCAATTCTCGTATGATCCCGACAGTTGTTTCAATAATAATAATAATAATAATAATAATAAAATAAAAATAAAAAAAAAATAAAAAAAAATAAGAAAAAAGTAAAAAAGAAAATGTACGCGATTTACGAACATAGTCATCACCAACACCAACTGCTAGTCTACGAATCAAACCTAACAGCCTTTTCTCGTTATACACCCCATAAAAAAAACCCAAGTAATTGAAAAAAAAAAAACATCAAAAACCCAAAACAAGAAGCACATTTCTGATTCTACTGATCTACCATGGCATCTACTAATGGAGCTTCCACGGTCAGTCTCTCTCTCTCTCTCTCTCTCTCTCTCTCTTTTTCTGTGTATGTACAATCATGTGAATTTGAATTTTAATAGTATTATTTGTTGGGCGTGATTTTGATGGCGGAGCAGAGAGTTGGGAACACGGAAAACAGCTTGGAGAGGATCAAACGGCAGCTGGCTTCTGGTTCTGGTCGCAACTTGTTGCAGGGCCCGCTTCTCAAGCGATCCGAAACCGTAAATGATATATCTCTTGATTTCCTGATCCATTTTCTGATATTTGCTTCAGTTCGCTTACTTGTAATCTAAATTAGATCATTGATACACTTGAATTGCTAGAATAATTTGGGAAATACATGTAGATGTGTGATTTAAGAGGGAATTGGTCATCAATTTGGAACTTATTGAAGGGTGCAAATATATAATTTGATATCTCACTGAAATGTATGGATTAGTCTTTGTAGAAACTTTGGATAATTGTTTAGTGGTATCTCTATGTCATGATAATATTTATCCAAAGTATGACTTATGCTTTATGTCATAATGATAATCTGTCTAATGTGTACTATTTCAATAGCTGAGGAAATGGAATGAAAGGTGGGTGATCTTGGACCCAACGAATGGAAAAATGGAATACAAGTAAGTTTATATAACGGCTTATTTTATATGTGGCTTCACTTTTTTCACTGGAACACACCCATCATCAAGTTTACCTGCTGGTTGCATGATTTAGGACGAGGAGAAATGAGCCAACTGTCAAGGGAACCATTGTATTTGATGAAAACAGCACGATCTCATTGTCACCTGTGAACTTCAAGTAAGATTGATGTATTCTAATTAAGCTTGATTGCTTATATTTGCTCCTAGTATTAGTTTTGTGATTAAACTATTTTGAACAGCTATTAACATCCCATTTTCTCTTGTATGTGCTGTAGTGGACTTCCCAAGTATGATGGCTGCTGTTTATGTATCCACAATTCCACATTAATCTTATATTCTTATGTATTTCTTTTCTTTTCTTTTTTCTTTTTAAAAAAAGAAATAAAGAAAAGATTGAGGGTTTGATCTTCTTGTTTCAGTCGATTGAGAACTTCATTATATGGTTCAATTGGTATTGCTGTAATTGCATTCTTCTTAACTATATTATTAGATATCGGGACTCCACAGAAAAAAGACTACTTCCTTTGTGCAGAAACTCCTGGTGCAGCTAGAGCTTGGGTATCAACTCTACAGTAAGTTATTCAATTCTTTTTCACACATTGTTGGTTATTCCAGATGTTGTAATGCAGGATGTGGCTCTATTATTTCAATTTTCTCTTATATATAGAGGATAATTTTATTTTTTTTATGTGTATACCTGCTATATATTTATAAGAAGAATAGAAGATTGACAAGGTTTTACAATTGAATTTACAAATATAGAGTTAGCCTGTTATTTTATGTCCGAACATATAGTAGAGAAACAGTTAGTAGTTCAAATGTGTACTATGAATGTCATTGCTATGCCAATTATGAGGTTTTAATATTGTTTCTGTAGTTGAACTTTCTGTGTTCTCAAGGCTAAAACTCAATATGTTTAAAAGCTTGTTTTTGGAAATAATCAAGAAGGGAGCCAGCTGGATCTTTAGCAAACAGAAGCAACTGTAAGTTGTTGGATTTTGAAACACCCTTTAGTTGAAAACCTAAGAGCAGCCTTGTTTGGGATTTTGGAGTGGGAGAAGTGAAACAAAGATTCAAGGGATGGAAAAAAGCTTTTATATCTGAATGAAGAAGACTCACTTTAATTTAATTAGCGTTGACTTATTTGCTACATATTTTATCTCTTTTAAGGATTTCAAGTAAGGTTACAAAGAAAATTTAGACGTTAATGAGGAATTTCTAATGGGAGGGATATGGAGAATGTAAAGAAATATCATTTGGTGGAAGGGAATGCTATATCTTATATCTTGATCTGATGATAAGGATGGTTAGTCTATGGGTGGGAAACTCAGGGAAAGGAAACTTGACTCTGGTAGGGAAATGGTTGTGGAGGTTCTATAGAGAGATATTCTCTTTGGCATTTCATTATTCATGTTATGGTCTTGATCATAAATAGGCAAAACCAATATGGTTGTTAGAAGGCTCCAGCTGTTGTCCTTGGACTTCGTTTTTAC
The DNA here is from genome assembly GCA_008009225.1 of Acer yangbiense. Classification (NCBI taxonomy): domain Eukaryota; kingdom Viridiplantae; phylum Streptophyta; class Magnoliopsida; order Sapindales; family Sapindaceae; genus Acer; species Acer yangbiense. The sequence goes on along the minus strand of CM017769.1, from coordinate 32,811,567 downwards.
AAGGCAGCAGTAAGCTTCTCTCTCATATCAGTTTTGTTGGAGGTAATAAGGAGAAAATTTGGTTTTGGGAGAATAAGTGGGTAGAAAATTGACCTTTTTGTTTTTAATAGCCTTGCCTTTATCAGCTATAAAACTCTCATATCACTTACATCTCTTGATAAATCATTTCTTGTAAAATTTTGTTTTCCACAGTTCCACCTATCATGATTGGGGTGCTATAGCTGGATGGACCTTTTCTTGTTAGGATTTTCTTTCTTCTTCTTTACAGAGGTTTTGGCAGTCAGAAGATACTATAAATGTTTAATTACTGTTGTAAAAGGCGTCAGTCAATATGTTAGGATACTTGAAAGATAAAAAAGTAATTGATAAGCATTGGAATTAGTGGTAATATTTCACTTTATTATTACATAGATCAATCAATCTGGAATTTTTCCCTTGTCTTAGGACTTAGCAGGTATCTTCATGTTTCTTGTTTTCTTTTGTTGAGTCGTTATTCCTCTTTTTTGTAATTAATTTTCCCTTAAATATGCTTTGGTTTTCAGTAAAATAATGTGATTCTATCATGAGCAATTGCAGTTTTGTTTGGGCTTAGATCGACTCTTAGTGCAATTAAATGGCCTAATTTGTATATGCCTTAAAGTTAGAGTGCAGAAGCAGTTTGAAATCAAAGCTAACAAAAAGTTGGTAACAACTCCTAATAATGTCTGTGGTGCTGGCTTAAGTCATTTTCATTTGGTTGATACCGTTTCTTCCACCATAAATGGTGTACTCAACTCTTTTAAAGACCATGTCAGTCATATATATATATACACAACAAAAAGTTGGTAACAACTCCTAATAATGTCCATGGTGCTGGCTTAAGTCATTTTCATTTGGTTGATCCCGTTTCTTCTACCATAAATGGTCTCAATTCTTTAATAGACCATGTCAGTCATATATATATATATAGTAACTTTCTAATGCGGGATCCCGTACGAATTTTTCGTGCGGTTTCACTTATTCCAATTTGTGCACTTGATAATTTATATATATATAAATTATCAAGTGCACAAATTCAGTCACTGCACACCGATTTTGTTAAAATCAGTACCATCTTCATCAATTGTATAAAGGTTTTGATGAAATAGGCTTGATGAGTCTTGATTAGCTTCAAAGACTAGAGAGAGAGAGAGAGAGAGAGAGAGAGAGAGAGAGAGAGAGAGAGAGATTATTCAGTCACCGCACACCGATTTTGTTATAATCATTACCATCTTCATCAATTGTATAAAGGTTTTGATGAAATAGGCTTAATGAGTCTTGATTAGCTTCAAAGACTAAAGAGAGAGAGAGAGAGAGAGAGAGATTATTCAGTCACCGCACACCGATTTTGTTAAAATCAGCACCATCTTCATCAATTGTATAAAGGTTTTGATGAAATAGGCTTAATGAGTCTTGATTAGCTTCAAAGACTAGAGAGAGAGAGAGAGAGATTATTCAGTCACCGCACACCGATTTTGTTAAAATCAGTACCATCTTCATCAATTGTATAAAGGTTTTGATGAAATAGTCTTGACGAGTCTTGATTAGCTTCAAAGACTAATTAATACAACAAAAGCTTTAATCAAGACCTTTACACAATTGATGAAGACAGTATTGGTTTTTGTTAAAATTATATATATATATTCATATTTTTACTTGCTAATGTTGATACCTCTCTTGCCCCTTCCTCATCTTTCTTTGTTTCCTTTTCAACAATCAGTGCAGCACAGTTGGTTCTGAAAGCCCATAAAGAGGCTGTGAACTCCTTAAGTGGAACAGGTTCTGCAAAATTAGGAACAGTTGCGACAGTAGTTGCTGCTGCGAATTCTACAGCCCTGGAATGCTCCAAAGAAATTGAAGCTGCAATGCAGATTTCTTTGAGAAATGCTCTAGGAATGGTTACAAATAGAATTACTGATGGTCCAATGGATGATCTAACCATTATGAAGGTAAAGTGAATGCAATTTCCCTTTTGTTTTTTGAATCTTTACTTTTTACTTATTATAGTTCTGATACTCTGTTCTTAATTCAAATATGAAGTGCATATCCAATATATTTATAGGAATTGAGGTGTAATTGTATTTTGCAATTTAAAAAGTGATCTTAAAAAGATGAATTCCTGCATTTATATCAAGTTAGTTTGTGTAGTTAACTGATTTTAAGTTGAGTAATGAGTCTTCATGTGGTCTTTAGTTTATTGAGGTTAAGTTTTATTATGTAAATTCCTGAGTCTGGGGTTCTTAGGAATTTCCATCATATGATTTATTTTCCTGATTGGACATATAATGGAGGGGTTTTAAATACATGCTTTTAGAATTGCCAGAGTGGGTTAATGAAAATTTGATATTATTTGTGGTTGTCAGAAAGTAATTTTCTTCTTGTAGTTTTCCTTTCATTTACTATTAATTTCTTCCCACATAAAACTATAGTTTTTATTCATTGTACTTTCACTGGCTATGGATTCACAATGAATTAATTCTCAGTTCTATAAGTTTTTAATACCAAACAGTTTTCTTCTGAAATCCAAATGAAATCTTAAACACCCGGTCTTTTATCTTCCCATCCATCTAAATTTCTTACGTCCTTCATTTCAGAACTATTTTACATTAATCTAGTACCAGAGCAAACAACTTCCTGTCCAAAGTCAATTGCCGAATCACACGAGATTATATGGGAACACATTCAAAGTTTAGGAGTTGAGATCTTTGCTGAATGCTGATACGATTTATAAGAATGACTTGTTCAATTTAACGGTCGAGTATGGTTGTAAATCTCTTTATCACAGCCAACAATCTATGAATTATACACTTAGAGTTTGTTTATGTACAAAGGGCTTGTTTGGGATAATTTTTACTTTTGGCTTTTGATAGGAGAAAAGAGAAGCAAAAGCTCAAGCTTTTTGGAGACTGCTTGGATAATATATTTCAAAAGAGCTTTTATATCCAAAAGAGCTTTTGAGACTGTTTGGTTGAAACATTTTAAAATATCTCCTAGTTAGAATATACCATAATGCCCCGATAAGAATAAATGATTAATAATATAGGTAACAAAATTTATAGTTATTTGTTTTTCTAATTAAAATAACTGATTAATAATACAGGTATAATAATAATAATTTTAAAATAAACTCAATAAATAAAAATTTAATGATAGTCAAATGATAAATGTATTTTTATTTCAAAAAAATAAAATTGATAAATGTCTTTTTTGTTAATAAATAATAAATATAATTAGGTCAAATAAAAAAAAAAACATAGTTCAAAAATTAAATAAATTAAACAAATGATAAAGCTAAACTCATCTTAATAAAAAAAACTCATCTTTTCCTAAGCTCATCCAATGGCTGAGTCGCTGACATCTAACCCACACCACCATTACCAACAGACAACAGTCCAACCCTACCTGCCACACACCCAAACATCCACACATCCACACATCTCTCCGCTGCCAAGGAAGATTGAGTACCCACATTTTTACCTTTCTTTTTTTCTCTGCAATTTTCACTATCTGTACTCTCAAGTTTTTCTCTTCATTTTCATATTCTCTTATTTTCACACCTCTCTCTCTCTTTAGCAAACCCATTACCTTTGAATCCTTCCCTCTACTTTTTTAATTCATCAATTTCATGGTTCACAGTGTAGCTTTGTTAAATCTAATCATGAGTTTGATTATTTTTTGTGTTGTTTGAGTTTCTTTGTAAAGAAATCGCTTGGACCTTAAAAAAAAAAAACAAAATCTGGAACATGGGTTGCAGATGACAGTGAAGGAGAGAAAGAGAGGATATGAGTGTAATTTTTATTTTGCTTTTGTTCGATAGAAGGGTAAACTGACAAATACAAAAGTTTCATTAAACAAATTCCAGCTTCCCGTGTTTTTGGTGAAAGCTCTTTCATGAGAAGCCAGAAATTTTGGCTTCTCTTGAAAGAGCTTTCAAAAATGGGAGGCTCTTTTGCTTAGACATCCAAACACTCTTCTAAGTTGCTTTTAGGTTTCAAAAGCCAAAAGCACCTCTCCAAAAGCCTAGCCAAACAGGCTCAAAGCACATCAACCAAGACAAAATGCATTTTGATTATGAGCAAGCATTACGGCAAAATAATTGGGGAGCATCTTATTATCAGAATATAAGTTATAAATCATGCCGTACTATACTGTGCTATTTTCCCAACAATTAACTATAGAACCTCTATTTCTTAAAGTTGTCCTACATTAGGGAGTTTTTGAAATCATACAACTAGGGTTGACTTCTGTTTGCCAAACATCGATCCAGTTCTGGACCAGCTAATACAAATCATGCCTTGTCCAGTACTGGCATTGCTTGGCATGGTGCCAACCATGGCTTTTTAATCTTTTGATGGTAATGTGAAGTACGATAAATTTTAAGTTTTATCTAGCTTCAGTATTACATGGAAATATTTCTTGCAGGAGACATTACGAGTTAAGGATGAGGAATTACAGAATTTGGCAAGGGACCTTCGTGCTCGTGATTCAACAATAAGAGAAATTGCAGATAAACTAACTGAGACCGCTGAAGCAGCTGAGGCTGCAGCATCTGCAGCTCATACAATGGATGAACAAAGGAGAATTGCTTTTGCCGAAATTGAGCGTGTAACCCAAGATTCAGCGAAACAGCAGGAGACATGCATGTTGAAGGTACAAATAATCTCTCATTTTTATAATGTTTCATTGTGTGGTCTTATTTTTTGATATGTGATATGGTATTTAATAATCAAGTTTGAAGAAAACTCTTATTCAAAAAACAAACTTGATCAAATATCTCCACTGTTATAATGGAAAAAAGTTAATTTGCAGTCCTGAGATAGTCACTTTTAGTTTTTTTTTTCCTTGATTAGGGTTGATAAGAGAAATGCTAATATTTGATACTGGATGGCATTTTAATTGTTGTTTAATTGGGGTTTCTTTTTATATCTTCAGCTGAGAGAGTATGAAGAAAAATTCATGGCCATAAGTAGAGAAAAAGATCAGTTGGTTAAGCAGAGAGACTCTGCTTTTCAGGAGGCACATCTATGGCGTTCTGAGCTTGGAAAAGCTAGAGAGCGTGTTGTGATATTAGAAGCAGCTGTTGTGAGAGGAGAGGAGAAGGTCAGGGTTGCTGAAGCAGATTCTGAAGCTCAAATAAAGGAGGCTGCTCAGAGAGAGGCAGATGCAGTAAAAAGCAAGGAAGAACTTCTAGCATATGTGAATATGTTACAGTCACAACTTCAAAGGTTTGGCATCTACTCTCTCTTTGCCAATATAGGGGTCATTCTGCTAACACATTAGTAGTTCTTACAACTCTTGCTTTATGTCAGTACTTTGGGATACAGGTTGCCTGTAATGAAATAACTTATATCTCAAACTCAAAAGTATCTTGGAATGTAGATTACATAGGATGATATGAATAACCAGAAAAGAAAACCAGCGGTTGATGAGGATGCAAGCATCTGTTTCAATTTATTTGGATCTAATTATTAAAAAGGTCTAGTAAAGATTTTCAAAATATTCAAGTGCAAATTGAAAGCTACTTTGAACTTGAGAATAATGGAATCTAATGTCTCACATGTTTCCGGGCAACATTAGTCCCTTTGCAACATGTATTCCTTGGACCAAAATTAGGCTATAGTTAAATTTAGAAGATGATAGCAAAATGGATCTTCAGATTCTTTTGTTGTGAATTATATCATGATGTGGAGTACTCTACTGTTTCATGATGAGGCAGGGACCAGTTCCTCCTCTCATGTGTTGAAGAGCTCCACTATAAATTTTACCTGCCGATCTGTAAGCTACTCCAGCGCTTTTCCCTCATTGAAGAGATGCACACACATCATCAATGTTGAGGCTTATAATTTCGGGGTTTTGGGTACTGTTACTTATGACAATTTGAAGTTGATACCAACATCTGTTCTCTATTAACAGACAGCAGATTGAAACTAAGCAAGTTTTTGAGGAGAAGACGGAGTCCTCAAATACCGGTAACTCCCTTCCAGAAACAAAGGATGTAGATTTGTCAGAGGAGAATGTGGACAAAGCATGCCTCAGTGTTTCTAGAGTGGTACCAGTACCGGGGGAGAGTGTGGTCCATATGACAGTGGATCAGGTGAACCACCGGCCAATCGCAGACGGTGAATGGAGTGATATTCAGGCAACAGAGGCAAGGATAGCTGATGTGAGAGAAGTTGCCCCAGAGACAGAAGGAAGCAGTCTGGATATTCCAGTTGTTAATAATCACCATGAGCAAGGTGCAAATTCTTTTCATCAGCCTTGATTTTCCAAATTTAGTACATTTACAGTGGACAGCATCATTACATGTAAACTAAAGAATCACTCACAGAAATGTCATCTTGGTAAATTCATTTTTTTTCTTTTCACTTTCATAAACCATCTTGAAGCTATACAGAGGCTGTATGATGTCAATTTGTGGTTTGATTATCAGTCGTAACAGTAGATTAGTATTTAATCATATCATTTTGAGCCAATTTATATTTGTATCTTTCATTCTTTCCTCATTAGTCATTAGACGCCTGAAAGAAAAAAGAAAAAAGTGTTGTGTGCTGGGCCTAGATGTGCTCATGTGCTTTTGACTGACTTTTACCAGTTCTTGACGACATGATTGAGACCACCAACCACCATACTTTCTAAATTCTAATTAGTTTGACTACAGGATTTAATAACACCACATTACAGCAAAACCGATTCGTTGAAGTAAATATCTAGAATTTGATTTTGTTGTGGTTGAAATTTTGTATACTATATTTATCAAGTTCATAATATCGTGGAGTTCAATATTATAGGTGAGATTTTAAACACTGGAATTGTAAATTTGTTCTGGTACAATAGTCGACCATCGATAATGGTTAAATTTACAAGAAGATTGTTAAAAAAAAAAAAAAGGTAATTAGGTGCATATTGGAGAGAAAAATTTCCAAGTGCTAATGTGCTAACTAATATTCTGGCTAGCAAATTTGGCTGATTTATATGTGGAAACTTAAAGCGTAAAAGTGAGGGGCCGTTTGTTTTTTTTAATATAAGACTTATTACCTCTTATAACTTATATTAAGATAAATAGATTTGTTTGTTTTTCAAAATTAAATCTTAATTTCAGATATATATGTCTTTTATAAAAAGTTAAAAAATTTGACTTTTCACTTATTTAATAAGTCATAATTAACACATTGATAATTGCTTCCAAATTAACCTCATGTAATTAATCTATTACCAAAATTACTCCTAAACAAAAAAAAAAAAAAAAAAAAAAAAAAAAAAAAAAAATCCACAATTTCTTAAACAACTCAAATCCTAATACTAAAAAAAAAAAAAAATCTTAATTTTATTAAACCCTAACCCTAACTAACTTAACCCTAAATTGACATAGGAGGAGGAGGAGGTGGCCGGCCGGCCTCCTCCTTGCCTCCGATGGGAGGAGGCCGTGACCTCCTCCCATTTGTTTTAATGGAGGTCACAGCCTCCCGTCAATTGAGAGGAGGCCGGCCAACCTCCTCCGGCCAAGTCTCAGGGAGGTGGCGCCTCCTCCTCCTATGTTAATTTAGAGCTAGGTTAGTTAGGGTTAGGGTTTGAGTTTAGGAAATTGGGGATTTTTTATTTTTATTTTAAACAAAATATTTAAATTGATAAATAATTCTATATGGAAACAAATACTTTTTTATATAAAAGAAATATTTGTTAAAAAATGAAAACATATTAAAAAATAAAAATAAAGTATCCTAAAAGTTAAATGGTTTGTTAAAATGGGGGGTATAATAGTAAAACCAAAACCACTTAATATTTAAGTGGGATAACCTAGGGGGCAACATACAAAAGCTGGTATAGTCTAGGGGGGCTTTGTGCCAATTTTCTAAATAAAAAACAAACAAATTGGAGTGTCTTAAATATTAAGTGATATTACTTAACTTAATTGAAACAAGGTCTTTTAGCCAACATGGGCGTAGCTCGGCTGGTAGATGGACGAGCTTGGGGTATGGACAAATGACTCCCAAGTCAGCGACTCAAATCCTACCAATGACAAAAACTTTAAAAAAAAAATATCTAACCCCGGATCAATAGATGTTATCAAAAAAAAAAAAAAAAACAAGAGATACAAGGTCTTTTAATACTTAAGACAAAAAAACAAACAGCCGCCGAGTCTTGTGAAGATTAATGTGAAATCTGCTTCATATCTTCGATCTGGAATCTCTAAAAGTAAATCCACATCTGTTCATATTATAAATTTATAATACTTCATAGCTCACTCCGTATTTATTGAAATAATAAGTTTGTAATTAGGTCTAGTGCCTAGTTTGAGAATATAAATAATAAGTACATATATGATATATAGCACCGGATTTATGATTTATCTACAAGCATAAAAATGATGAGAAGGATCAACGGCTAGCTCGACTACCGATCTCAACTCATCCCAGCTTCCATTGATAAAGAAATCATCTCCAATATTATTCGGATTCGAATAGCTCGAGTAAGGTTTTGCTGTAAATGGAGACTGAGCTTGATGATTCATAAACACATGACTGTTTCTTTCATCAACGTAGTTGATCAAGGGTTTTCTTTCGACGACGTTTACGTTGACGTTTCGGTTTTGTTGAAGAAGAGAATCTCCAAATCCCATGTACTGTTCAGTAGTGATTTCGGATTCCAAACTGCAGGTTTTCGAACTTGAATCACGATTTGAGTTTTGTTTCCAGTTGGGTGTGTACTTTTTGTAGGATGGGATTCGTTTGAAAATTCTGCATAGTGTCCAAACTTCCTGCAAATTAAACCATCAAACAAAAATAATATCCATTGATCATCAACTTTTCATTGTTTCTTTTATTGCATATATAGTACTAGTTGGAAAATATATAATACCACCTTTTAAGTAGGAAAATATTTTCTTAAATATTTATCAAGCACAACAAGCATAGTTTTTCACCTTTTTAATTAAGACATTATTTCAAACACAATTTTAATTAATACATTATAATGTATCGAATTATGAGATTTCAGATACTTGAAACAGTTTTTGAATCAGGAATCGAATTCTTCCCTACTTTTATTCATTGTTAGAAATTTTGGACTTGTTTGCAAGCTGATAACCTGATACAATAATTTAAGAAAAAAAATAAAAAAAAAATAAAATAAAATTCTATTTGATTGGTTTTTGTTTAAGACTTAAGAGATATTTCATAACATGAATGTTTATTATTTAGGTATGTCGTAGCCTAAAGGGTCGTATATATCACTTACCCGTTAAAGTCCTTGATTAAATATAAAATGAAATGTCATTTTTTTTTTTTTATATATATATATTAAAAAATAAGAGAGCTTCTCCTTACAATCCACAAATTATCTATTTACACTCCAATTTAAATTTTTTTTTTTTTATTAATGACAAACCTAAACCAAAATTACTAATCAAGACAAAAAAAAATTCTAAAAACACTCCAAACTAATTAAATTATTAAAAAAAAAATCTCTTTCCTAAATTATTAGATTAAATATTACGTATTAAACTCTCTCTCTCTCTCCTAAATATATTATTACCGTATTAAACACTCTCTCCTAATTACTCTCTCCTAATATCTCTCCATTTTTTTTTAAAAACAAAAATCATATCTCCATACTTTCTCGATTAATAGTTAAAGAAAAAAAAAACTTATGAATATTTTTTGTTTTTTACTAACAGTAGTCAATTCTAAAAAAATAAAATAAAATAGATATATGAAAACTTGATTTGTTGCAATTAGATTCGATTAAACTCATAATTTCTAAGACGGATGAAATAATTAAAAACAAGGTACTTGTTTTTTTTTTTTTTTTTTTTTTTTAATATATACATATATACGGTTCCTAAAAATCAAGCTTATTCGTAAGTTTATTATTATTATTACTATTATTATTTTTAACTATTAGTCTTGAAGGAATGGAGATAGAAAATTGGAGATATGTATTGGAGGAGAAAGAGTTTAATATGGTAATTAAAAATTAAGGAGAGAGTGTTTAATATGTAATATTTAATCTAATGGTTCATGAGAGATAATTTCTTTTTTTAATAATTTAATTCAAAAAAAGATTACTCCTCAGATGAATCCATAGGCTATAATAATTTGTCCTAACTTTTAATAAAATAAAATGAAGTGTTTTTAGATATATATATATTTTTAAATGGAGTGTCTTTAGAATATGAGTGTTAAAAGATAAAAAAGATAATCTTGGAACAAAAGGAAGTGTCTTTAGAATTTTTTAAAATTTAAATTTTGATAATGGAGTGTAGAAAAGAAGTGTAAAAAGAAAAAATTGAATTGTCAAAAGAACTCAAAAAATAATCTTTTAAAGTATATTTACCATCTTGTACATATGCTAACATCTATAAATTAAGGCAATAAGTGGATCAAACTAGTAAGATTCTAGCTTCCAGGTTTCATTATCGTGGATTTCGTTTTCCAAGAACAAAAGATGACCTACCTAGAACTGTATTATTTTTATTTTTTTTATTATTTAGAGATTTTAGGTATAGAAAGAAATTTTATTCCAATTCAGTTCCCTGTTCTATCTTCTTCATATATATATATAGTGATTATCGAGTGAGGTATATATTATAGCCTATGGATTCACATCGATTTTTATGAATTTTGATCTGAATTTTTTTTTTTTCTGTGGATGATAAGTTTAATTAAATCTACCTATGAATAAAATTTGATACTTTTTCAAGCACTATAACTATTTATCCTAATTTTGTTAAATATAAAGGCATCAGAAAAATTAGAGAAATATAGGAAAACTCAAAAAAATTGTTCTAGCATTTGAAAAAATTTCAAATTTTATTAATAGGTAGATTTCATTAAACTTAACATTCACAAAAATATTCAGATCTAAACTTGTAAAAATCGATGTGGTTTCATCAAGTCTTTACTAAAATTAAAGTAAGGTATACCTCACTTGATAATTACTATAATATATATATTCTTCATTTTAAGATGCCAAATTGCCAATCAGAGAAAAAAAAAAATGCTGTAACATGCATCTGTCCTTAGAAGGTTGGATCGTACTACAATTTTTTTTTTGAAGCAATTAATAATATATTTATAGAAGGCCAAACCCAAACCACACGCAGCCCTCCTCAAACGCCTGCGACAGGGGTAGAGGCCCCTGTCGCTGGAGTTTGACAGAGGAAACCCCGCAAACAGCAGAACAAAGAACAACCCCACCACAAAGCAAACAGCAGAGGAAAGAGACAACAGCAAGAAAAAGAACGCAGAGGAAAAACAAAAGAAAAGAAAAGAAACACCACAACGACAGACACCAAAATGAAGGGACCGTACTACATGAATCTTCATTTGTTGGTCAAACTTCTGATCTAAGCATGTGATATTTTCTATGAAAAAAGGGAGTTTTTTTTTTTTTGAAATATGAAAAAAGGGAGCTTTGAATGTTGAAAAAGATCATGAGTATTATTTTTTAAACAAAAATAAATATGTATAACATTTTATGTTCTGATTGAATGCAAAAAAAAGAAGTCATTTGATGTTTGAAAGAAAATAAAAGTGGTTGTACCTCAAAAAAGAAAAAAGAAAAGAAAATAAAAGTTGTTGGAATCCAACTACCTTTTTTTTTTCTTTTTCTTTTTTTCTTTTTTAAGAGAAGAAAAACGGTTCAATATATGAGGGCAGTATTTGTTCTTAATTAAATTAATTAAAACATATATAACATATGTGTGTAAGTATGATGTAAAAGTGACAAAATGAGGTTGGTCAAGGGGTACAAACCCCTCACATCTATGCCACAAAGTAGTGGGTTTAAGTCCTCCTCCATCCCAAAAACACCCAAATTTATGTAATATATATATTAAAAAAAAAAAAAAGGTCTGATGTAAGAGTCAAATTTAGTGTATAAATAAAATATATGGTTTGCTTAAATAAGAAATTAAATGGTTTGATGAAGGCATGCATTGTTTATTTTTAATATTGCACAGTGAAGAAGAATACATATCACACTGTTTTATATAAATATATAATGGTATGGAATTAGACATTTAATTACATAAACCGGTTCTACTATATATCTGTTATGTTAGGTAAACAAGAATAAAAAAAAGTGAACATAAATTAATATAGAGAAGAAGAAGAGGCTTACAGCTTGTAGGGCGAGGTCTTTGTTAATTGAGAGATCTGTAATTTTGGTAGTAGTGGATGTGGGAGGAAGGCGAAACTCATGCATCATCCAATCCGTTTTGGTGCCTTTACCGGCACTGCCTCTGTAGTAGACTAAGGATTTCTTGAGGCCAATGCATTCATGATGGGGTTGTTTGAGTGAGTGGATAGGCTTGTCGATTCCTGTGGCTTTCCAGAATCCAGATCCTGTAACTCTGTTAGGTCTAATGCTGTTCCTGTATTTTCTCCCTCTTATGCAGAAGAAATACCACTCTTTCTCCCCCACTGTGCTTACTTCTTCATCATTTCATTATCACAGCATACAACAAACAAAAAACCATCAGGGTCCGATATCATTCTCAGTCGTTAGATGGATCTGACAGATAAGACTGTCTTGTCTCTCAGATCTCAATATCAGCATTAGAGGACTCTTATATTGATATCATATAAGTGTGTATATATGCAAAATTATTAAGATTAAAGATCAAAATTTATTAGGGTTAGCTAGCTATATATAGCTAGGGCAGTTGGCAGATATTAACAGGAATATATAAATTTTAAACAAAAAATTAGCTTTTTTGAAAGCAGGTAGTGAAATGAAGCAAATCACATGAATCCTTCCTTACGAATTAGGTGAAAGCAAATCTCAGGCATGACTATACAGTATACACACTTGGATTAGAGTTACTTTTTTTTTTTTCCTCATTTACTTTTATTATTATAATTTCAATTTTGCTATATTTTGTTTTGAAATGTCCAAGTAATGTTGACGTGCACATTTGGACCACTGAATCCCAAACATAAAATCTTGCCTGCAAGCTCGATTTTTCATTTGGTTGCTTAGAAGACTCGTAAGTTTGAAGGGTTTCATATGATCTATGAGTAGTAATATATATATGTCATTTCTTTTGAATATTAGGAAGCAGATGATGATATATCTGCTTTTTATTCTTGAATCGAATTACATTAAATTATAACCTTAAATACTTAATAATAATTAAGCAGATCATTTTTTATGTCAAAAAAAAGAAGAAGAAAAGCAGATCATTTTTACATATAGTAATTCACCATTCACTTATATGGCTCTCTACATATATACATCCAGCAGTCACCCGGCCACCACAGCATGCAAGAGGCATGCAGCTCTTTATATTTTATTTTAATTTATATATTATATACCTCCCTTTGTTTTGTAAATTGAAATAATTCATTTACATAGCTAGGATTTGGAAGCTCTTATATCATAAACATCTTGAGAAGTTTACTATAAATTTGAATGAATAAATGAATAACCAGTATCGATCGCTTTACAGCTGATCTTACATGTAAATTAGATGAAACTAACTTATAAAAAATTAAAAAAAAGCAGCAGGATATGTATATGTATGTATAAGTAAATCTTACTTGGAAGATCCCAAGGATCATATTTGTAGATATCAATCTGTTTGATGAGTTCAATACTAATTGGTTTCTTGTCTACTTTTCGACGCAAGTAGAACCCTACAAGCTCTTCGTCTGTCGGATGAAATCGAAACCCTGGAAGCATCACTTCTTCTTCATCCTTACTATTATTTTTATCAGAACTACTATTATTATTCATCTTTGCCACCTCCATCTCTCTACACTATTGTAGTATCAAAATATAGAAGTAGAAAAGCTGCTTATTATATATAAGCTGTTGGTGGTGTGTAATTAAGGAAGGTCTTTGAGCGATGGTTGCGCTGGTCAAGTCTGCTGGGCTTTTGACTATTATCACATTTATATACCCAATAAACAGTTGTACGAAAAAGTCTTCCTTTGCTGATGGATTCAAGACTTAAGAGAGATATTTATTTATTTCTTAGTATCGTATCTGTATATATCATGAGTGTGTGCGGACTTTTTTTTTTTTTTTTTTTTAATGAATTAGTAAAAATTAATTTTTAATGATAAAAGTTAAGTTAGTCGAATTTATAGTCTTTAAAAAAAAAGTTTACTCATGGAAGGTAAAATTGCAATGTGTAATATAGGCTTTTGAAAATTTGTAAGTTTGTAATGAATATAAAAATATAAAAGTCCACCTAAGTGGGCCTGACATTTGACTAAAAATGCAGAAGGACTGTAGCATGCCATCTAGAGAAATTCAAAGGAGAAGCTTTCAAACTCTATCAATTAATGTGTGGGCGAAAACTATTCAAAAAGCTTCCATAAATCGAGAATCATGTGGTGGAAGACACATTGACCCATTTGTAATGTTCATATCATATATGGGTTGCTGGGTATGCAGGGCCGCAGGAGCGGTGCCAGGATTTTGATTTTGGTTTTGGGGGGCTAAGACAAAAACTGAAGAGGGTGTATTCAATTAGGATTATTGAGGACATTTAAAGACATTTTTTAAGTGACAGATTTTCATGGATTTTTACGGACTTTTATAAATCCACATGGATTTATATTGATTTGTTTAGACATCCACCTCAGACTTTTATGAATTTGTTTAGATATCTATCTCATACTTTTATAGATTTATTTAGACATCCATGGACTTTCATGGATTTGTTATCTCTGACTTTCATTATAAATGGAGAATTATATCACTATATGACTCAATAACACAATCAATACACTCAACCAATCTCTACATTCAAAAAGAAAAACAAATTATTACTTGAAAAAATCCCAACTTAATACTAGTAACAATGAATTTAGGCCGCAAATTAAATAGTTACCCTACCATATGTTTGCTCCTCTGAGTTTTTGAAGTGGTCTTTGTTTCCTAATTGTATTAATTTTAGGTGATTTTGTTGGAACATAGAAGCCTCAAATTATATAGTTACCCTACCTTATGTTTGCTCCTCTAAGTTTTTGAAGTGGTCTTTGTTTTGTGTATGTTATGTTAAAACCATAAGAAAATGAGTACACAGCTTTAAATGTTATGTTGGTTTAATATGTCATGTGCTTATGTGGTTTAAGACTAGTAGATTTTCTTGTTTTCTACTTGTTATTATTAAACATGTACTTTAGGTTGTTGAAGTTTATTTAATTTCAATTCTTTGTTTGTTTGTTCGGTGAATGGATGAACAGTTCAGCTGGAATGGCTTTTGCACCACATCACTACAACAAATTAGGTCTACCGTAACACGCAATGTGTGTTGTGAAAACTTTTCGCAACATGCCTTGCCTGTTGTTGATACGCCTGTTGCCAAAAGATGATATGCATTTTACAACTTACATCGCGTGTTGTCGTAGATATAATAACAACATAAAGCGCACAATGCACCATGTTTGTTTAAAAAAATATCTATGGCAACACACACTGTACATAAACGTCTATAACAACACACGCTGTGTGTTGTTGTAGATAAGTACCGCAACAAATGCAGTATGTTGCGGTAGATGTTAACACTCAGTCGTCGCCATCCGGCCACCTGACGCCGTCCGGCAATCCACCTCCGTCGTCGCCGGCCGGCCACCCACCATTGCTGTCATCTGTCAACCATCCGACCACCAACCGCTGCCTCTAGCCATTTCTGATAATAATTGTCATTATTGGGAATTGAACTTGAGACCTCAAGTCAATAGTTGGAAGTCTTTACCACTTAACTACAAGACTTGTTGTGTTAACAATTGAACAAGATTTATATATAACCTATATGAGTCGTTAGAAAAAAAAAAAAAAAAAAGCCTTGTTAGATAAATTTAAATTTATTCAACTAATCAAAATTCTAATTTCTACAACAGACATATATTAAAAAATATTTATTGAAACTTTTAATAAAATTATATTTTTAAAAACATATATAGTCGAGTTATTGGTCAATACTCTATGGTCACATCTGGTTATATGGTGGAATGGTAATCAGAATGGTAATGAGAATAAGAATAAGAATAAGAATAAGAATAAGAATGGAAAGGAAAGGAAAGGAAAGGAAAACTAAGCCCCCGTCCTGCAGGCTGTTTTCAGCTGTTTTTGTTTTTATTTTCTAAAAATGATTTCGAATTCGTGTCCTGTAAACCGTTTTTCATTTTATTTTCAGAAATCAAAAACAAAAACAAAAACAAAGTTTAAGTGTTAAAAGTGGAAATTTTGAAAAACAAAAAAAAGTTGTTTTATGTATTTCAAATACAATTTCAAAAAAATTAACAAATTTTTTTTTTTTTTTTTTTCTCTTGGACCAGACGAACTGGTATCTTCTTTCTTCTTCACCTTCTTTCTCCTCCTCTTTGCCGCCGATCGTCACTGCCCGCCGCCGGTTGTCGCTCGCCGCTGCCTTCCGCCGGTCGCCGGTCGCTGCTGCCGTCTTCTTCTTCCTCCTCCTCCTCCGCCGTTGATCGCTCCGTCTCCTTCTTCTTCTTCTTCTTCCTTTTCTTCTTCTTCCTCTTCCTCCTCCGTCGATCGCTGCCGTCTTCCTCTTCTTCCTCTTCTTCTTCTTCTTCTTCTTCTTCCTTCGCTCGCGATCGGCGACCGATCTCTTCTTCTTCTTCTTCTTCTTCTTCTTCTTCTTCTTCCTCTTCCTCCTTCGCCTCTCGCCGATCGCCGATTGCCGCCGATCCCTCTTGCCGTTGCCGATCTGGTCTTCCTCCTCCTCCTCCTCTTCTTCCTCCTCCTCCTCCTCCTCTTCTTCTTCTTCTTCTTCCTCTTCCACTGATAAGGGTTTTGTGTTAATTTATTAATTATATTTAAAAAATAGTTAATTATTTTAATTAATTTGTTTATATTAATTTCAATTTTCGAAAGTTTTCGATTTATCCTACCAGACGCGTTTTTTCCGTTTTTATTTTCAAAATGCGGATTCCAGTAAATGCTACCAGACGCGTATTCGGAATTCAAAAATAAAACCAAAAACACTGTTTTCATTTTCATTTTTCTTTTCGAAAAACAAAAACAAAAAACGGCTTGCAGGACGGGCCCTAAGTTTTTTGTTTGGTTGGAACTTTAGAATTAGTGTCTGAATCAGTATTATTTTGTTTGGTTAACAACGGAATGGAATTGAGTTAACTGTAATTTGACCAAAATACCCTTAATTATAAAACATTAATAATAACATGATATATTATGGATAATAATAATAAAATATAAAAGTATATTATATATATATATATATTATATTATAGAATATATATATTATATTATAGAATATATATAATAATATATTTATATAATATAAATATATAATATATACCCCTAATTATAAAACATTCATAATAACATGATATATTATGGATAATAATAATAAAATATAAAATTATATTATATATATAATATATAATATATTTCTATGGCTGAATTGAATAAAAATAAATAACTAAATATTTAAATAATAAATTTTAGTCAAAATTTTAAGTTTTTTAATGTAGCGTAACCACCCTAATAATTATGTTATTGCTATATATCTGTCTATATTGCTACAGTAAACATCCTTTAATAATATAAATAAAATGATCAAATATTAAATTTTTATTTTTATCTATTTAGATTAAATTAATTAGTATAAAAAAATAATGAGCATTAAAAACACCGTATTTTGAAAATGAATATTTAGTTATTTTTAACAACATGCATAATCTAGTTGTAAAAACTCTGAGTTTCGACAACATTAAAACAAAGTATGTTGTTAAAGATAAGTCTATGACAACAATAAGATTGGTGTGTTGCAGAATATGTTACTTTTAACAACATAAGTAAGTGCATGTTGCGAAAGACACATTTTTAACAACAAGCAAAGCTGCGCGTTGCGGAAGATAAACCTTTTTTAACAACGTGTAGATTGCGTGTTGTGAAACTCAAGACATTTAACAACATGCTGGTTTGTGTGTTGCGAAATGCAAGAAATTTAACAACATGCAAATTTGCGTGTTACGAAAAACTAATAGTTTAACAACATGCGAACTTGTGTGTTGCGAAAGACAAGTCATTTAACAACTTGCGTAAAATGTGTGTTGTCATATATTGTGATTTTTTAACAACTCACATTGCGTGTTGTAATACGTAACCTTTCGCAACATTTATCAGTTATACGTTGCAATATGTCTCCCATTATTGACTACTTACGCATCTGTGTTGTTGTAAATCACTTCCACAACATGCATTTTTCGCGCGTTGCGATATGTGACCTTTGGCAACATTTACCTGATGTATGTTGCTAATTGAATGTTGTCTTAGACTGTTTTTCTTGTAGTGCATGTGATATCCGTTGAAGTTGGAGAGGTATACTGCATTCCTTCCAATTTATGATACAATTAAAATATTAATGGCGTTGCAGTTTTTGTTCATTGGTTTGTGGTTTGCGTTCAAGGTGGCATAATTATATTGACGTGTGTATTGTATGTACGTGGCTTGTTTTCTTTTTGAACTCGATTTTTTTTTTCCTTTTTAATTCATAGAATATGCTGGGGATGGAAGCTTATTATTCTCAACAAGACAAAAAGGTAGAGCCTCCGACAGGCATCATGCATCGGTTTTTTTAATTTTTACATATTAGTGCTTTTCGTTTCTGTTTTGAGAGTGAGAGAGAGAGAGAGAGAGAGCAAAATCCACCAAAATCTTTAGGGAGAAGGCCAGACATGTTATGACATTTGATATTTATATCTCTTACCATCAAGTCCACCAAAATCCATCAAAATCCATGACCTAAGAAAATCCTTTAAAATCTAGTCCTAATTGAATACACCTTGATTCTTGTAGACATTTTTAAAGTCCCAATTTAATACACCTGGATTTGGAAGGATTCTTTAAAAGTCCATAGAAATCCTAATTGAATACCACTGGATTCATATGGACTCTTTTAAAGTCTTTAAATGTCCAAATTGAATACACCAGGATTTATAATGTCTTAAAATGTCCTCAAGAATCCTATTTGAATACACCCCCCTAAGCTCTTAATAGAGATGGTTGTGCATTTTCCTTCCACATTAGTGATGAGGGGTTCAAATACACCTGGATTTGGAAGGATTCTTTAAAAGTCCATAGAAATCCTAATTGAATACCACTGGATTCATATGAACTTTTTTAAAGTCTTTAAATGTCCAAATTGAATACACCAGGATTTATAATGTCTTAAAATGTCTTCAAGAATCTTCTTTTGAATACACCCTCCTAAGCTCTTAATAGAGATGGTTGTGCATCTTCCTTCCACATTAGTGATGAGGGGTTCAAATCCCACAATGCGCATTTTACAAGCATGTGTGTGGAGTTTACTTCCAGATTTGTGAGAGTAGTTATCTCCCGTTATAGGAGTAGATATTTGGATTGCACATATATTGTTTGATCTCGACAGTCCTATTGTAATACTTCAAAAAAAAAAAATGTCACGCAAGAAAAATATATTAATATATCCAAATGTAATACCGTTTAATCTTTTGATATAAAACTATGTAGAGTAAACCATAAGAACCACTTCAAAACAAGATAATTATTGTATAAAAAAAAAATAGTAAATAAAGTCTTAATTTTTTTTAGTCTTATTACTATTTTATTTTTTTTGTTGAAATATTACATAAATTCAGGGGGCTTTTTGGAAGGGGGATGACTAGGGATGGGCATTTTCCCCATGGGACCCCACCCCCATTTGGGAGCAAATTTTGCCCCCAAATCCTAAATGGTGGTGAGGTGGGGCCCTATGTATCCATTTCCCACCCCTATTTCCACATTCCCCCATTTCCTAAATGGGGTGGGGGTGGGACCCTATTTCTCCATTTCCCACAAATACATTTAAATATGAATATATTATATATGTATTATTTTATTTTCTTTAAATTTTTTTTTAACTTTAACTCACGATCACCCGCTAGATTGCTAACCCACCTGCCACCACTAAATTACTAACCCATTAACCCATCTATATTACTATAAGTACTTGTATTAAATTTGGATTAAATTAAACCAATTAAATATTTTAGATTGGATATTTTGATTATTTATTGGATTGGATATTGAAATAGGTTGAATCGAAAAATTTGGATGGCCAAATTTCGTATTCCAAATTCCGAATTCCGGATTGGAATATATTGGGATTAGAAATGGGGGAAATTGGGGACGGGGGTGGGGGCGGGGGAACCTCCCCCCAAACACCCCATATCCCCACTTCCCTTAAATGTGGTTTGGGGGCGGGGAAGTTTTAGGAATGGGGGTGGGGGTGGGGGTGGGGAGACCCGCTGCCGCCCCAAGGTCCCCCATGTCCATCCCTAGGGAGGACTTGAATCTACAACCTCGTTGTGTATGTATGAGAGGTTTACCATTGGGCCAACCCCATCTAAAGAAAGTCTTAATTTGTTCTAGTGAATATCTAATAAAAAATAAAAATTACATACATATATTATGATATATAGATGGGTTTTGGTTATTTCCTTTTAGTTTTAATTTCTTTTAATTTTTTATTTTTATAGACCTTTGGATTAAAATCCAATAATTGAAAATTAACCATGTAACTATTCAGTAACTGTGTAGTAGCTGAACCCATATATATATATATATACAGGAAATGATGTATGAAACCATAAGAAATTAAAATACTAAAAGGGATTGATTTTGTCTTGGTAAAACAGAAATATAGAAGAAATTTATATTATTAATAACATGGGGGACCAGGTTACAATATCATCTACATATATACTTATAAGGAAAATTTCATGAAATTTGATTGGCTGGTTAGCTGGGGTGCCATGGCCTCTATGGACCCCCCTTATATTCGCCTATGTGGGTGTGGGTATAAGTGTCTTTTTCAGTTCTGACGATTTCACATCGGTGCTTATCGGGATACCGTATAATTTTTTTTTTTAGGACCATCCTAATCAAAGAATTTTCTCATATGACATATCTATCAAGTCTGATAATGCAACAATTAATTTTTAGCCGTCTTTTATGTTTATGTACTTCAAAACTTTAGATTCAAATTTATTTAAAGCTAATTAGTTTATGATGACTTCTTCTTCAGCCTACTTATATTCCCTATTGCCATGAACATGCAGGCATGCAGCAACTTGTTTTGATTCTCTGTGGGCTAAGAACAAATTATTGGCAGTGTCCAAAAGTATCCCTTCATTTTCTATATAACAAAGTATCTGATGCATCGCATATCAGTATCGGATCATGATTCTCTATTATGCTAATCTTTTTTTTTATCTAAAGTACTTGAAAATAAGACTTTGTATTTAAAAGTAATGAAAATGAAATAAATAAAAGAAATAAATTATAGCAATTGATTACACATAACAACGGATCTATATAGGTTAGAACAAAGATCAGCTCAACAAAGGATTCAAATTCATCAAATATCTTATTATTCTCTTAAGAGAACATATACACCAATTCTCTAACCATGTTAAATATTACCATTCAATTCGACCAAAAATTTAAACTCATATAGATAAGGACAGAAATGTAATTGGCAAACGAGTACAATAATAGCTAGCTAGCAACTATTAAAATATTTTTTTTAAAATAATAATAATAATAATAATAATAAACGAAGTTATATATCGGTTCAATATGCACTCATGTAATTCACAAAGACTTTAGAGTCAATTAGAGAGAGATGTGTTTCAACTTTTGTCATCTTCGGAGTTTGGTAAACTTAAAAATGTGCAAGCTTTTTCTTGCTATGAAAATGGCAGAAAGCCACCTGATTTGAAGAGGAAAAAGGGAGCATATATACAATTATACAAAGACTATTTTTAATTTCTTTTAACTATTTTTTTTTTAATCTTCTCTGCTGAAGTACATATTCTGAGAATAATGATGATAATATTTTGACAATCAAGCAGCCGCCCTTAAATTTCTGACATAATTAGTAAAACTAGTTTAAATTCTGCCCATTTAATCAGCAGATGTTAGGGAAAGAAGCACATGATCTCTTCTATGTTTCTTCAAAGCAAACGCACTACAAGTGCATCATGAATTCGACATTGCATATCTAGCCCCAACAAATTCATTTTCTCTATAATGTTGAAATAAAAAAAAACAATGTCTGGACCAGAATCCTTTGCTGGCCGGTCTGAATTGATTGTGCTTTGAATATTCAATATATGATCATCATAAATTCATAATCACAACATGACTTTGGGAACATGTGCGTTGAATTTTACGGGTATGAGAAGGAGCTAGACTACTTCATATCGGTTTGTGTACGTAAGAATCTTGTCTGTTCTCATCTGCTAGCAGAAAATTAAAGACTTTAATTTAAACTAAAGGGATTTTTTTCAACTGTACCTAAATTATTTCTTCTAATTTGACAAAAATGACAATAAATGACAGAGATATGTGACAGTAAACATTGGTGGCTCAATGTTGATGGGGCAAAGTACAATATTCGTACACATCTCTGCACGCTTCGACTAATTAACTTTTCTCCTTTCAAAGCTAATTAACTAACCAATGCTACAACATTATTGTCATTGATTGGGCAAATAACACAAAACTCCTCGAGGTTCACTTTTTTACATGCGAAAACAATTTTACCAAAAACTGACATTGACCTTTCCTACCGTTAAGTGTTAGGGTTAACCGTGAAAAAGGGTAAAACACAAAAATACCCTTGACACCAAAAAAAAAAATTTGATGGCGGAGACATTAATCAATTCATAAAAAGAAATTAAAGATTAAATAAAAATAGATAGATCTACATTGTCCAAATTAGATGTCCACCCCATCTACATGGATCTCACGGGGAGGCTCAAGTCTCCCCCCACCAGCGCCAAGAAGGCTTTCAACCTCATTTTTTTTTGTGTGAAACCGATCATTGGATTCACAAAACATCTTTTGGTTTCATGAAACCTCCTCTTCAGTTTTGCGAAACGGGGATGGCTAGAGCCTACCTTGTTGGCAGCGGGGGAAGTTTGAGCCTTACCGTCACTGGCAAGGGGAGACTCCAACCTCCCCCTGTACATCCCTTGTTTCGCAAAACCTCCCTTGGTTTCACGAAACTAACCCTTGGTTTTGCCAAACCTCCTCCTAACGAGGGAGGCTGATAGATATGGCGAAGATGCAGATCAGATCTCCACCTCATCTCAATTTTGTGTGTATTTTTTTTTTCAAATTTAAAAAAAAAATAAAAAAAATCTCATTTTAATTAATCTTCACTATCTATTTCTAAGATGGACGGTGGAGATCCGTCTATCTATATTTTTTTTAAATCTAATTTTATTTTTCCAATTACACTACAAAAAAAATGGTCTTTTCCGACGGCTAAATGCCGTCGGAAAAGATCATTTCCCGTCAGAAATACGCTTTTTCGACGGGAAAAGGCCGTCGGAGGCCGTCACAAATACGCTTGTCAGAAAAAACCATTTACCGACGAGCCGTCACAAATACTACCATTTCCGACGGCTATGGCCGTCGGAAAAGATAAAAAAGCCGTCGGTAATAGTAATTAAGGGTTGTCAAAATTACTTGCATTTTCGACGGCTTTACCACTATATTATATAAAAAAAAAATGGTGCGTCTCAACTTGACAGGCGCCACCTCACCCGACACGCACCACATCACCCAGCAACGTTAAATCCATGAAACTCATGGGGTTCGAACCCTTGACTTGAATGACAATAAGGGTTACCCTTACCATTTTGCTATAACTTTATATCTGATATGTTTTGCATACTATTTATATATAAGCTATTGATATTTTTGTATAATATCTAATTAAATATTTTTTTTGTATACTATTTAAATATAACTATTGAGATATTGTTTTTAAAAATAATATTTTATTGAAATTATTAGAGTTTGTTTTAAAAAATCTGATATAGTGTCACTAAACATAATTAAAAATAACTAAATGTTCTTGTGATTACTAATAATTTCACTATATTTTATATTTAGTTAATTTAGTAAGATGTTTCCATAAAGTAATTCGAATTAAATTTTAGCATTTCCGATGATACTTTTTATGTTGTTAGAAAAGTGAGTAATATTGACCGCTTATTTGACTATTTTTGAAGGCCCAAAAGCAGTCGGAAATGCAGTACTGTTTATTTATTTATTTATTTATTTCCGACGGCACAAAAAGTCCCACAAGTCATCGACATAACTCGGCAACTTGACACAACCCAAATCAATCTTGTAGATGTCATGTACGAGGGCGTCGTAATGTTCCTTGACATCCCTACGTGACTTTCTAGACAGTTGACTGGCGATATTTTGCCATCGGGCAATTTCTCAAGATAAAATTGCTTATAATAAGAGGGAGTTCCTAAAGAATGATGTCAATATCTCACAAATCCCTGCATCATAACCCTGACAAATGTTTTGTGTATTTCTGTTGCATCAAAGTGTTTACTCCTGATTTTTGCACATATATGTCATTGTCTAGATAGCAATTTAGGGAAAATCAGGTGTATTAAATGCTTACTACGTAGAGTTTATATAATTATGGGCAATTACCAAATTGGTCCTGGACTTTTTTCTTTATTCCAAGTTGTTTGCGACTTTTACAAAAGTGACCAAATTGGTCCCTAACTTTTTAAATTGTACCAATTTCATCCCTCAATTAACTTTCTGTTAGTCAAACCTAACAGTCAATGGTATTTTAGTTGGGCAATTACCAAATTGGTCCTGGACTTTTTTCTTTATTCCAAGTAGTTTGTGACTTTTATAAAAGTGACCAAATTGGTCCCTAACGTTTTTATGGAGTACCATTTGAGTCCCTAACTTTTAAGAAACAACCAAAAACATCCCTTATCATTAACCTTAGTTATTTATACCGTTACTTTGATTATGGTTTACTTTTAAAAGACTAAAGTACCCCTCAAAACTCTAAAGTTAAAAATGTTTAAATAAAAATAAAATAATTATTTAAACAAGAATGTAATGAAAACAAAATAAAATAAATTATCTGCAACTCTCTCATTGATTCGAAAAACAATCCATATCTTTTCAATTTTTCATCAATACAAAACCCAAAAAATTATACAGGTTTCTATAATTTTTTTTTTATCAATATTGAACCCAAAAAATGACTCATTTTCAAGAACTTGAACCAGGCAATGATGGAGTCATGGAGATGCCTTCAGTATATAAGCATTAGAGACCCATTTTTGAGAGAATAACCCTATTAACTCCGAGCCAAACCAGAAAACATGTCATCCACGAAGCTGCCCTATATCTCCCCCGATCTCTGTCTAGTGTTCTCCATCGGAGATATGAGATTTCTAATTCTTGAGGCACTGGCCGATTCTGGATTTGCCAACCTTTGATTTTTTTTAAGGGGTCAGATTGTTGGTAGTGATTTTCGAATCAATGAGAGAGTTGCAGATAATTTATTTTATTTTGTTTTCATTACATTCTTGTTTAAATAATTATTTTATTTTTATTTAAACATTTTTAACTTTAGAGTTTAGAAGGGTACTTTAGTCTTTTAAAAGTAAACCATAGTCAAAGTAACGGTATAAATAACCGAGGTTAACAATAAAGGATGTTTTTGGTTGTTTCTTAAAAGTTAGGGACTCAAATGGTACTCCATAAAAACGTTAGGGACCAATTTGGTCACTTTTATAAAAGTCACAAACTATTTGGAATAAAGAAAAAAGTCCAGGACCAATTTGGTAATTGCCCGACTAAAATACCATTGACTGTTAGGTTTGACTAACAGAAAGTTAATTGAGGGATGAAATTGGTACAATTTAAAAAGTTAGGGACCAATTTGGTCACTTTTGTAAAAGTCGCAAACAACTTGGAATAAAGAAAAAAGTCCAGGACCAATTTGGTAATTGCCCTATAATTATTTTATCTAACTTTTTATTTTTCAAGAAAAAATAAATCATGAAATTTTTATTTATACAAATTATTTGAAGAAACTTTATATAAAAATACGTTTTTGACACTTAAAAATAAAATTTAATCTTTTCAAAAAAAAATAAAAATTAATCTTTTCCAACGGCTAAATGCTATCGGAAAAGACCATTTACCGTCGGAAATGTGACTATTTTCGACGGCAATTAGGCCGTCAGAAATGTTGGATTACTTTTTCCTCATTTCCAATGGAACAAAGACTATTTCCGACGGCGCTTTTTATGCCGTCGGAAATGGGAACAACATTGACGGCACAAAGACTATTTCCGACGGTCATTTGGCCGTCGGAAATGTCGTATCATATTTTTACTCATTTCCAACGGCATTGATATGGCCGTCGGAAAAGGTACTATTACTGACGGCAATTAGCGCCGTCGGAAATAGTTCGTCACTGATAGGCCTTTTTTTTGTAGTGTTAATTATTGATTTTAATTTATTATTATTATTTTAAGAAAAATTTAAATTTGATCTCCATCAATTAACCATCTCAGAGATGAACAACGGAGATTCATTGTTTTTTAAAAATTCTCTTTTTTGAAAGTGTTTCTTTTGACAATTCATTTTTTTTTTCTATTTACATTTTTTTTTTTCTAAAGACACTTCATTCTAAAAATTAAATTTAAAAAATTTCTTAAGACACTTTCTTTTATTCCAAAATTATCCATTTTATCTTTTGACACTCCTATTTTAAAGACATTCTATTTTTAAAAGTAAAATTTCTAAACACTCCATTTTATTTTAATATTATCCATTATTATTTTTGAATTTTAATTTTAACATACAGTAAAAAAAAAAAAAAAAAAAAAAAAAAAAAAAGGTTAATTGCACTAACTTACCCTTTACTTTATTGAATCTAGTAAGATTTCAAAAAGATTTCCTAAATTAACACAAACACCATTTACCATCAAGTCAATTCGTTAATTTTAACAGTTGACTAACCTTGACCCGTAGAAAACCAAATATACCCCTGACACATTATCTCAAATATAAAATATTTTTTAATTAAAAAGTGAAAAATCAAATAAATAAAAAAAACATGATAATTAGTTCGTGGAAACATCCTTAGTTCGTAGAGGAGCCTCTTTTACTAACTGTGAAAGGCCGATCTCCTCTAGTGATGATCTCTTTCTATAGGAGGAGATCGTCAAAGATTTTTTGTTTCCTTCGGCAGTGAATATCTATCGCCGATAGATTATTATTAATTTTTTTAATTTTGATTTTTTAATTTTTAATTAAAAAATATTTTATATTTGGGATGATGTGATAAGGGTATATTTGGCTTTCTAAGGGTCAATGTTAGTCAACCGTTAAAGTTAACGGATTGAGTTGATGATAAGGGGCTTTTGTGTTAATTTATGGCATCTTTTTAAAATCTTGCTAGATTTAATAAAACAAGGGTAAGTTAGAGCAATTAACCCTTTATAAAATGCCCTTATATTTAATTCCTTTAAATACATGGCTTTATAATTGGAAATTAAATTTACTTCCTACACCCATAAATTGAACACCCAATCAATCATAAACCCTAATAATATATACTTAATCAAACCCAACATTAATTAGGGATTTTTTTTTTCACATATAGTGAATAAATTGATGAACAAAGAATTGATTTAATGGATTCCAAATGCATTCATGTATGTTTACTTTCATTTTTATTATTGTTTTGTGATTGACTAAAAAATTGTTGCAATTGTAGTCTTGTAGAACATTTTTTTAAAGTAGTTGTATAACTCGATTAAGTCTGCATGGTTCTTAAACACAATTTACTCACTCACTTTACTTTAATTCAACTATAAATTCTTATTAATTTAATTGGTTTGTAAACCAAAAAAAAAAAAAAAAAACTTGGTTGATGGATTTTTTTTTTAATAAAAAAAAAACAAAATTTTAAATAAAAAAGATTGATTTGTTTGGTGAATGAAAAAAATAGTTATTTTTTTTTTCAGACAAAAGAAGCTGCATATTGTTGTTTGTTTAATTATTATTGTTGTTGTTTTCTATGACGATAATTAAATATGTAAACCATTATGATTTCATAGCTTTTTAGATAATTCAATACATTGATTCTGCAAGTAAAAACGAAAAATAAAATAAATAGTTTTAGAGTTGAATTTGTATTTTACTTTTATCCAATTAAAATCTTAGTCATAGAGTATTTCAAAAAAAAAAAAAAAAAATAATAAATCTTATTTGTAGAGTTTTATTTGAATATGAATTTGATATTTTTTATGGTGATGGAAGCAAATGAAGAGAAATGGGTGTAGTGAGAAAAAAAAATGTTTAAAATAAAATAAAAAAATACTTAAAGGATAGTTTTGGTATTTTAAAAGGTGTAGGAGTAAAATTAATAATTTTAATTTTTTAATATGGGTATAGGAAGAAAAATGATTACATAAATATATTTTATGGGTAGCAATAGAGGCAACCTAAAATAATGAGTTGATTTTGTTGACTAGTTAGATAGATATTTTCTAGAGGAGTAAACGTCTGAAACAAAAAACGGGTCGGTCAAACTCTCTACAATTCAAACGATATTGATTTTGGTTTGACAAACACCTGTTTCGTCTTTTGGTGTAGCTAGGACCAGCTCTTTTGTATTTAGAGTGATCCATCTGTTTGGACGGTTCTGCTTTATATATATATATTTTTTTTGCGTTTTAGAAAATTTATAAGAAATTTGTAAGGTGTCCATATCATTAGCATTAATTAGCAGAGTCCACTCTTATAGAGTCTTAATACAATTAAGAATCAATAACTGGGTCCCAAAACTTTGTATTATATAATTTATTAATCAAATTTTTATATATCAATAAGATATTTTAACTTCATGCAACACATTATCATATAAACTTGTCAATAGAATAATCTAGTTAGACTGTAAAGCTTTGGATCAAATCCCTCCGGCCCACACAAATTAATCTCCATGAAAGATACATGCAAATTAGTTTGTGTTGGAGTCTACGTTTACATTTACATTTTCTACGTTTACATTTTCTTTATAAGTTGTGAATATATATTACAAGTTCCGACATGAAAACACAATTAAAGCGTAGGAAGAAAGAAAAGAAGATGTCTAAAAATGTCAGAAAACACAACAGATTATTGCTTTGCTTTGTCAATTTAAACTCTCCAGGATTTTTGACTCATCATGGAGACATGGAGGTTCCCACGTACTACTATATATATATATATAGTGGAATTGGTCCAAAATATCACCTTTTTAAAGTGAATTGGTGAGAATGTCACTGGTTTAATAAGTTAAGTTTAAAAGGCACCTATTATGGTGAACTACCAAAATTGCCCTTAGTTAAACATTTATGTTATTCTCTTTGAGTTGTTCTCTGCAACTCAAACGAAGGCTTGAAATACTCAGTTACTCTCTCTCTACAAATAAAAGTTCAAGGTCTTGCCCCGACTTTCTTCTTCAGTAAAATAAGGTAATATTTCTTGAACTTGCTTCTTTGAAGTTGTTCACATTTTAGTATGTAAACTTGAAGCCATTTTGAAAATGATTTCGTGCCTTTTTGAAATATTTTCGTGCCTTTTTACACTGTCATCGTGCCTTTTGAAGTTGTTATCGAGCCTTTTTGAAAAAAATTTCGTGCCTTTTTGAAATATTTTCGTGCCTTTTAACACTGTCATCGTGCCTTTTGAAATTGTTATCGAGCCTTTTTGGAAAAGTCTCGATAACTTTTCCAAAAGGCTCGATAACTTTTCTAAAAGGCTCGATAACCTTTCTAAAAGGCTCGATAACTTTTCCAAAAGGCTCGATAACCTTTCTAAAAGGCTCGATAACCTTTCTAAAAGGCTCGATAACCTTTCTAAAAGGCTCGATAACTTTTCCAAAAGGCTCGATAACCTTTCTAAAAGGCTCGATAACCTTTGTAAAAGGCTCGATAACTTTTCCAAAATGCTCGATAACTTTTAACACTGTCATCGTGCCTTTTGAAATTGTTATCGAGCCTTTTTGGAAAAGTCTCGATAACTTTTCCAAAAGGCTCGATAACCTTTGTAAAAGGCTCGATAACTTTTCCAAAAGGCTCGATAACTTTTAACACTGTCATCGTGCCTTTTGAAATTGTTATCGAGCCTTTTTGGAAAAGTCTCGATAACTTTTCCAAAAGGCTCGATAACCTTTGTAAAAGGCTCGATAACCTTTGTAAAAGGCTCGATAACTTTTCCAAAAGGCTCGATAACTTTTCAAAAGGCTCGATAACCTTTCTAAAAGGCTGGATTGATTTTCAAATTTATTCGTGCCTTTTAACAATGTCATCGTGCCTTTTGTAGTTATTATCGAGCCTTTTTGACAAAAATATTTCGAGCCTTTTTGAAAAAAGTTTCCAGCCTTTTGGTTGATTTTGAGCCTTCTTCAAAAAATATCCGTGCCTTTCTGAACAAAGTTTCGAGCCTTTTAACAAAATATTCGTGCCTTTTCGAAATTGATTTCGAGCCTTTTTGACAAAAATATTTCGAGCTTTTTTGAAAAAAAATTCGAGCCTTTTTCAAAAAATATTCGAGGCTTTTCATGTAATATTTGAAGACATTATGTAATCATGGGTTTTTGTTAATGGTTTGTGATTATTAATTTGACAGCCTCATGAATCGGGTTAGAATAGTAATATCTTACAACGGTCGATGAGACCAGTTACCCGACGGAAGTCAGAGGTTTGTTGGATCCGATAACCGGGGAATGTACGTGTCAAACAATATGACTTACGAAGAATTGGTGACGATCGTGCATACTATTGTGAACTATGATGTAAACAAATACAATTTTGAGTTGTCATCAATATCACTCGTTCCTGACAGTACGTGTCGCACATTGATAAGGAATGACGACGATGTCCAGTTTATGCTAGGGGAAGATCGAGTGATCCCTCAAGTATGTGTCAGTCTAACTGAGCGGACAGCTGGAGATGTGGTAGGGAATAATATTCCTCCTCCTGAAAATACCCAACAGTTTGGATCCTTTAGCGGTAGCAACCAAGTGTTCACCCAAGGGGGTCCCAGCGAAGGTGTGGGAAACATGTGTGGTGTCCCAGAAGTTGCGGTCGACCATGCACATGCAGCTGAAATTCAATTGGGTGATGTGGGTGATGTGTTTGGCAGTCGAATTGAGCAGTACAATGAGCAATACGATGTGCAGTACAATGAGCAGTACGATGTGCAGTATAATGAGCAGTACAATGAGCAGTACAATGAGCAGTACGATGCACAGGACAATGAACAGTACGATGCGCAGTACAATCAACAGAGCAATTACCCGAACCATGAACAGGTTGATACTGAGGCAAATAATGAACATGTTCATGATCTCCAAAATGTAGATGAAGAGCCTGCACAAATGCAAACAAGCGGTAGACGTGTACAAGGAGTTAGTTGCACTGCACCAGATATGCCTGGGACTTCCGAGGTCCGTTGTAATATGACATCATCTGATTCTGTTAATGCGAGAACTTGGGTTATTCCAAGAGCAGATTCATACTCGTTTGGTATTGGTACAAGCAGCACCTTGGCAGCGCAAGAACCGAGAACCATGATTTATAAAGGTCAATTTTTTCCGAGTAAAAAGGATTTGAAGAGGCTAGTTGGCCATTTTGCGATGCGGCAGAACTTTGAATGGAAGGTGAAAAGGTCTAATAAGACAACTTTACATTTGGTTTGCATCATTGACGACTGTACGTGGAAATTAAGAGCGGTGAGGAGAGAAGAAGGTACTTACTTTCAAGTCAGAAGTTTTGTCAACGAACACAGCTGTCCCTTGGAGGAGATTCACCGTCGCCACCGACAAGCTGGTGCAGTCATAATCGGAGAAGTCGTTGCCCCTAGACTTCAACAAACCGATGGTCGTCTCATGCGTCCGAAGGACATAATCGCTGATATGAAAACAATGTATGGCATCCAAATCATGTACAGTAAGGCACATGATGCCTTGCAATATGCATTGTCATTAACCTATGGAACGCATGAAGAAAGTTTCCAACTGCTCCCATCTTTTGCGTATGTTCTCGAACAGTAAAATCCGGGCACAATCACGGACTTACAGTGCGATGATCATGGTAAATTCCTCTACTTTTTCATGTCGTTAGGGTCCTCAATTAGAGGTTTTCGGAGGTGTATGCGTCCTGTTATTGCAGTAGATGGTACCCATTTGAAGGGAAGATTCGGGGGTACAATGTTTGTGGCAACTGCACAAGATGGAAACGAACAGGTGTATCCAATTGCTTTTGGGTACGGTGACTCAGAGAACAACCTTTCATGGGAGTGGTTTTTAGAATGCTTGAGGGGTGCCCTTGGTCATATAGATGATCTGGTTTTCATTTCCGATCGCCATCCAAGCATTGAAGCAGGGATTTCTAAAGCGTTCCCTTATGCAACCCATACCGTTTGTGTCTGGCATTTTGGTGAAAATATGAAGAAGCGATTCCACAGAAAGGATGTTGCCCAGATAATGGATTACGCTGCTAGGTCGTACATTGAAATCCAGTATGATCGGCACATGGAGGAGTTACGTAAGCTGCACCAGGGTGCATACGATTATGCCATTGATGCCGGTCCACAGAAGTGGTCCCGCGTTCACTGTCCCCAAAGAAAGTACAGGTTGATGACCACAAATGTTGCAGAGTGCATAAACTCATGCCTAAAATTCGCTCGGCAACTGCCACTAATGACACTGGCAGAGTTCATTCGGAATATGATACAGAAGTGGTTTCATGATCGTCATGCAAATGCACAGTCCATGCGTCATCGATTGACCGACGCCGCACATCTTTTGATCCTCAAACGTGTCGAGAAGTGCGGTTATATGACCGTAAATCCAGTTGACTGGAACATATTCTCCGTCAGACACAAGGGAAAACAGTGGACGGTTGACTTAGCCCGGAAGACATGCACATGCAACAAATTCCAAATGGACTTTTTATCATGTAAACACGCACTTGCAGCGGCAAGGTACATTACAATTTACAGTTAACGGTTTATATTATCCAAACGTGAGTCTCACCCTTTTCATTGTTGCAGGGAGCGAAATTTGGATTTTACATCTCTGTGTGCGGACTACTACAAGAGGGAGACACTTATTGATGCATACTCAGTTCCTATTATGCCTGTTGGCCATCCTGCTTCATGGGTTGTGCCATCCGACATCGCATCACGGGTGGTTTTAAATCCAAAGGCGAAGAGGCAATCAGGTAGACCAATGGAGGGTCGACATGCCTCGTCTTCGGAGAGGACAACCACATAGTCGTGTAGAAGGTGTGGACAACCAGGACATAACAGCAGGAGGTGTTCCAACCCACCTATGGTTAATGAAGGTCCCAGCATAATTGTCCCCGAGGAATACCGCCGCAAGTGCAGTATCTGTCATAAAATTGGACACAACAAACAAACGTGCCCTGAGAAAGACTGTACCGTGGAATGAATGGAGCCTTACTTACAAGAGGAAGACGAATTGCCACCCTTGGTTCTTATGTTTTATGTAGAAGTAATATGATTGATTTCATGTTCGAATTTCGTTTGTTATAGTGTTTATGTATATCCCAACTTTATTTATGGATTTCAATGTATGAAATGTGTTGAACTTTTAATATATCAATCTCTCCAGCCACCTTCATTGCTTGAACTTCCCCAGCCACTACCCCCAGATGCTACAGATAGACCTGGCAAGGTTCCGGTTCTAACCGTCGAATCGGGGGGGTTCAGAACCGGGAAAACCAGGATCGGAACCGGATTTCTGGTTTCGATTCAAGAACCAGAACTGGAACCGGGGGAGGCCGGTTCCGGTTTTGGTTCTAATTTTTTTGAAAATATATTACAAAAGGTTCGGTTCTAAAACCGACGGTTCCGATTCCAGAATCGGAATCGAAACCGAAACCGCCAGTTTCAGAACCGAAACCGAAACCAAAATCGGAACCGGGTCCATCAGTCTCTTTCCTCGGCAGTCTGAGTCTTTCATCAAGTAGAAGAAAGAGCTGAACTCATAACCCATAACTCGTGATTCGTAGCTTACAACCTATCCTTGTATTCTCAATTGATCTTTGCTTTGCTTACCGCTTCGCCCCCTTGCTTGCTTACACTATATCTATCTACGGTGCTTACTTTCCCTTCGGCGGGGGGCTTCCTCTTTGCCCGCGGATGACTAGGAATTGATCTTCTAGACTCTATTTCTTCATGTCTCCCCTCTCTTTCGCCTAGGTCCGGAATGGAATGCTTGATTTCACTTTGACTTCCTAACCTTTACGGGGCAGTCTATCTATACGGGGCAGCTTAACCATCACTCTATGTGAATTCTGCACTACTACCGCCTATCACCTCCCCCGGTTCCGATTTCGGTTTCGATTTCGGTTCCACCAAACCTTGGAACCGAAACCGTGCCACCTCTAGCTATAGAGGAGCCCCCAGTTGCAGGGCTTCACATTGGTACCATAGCAGCAACTGATCTAATTGATGGTGCTGACTCATGCTGAGGATCGTCGATATGCCTCTGGAAATATGCCACAAGCCGATCAATGTCCTCAAACATCCTTTTACTGAACTTAAATCCCTTGGGATATAGACCAATATACTCATGATGGGGATTTGTACTTCGTATATAAGTTAGAATGAATGTTCCCGGATGCTCATGAGAAATGCCAAAACAGTAAACTATCCGTGTGGGATACTCTGCTTTCTCAATCCTTAGATGCTTATCAACTTCCGCAATAGTACCTTTGTTTTATGAGGAACATGTCTCCAACCTGATGTCTTCCAACATCGTTCAAACTTTCACAACCATGCTCGATACAGTTGTTTGGTGAGACCCTTGGTTCTTATGTAGAACTAATGTGATTGATTTTATGTTCGAAAATATATTAGAATTTAGTTGTTCGTCTAATGTCATACTAGATGCTTTATTGAATTTGCTGTATTGTTTATGGATTTCAATGTATGAAATGTGTGTGTTTAACTTTGAACTGCAAACACTTCAAACACTTGAAGAAAAAAAATTCATCATTTCATTACTCAAAAAATGTTATGTACATCAACTACATCTACATCAACTATATGGGCTTCGAGTTACAAAAAACCTCGACGGCCATCTTCTCCCGGATGGTGGCCATATCAGCTTCGGACCAGTCGAAGGTATCCGTGTTCGCCACCAGGTACTCAATAATTTTCAATGTATGGGCCCCACAGTTTCCCCTGCAATTAACCACGTGAACAAACATTATAATGGGATGCTATTAAAACCGATTGTGATAGAATAAGAACTTCAAACAGTCATACCCCCGTTCCTGTTGCGGCACACGGTTGGCGTGCATGTAGAACATCCGGAACGGCTTTTCTTCCCTTTTGTACGTCGCATCACCTCTCTGTCTGTTCCGGTGAAAGTGTACCGCATCCAGCATCGAGGGTAGCAACCACCTTAAGCACGCGAACTGGGTATTCCTATGGCTATATCGGACCTTCTGTCTGAACGGGTCAAACACGAAAATGTGCCCTTTCGCAAGGTTGACGCTGGCCACGACCCAATGGTAACCTCCGAGGTTGCAAGGAATCAGAACCTGCAGGTGTTTCTCCAAAGTGTTAGCAAATTTTTTTATTATACAGATGGACGCAAAGTCAAATTTACACTGACCGTGTCAACGTCGTGCCATGGCAGGTTTGCCTGCGGGAGTAGGCCACATACCACCTCAAGCTCATCACGAGGATACTGGCGATCCAGCACAGTCCAACCATCTGGGGGTCTCTTGTCCTCACCCATGCAGATTCTCTGCCAGCTATGATATGCCAATGTCTGTACATAGAAAATTAACCGACACGTCAGGCAAAAAATATTTGAACACATCAAGGTAGAAGAGAAAACCGTACTCAATAAACACTTACATAGAATTGTGAATCTAGTATGTTGGTCCTCCTATCGTACACAATGGGGAATGCTCGTTGACGTTTCCGGAGAACGTTGCAGTATGCGTCAATGTGCTGACAAATATCAACAATTCGTATTGTTAGGATTCAACCATTTGTGAATGAAACTTCTACAGGTGAATCAAGTGAGGAACATACCGAATCGTCCAACTCCATGAAGTTGGTTTGAAACCGGTGGAACCAAGTCACATTGACACCAACTGGGTGGTGCAGATCCACATCACGTCTGCATAATTGGAAACAAATTTAACATAATACTTACTTGTACCTGTGGACGAAAAAACTATAAACAGATTGTAAGTTTTTAGATTATACTTACAATTCCCCTGTCATGCTCCTCTTGTAGGCTAGGTACGCCGCAAGCTGGTCAGGATCTACCAATTCGTGTGGCATCCATTCATGTGCTGGCTGCGGATGCGGCATCGTCCGTGGCCTCTTCGGTTCACAGGGGTTTGTGTATGGGCTCCGCTCTATCCAACCTCGACGTCGAATCCGGTCTCCACGCCTCAGGGGTGGTGGACTCCGGTCCAAATCAGGGTGATCGGGGTGGTGTGAGGAGGAACTCGTTCCCTGTTGATCACCTGAAATCGATCGGTGGGGTGTCAAATGACATACCGGAGGTCGGCTGGAGGGGTCGGCTACACTCGGGTCGACCGAAGGTCTATGCTCGTAGGAGGAACCTCGTACGCTGGGATCGACTGGACGATCGCGCTGGGTTGTGGCGTCAGGGGTGACCTCCTGGAAATGTATAGGTGTGAGCTCCTGGAAGTGAACAGGATCATCCAGCAGCTGTGATGAACGGACTGTGGTGATGTCCTCAGGCAGTACCTGCTCCTGGGAGTGAACAGGATCATCCAGCAGCTGTGATGAGCGGACTGTGGTGATGTCCTCAGGCAGTACCTGCTCCAAGACTGCTGGCTCTATATCACCTGCTATCTGTGTACCACCGCACACCTCCTCTCGTGCTGTCACATCATGACCCTGCGGATCTGAGACTGTGTCTGTGGTACGTGGCTGCCTATGGCTGGTCCCTCGGTCTGTCCACCCTGTACCTGTGGGAGTAAATGCTCCGTCATGGTCATCAAATGGTTGGTCATCGAATGGTGGACCATCCATACGGTGCTGCGACGTCGGACCCTGTTGGGCCCGGATCAAATCCAGCAACTCCTGATGCTGCGTAGCTCTTTTCTCTTCACTCGTACGGAAAGCCTCCATGACATCCGTACGTAATGTTCAAACAGCATCCATCACCTCTGCCAATTTATGCTCCCAAGCCTGAAAGGAATTCGGACTCTGTCAGTACTAAAACTATTAAGTCAATTGAAATTAAATCATGTGGTCCTAAAAATGCTTACGTACCTGTGGACGCTCTCCGACGCCTCCCCGTGAATGACCTTGAGGTCCAGGCTGTCTGTCCAAATTGAATCGTACCCGCCTACGCCTCACGGGAGTAGGACTGCCAACCTCCGGTTCTGAATCACGTCCAGCTGTAGGTTGTCTGGGCAAAGTCACGCGTACCCGCCTAGACCTCGTGGGACTCCCACGGCCATTGCCGACATCCGGGTCTGAGCCCTCCGTATCACTGGGTCCAGAGTACGAAGGATCCATATCACTAGGTCCGCAAGAATCCTCCGTATGACTGGGTCCGCCAGTCCTATGTAGTTCCGGATCCGGGAGGCCTCCAGATAAATCTACAGCATAGTGATCATACATAGTGGGTCCCTGATCTATGCCTTCGTAATACCGTTGACCCATCTCAACAGCTGTCGCCACCAATTTAGACCGCGCAGACATCTGCAATTGGAGTTACATCATTGTAATTACATCATTGTAATTATACACATACTAAAAATTATAAACATTAACAACAACAATATTTACAGTTTCAGAGAAAATCTCATCCAGCTTTTTCCCTCGCGGTCGCTTAGTCAACTTCCATTTCAGAATAAGTGGAGGGGGTAGCTCGGGGTTAACCCTGCGGATCCCACATTTTTTAATGCCAAGGGAGGGGATAACCTCAAAAGCAAATACCTGCGTAATAGACAAGTACGATCACAAGTAAATACATCAGTCATATAAAAAATTCTCAATTAAAGTACGGATGCAAATTGTAAATGCTAACCAATAGTGCGTGCGCTAGACCGTATATGTTGTAGGACTCGATGGTGTCAACGCCCTGTCCTGCTTGTCGTGCTGCCTCCCGTGGACTATCCAAAGCATGCATGTAACCATAAATAGACCGCCTATACACGTATGCGCCCCATGGGAACGCATCAAAAGTGTCCAAGTCCTCGACTACTCGAAACTGCCATGCTGGAACTTTAAATCTCTCGTCCACCCCCATCGGTATCCAGTTCAGCAAAAACAATAATGACAGCTTCACTGCATCGTACTGCGAATGGAAAACACCAATCCGAAGCACCCCTCTCAGCTCTTGAAACTCGATGACTCGACGCTGGAAGTACCGGTCGTGTATGCCATTCTGTACCACCATATCATAACTCGCTGTGTCGGGAATCACTCCGAACTTCAATCCGGTGATTAGACAAAACTCAACCTTCGAGAACCGGACCGTATGGTTCCCTAACAGAAATCGCATCTCATCTTTCGGCCCGTTGTGATGCAACTCACGTAAAAGTAGCCGATGGACAATGCCGCCAGAAAAATTAATCTCACGATGCATCCGGAGGAAATAACCGAAACATGACTCAGTAAACCGACGTCGGTCTTCGATCCTTAGATTTTCAGGTACTCTTTCAAGTGCATTGTCGATATCTCTAAGGTCATCAAAATGGTCATGCCGAATAATTTTTCCATTGAACCATTCTCCCACCGGGGTTTTAAGGAAATCATTCGGATTCGCCATCTGCATATTGACGGAAAAAAAGCAAATAAGTTACTGAAAAGACTTGAAAACTGACGGTAAAATTCAAAACTGCACGATAACAGTGCAAAAAGGCACGATAAAATTCAAAAAGGCTCGATAACACTACAAAAAGGCACGATAACATTACAAAAAGGCACGATAACATAAAGGTTCAAAAAGGCTCGATAAAAGTATAAAAAGACACGATAACATCAATGTTTAAAAAGGCTCGATAACAGTTCAAAAAGGCTCGATAACAGTAACAAAAGGCACGATAACATATAGGTTCTAAAAGGCTCGACAAAAGTTTCTAAAAGGCTCGATAACTTTTCAAAAGGCTCGATAACAGTAACAAAAGGCACGATAACATATAGGTTCTAAAAGGCTCGATTTTGTTTCAAAAGGCTCGACAAAAGTTTCTTCTAAAAGGCTCGATAACTTTTCAAAAGGCTCGATAACTTTTCTAAAAGGCTCGATAACCTTTCTAAAAGGCTCGACAAAAGTTTCTTCTAAAAGGCTCGATAACTTTTCTAAAAGGCTCGATAACCTTTCTAAAAGGCTCGACAAAAGTTTCTTCTAAAAGGCTCGATAACTTTTCAAAAGGCTCGATAACTTTTCTAAAAAGGCTCGATAACCTTTCTAAAAGGTTCTAAAAGGCTCGATAACCTTTCTAAAGGCTCGATAACCTTTCTAAAAGGCTCGATAACTTTTCAAAAGGCTCGATAACTTTTCTAAAAAGGCTCGATAACCTTTCTAAAAGGTTCTAAAAGGCTCGATAACCTTTCTAAAGGCTCGATAACCTTTCTAAAAGGCTCGATAAGACTGCAAAAAGGCTCGATTCAGTTTCAAAAACTCTTGGAAACCCAGAACTTCATCGTTTTCACTACCAAAAGGCTCGAAATTTTTTCCTAAACTAAAACCCTAACCTAAACTCATCAAACAAACATAATGGACAACAAATGCGTGAGAGATAAAGACATACCGTGGTCGGTATTGACTTCGCCGGTACGTCGGTACTGTAGCTCCGTCGACGGTGGTTCGTCGTCACAATTTGGTCGACTGTTGCGCCGTCGGGGTTTTCTCTCAGAGCTTTTCTTCCAAAGTTTCAAAACAAAGAAACAGACAACAAAGGGGTATTTTCGTCTGGTCCCATTAAATGGTGCCTTTTAAACTTAACTTATTAACTTGGTACCTATTCCCCAAAAACCAACCCAAAAGGTGCTATTTAATTTTTGAGCCCTATATATATATATATATATATATATATATATATAGCTGCTCTTAGTTAAAAAGATTATTGCTTTGCTTTGTCAATTTAAATTTATAATTACAAATGATGTGGTAAATTAAATGACTTATAATTATAACTTAAATGATCATAAGATAATAATTAAAGTAACGAGTCAATATATATATATATATATATATATATATATATATATATATAGTCAATTGTTATGAAAATGTTGTGATAAAGAAAGGATCCGTGACATCAAGAGAAAATAAAACAGATTACAAAATGGAATAAATACGAATTTGTGAGTGGAAAAATTGAATTAATTCCAAAATAGTATTCTAACAGGTAACAACATTAAATTAATATAAGAGTCGAGTTTATTGACCAGCTTACATCTTTTGGTAATTGAAATTTAAAACTTGCCAAACGTCAGTCATCTTGAATTTAAAGCCTCTCTTCAAACTGGGGACTGGGTAGTCGAGTCAAGCGTGCATAATAATCAAAAACTTTCGGTAAAAGTTTTATTTATTTATTTATTTATATAAAACTTACATATAAATTCAAAATAATAAGTTTGTCATTTTTTAGGTTTCGAAACTTAGGGGTCGTTTGTTTTTTCCACTTCAATTTAAAAATATCAAAAAACAACTTTAAAAAAAAAAGGTAAGAAATCCTGACTTTTAACTTAATTCCAAATCACTTAATTATAATTAAAATATTTTCTTCCAAGTCTATCCTCCAAAAAAAAGATATATTTCTAAATTTATCCTAATTTGATGTGGTGTAAAATTCTTTCTTTTAACGTATTTCTTATTTTAAAAGGCTTTTAAAAAGAAAGAAATAAAAACCCTAATCACTTCTCATATTGAAATCTTCCCGGGATTAAACAATTGAATTTCTCTCCTACAAAATCCTAGTAAGAACTCTTTAATTTTTAATTTTAATTTTTTTATCTATGTATAGTAGTGAATAAACTTGTCTATCATATTATGGTGTTTGTTATCGTTATTTTATTATGATATTATGATCATGATGTTATGATATATTGTTTTCTTCGGTAATCCAATTGTTTTTCCTGCATATCTTGATATATATATATATATATATATATATGTATGTATGTTGTACCGGTGTATATAATTTATGGACCTATTTAAAAAAAAAAAAAAAAAATTGGTTTCTGGTTGCATATGATCCAGGAAACAAAAAAACAAAACAAAAAACAAAAATGGTTTCTATAATTATATACTAGATATTTGGACAATATGTAAAATTGAACTTGAACTTTTTTTTTTTTTTACAATAAATTGAACTTGAACTTTGTTTGCAGAATAACATACAAAATTATACCCCTGGATGATTTTTGTTTTGTTAAATTAAACTTTGTTTGCGGAAGAACATGCAAAATCTTATAAAGAATGTTGCATGTTAAATTACTTCTTTTAATTAGTATGGGTATAGATGTAAAATTACTTCTTTTCAGACAATTTTATTTAAAAAAAAACAAACATGTTGACAGTACATTCAGACGTGAGAAAAAAAAAAACAAACATGTCATTCAGATTCAGATTTCAGTCACTATTCAGTCTTCAGTAAAATTCAGGACTATTCAGTCTTCAGACAAAAAAACAAACGACCCCTTAATCTTTTAGGCAACAACGCTCTTGCACAGTAGTTTTTGGCTGCCCAAAATAAGTTTTATACCGTATTAAATTTTGCCACTCAAAAAAACAAGTCTTTTACGGTATTTTTTGGCTGTTTTAAAATGCATTTTAAATCGTATATTTAGTTGCCACAATATGCAATTTTTTGCGGTATTTTAAGCATTAAGGTATCGGTGACCTTTCATAATAGATTGATAGTATATACAGCACCTTTCATAATGACATTTTACTAAGGGGTCGTTTGTTTTTTTCACTTAAAACTTAATGGGTCTGAATCATAATTATTAAGTTGTTTTGTTTGTTTTTTTTTTAAGTGGTCAAACAACTTAAAAAATACCAAAAAACAACTTAAAATAAAAAGTATAAAATCATAACTTTTCACTTAATTGTAAATAACTGAATTGCATTAAATGCAATCAATTTTTTTTTTCCGATACTATCCTCCATATATAACATATTTTCAATTTCATCATAATCTTTATTTTAATATATACCTTATTTTAAATAGCTTTAAAAATAAAAAAGAATCCTAATCACTTCTCATATTGGTGTTTAAAAAAAAAACATTTTCTTTTCTTAGTAAAAATGAAGTTTGTTTGTAATGGAAGAGGAAGATCATGATCATATGTGTTCATATATAATAATAATTATTGGATTGTTTTTATTCCATATTATATGTATAATTGTTTAACATGGGTATAAATGTAAAATTACTTATTTTCAGATAATTTTACTTTTGAAAAACAAACGTGTAGACAATACATTCAGATGTTAGGAAAAAAAAAAAAAACATATCATTCAAGTTCAGATTTTAGTCCCTATTCAGTTTTTAGAAAAATTCAGGACTATTCAGCCTTTAGATAAAAAAACAAACGACCCCTAAGTCTAAATGCTGTAAAAGTATTTTTAGGATATTTTCTAAAATCTTTAAATATCACTTTTTCTTATAGCGTAGGGCAATGCTTGATAGAGGGAGGTGGTGGTCATTCATTACGTGGATCCATCTCTAGCCTTGGACAATCAGAAAACTAAATTTGGATGTCTATATTAGTTCATGCTACAAAGTACAACCATTAGGACTAATGTAAAGTTTGATTTTAAATTTTGGGAAATTGCATAAAATTTCCCCGAGTTTATGTGTAATTGAAGCTATATGTAACTTTTACCCGAAATTATATAAACGCACTCTACCGTTAGTAGTTAACCGTTATCTTTAACCTTTGACTGTCTTATTGGTTGAAAAA
The DNA here is from genome assembly GCA_008009225.1 of Acer yangbiense. Taxonomy (NCBI): domain Eukaryota; kingdom Viridiplantae; phylum Streptophyta; class Magnoliopsida; order Sapindales; family Sapindaceae; genus Acer; species Acer yangbiense. The sequence goes on along the minus strand of CM017769.1, from coordinate 32,768,733 downwards.
GTCTAAAATACCCATAGCTATTATTTTATCATTTATTTTGTTATTGCTTTATCCTTTATTAGTTCAAAATAAATTATTTTTGACTGTGTGTCAAAATAAATTAAATAATATAATTAAAATAATTAAAAATAATTAAAAATTAAAAAAATAAATCTCCTCCGTTCTCCTCCATTTTGAGAAGATCCGACACGAAGAAATCGGATCTCCTCCATTCGATGTAGATCAGCGATGGAGTTTGAGGTTTTACTCTTTTTTTAACCAAGCTTGAGATTTTGTTGGAGACTCCACTATTGATTGAGGCTTTTTTTTCATCAAATTTCTTCCATGAATGGATGAGATCAAGAGATGGATGGAAGAGATGGATGAGATCAGGAGACGGATGGAAGAGATAGATCTGCATCCATTTTTTAAAATTAATTAATTAACTATTACATAAATAATTAATAACAATTTTATCTTACTAACAGATCAAAAGACATTTTTACTCCGGCATCAACCGTTAAGTCCTAACGGAACATAACTAATAACAGGGTATGCTTGTGTAAATTCAGGTAAAGGTTGCATATAGCTGCAATTAGACCTAAACTTGAGGTGTGTTTGTGCAATTTACCCTTTAAAGAATCTACAAAAATTCTTTTATTATTTTCTATATGAGAAGTAGACAATTAATTATTTGTAAATGAACTACTTTTTATTTATTTATTTATTGAAAGCTCAATATAGAGCCAAGGGACTAACAAGCCCACACAACAAACCCAACCAACACGAGGCTGGAAAGGCCAGAACACACAATCGGAAAAGAAGAAAAAAGTAAGCACAAGGCAACCAACACCAACACCAGCTAACTAATCAGCTCAGTTTCCACCTTTTTCCGAATACTCTGAGGGAACTCCTCAATCTAGAATTTATCCTCTCTCAAACTGAAAGCCAACTTAGCAAGACCAAGGGCTACTTTGTTACCACCAGTCAGAGACCAAATAATAGAAGGCTCATTTCAGAGAAACCGAAGATTCTCAATATCCTGAAGAATCGCGCTGTAACGAGAATTAAGGTGACTAGAATTGGTAATCTAACTCACCACCCTCTTCACATCGGACTCAATAAGAAGGGGAAACAAACCACAATCACTAGCAAAGTGAAAACTTTTAAGAATGGCCAAAGCATTGGCAACCCAAATATCTGTACCATCCGTACAACGCAAAGCACAGGAAGCCATAACGAAACCCGAAGCATATCTAATGACAATACCAACACCAACACGCCCATCATTCTTTCTAACCACCGCCTTACAATTAATCTTGAATCTTCCCTAATCCGGCGGCTTCCATTTCACATTAACCGCAAGAGATCTCCCCACCAAACAAGCAGAAACATTATTCTTCTTTTGAAAATCCTGAAGGAAAACATGGCTCCAATTCATAGCCTCAAAGACATCAGCATTCATCCTCTCATGGATAAAAGAATTTCTCCCACACCACACCCTCCAAAAAATAACACAGAGAATCTCCAACTCTTTTACACCCAATGAAAGAAAGCAATCAAAAATAAGATTAAAAAAATTCTCATAATTACCTCTAAGAAGCTTTTTCCTGGGCAGCCAATTATTTCTAGCATACACCAGCTTGATGGCAATCCCATAAGGCATGAAGGGTCGTTTCTTGAGCAGACTTACATAAGGGACACTTATCATCCAAATGAATTCCCCTCCTCAGTAGATTTGTCAAAGTCGGAATCCATTCATGGCAAGCTTTACAAATAAAGATTTTAATTTTTAAAAGGATATCAAGCTTCCACATTACCTTCCACCACCTTCCCACAGTAGAATTGTCGGAGGCAAAAGGATTTTCATCCAAAACAACCCCTAAATTATACCCACTCTTCACAGAAAACACTCCTCTCTCATCAAAATGCCAAACCACCATATCCTTAACATGACTAGAACCAAGAGGAATACTCAGAATTTCCATCACATCTTCCTCCTCAAAATTGTTCCTAACATCCTGCACATCCTAACCTCTTGACGAAGAAATAAGACACCCAACCTTGGCATTTACATCCAATTTAGCTGTGGAGAAAACTTTAAAAGTAGATGGTCTTAGAATCCATTTATCCTTGTAAATTTGGATAGATGTTTCGTTTCCCACCTTCCACCTCAAACCAGCCTCCAGGATACCTCTTCCCCATAGAATACTCTTCCAAACAAAAGAATTCGAAGGCTTTTTCTCAGCACTCATAAAGTCCCTATTGGTGAAATAGCAGCCTTTAAGGACTCTAGCCACACAAGAATCAGGATTCTTGAATATCCTCCACCCTTGCTTAGTTAATAAAGCTCTATTGAAAATTTTGAGGTCCCTAAACCTAAGGCCTCTATCAAATTTGGCTCCAACCTTGCTTAGTTAATAAAGCTCTATTGAAAATTTTGAGGTCCCTAAACCCAAGGCCTCCATCAAATTTGGATTTACACAGAAACTTCCATTTACACCAATGCATCTTGCGCTTAGCCTCCGAACCACCCCACCAAAACCTAGCGCACAAACGCTAAATCTCCCCAACAAGGCTCTTTGGAAGCTGAAAAATATTCATAGCATTAACAGGGATAGACTAAATAACGGCCTTAATTAAAATATCCTTACCCCCAACCGAAAGTAATTTCTCAGCCAACCCTTTAATTTTGCCCCAAACCCTATCCACAATATCCGCAAAAAATAGCCTTTTACTCCTACCAGTGAAGCATGGAATACCAAGGTATTTTTCATGGCATTCCACCAAATTTACACCAACCAAAAACGCCAACCTTCTTCCTTCACTTAAAGACACGGATGGACTAAGACAAAAAGCCGATTTATTGTAGTTAATCACCTGACTTGAAGCAGCCTCGTACTTATTCAAAATAATTCTAACCTCCCGGTAGTTGGAAATGTTGGCCTTTACAAACAACAGGCTGTCATCGGCGAAGAATAAATGGGAGATAACAGGGCCATTCTTACTACACGTGGACCCATTCAACTTTCCCTTCGCCTGGGCATTCCGAATAAGGCACGAGAGGCCCTCCGCACAGATGAGAAACAGGTACGGAGATAGTGGGTCATCTTGCCTGAGACCCCTGGAAGGAGAGATGTTACCACAAACCTCCCCATTAAGCATAAAAGAGTAAGAAACTGATGATATGCACCTTAAGATCAGATTAATCCACCTAACCAGAAAACCCATACCCAACATCATTTTTTCCACGAAACACCATTCGACTCTGTTATAAGCCTTTGACATATCAATCTTGATAGCCATAGACCCGTGCTTTCTTTTCCTGATACATTCAAAAGCCACAATAGTATTATCAGAGATTATTCTACCAGGAACGAAGGCCGACTGAGCTTCTGAAATAACGCTACCAATGACAATCTTAAACCTATTAGTAATGGCTTTATTGATAATTACTACTAAATATATGATATTGTTTGCAAAGTTGATATAGTTTAAGTAATGTTTGTTTATACCAAATTCATAAATCACACAAGAGATCATCTTATTGAGTTACTATTGAACACCCTATTTTTTTTCTTCATCTTCATTTGCGGGTTTTGGCCGAATATATAACTAACGCTAGACATCTTACTTTGATCACAACCAACGATGTGACAATTGGATTGATATGACATGTAATAAGTGAATTAAATGATCTTTAAGAGCATCTCCAAGAGGCTCCCTAAATGGCCTCTTTAGCTAAAATAGGGAGCCAATTTAACTTTTTTGCACTCCAAGGGGCTCCCTAAATGGCTCCCTATTTTAGAGAGCCTCTTGGTGGCTCTCCAAATGTAGGGAGCTCCCTATCTTCTCTTTCCTAATTTTTAAATATTTTTAAATTGATTTTGTTATTAAAAAAATGATATCATGAGAGCATGGTTATTTAAATACAATTTAAAACAAAAATTTTGCAAAAATTTAGGGAGCATGGTTGGAGCGACCTTATGAATAGTTGCTAGCTAAAATAACATTTGAGCTAAAATAGCTAAAATTTAGCAAAAATTTAGGGAGCATGGTTGGAGATGCTCTAATGTACGTCTATTTACTAATTGTGCACAAAATAATTGATTAGAATCAAAGTGGGATATCTAGTATTATTAATTAAAAGATATATATGACATATGGTCCGGTATCGGAAGAATATAAGCCATAGATAAAAGATGATAGGCCGAGTTACGCCTACGGCTAGGATTTGAAATAGACTAATTAGGTGTTTGATTTTTATTAGATGTTTTCTAGTCCAACAAGTAAGGAAAGAAAAATATATTATACTGTATTAGTATTTAGTAGACATCAATAAACAAATAAAAGAAAAAGTCTTTGGTATGTTTGATTTTTATTTTTATTTTGATGATCTGGGACAACTACAAAGATAGTCAAGTCTTTGAGAACCTTCTTCTCATAAGAAAAAAAAAAAAAAAAATTGAACCAGAAAATTAGTAAATCTTCATTTGTTGCGTACTTTTAGCCACTAACTTATGGTCCCGGATTGAAAACTGCATTCAATCTCAAACGTCATCTTATCCCATATATGCCATATGTGTGGTAATTTTTTTTTTTTTTTCTTTTATTGCCATGAATCATGAATTCATGATCTTTCGTGTGGCCTAATATAATAATATCGTTACAATTTTTGTGCATGATTCAACAATCTAATATTACATAGTCAAGATTCCAACTATGTAATTTGTAGAGTTATAAAGTTAGAATCTCGAACGAAAAAATTGGAAATTCCAACCTAATAATTGTTTATTATTGTGATTTTATGGAGGAAAACCTTCTGACCTTTCAAAAAGGAAGGTAAAAATACACATATACTATTGTCAACAGTAAAAGATAATATCTATATGGTGCCTTACCATCAATTTGACGATCAAATATAAAGTAAGTGAAAAAGATATGAATATATGATATGATGGAAAAAAATAATAGTAAATAGTAAATATATTAAGATAATTCAATGCATATGGAGGGGTAACCGAATCATTGAAAGCGAAAAACAAGCGATTTGTAATTAAGTAGTTTGACCAATTAAGCCAATCAATTAATCAAATTCATGACATCTATATCACGTACCTTATATAAAGTATAAACAAATATTCAACGTGGAATTAAAAGGGTTTCTTGTTCCTGTAAATGAAAACAAATTTGAGCATCCTTTATTATCATTTGACTTTCATCACCAAAATATTTGTATACATTAATACGCCTTTCCATCAATAATATGTTAGGGAATTGTCAATCAGTCTATACTCTATATATAAGAGTACAAGAATGTCCATGTGTGAAGACTTTTTTCATGTAATTTTGTATATATACCATTTATGATCTGACGATTCGAACCTAAACCTTACCATACTGAATGAAAATTATTTATCGTAAAAGTTATACAAGTTTTACATCCGAAAAGAGATACAACATTTGGATGACTAGCTAATTAATTTATACGAAGAAACTTTTAAACATTTAGATAACTAGCTCAAAAAATAAAATAAAATAAAAAAAATATATATAAATATATATATAGTCTTTCTATTATCAGTTCGAACTGACAAAAAATATATCAGTTCCTTGCATGTGGGCCATTGGATTTAAAAGATGCTTTGATAAGTGCATGCAGTCAATTCAAAATATTTAAATCCAATGGCCCATATGCAAGGAACTGATATATTTTTCTCAGTTCGAACTGATAATAGGAAAATTGTATGTATATATATATCAATAAATAATACTTGTATATATAAAGAGATGAAAATATTAGTAGTTCTTAAGTGTGCCGATCCCACATTTAATTAGCCACACTAGTGGTGGTTAAGAATTTGTGTAAGTAGTTTCAACTTGACTTTTATAAACTTCTAAGCAAGAAATGGAATATATTGCGTATGTACGAGCTACCCTTAGAGTATTAATTAATGCAAGCAAGTCATATTGTGATGCTTATAAACTTAGGTGTAATAATACGTAACACATTATATATCTTTAAGTTTGGGAGAAAGCAATATTCTTTCACTTTTTAATCTAAATTTTTTATTTGTATATTGTTATTTTTTTTCTTTGATTTTGTTTTGTTAGCAAAAATCCGAAAAGTACAATAGTTTTAAAAAATAAAATATCTTTTGATTGAAATGCTAATAATTTAATTTAAAATTTAAAAATATATAAATTTGGAGTGTAATAATAATTTTAAAAGGGTGAAAATATCACCCCTCTTTTTGTAATCTCAACCCTCAGATAAATAGCTAACATGTGTTGGGATGACAATGGAGCGGATTAGAGATGGATATCCCAATATCTATCATCGTATCCGTTTGAGATACATATCCACGTCCCCGTATTCATCCCCAATTCTAAGTAAGCGGGCCGGATTAAGGTAGGGAAATCTATCTCCGCTCCGTCTATCCCCGTATCCGATGAAAACAAAATTGTAATTTTTTATACTTTACATAATAAAACTGTAACAAACATCTAGAATATATGATACATTTTATGCTATTTAAGGAGAGAAACAAATCTTCAAAGATATTTTAAAAATTATAGATAACTCTATAAAATATTATCATGCACACAATATATATATATATATATAGTGAGTCTCTCATAAGGGATCCCTTATTTTAATTTCGATAAGGACCTTGATGAAAACACATTGACTTTAATGAATTTTGATCTGATTTTTTTTTTTTTTTTTTTTTTGTGGAAGATGAGTTCATTGTAATCTACCCATGAACAAAATTTGAGAATTTTTCGAATATTGGAACTATTTTTCTTGAATTTTCCTATATTTCGCCCATTTTCCGATGCCTTCATATTTAACAAAATTTGGATAAATAGTTCTAGTACTCCGAAAATTCTCAAATTTTGTTCATATGTAGATTTCATTGAAATCATCATTCACAAAAAAATTCAGATTAAAATTCATTAAAACTGATGTGTTTTCATCATGGTTCTTACCGAAATTAAAATAAAGGATCCCTCATAAGAGACTCACTATATATATATTTTTAAATATAAAAATTGATAATGGAGCCGGATGAGAATGTATAGATTTCCATCCCCATCCCTAGAAATAAATACCGTGAATGTATTAATCCCCACTATATTAGTATTATCCCCATTCTAAATGGGGTGGATCCTTAAGGCTATTCGTATCCATGGATAAATTTATCATACTTGAATCACATCTAACTAAATTCAAAAGCCCTCAACTCCCGCCATTGGCCTTAAGCCCTCAGCTTAAGGCTATCCGTATCCATTGTTATTTTCCTGTCAAAAAAAGAAAAAAAAAAACCAAAATCGATTAAGCCCGGCCCATTGCATTAATTGATAAACTGCCCAATACTTAGTTTAATATATATTTAAATCAAGCTAAACAAAACAACTACAGTATTCTCTAATTTTTTATTTTTTTATTTTTTTGAAACAAAACAATTACTTTCATTGATCAAAAGAAAGATTAAAAGAAGAAAAATCCTTACCTCCACTAAGACCACCCCTGAAAAACTATAGCTGCAGCCTCAATCACAATCCCATGCTCATTTCTGAAAGCAATACCAGCACCATACTTTCCAGAACCTGCATCAACATTTAGTTTGAAGAAACCATGAGATATGGAGCTGTCCAGGCCTTGACCGAATTAGTACCAGCTACCACAACACCCTCATCATCCAGATTACCCCTAAATTTTAAACAAGAAGAGTCCTTGGGGCATATTTGCAGCAAATGGTGAAGATGGTGCATCAGAATCTGGCTCTGCTCATCCTAATAACAGAAAATCAGTCAGATTTCATTCAGTGCTGAAGAAACTGTTTCTTGGGTTATTGCTCATACATCAAGTGGTGTATGCAAACTGTAGCTTATTGTGCGTAACGTTAGGTTTTAACATTTATATACATCAGAACACTTGACGGTTGTCTAATTGAGTTATCTAAACAATGCTGTCTTTCTCAGTATCGTTGTTTCTCACATGTCCGTTTGGTCTAAAACAAATTTCCTATTTTCCATTTGCGAGGGCACAGTTGTTTTGCCCATTTTTGTTCGGTGATTGGCAATCAAATACGTGTTATTGTATTCAAGTCAATGTCATGAAAACACTGGAAGCATAAAGCATTTAATTACTTATATTGAAACTAAAGAAGACTCAGCTGAGAACAGACAATCAAACATAGGAAGAAACTAAAATTAAAGCAAGAGTCCTGAAAACAAACACACACAAAGACATTATTCCAAAGGAGAACCATATGAGGCCAGGCCAGGCAACCATTGCTGCATATATCTAGAGCAGGTTTTTAACTTTGAGCCAGGAAGGTCTGGTGCTAATATCATCCCACCAAGCGCTCACATGCTTCCTCTGTCTTATCATATACTCCTTCCCCATTTCACTCACCAGCCTTTGTGTAAAAGGGAGGTTACTCAGATCAGCCAGGCTGAAGAAATCACCGGCCAAGTACTTGCTCTTCGACAGCCTTTCTTCGTATAAGTCCATGACTTTCCCGAGCTTCTCTTCGCTCTCCTCAATCAAATTCTCATCTGCAGTAAAACCCATCTTGGAAGCAAACAGAATCTGAATTGTAAGGGTGTAAATTGGTGGGTGGTAGTTGTGTGCCTCCACCTCCACCCATTGTTCCACAAGGCCTCTTTCCTCTATTGTCTTCCCAAGCAGATCAGTTCCCTGGTCCTTGTATTTCTCTGCATAGTACCTAATGATTGCCCTAGATTCTGCACATGGGGGACAAGACACAAAATCACAAAATATGTTAAAATTCAATATATATATATTTGCAGAGTAAAAACAGAGAAAGCAATGGAAGATTGAATTATCAATATATATCATACCATATAGAGTATAGTCTCCATCTTGAATGACAGGAACGGCTCCAAAAGGCTGTGTATTTGATAAGAATTTTGCAAATTGTACAAGAATTAATCAAACCATCAACTGACAAACAATGATCTCAAATTAAATAAACATATTCCCATCAAACTTATTCCCTTTCATTTCATTTCCGATCAGTAAATGAAATAATTGTTAACTTTTCCTTAGGTTAATAACATAAAATTCATGAACTGTTGTCAGAAATAAAACAAAACAATAGTAAAGGTATAAAAAATAAAAATTAAAGATTGCAAAAGCTCCGGTGGAGGATGTACTCCAGATGTACTGAAAAATCATCTCCTTTCTCAGAATGAAAAGAATATAAACAAATTTGAGTGTAGAAAAGCATAAAAAGAGACCTGTAAAGCGAGGTAATCAGGGTGTTTGTGTTCTCCTTTGATGAGATCAACAGGGACAGTCTCGAAGTCGATCCCCTTCTCTACCAAACAAACCAGAACTCGTTTTGTGGAACCGTATGCTGGGCCGTACACCTTCACCACCATTGTTGATTGTCGATTGGAAGCTGCACTCTCTAGAAAAGCTAAAACTTGAAAGTAGTTTAAGGGCTTTACTTTTATCTACATTTATATAATTATATACAGCGCAAGGAATGGTGGGACCGGCTGCTTTTGTTTGCAATCCGTTGTAGTTCGCAAAAGTCAAAACACATTTTTAGTGCTACTTCCTTGATTGATTGATTGTTACAAAAAAAAAAAAAAGATAAATCATTTATTTATTATTTTTTTAAATAATGCTACTTTATTTAAATTTTGTGTCAATATTTTGTGCCCAAATGATGTGATAACACTTTAATCCATTCATTTAAATCATGTCAAATTTAGATACTAAATTTGAACAAAGTATAATTTATTGATTTTTTAGAAGAATCAAAAAAGCTACCGTCATGCATGACACTATATCCAAAACCTGGCTGAATAGACTTGAATTGGAATTTTACAATATATATACAATCTTAATGAATGAGATTTTCTTATTATTATCTACTTTTATCTTTTCACACTCATTTTCTAAATATACTTCATTTAAAAATGGGATCAAATTGGATTGGATAAGATTGGACAATTTTTATAGGATTAGATTGGATATTTGATTGGACTAAATTAGTACTGTGGAGTGTTCGGTGCAGTACTGATTGAACTAAAATAATAATGTCTCATGTTTGGAATAAGTGTATAACATGAGATTAGATAAAAAATAATTGAAAATAATTGTTTTTTGTGAGAGGTTAGTATAAATTTATATTAAATTAGTTTTTCAATAAATAAAATCATTTTAATTCAATTCAAATAAAAGAAAAATAAAATTATTTTCATTAAAATTGGTTAAAACAATTATTGAATTTTTTTTTTAATAAAATAAATTATTTTTAAAAAATAAATAAAATTAATTTGAAATAAAATAATATTTATTTTTTAATTTATATAAACATTTTTAAATATTACAATAATTCGGAGTTTAGGGATGTGGAGAGACTCGAACCCATAACCTCGCAGTGTGGATGTGAAGAGTATACTACTAGACCAACCTCATCTTGTTATTATTTAAATATTAGAATAAATATATTAATATTAAAATAAGCAATTTAATTTAAAATAATAAGGAAAAAAAAAAACAAAAAAAAAAGCTGGAACAATATTTTATCCTAACCTTTGTGGCATGACGAAATAGTCTTGCCACAGCAGGACTATTAGGCTATGTTTGAGGTTGTTTTTACTTGAGAAATGAGTTTGAGCAAATAAGTGACCGTTTGGTATGGGGTGATCTTGGTATGGGAATGGGGATCCGATAGGATTCCCACGTTTGTTATTAGGTTTGTATTTTCAGATTCCCGGGAATGTGAATCCCATGGGAATCACATTACCCCCTTAGAGGGTAATGTGATTCCTACCCCAATAGGTGGGTTTCAGATGCCCCTCCATATGATTCCCATCGTGAGACCCACCCTCATAAAAAAATATATTTTATTTTCTTCTTCACGCAACTTCTCAGATTTTCAATCAAACCTCTTCTTCTTTTTCAATTTTCAATTTTCAATTTTCAATCACACCACCTCTTCTTCTTCTTCAATTTTCAATCACACAAACCCTTCAATTCATCCCCAAATCCTAATCTTATCCAGTTGATCAATTTTTAAAAAACCCAAACCCAAATCGATCAATTTTCAATCACACCATATGGGTTTGCTTGATGATGACGAGCTTCGACAACGAGCTTCGACGATGAGCTTCGACGATGAGCTTCTCGATGACGACGAGCATCGATCGACGATGGGTTTTGATGATGACGACGACGAGCATCAACGCAGATCTGAGCAGATCAAGCACCATCCATCGACGAGCATCGATGACGACGACGACGAAGGTCCTAGCCAAACGGAGGCAACGACGATAATGGCTGGAGGCGACAACAACAACGACGACGACGATGATCTGAGTGAGAGAGAGAGAGAGAGAGAGAGAGAGAGAGAGAGAGAGAGAGACGATGATCGGTTTTGATATGTTAATTGATGTTATATTTTTTTATTTTTTATTTTAGTTTTTAATAAATAAGTAAAAAAAACAAAAACAAATTCCCATGTACAACCAAACATTTTTACTTGATATTCCCAGGAATCCGATATTATATTCCCACGCACAAACCAATTATATGTATACAACTTTCCCAGTAATCACATTCCTGGGTTTTACTTTCCCAGGAATCACATTATTTTGATTACCCCATATCAAACGGCCCCTAAGTATTTGGTAAACTTCCAAAAAACAGCTTATTTTATAATCTGCTCATCAAATAATCAGCTTTTGAGAAGTTAGTAGGGGAGTTGTTTATTATTAAAGTTGATTATTTGACAAGCTATTTCAATACTTATAAAATTTCTACATTATCCTCATTATTTTTATTAAAAGACAATAATGTCCTTAAATATATTAAAATTTATTATAAAAAAATTATTATATTTTTGGCAAACTATTTTTAAACTAAAAAATTATAAATATAATATTTTAATTAAAAAAAATATGTGGCCACCATTGTCGTCGGTGATAGTGGCCACCATTGTCGCCATCAATAGTGGTAGAAGGATAACCGGCCTTCTCTGGAAACTTCGACATCGCCCAAGGATGCCTCATCCATCACCGGTTTCCTCCGACAGTGGCGGAACACAATCAAAATCACTTGATTCCGTTACGATCTCAATCGCCATAATGGAGGAGGAGGAGCCTCCTCCGTCGCTGAAGTAGAAGCGGCCCCTGTGGTGCCGGAGAAGCCGGTTATGCTTTGCAAATGGAGGAGGAAGAAGCCTCCTCCATTGCTGCGATCGAAATTGGGGCAAATCTTAAGACTTCGATCGTGAGAACGGGAGGAGGATTTTCATTGCCTCATCCACTACCGGAGGTGGATCTCGTAAGAGTTGCAGTTGGCTAGTAAGTTTTTGAGTGAGTGAGTTGACTCGGTAGGGTTTGTATTGGAGAAGATAGAGTTGACTCAACAGGGTTTGTATGGGGGAAAACCGAGTTGACTTGATAGATTTTTTATAATAATTAATTAAAAAATCTAGAAAAAATGAAAAAATGAAAAAATATGTAGAAAAAAAATACATGAATAATATATTACGTTTTAACAATCATGTCCATTTTAATCATATTCCATAATTAATTAAAGTTTACCAAACACATTTGCAATACGTTTTTTCTTAAGTTGATTATTTACAGAACCAATTTACCAAACACATATCAACTTATCTTTGAAGTTGATTATTTTTTAAGTTAAGTTATAAACGGATTATTTCTTAAGTGAAACAATCTCAAACATAACCTTAGTCTACATGGTATTGGATCTAATCCCATGTAGACCACAAACGTGTGATTGAACTGAGATTAGTCAAATCCTAATTTAACAAACACACCAATATGGTACTATATATATATATATATATATATATATATATATATATATATATATATATATATATATATATATATATATATATATATATATATATAGGGTGAAAATAGAAACTAGCCAAAATTAAGGAGGTTTATTGTTTTTAGCCGGAACTAGTATTTTGATTATTTTTATCAAAAAATCCACTTTTCGGATAAAAATGCCCTTCATTCAGAAATTTTTCCTGGTGTGTTTAGTTAGTTTTGCCTGGTGTGTTTAATTCCTTTTTGTCTGGTGTGTTTAATTCCTTTTTGCCTGGTGCGTTTAGTCGTTTTGTCCTGGTGTGTTTAGTCGTTTTTGTCTGGTGTGTTTAATCATTTTTGTCTGGTGTGTTTAATCCTTTTTGCCTGGTGTGTTTAGTCGTTTTGGCCTGGTGTGTTTAATCGGTGGCCTGATATGTTTAATTGAACAAAATCTGGAAAAAAAAAATTCAAACATGATCTGAAATTTTCAATTTCAACACGAAAATCTGTAAAAAAAAAAAAAAAAAAAAAAACAACTCCCACCATTCATAAAAACAACAACCACACTTATAAATTTTGAAAAAAAAATAAAATATGGAAAAATGCCTTGTGTGTTTAATTCGTTTTGCCTGGCGTGTTTAATTCGTTTTGGTCTAGTGTGTTTAATTCATATTGCCTGGTGTGTTTAATTCGTTTTGCCCTGGTGTGTTTAATTCATGTTGCCTAGTGTGTTTAATTGTTTTTGCCTTGGTGTGTTTAATTCATTTTACCTGGAGTGTTTAATTCGTTTTACCATGGTGTGTTTAATTGTTTTTGCCCTGGTGTGTTAGTCATTTTGGCCCTGGTGTGTTTAGTCGTTTTGGCCTGGTGTGTTTAGTCGTTTTGGTCTGGTGTGTTTAGTTCCTTTTTGGCTGGTGTGTTTAGTCGGTGGCTTGGTGTGTTTAATTGAACAAAATCTGGAAAAAAAAAATTTCAAACATGATCTTAAATTTTCACCTTCAACACGAAAATCTGGAAAAAAAAAAAAAAAAAAACCACCACATTCACAACCGCAACCACCCTTAAAATCAACTACATTCACAACCACAACTACATTCACAACTGATTTTTTTTTTTAAATAATCTGGAAAAAAAATTAAAAAAAAAATAATCTGGAAATTTTTTTTAACAAACATAATCTGAATTTTTTTTTAAAAAATCTAGAAATAAATTTAAACAAAAACAAAATCTGAAAAAAATTTCAAAATAAAAAAAATTCTGAAATTTTTTTAAAAATTTGGAAAAAACGTGAAAGAGAAAGAGAAGAGAGGAGAGAAAGAGAAGAAGAAGAAGGAGAGAAGATCGGATGACTGAAGATCGGATGATCGACGATTGGAAAACCATCAAATCTGAAAATTTTTGTTTTTAAAAAATCTGGAAAAAAAGAGAAAGAGAAGAAGAAGAAGAATGAGAGAAAGTGAGAAGACGGAGGAGAGAAGAGGAGAGAAAGAGAGAAGAAGGAGAGAAAGAAGAAGAAGAAGGCGTGAGATGAGAGAGAGAAAGAGAAAAAAAAATATTCTGCAGAAATAAGAGAGAAAAGGAGAGAGGAGAGGTATTTAAAAAAAATGAGGGGCAATTATGTCTCTATAGTGGATTTTTTGACAAAAACAATCAGTTTACTAATTTCGGCTAAAAACAATAAAGAACCATAATTTTTGGTTAAAAATGGCTATTTCCTCATATATATATATATATTTTTTTTTTCATTTTGTTTCAAAATCATTTTAAATGGATCGGTCATAAATGAATAAAGGGTTAATTGCATTAAAGTACCTTGAATTTTTCCCTTAAGGCAAAATATCAATAAGTTTCATAAATTAAACACCAACATACCCTATTGTTAACCTCCATCTTCATTTTAATCATTTTGCAATTAAAATGAATTAAATAAAATTATTATTTAAATAAAGAAAATGGATGGAGGAAATCCAATCTGCTCCATCAAACGGATGGAGGAGATCTATCTTCATGCCATCATTTAATTAAAAAATGTATAAAAAGAAAAAAAAACAATAAAAAGAAAAAAAAATCTCCATCTCCAGATCGAGCAGAGATGGAGCTCGCTGGAGAGTGCTCCCAAATGGAGGACGTTGAAGAAGAAAAACGTGGAAAAAAAAAAACACAAAAAGGGATTTTGAAGTTTAGAGGCAAGAAGAGAGATCAGAGATTAGGCCAATTGTGAGAGAGATTTTTTTTATTTTATTTTATATAATTTTATTTTAATTTTTACTTTTGACTTTTGAGTACAACAACTACTATGTGTGGGGTTTTTTTTTAATTTTTTTAAAAAAAGAATTCTTCTGCTTTCTTTAATTGATGATGATGATGAGTGCGAAGCAAACAGTGGTGATTATGACTAAAGAAGGAGAAGATGGAAATCGAACCCAAATCTCTGAAGAAAGAAACTTTATGTAATTTTTTCCTGTGAATTTTTTGTTTAATTGATGATGATGATGATGATTGAGAAGAAAATAATGGTGATGATGATCAAAGAAGAAGATGGAAATCAAACCTAGATCTTCCAAGAAAGAAAATTTTTGTATTTGTATTTTTTTTTTTTAACATTTTTGTTTAATCGATGATGGTGATAGAGAAGGAAAATATGTAGATGATGAAGATGAAGATATGGGTTTCCAGGTCTCCTAAAAAAAGTTATTATTATTATTATTAATATTTCTTAAATACTTTTGTTCAATTCAATGACTATCGAGGTAAGGTATACAATTTCTAAATCTTCTCTAAAAAAACATAAAATTTTGATTTAAATTTTGTGACTTCATCATAACAGTAAATATCACATATAATAGCAGCAGAAAAATATTATCAAAAGTAAACAATAGCATTCAGTTACTTGCCATGATTAAAAGTTTGATCTTTTAATAGCATTATTTGCATGCTATAAATTCAGATTTTTTAATGCTATTATTATTATTTTTATATCATTTAAGTAGCGTTATATCGTTAATAATAATAATAACTTATTAAAAATGCTATTATAATTGTACCCAATATAAAAATTGAATATTTTGTTTTTACTTAATTATTAATTCAAAATTTTTAATTATGCACAAAACAAAAAAAGAAAAAAAAATACAAACATTAAAGGAAAAAATATAAACATTTCTTAATGAATCAAAATAATTACATGATTCACACAACATATCAAACTTACAATGAAATTTCTATATACAAAAATTCGAATTTATTTTTACAAGAATTTATTTTTACAAGAACATGATTTTTTTTAGCTAATTACAACAACGTGATCAGGGCTGTCTCCAGACATTTTGGGGCCCGAGCGATTTTATGACATTAACAAAATTTGGGCCCTATATAAAATTATTATAATTAACATAAAATAATATTAATACTGTAATAATTCGAGTCAAAATCAACATGTAGAAATTAATTGAAAACAAAAATCATACCTTTGATAAGTTCGATTCTTCAAATGACAACAACTTCAAGAAGAAAACAGAGAGGCAGAGAGAAGAAAACAGAGAGCAAAGTGAAGGTTTTGAATTTTGATTCGTAATTCGTTTAACAGGTGTTATATATATATATTTAATAGTGCAGTGATGTCATGGTTTTAGAATCATATTGGGCATTTAAAGTTTTTTTTATTAATTGAGGCTCCAAAGATCATTAACAAATATTGGGCCACAGTGATGTCATGGTCTCAGAATCATATTGGGTATTTAAAGTTTTTTTTTTTAATTATTATTATTATTATTATTATTTTATTATTATTTTTATTTTTATTAATTGAGGCCCTAAAGATCATTAACAAATATTGGATCATGAGGCCCCAAAGAAGAAGAAGAAAATTGCATCAGTTGGGGCCCCCATCATTTTGCTGGGTTGGCTGCCCTTATGGGTCGGCCTTGAACGTGATTGCTCTACCAATTTTCATCTTCTGCTTTTGACAAAACACCGCAACCTTCATCTTGATAACCTAAAAGACATCAACAAAATAATGCTATATTTAATAAAAAACAAATAAACATATATGAATTTACATAGTCATCACAATTATGAAATAGAGATTGTAATTAAAGTGATCTAAGATGGAAAAAAAATCAAATAATGAAACTAACAAATAATATAGAGGAAATCATAAATCTATTACCGAGAAATATAACTTCACAATTGAAGACATGTAATACTTCCACTTGTAGATTCATAAGCAAATTTTCTAACTTAAACATAAACATAAAAGAATATCAAATAACTACATATGTAGTTAATCAAATAATTAACATGAATTAAAATTGGGTTTTCCAAAAAAAAAAAAAAAAAAAAAAAAAAAGAATGAAAGAGAGAAAAACTTACCAAAAAAATATGAAGTTTTTAATGAGAATAGAAGATGAAGACATGTATTGATGCTTGAGAGCCTTGCGGTAAAAGTAAGGAATGGGTGGTTTGGTGGCCATAAAACAACTCTAACAATAGGTGAAGAGAATATAGAGTAAAAGATAGGGTTTAAAATTTTGTAAAAGGGAATAAATTTGTTTTCCCTCTTTATCTTTGAAAAAAGAAAATAGAGGGACATAATTTGTTTTCCCTCTTTTTCTTTAGAGATATTTTTAACATGTATTATAGCATTCTTAAATGCTATATAATTAGTTTTGTAAATTACTTAATTTTTTTTTAATTTTAAATTCTAAATTTTAAATTTTATGTACGTTAAATTGTGTTTTTGTTAATAATAATTTAAAACACAATAATAATAATATGTTGAAATTAAAAAAAAAAATTATAATAAATTATATGATTTCATGACATATCATAGCATAATTAAAATGCTATTAAATTATTTTTTTGAAAAAAATAATTTACATTTGAGCTATATAATTTAATAGCATTAAAAGTGCTACATTATTGAAATCAAAATGCTATTTAAACTAAATTGTTATTTGTTAATATCTTTTTTATAGCATTTTGTTATAATATGCAATAATATAGGTACAATTAAACTACAAGGTGGTTGCCTTGATGGTCCAAGGCTTGGGATTAAAAACCCAAGTCCTTGGTTCTACTCCTGGCAATTACATTGTGGCCAACCCTCAGGGTGTTTAGCGCTGCTGGTGTGGGTCGATGTTTCTTATCTATCATACTCCGCGAAGCCAACATACTCGCCACTGCGAGTCACGTAGTTGAGGGAGGACAGGCGGATATGTGCTTGATCTGGGATCCTCGATACCAATATATATATATATCGCAAAATTTGATCAATTTTTATTTAGCGACTGATAATGAATTCATGTTTATTAAAATAAAATATTATCATGTACAATAGAATTATAAATTATTGTTGAAAACAAACATTTATTGCTTAAAAAGAAAAAACGAAAGGGGAGAAATCTATGCATAAGTGATAT
Source organism: Acer yangbiense (assembly GCA_008009225.1). Taxonomy (NCBI): domain Eukaryota; kingdom Viridiplantae; phylum Streptophyta; class Magnoliopsida; order Sapindales; family Sapindaceae; genus Acer; species Acer yangbiense. Next base: position 32,750,497 of record CM017769.1, on the reverse strand, counting down.
TTTGAATCGACACTTGCTAACGCTATATATCAAACCAGCTATAAAATAATTGATCATATCATAATATCACAGTCAAGTTACAGGTTCAATTATTTGTAGGCTTACCAATTCTCTCTCTTTAATTAACAACCAAGCTTTAAGAACGAGTAATTGCACAAACATCCCCTGAGTTTAGGCCTAATTGCACATATATGAGATTTTTATTAAATATTACACAAACATCCCCTACTGTTAGTTGACTTCCATTCAAACTAACTGTTGACCCAATTTTTAGTAATAAAAGTCCAAAATACCCTTAGTTACTTATTTATACTTTATTTTGTTCCCCTTAAAATAAAATAAATTATATAAAAATGCAAATAAAAAACTTTCAATTATATATTTTTCAAACAAATTTTAAAAGACAAAAATATATAAAACAAAAAATTTAGACTTTAAAAAAAATAGAAAAAGGAATAAAGGAATTTTTTTAAGAAAAGAAATGGAGGATAGATCTCAAATACGCCATTGTTGGGACTTGGATCCACAATCATGTAAAACAAAACTAGATTTTAAATTTTTGACATTAAAATACAATCATGATTAATGATTGAAAATCGAATATAATTGTGGTTTGTTGGTTTATGAATTATCAATAATGATTGTATTTTAATGTTAAACTTAAAATCTAGTTTTGTTTTTCATGATTGTGGATCCAAGTCCTAGCAATGGGGTATTTGAGATTTGTTCTCCATTTCTTTTCTTAAATTTTTTTCTTTTAATCCTTTTTCTATTTTTTTTAAAGTCTAAATTTTTTGTTTTATATATTTTTGTCTTTTAAAATTTGTTTGAAAAATATAATTGAAAGTTTTTTATTTGCATTTTTATATAATTTATTTTATTTTAAGGGGAACAAAATAAAGTTTAAGTAAGTAACTAAGGGTATTTTGGACTTTTAATAGTAAAAATCTGGTCAACGGTTAGTTTGGATAAAAGTCAACTGACGGTAGGGGATGTTTGTGTAATATTTGGTAACAAAGTCCATATGTGTGTAATTAGACCTAAACTCAAGGTACGTTTGTGCAATTACTCTTTAAAATAATTGATGATATCATAATATCACGATCAGTTGCAAAATCAAAATCCGAATCCGAATTGGCCACTTCAATCTCTAAATAATCAAGCAACTATTGGACTTTTAGCTAGCCAGTTATAAATAATCACCCATGTAGTTATAAATAACAAACTCTTTGAAACTAGAATATATATATATATATATATTTTATTATCAATTCATCCTGACAATAAATATATCAGGACGAAAAATGTGGACCCACATATTATGAAGAAGTTTTGACAAGTGCATACACTTTGAATTAAAGTATATAAATCTAATGGTCCACATTTGTTAGGTTTAGGCTCGTATTCTCGAATGAACCCGATGTGAACCAAACAAGACTCAACTGATGTGGAGCTTCTTGAAAGCGTGAGATACGTTTGGAAGATGGAATGGTGTAGTTTGAGGGAGGTTGAAGAACAGAAGAAGCGAAGAACCGTCATGATCGCTGTCACAACCGCTCTGGATTTGACAGCGGTAGGTCATCGCTGTGAATTTCGACAGCGGTAATGAGAGCGGTCGAAGATCAATGGAGAGCGCTGCGAGTGGCGTTGTGAAAGCCACAGCGGTGGCAAGAGCGGTCAGGAGCAGAATTTGTTTCGTGGTGTTGGAAGCGGGGTGCACGCCGTGACCAATACGGCGGAGACGATGTATTGCTGAGATCGAGAATGTTACGCATAATAGGAAAAGGTATTCTTCTGGATGTTCTTGTGCTTACCGGAAAAAAGATTTACTCCTTACAAGAAGAATTGTCATAAAAGGAAATAGTATTTATGTGTAACAAGTAAGTCTTGTACGTTTAGGAGTAGGATTTCCTTTTATCTTAAACTCCCTGTAACTAGTATAAATAGAACTTTGTAATTAGGTTGAATGTGTGAGTTGAACACCATGTAACATCAGAGAGTGTGAGTGAGATCCCGGGAGATCCAAAGGGAATATCCGAGGAGGGATCCAAGGGAATATCGATGGATCAAGTATGAGATCCGTGGGTGATATTTAGGAGAGACCTAGGGGATATTGTGGGGTTCTTGATGAGGATCTTGTGAGTGTTTGGGGTTTGGGTTGTGAGAGAGAGAATCCTAGAGTATATAGTTGTAACTTTATCATATAGTAGAACTTTCTCTGTCGTCCTGACGGCCTGTGGTTTTTTACCCGTTTTGAGTTTTCCACGTATATCTTGTGTTATGATTATTTATTCTCTCTCATCTATTTTTCTGCTTATTGACGTTATTATTTGCTATGAGTTATGGGCGTATATTAGACACAACGGTTCTGTGTTCATTGTTCTAGAGGATTATCCTCAACAACATTCTTCGTCCTAATATATTTATTGTCAGGACGAACTGACAATAGAAAGACTGTATATATATATTTATATATATAAGGACATTGAATGTAAACCACAAATTATGGAAAAGTTTTGACAAGTGTATAGTCAAAGCATGGAAAATGAGTGGCTCACATTCAATGTCCTCATATATTTATATCAGTACGTATTGACTTGAACATTTATATATATGAGTAATGCTAGACATCCTAATTTTTTTTCCCAAATTCCGTTCCAAATGATGTGGCACGCGAGGTGTCAGTATCTTATAAATCATGAGATTATGTGGTAATTGATGTGATGTTGACACTTAACGTGTCACGTGCCACATCATTTGGGACATAATTTGAGAAAAAAATTTGGGACGTCTAACATTACTCTCTCTCTATATATATATATATATAAATATCCCGTTCTCACATGGACGTCTTAATATAATTTCGTGAGGATATTGAATGTGAGCCATTAGTTTTGACAAGTGCATACACACTTGAGTCAAAGCATGTAAAACTAGTGACTCACATTCAATATCCCCATGAAGTTATATCAGGACGTCCTCATTTGAAAATTATATATATATATATACAATTTTTCTACTGTCAGTTTGTCATGATATAACGAAGAATATAGACCATTAGATTTACATACTTTGACTTAAAGTGTATCCACTTGTCAAAATTTCTCCATAATTTATGGTTCACATTCTTCGTTCTAATATATTTTATATCGGGACAAACTGATATTAGAAAGACTATATATATATAATATATATATTTTGTGGAAGTCCATAGTAGACAAAAGATCGAGCCATGTTAGTTTGAAGGGTCCTTAATTTCCTGGCAAATATATAATGTATATGTCTAACCTCTACCAACTCAAGAGTCAAGACTGACTTGTTCATAGTCTTATATATATATATATATATATTTTGTGGAAGTCCATATCGAGCCATGTTAGTTTGAAGGGTCCTTAATTTCCTGGCAAATATATAATGTATATGTCTAACCTCTACCAACTCAAGACTGACTTGTTCATAGTCTTATAATTAAGTATGATGTGATTGATTATTAATTACACCTTTAATTGTTACAAGCTTGAAATTAAAATACTATAGTATAGAATCCATAATCTTCGGTAAAACAACTATTCAAGTTTACCCGTGATTCCGTGAATGACCCAGGAGCATAGTTCACCTAGTAGATGGACGAGCTTGAGATTTGGGTAAATAACTCTCAAGTCAATAGTTCGAATCCTACCAATAGTAAAAAGCTTAAAAAAAAAAATACATGATCTAAATAGGTGGATATATTATAAAAAAAAAAAAAAAAAGTTTACTCGTGAATAGCTGTAATGATCCTAATCAACGGCAAAATTCAACTCTTACAAAAACTCTATTTAGAGCTACTCCAATGTAGCATGCACCAATGTGGTGATAAATGGTGCTCCACCATTTTGTTGTTCCCAACAAAATTTTTGGGTGTGAGCTACCATGGTCATAGAGGTGACTGCGGTTTGGTTTGAACCGAACAACACACTGTTTCAATCGGAATGAAACCTAACCAGAACCATTAAGGTTCCGATTCCGGTTCAACATTTCAAAAAACCGGGCACCAACCAATGGTTCTCACCCCGTTTGGAACCGTCAGTTCATGATTAAATAATTTTGTTTTTGAATTTTTTTAAGAAACTTAAATAATTTAGTTGGGTTTTCAAGCCCATTCAACCCAATTTCACAAATCAATTGGTGCAAGCCCAACTGGCCCACCAAGCCAAGTCACAACTCACACCCACATAAGCCCAAGTGCATCCCTTTCCTGCTCTAAACACACCCAAACAATTCAGCTCTAGCTACATCTTCTTCCTAACGCAGCCACCAACCATATCTACAATTCAACCTAATGTGAATGTATGTGTGGATGATTTTCCTTACTTTATAATTTCAGAACGTCCTTACTAAAGAACTACCATATATATATATATATATATATATATATATATATATATATATTTTATATAATCAGTAATATATATTGTAAAATTTGATCAATTTTTATTTAGCGATTGATAATGAATTCATGTTTATTAAAATAAAATATTATCATGTACAATAGGCATATATTCTTCAAGCAAATCTCCCATCGGAATTTGTCCGTCAATAAAACCAAGTCTAAACTCTCGGTATTTGCTTTTTTTCTTATTAAAGAATTATGATGTCAATTTGACTTTGTTAATTTCATGATTAATTCATAGAATTATTGTTGAAAACAAACATCAATTGCCTAAAAGGGAAAAACAAAAGGGGAGAAATCTATGCATAAGTGATATTTTGAATCGATACTTGCTATTTGCTAACGCTATATATCAAACCAGCTATAAAATAATTGGTCATATCATAATATCACAGTCAAGTTAATTACAAGTTCAGACAACAGGAGCATAGCTCAGCTGGTAGATGGATGGACTTGAGACTTGGATAAATGACTTCCAGGTCAGCAACTCGAATCCTACTAATGGCGAAAGTTTTCAAAAAATATACCTGGCCCTAAATTAATAGATATTGTTAAAAAAAAAAAAAAGAAGAAGTTAATTACAAGTTCAATTATTTGTAGGCTTACCAATTCTCTCTCTTTAATTAACAAGCAAGCTTTAAAATAATTGATGATATCATAATATCACGCTCAGTTGCAAAATCAAAATCCGAATTGGCCACTTCAACCTCTAAATAATCAAGCAACTATTGGACTTTAGCTATAGCTAGTTATAAAAATCAACCATGTAGTACGGTTGTACTTGTATACCACACTTGTAAACAAAAGCTTTTTATAAAATTATCTAGCTAATTATATTTAAATCACCCAAGTTGTACGGTTGTACCACACTTGTAGTTGTAAATAAAAGCTTTTTATAAAATTATGATGAAGAATTGGCACCTAACAAACTCTTTGAAACTATATATTTAGCTAAACAAATAAATTTGCAAATCGGCTAATTGACATTTTCCTCGCTGAAATCCATCTCTGTAGAATTTGTATTTTTGAATGATTTTACATGTACATAATACAAGAGTATTTATATTAACTAGTGGAACCCTAGTTGTATCTAATTAGGAAAGCAATCACTACAACACTTCTTTAGGCAATAGGAGATTGCGTAACACTCCCTCTCAAACTGGACGTCCGGGGACGAATAAGTTTGTCCGTTAGCAGTAAGTGACGTCGTTTGTGAAGGCCCTTGGTGAGAACATCAGCGAGCTGATCATCCGAAGGGACAAACAGAACACGGTGGCTGCCGAGCGCCACCTTTTCATGAACAAAATGATAATCCAGCTTAATGTGACGAGTGTGGGCATGATGAACAGGATTGGCAGCAAGATATGTCGCACTTATGTTGTCACAATATAGCAAGGAAGGAAAAGTGATCGGACACCCCGAGTTCATGGAGAAGAAAGTTGACCCACACAGTTTCAGCACACGCATGAGCCAATGCTCGATATTCTGATTCCGCACTAGAGCGAGCAATTGTGGGTTGCTTTTTGGAACACCAGGAGATGAGTATGGAACCAAGAAAAATGAGATAACCTGTGGTGGAGCGACGAGAGTCAGGACAACCTGCCCAATCCGCGTCAGAGAAGGCGCGAATGGTCATAGGTGTAGAGGTGGGGTTGATGAAAATACCGTGACCAATAGAGCCCTTGATGTAGCGTAGGATCCATTTGACAGCAACCATGTGAGGTAGACGCGGAGCACTAAAAAACTGAGCAACAGTGCTTACCGCAAATGAGATGTCAGGGCGAGTAAGAGTTAAGTATTGCAAGGAACTAACAAGTTGATGGAATTTAGTGGCATCGGCAAGAAGAGCACGATCATGAGCTGTGAGATGGACTTTGGCAGCAAGAGGTGTGGAGGCAGGTTTGCAGTCTGTCATCATGCTACGGTTAAGAAGATCCAAGGCATACTTCAGCTTAGAGATGTGTAAACCATTCAAATGATGATGAATTTCAAGACTGAGGAAGTATCACAGAGAACCTAGGTCATTCACATCAAACTCACGGCCAAGGGATTGTATAAACTGGTCAATAAGGTATGCAGTGCTACCTGTTAGGACAATATCATCAACATACAACAACAGAAAAAGAGTATGAGGTTCACGCCGATAGATAAAAAGAGAAGTGTCAGCTTTGCTCTGAGTGAATCCAAACTGAAGAAGAAACACGCTGAAGCGACTGAACTAAGTACGAGTGGCCTGTTTGAGACCGTATAACGCCTTTTGTAATTTGCAAACAAAGTTCGGCCGTTGTGGATCGACAAAACCGGGAGGCTGAGACATAAAAACATACTTGCGAAGAACACCATTCAAGAAGGCGTTTTTGATGTCCAGTTGACGAAGGGGCCAAGATTGAGAGACAGCAAGACACAGAACCGTACGGATAGTGGTGGGTTTGACCACCGGACTGAAAGTATCATCATAATCAAGTCCAGGTTGCTGGTGAAAGCCTTTTGCAACAAGGCGAGCTTTGTAGTGCTCGATAGAGCCATCTGAGTGACGTTTTATTTGAAAGACCCATTTACAGCCCACTGTATTCTAAGAAGGAGAGGGAGGGACCAAGAGCCAAATGTTATTCTTCACCATGGCATTGAATTCTTCAGCCATGGCATCACGCCACTCAGGATGCTTGACAGCTTATGTGAAACAGGTGGGTTCGGCTGGTTGAGAGAGAACCGTGGCATGCGCCTGAGAGAGAGGGTAGCGGACAGTGCCATCTGTACGTGTCTTGGGCTGGCGAATGCCATCACAAAGTCGGGCGGTCATGTGATGAAGACACTCGGGTGGAGGTGGTGGAGGCGCAGGTAGTGCCAGAGGTGCATGCAGCACCGGAATGTGGTCCGCATGTGGCGGATGTGGTGGTGCAGCCGGCTCAGTGTGAGATTGTTGAGCGGGTTCGACTGGGGTCGAGGAGATGAGTTGATGAAGCTCCAAAGATGCCAGTGGCGAAGAAGAATCTGTGACCTGTGAGCTAGCAAAAGGAAACTTTGATTCGTTAAATATAACATGCCGTAAAATATACACGCGTTGAGTCACCGGATCAAGGCACCGATAGCCTTTATGTTGAGTACTGTACCCCAGAAAGACACACTCTGTGGAACAAGGGAGAAGTTTTTGTGTGACATAGGACCCTAAAAATGGAAAGCAGGCACACCCGAAAGGACAAAGATGACTATAGGTTGGATCTTTCTGAAACATAACTGAATAGGGAGATGACCATTTGAGTAGTGGTGTGGGAAGGAGATTTATGAGGTAGATAGAAGTTAGGGCAGCCTCAACCCATAAGCTGAGGGGAGCATGAACCGCAGTTAATAGAGTGCGAGTTATGTCAACAATATGGCGATGCTTGCGCTTGGCAAGACCATTTTGTTGGGGTGTGTGTGGGCAAGAGCGACGGTGATGAATACCTAAGTCACTACAAAGATTGTCAAAATGAGAGTTAACATATTCTGTACCACCATCACTTTGAAAAATCTTCACAGAAGAATTAAACAAGTTTCTGACCATATTAGTAAAATTATGAAAATGAGTAAATACTTTAGACTTGAGACGCATAGGATAAATCCATGAATAACGAGAATACTTATCAGTAAATAGAACATAATATTTGAAACCAGAAGTAGAGATAGTAGAAGACATCTAGACATCAGAGTGAATAATATAAAAAGGACTTAATGCATATATTTTATTTGAATCAAACGGAAGTTTGTGAGACTTGCAAGTAGCACAGTCATTACAAAAAGAAAAATTACGAGAAAAACTGGATCCTAATTTTTGATAACCTAGGTGGTTAATGACGACAGACGACGGGTGACCTAGACGAAGATGCCAGAGATTGGAGGCGGAGGCGGAAGCGGCCAGTGTAGAAGGCTGCGGCAGCGAGAGGGGATAGAGACCATCCTTACATGGGCCCTGAAACAATGGAACACTAGAATTAAGATCAGAAATAATATATCCAGAAGGAGTGAAAGTAAAACTGACAGAATTATCAGTAGTAAAACGTGCAACAGAGAGCAAATTTTTATTAAGAGACGGAACATGAAATACGTTATTGAGAGAAAGGTGTTTAGAACCAAGAGAAAGAGGAAGATTACTAATGTTAGTAATGGGAAGAGTTGCCCCATTACCTAACAAGATAGAGGTATTACCATTAAAGGGGATAGAATCTGGAGGTGCAGTACTCGTCATATGATGGGTGGCACTGGTGTCAGGATACCAAGTAAAGTCAGGAGCCGATGGGAACTGAGGAACCGAGTATGGTTGGTAGTGGGAGTTCTGAGTGACATGCATGACAGCAAATGGAGCAGTAAGTGAATCAGGACCATGATAACGATGGGGACAGGTAGCATTCGAATGTTGTGTAGTTGAGCATGTAGGACACCATTGTTGCGGATGAGAGCCAAGGAGACCCCGACCACCGTGATGAGGTTGCTGCCAAGAATTACTGCGCCCATACCCAAACAGAGAGAAGTCGGGCTGAGACTGCCAAGGTGGTCGACCATGACCCTGCGTGCCTCCATGCCGGCCACCACGATTAGAAGAGGAGCCACGGGACTGCCATCGACCAGAAGAGGGCCCATGGGTGATATTGGCAGTCAGCGACTGTGAAGAAGACTGAGAGGTAACCAAAGCGGTGGTGCTTTCGCTGTTAACAGTTTTAACATGAGATAACTGAGACTCAAAAGATAGTAGGCGTGCACGAAGATCCTCAAACTTAGGTAGTGGTGGGAAGTTTGGAATGACCATAACAATCATTGCGTAATCAAAACCAAGGCCACGGAGAACGGCAGTGACCAGATCAGAGGAAGAGACCGGTTCATTAATTGCTGCGAGAGAATCAAAGAAAGACTTAGCATGTTGGAGATAAGCAGAGACTGTTTTGGTACCTTTTGTCATATCCATGAGTTGAAAATGAATATTGGCGGCATTAGCGACCGAATGTTGGGAGAAACTTTCGTTGAGACTAGTCCACATCTCAAAGGCAGTAGATTTTTCGACGACCAAAGAGAGCATGGGCTCGGTGAGAGTGGCAACTATGTAACTGACAACAAGTTGATCTTGTTGAAACCAGGAGAGATAAGCCGGATTAGGGGTGGAGGATTCAGTTTCAGCGGCTGCAGCAGAGGTAACAGAAGGTGCAGACGCAGGTGCAGAGCCATCAACGAATTTGTAAAGACCATGACAAGAAAGGGTCAAAGTTGAGTAGACCATAAGAGGTAGTTAGACTCAGTAAGCTTGAGAAAGTGAGCCAAGGAGGGGCCGGGTAGGGAGGGAGTATGTGAGGAGGAGGAAGAGGCGCTGGCGGCAGAAGTGGCCATGATAATAGTAGAGGAAAGGATCGAAAAAGAAAATTAGGTTTTCGTTAGAAAAGTGGCTGCTCTGATACCATGTAGGTTTGTATTTCTGAATAATTTTACATGTACATAATACAATAGTATTTATATTAACTAGTGAAACCCTAGTTGTATCTAATTAGGAAAGCAATCACTACAGCACTTCTTTAGGCAATAGGAGATTGCGTAACAATCTCTATCAGTCCATCATGATCTCTTTCAAATATATAATTATATATTTAGAGCTACTCCAATGTAGCATGCACAAATGTGGTGCTCCACCATTTTGCTGTTCCCAACAAATTTTTTGGTGTTCGGTCACCGTGGTGCACACTGAACACCAATCATATTTTAAAATTCTCAATTCAATCCTTCCATGTATATTATAACAATATTTATTCTAAAAAATATATTATTGAAAAAATCATGTTTTTTTTTTTTTTGAGAAGCAAACTTTAAAAAAACAGGCCAAGAAGGCAAGAAACCAGAAACAAAGAGAAAGAGGGAGCAACAACAGGCGCTGCCAGCCAGAACAGGGGAAAGAAACCCCAACAACACCAGCACCTAACAAACAGCAAAAACAACCAGCCATGGACAGGAGCCTGTTGCGACCCCCTCAACCCCCAACAAAAACAACCCCAAACGCAGACAAAAAAGAGAGCAAAAAACCCAAACCAACAAGAGTTTATTGAAATATTTAAAATGATATCAATATTAATTATATTAGAGAAATTAATTAATATTGTATAAGTTAATTAATAGAAATTAGTTAATATTGTATAAATATTTATTGAGAGAATATTCTTTCAAGATTTGATGCAGAATGCATTATAATGGAAAAAAATTTAGTGTAAGTATATCCTGTAAATATGTTATTTTAACACCAAAATTATGCAACACATTGGAGACTTGGAGTTGCTCTCAGAGTCTTAGGGTCTTTGCTTTTGTTTGGAAGAGTCTAGATGTGAGATTGATAAATTCATAATATAAATTGATAATATAGAAATCCAATATAAAAATTGAATAACTGCATATATTTATTCCACATAGCACAACACATTATGTTGATTTCTTCAAATTTTACTTATAATCTAAATGAAGAATAAGCACCTAACACACGAATCTTTGAATAAACTTAGTCAAACACTTAATATATCTGTATTTTCTAAACGATCATTAATTGACATTTTCCAAACAAATTCTACTGCTGGCCTGGTGCTTTCATGAAAGACAAGGTCATACTAAGTGGGCACCTACTACTAATCCCTTTAATTTGTTGATAAAATAAAGGATGCGACTATTTTATAGCATTAATCCAGGCTGTTTTGAGGATTATTAAAATAAGAGTATGCATGTCATCAATCACTAAATCACTATATAAAGGGCTGCCACAATGTTTGCAATCCAACACACACAACAAAGAGCTCCAAATGAGAACCATGAGACAGCCGAGGCAATGGCCTCTTATAGTTCCTGCTATGGCGTTTTTACTCATAGCCATCGCTGCAGCCACCAACTACGAGCCCACATATGAATCCCCTCCACCACCAGAAAAGTCTCCTCCTCCACCTCACTACCATTACAAGTCTCCCCCACCACCAAAGAAGTCTCCTCCTCCACCATACTACTATGACTCACCTCCACCACCAAAGCACTCTCCACCACCACCATACTACTACAAGTCTCCCCCACCGCCTAAGAAGTCTCCTCCTCCACCTTACTACTACAACTCTCCTCCACCACCAAAGCACTCTCCACCACCACCATACTACTATAAGTCTCCTCCACCACCGAAGAAGTCACCTCCTCCAACTTACTACTACAAATCTCCACCACCACCAAAGCACTCTCCACCACCACCTTACTACTACAAGTCTCCGCCACCGCCTAAGAAGTCTCCTCCTCCACCATACTACTACGACTCACCTCCACCACCAAAGCACTCTCCACCACCACCTTACTACTACAAATCTCCCCCACCGCCTAAGAAGTCTCCTCCTCCACCATACTACTACAACTCTCCTCCACCGCCAAAGCACTCTCCACCACCACCATACTACTATAAGGCTCCTCCACCACCGAAGAAGTCACCTCCTCCAACTTACTACTACAAATCTCCACCACCACCAAAGCACTCTCCACCACCACCTTACTACTACAAGTCTCCACCACCACCAAAGCACTCTCCACCACCACCTTACTACTATAAGTCTCCCCCACCGCCTAAGAAGTCTCCTCCTCCACCATACTACTACAACTCTCCTCCACCACCAAAGCACTCTCCACCACCACCTTACTACTACAAGTCTCCCCCACCGCCTAAGAAGTCTCCTCCTCCACCTTACTACTACGACTCTCCTCCACCACCAAAGCACTCTCCACCACCTCCTTACTACTACAATTCACCCCCACCCCCTTCTCCATCACCTCCTCCTCCTTATTTCTATAAGTCCCCTCCACCTCCATCACCTTCACCACCTCCTCCTTACATTTACAAATCACCACCACCACCTCCATACCACTATTAATCACCACATACATCCAAGCATCCACCACCTCATGGATACTACATTTACAAGTTGCCCGCCTTCAAAAGGCTACTCAACGTATAGTCGCTTTATAAATACATTTATGAAGAATAACCAAGTTCATCTTGATGTTATTTATTATTTGTTTCACATTTATTTTTGGAAATAATAAGGGCTAGAATGGTGAATCATTTGAATTCACCTTTTATTGTACCATTTGTTGTAATCAATTAAAATCAATTAGTTGAGTTTTTATAACTATTATGTTGCTCTCTGATTCCAGAATGATTTTTTTATCGGTGGCTTTTGTTGCCAAAGAGTAATACTATACAACCCAAATAATTAACCCAAATTTCAACCTAAATGATATGGCAAGTGAGTTGTTATTACCACACATAACATATGATGATATAGTTAATGAAAAAACTACTTGTCATATCATTTATGTTGAAATTTGAACTAAATTTTTGGGTTGTCTAGCATTACTGGTTGCGAAATTATGACTAATCAAATTATTTCCAAATTTTATTGTTCACAAGTATACAAATCAAAAGATAGTATAACTAACTAAGCACAAATATTGTCCCTTGAAGATTGAATTATTTCCGAATTTTATTTTTCACAAGAATTTTATTATTTCACAAGTATCAAAAAACAAAATTCCTAAAATTCCCACTAATTAAATCAAAACTAAATCTTAATCGGAAAACTTTAACGAATGAAAATTGATTTTTTAATCTTTTAACTAAAATTGAAAATTAATGAAAGTTATTAAAGTTATGAAAACAAAAGGTTCACGGCAAGGTAAAGTCGAAATGCAAATAGGTAAAACACTGAAGGCATCCGATTTCACCAAAAGCAATCATACTTAACTTCCTTAGCCCGTTAAATCCAGTTAATTGCCCTCTATGTCATCTAGATGAATTAAATTCATAAGAATCCATTAATTAAGTTCTATAGAAATTAAATGATCAAATATCACACAAACTCAAATTGTACGGCACATCTACAATTATACATCCGTGGTATCAATTGTATCAATTGCAAGAAGAAAAACTCAAGTAAAGTGTGTCATATACTCTTATTTGCATCAAACATATAAATCAAGCATAAATTCAGTACAACAAAAGATATACTCAATAAGAAAGAAGGACTTGAAATTAACATTATCTGAAGAAATTAAATAGTCATGAGACTAGGCTACATCGTAGCCCTAGCAATGAAAATTATTAGTTCCTTATAGAGTTATAGTCATGGACACAATCCTAAGAGAAAACGTAAAAGAAGAAAAGTAGAACCCTGAAAATCTAGGGAGTGCCGCACCAAGGAACTCTCAAATTCGCCTCTTCTATATTTATGTGTTTCATGGAAATACTTGGTATGTTTGAGACAGATACCTTTTCTCGTCAGAATTGTGCTTTTTTTTTTTACAATATTTATTCATTCGGGATCAGGTATTTTTTTTTTAAAAGCTTTCGTCATTAATAAGATTTGAGCTGCTGACCTGTGAGTCATTTTCCCAAGCACCAAGCTCGTCCATCTACTAGCTGAGCTACGCCCCTATTGGCTATAATTTGAGCATTTTTAATGGTTATATATATATATATATATATATATATATATATATATATATATGTGTGTGTGTGTGTATTTGATTGCATTATATATATATATATATATATATATATATATATATATATGTGTGTGTGTGTGTGTGTGTGTATTTGATTGCATTATTCATCAGGAAAAAATAATTTATTTCAACCCCAACATTCTTCCACAACACTATATTTTCGACCATGACATTCATTGATAATAACTCATTTTTGAACACAATGTCCCTTCAAAATGCATTATTACTGAGGGCATTGTAAATGTTCTCATAATCCAGTTTTCATAACATTTTTGACAACCCATTTCCTCCCTCTTCAACGACTTTTTACCCTTGAAAATAAGTTATTTATGAGGTTTGGTCAGAAAAATGTTATTTCCCACAATATTATTTCCAATGGAGACAGATACCTTTTCTCGTCAGAATTGTGCATTTCCTATGACATTTTTAACATTTTCGACGGTTTTTGGCCCTCGGAGAAGACCTTTTTTGTTGTAGTGTCTGTAAAAGTTTTCTTTAAGTGCCATAATCAGCCTCTAGCAAATCAAGTCAAAGTGATCCAAAATAGGAAACTCAATCGTACTAGCTTTAGGATTCTTAATCCAATCTTAACATAATGTGATTGAAGATTTTAGAAATGCTCTAGAGGATTGTGGTCTAAAGGATTTAGGCTACTTGGGTTCCAAATTTACTTGGAATAATCAGAGGGTTTCGTCTCAGTTGATCCAAGAACGGCTTGATCGGTGAGTGGGTAATGCTTCCTGGCATTCTCTCTTTCCAGTTTATTTAGTGAAACACCTAGATTACTAGAAGTCGGACCATAGACCAATTGTGCTTGAGATTTCGGATAGATTAGCTGCGTGCAAGGGGGGTTGCCGGTTCCATTTCGAAAACGTGTGGGTGGAGAAGAAGGATTTTTGGATTTTTTTGGATCTGGCAGATAGTGGAAATCCATTGCTTAAAGTCGTCAATCGTTTGTCTAATTGTGCTGGTATTTTTCAGAAGTGGAATCAGCTAAGTAAGAAGGTTTCCGCGAAGAATATTGCAGATAAGAAGAGGGACTTAGCTACTTGTAGTGAGGTTGTTGGTGAGAGGCGTAAGAGGATTGAATCAGAGCTTGATGATTTATTAAAGGAGGAAGAGATTTTTTGGTGTCAGCGTTCTCGGGTTACTTGGCTCAAACAGGGTGACTAAAATACCAAGTATTTCCATGCAAAGGCAATTAACTGGAAACGCAACCTTATTCTTGATATGTTTGATGATAAGGGTTTGGTCGACGTCAGAGGAAGAGATTGAAGGTATCATCGGCAGTTACTTTTCTTCTCTTTTTGCTAGCTCTCGTCCTTCTTGTGCGCAATTAGACGCTGTGTTGAATTCAGTGGAGGCTAGACTTCCGTCAAACCTGAAGGATTTTCTTGATGTTCGGTTTACTACGGAGGAGGTTAAATGCGCTTTATTTCAGATGAGTCCTTCGAAAGCTCCAAGGGAAGATGGTTTTACAGCAGGTTTTTTCCAAAATTTCTGGTCTTTGGTGGGTGAGGATGTTCGAACTTGTGTCTGGAATACCTCAATGATGGTTGCTCCGTTAGGGCGATTAATCACTCTTTACTGTGTCTGATTCCGAAGGTGAAAAATGTTGTGAGTATGGCCAAATTGAGACTGATTAGCTTATGTAACGTGATTTATAAATATGTTTCTAAAGCCTTGGCGAATCGTCTTTGTAATGTGCTTAATAGTGTGATTGCTGACGCGCAAAGCGCGTTTATACCTGGAAGGTCAGTTACGAACAATGCGATGGTGGGTTTTGAGTGTTCGTATGCTCTTAAGTGTAAGGTTAATGGTAAGAAGAAAGGTTTTATGTCCCTTAAATTGGATATGTACAAGGCTTATGATAGGGTGGAATGGTGTTTTGTGGAGGGTATGATGAGACGTATGGGTTTTTCGAAGTCCTGGATCGCGAAGATTATGGATTGCGTGTCCTCGGTTTCATATTCTTTCATCCTAAATGGGAAAGTCAGAGGTTTTATCAAACCGTATAGGCGGTTGAGGCAGGGTGATCCCCTCTCTTCTTACATGTTCCTCATTTGTGCTGAAGGCCTTTCCAGTTTGATTGCGGCCTCTAAGAGATGGTATTTACTCGGGTTTCCGATGCAGTAGGCTAGGTCCAAAAATTACCCACCTATTTTTTTACGGATGATAGCCTTCTTTTCACTAGGGCTACTCAGGAGGAATGTGTTAATATTAAGAAGTTGCTTCACAACTACTCGCTGGCTTTCGGTCAATGTATTAATTTCCAAAAGTCAGCTGTTTGTTTTAGTAAACAAATTTCAACTCCTTTCAGGCGTGTTTTGGCTAATGTGTTAGGGATGTCGGTTGTGGATCATCATGAAAAGTATCTCGGTTTTTCGTGCGTTACCAGTAAAACCAAGCATTCTCTTTTTGATAGCTTAAAGGAGAGAGTTTGGAAAAAATTACAGGGTTGGACCAGCCACCTCTTTTCTAACGGGGGTAGAGAGGTGCTTCTCAAGGCCGTCATTCAATCCATCCCTATGTACACTATGAACTTGTTCAAACTTCTTATTTTTTTCATTTCCGATTTGCATCGTATGTGTGCCAAGTTTTGGTAGGGTAGTGGTGGTGTTAAGCGCAAGATGCACTGGTGTTCTTGGGATTCTTTGTGTAAGGCTCGTGGTGAGGGTGGCCTCGGTTTTCGGGACCTGGATGCTTTCAATAAAGCCTTGCTTGCTAAGCAAGGGTGGCGTCTTCATAACAAGCCAAATTCCTTGGTTGCTAGAGTTTTAAAAAGCTGTTATTTTTCGGAGTCTGTTTTTTTGGATGCTGAGAAGTCCAAGAATGGTTCTTATTTATGGAATAGTCTCTTTTGGGGTAATGAGTTACTTGAGCAGGGTTATAGAAAAAGAATTGGTAACGGAAGATCCACCTTCATTTACAAAGATCAGTGGATTCCGTGTTTGTCCACTTTTAAAGTTTGTTCTCCCCCGGTTCTTGGTGAATGGGCTACTGTCGAATTGTTGATGAGCTAAAATTGACTCCTTGTTCCTAGAATGAGGCTTTGGTTCGACAGTCTTTCTTTAAGGATGAGGCAGAGGTAATTTTGGGTCTCCCTTTGAGCGGCTATGATATGCTTGACAATCTGTTTTGGCACTTCAATAAGTTTGGAAACTACTCGGTTAAGAGTGGTTATTGGCTCACCAAATCTTCCATTTCTAATCCTAGCGGTTCGGGTTTGAGCCCTTCTGTTTCTTGGTGGAAAATCTTTTGGAAGCTTCATCTACCGTCCAAGTTTAAAAATTTCGTTTGGAGAGCTTGTAATGATTGGCTTCGAACGAGAACTGTGCTGGCTGCTCACGGTATGAAGTTAGATGTGGTGTGTCCAGTTTGTTCCCAAAGAGAAGAATCTGTTTTGCACGCCCTTCGGCGTTGCCCTGCCTTGAAAAGAGTTCGTTCAGCTTCGGTTTTATCAGGTAATGGGAAAGGTCTGGACTCTTCTCCTTTCTTCGACTTTGTTTTATCTTGCAAAGATAGAGTTTGTTTGAAGGACTTTAAGCTTCTTTATGTAATCTGGTTGAGGATTTGGTATAAATGGAACCAGCTGGTCCATTCTTCAAAGCTGATCCCAGAGTCTAATATCTTCGAGTGGGCTGTTAATTTTATAAGGGATTTCTGCAGTGCGAATTTGTCGGAGGGTTGCAGATCCGTTAAGCAGCAGCAGCTCCCTAAATGGAATGCTCCTTCTGTAGGTTTTTTCAAGATTAACACTGATGCCGCGTTGAGTAGTAGTAACATGTCCTCTGGTATTGGCGTGGTGATTTGTGATAGTCAGGGTTTTGTCATGGCTTCCTTGTGTCTTCATATTAGGGCGTGTCTGCAGCCTCAGATTGCTGAAGCGATGTCGATTCTCATAGGTTTGCTGCTGGCAGTGGAAACATGGCTTGTTCCTGCGTCTTTAGAGTCCGACGCTAAGGTTGTTGTGGATATGATTGGCTTGAATCAGGTTCCCAGTGCTAAGATTGGGGTAGTTCTCCACGATATTAAGGTTGTTTTAGGAAATTCATTTTTTACTTCTATTAAGTTTGTTCCTAGAGATGCCAATAAGGTTGCTCACAGCCTCACTAAGATTGGTCTTGGTCATGTTGGTGAGTCTGTTTGGCTGGAAGATTGTCTGCTGTCTGTGGAGAGTCTGATATCGGACGATTGCCCAATTTTTATGTAATCCTTTTCTCAATTAATGAATTCCATTTAAAAAAAAAAAAAACATTATGTGATTGGGATCATCTAATAATTAAATTAAAATTGGAATTGTGCCTCTATTAACC
Organism: Acer yangbiense; assembly: GCA_008009225.1. Lineage (NCBI taxonomy): Eukaryota > Viridiplantae > Streptophyta > Magnoliopsida > Sapindales > Sapindaceae > Acer > Acer yangbiense. The sequence continues at coordinate 32,732,221 of CM017769.1, read as the reverse complement.
GTAAAAAAATACTTGAAACCCGTCCAAAGTCTTCTTTCCAAGACATGCAGCCCGTAATGAATGATTCCTCTTATCCCACGTAGAATTTTTGGACTAATCTTAAGTAAAATCGACATAATCTCATATGGACAATATGGAATTACGAATCGTAAAATTCTCTAAAAAGCTAACTTCAAGACCTTTCAAACCATACAAGGCTTGACACATTTTTTTTTTTTTTGAAAAGGCAAATAACAAGGCTTGACACATGGTTTATTCTATGCAGGTATAGTTTAATTAACGAAGTTGGCCCCTCTGTAAAGGTAGTTTAAACAAGATTGATCGAAAACACTCCATTTTGCTTCCATTTAATTTGATTTCAAAGTCTTATAAGCATGATGTGATTGATATTTGTTAGGGTTAATAGCTCATTAAACAAACAAATTATGCTGAATAAAACAGAGTAAATGAAGAAGAAGAAAATAACACTGGATTTACGTGATTCGATTTGTCACAAAGACAATCTACTCCACAGGCAAGTAAGAGAGGCTAGAAATTCATTATGAATGAAGAGATTACATGCTCACAGCTTACAAGAGAAAAGAAGAAATACATATACACTCAATAGCCTAGCTATTTCACACTTTTGACTACCCTCTCTCTTTTACATATTGTTGTATATAAAGACATTGAACATTCTAGATCAAATCAGCTTAGAATATGGTGCGTAGTCTCTTTGATTCTTCCACGTGTTCACACCTTCAGATACATACAAATATGCCACACACTTAGCTGTAACACATTCCCTGCAGAATACTACAACCTCAGCATGCTATTTTCATTCATATTTATAATGCCACTCACAACAATATTAAATCTCACATTTAATTATAACAAGCATGAAATTAAAATTATATAATATAGAATGCATATTCTTGACGAAAAAAATCCATTCGAGCTTACCTATTAATATCCACCATGATTCTAATCAATAATAAAATCCAACCCTGTCAAAAACTCTATTTAGACTCTTCGCCTGTTCGGCGGAGTTGAGATTTTAGAATAACAAATTCAAAATATAAATTGATAATATAAAAATGCTATATAAAATTGAATAATTGCATTTATTAAACAGATTAATTCTTAATCAAAAGCACAATACATTTATGTTGATTCCTTCAAACTTTACTTATATTCTAAATGAAAAATTAGGACCTAATACGAATCTTTGAACTAGCAAAATATAACCAATCTGCGAGATTAAATTGAGTCATACATTTTGCAGCAGAAATGGTGGGAAATAGCAAATTTTTTTTTTATATTGAATTTTGAGAGTATCACTAGTTTAATAAGTTAAGTTTAAATGGTATCAATGGAGTAAAATACCCTCATCTCCTTCTTTTTTACGTTTATGCCATTTTTAGGTTTTTTTTTTCCTTTTCAAAAACCTCCATTCGAGGTCGAAATCAGTTTCCAATTGGAGGTTGAAAATTGAAATCGACCTCCAATGGAGGTCTCGATGAAGAGAATGACCAATTTTTTAATTTTTTTTTAGAAAATTTTCATTTTTGCTCAATAAATCTCGGAAATTACAAACATACCTAATAAGTCTCAGAAACAACAAAATAAGTCTCGGAAAGTAGAAATAAGTCGGAAATACAAAATAAGTCTTGGAAACACCAAAATAAGTCTTGGAAACACAAAAACCGCGAGACTTATTTTTGTCAGAGAGCTCCAAATGGGAACCATTAGACAGCTGAGGCAATGGCCTATTTTAGTTTATGCTATGGCGTTTTTACTCATAGCCACCGCTGCAGCCAACTACTACAAGCCCATATATGAATCCCCACCAACTCCTCATTACTCTGAACAGTACTACAAAAAAACGCCTTACGACTATAAGTCTCCGACACCACCAAAAAAGTTTCCTAATTCACCTTACTACTATTACAAGTCTCCCCCACCACCAAAGCATTCACCCCCTCCACCTTTCTATTACAATTCTTCGCTACCACCAGAAAAGTCTCCTCCTCCTCCATACTACTACAACTCACCTGCACCACTTAAGCACTCTCCACCACCACCATATTACTACAAGTCTCTGCCACCGCCTAAGAAGTCTCCTCCTCCACCATACTACTATAAGTCTCCTCCACCACCAAAGCACTCTCCACCACTGCCTTATTACTACAAGTCTCCCCCATCACCGAAGAAGTCTCCATCTCCAAATTACTAATACAAGTCTCCACCACCAAAGCACTCTCCACCACTGCCTTATTACTACAAGTCTCCCCCATCACCGAAGAAGTCTCCATCTCCAAATTACTAATACAAGTCTCCACCACCACCACTGAAGAAGTCTCCTCCTCCACCAAAGCAATCTCCACCACCACCTTACTACTACAAGTCTCCGCCACCACCGAAGAAGTTTCCTTCTCCACATTACTACTGCAAGTCTCCACCACCACCAAAGCACTCTCCCCCACATTACTACTACAAGTCTCCGCCACCATTGAAGAAGTCTCCTCCTCCACATTACTACTACAAATCTCCTCATCCACCAAAGCACTTACCTCCAGCATATTATTACACCTCCCCTCTTCCTTCATCACCATCTCCACCTCCTCTATATGCTTACAACTCTCCACCTCCACCATCTCCATCACCACCACCGTCTTACGTATATAATTCTCCACCACCCCCGTCACCGTCTCCGCCTTCTCCATCTCCATCACCTCCCCCTCCTTATGTCTACAATTCATCCCCACCCTCTTCTCCATCACACCTCCTCCTCCTTATGTTTATAAGTCCCCTTGATCGGATGATAATTGTACCTAATTGATGTCCCCATTTCCTAGCTTTTGTTATCGTTTTCGAGCATATTTTTGTATATAATGTGTTTTGTGAACAACGTGTAGGTACATGTTCCCTACAATTGGTGTTTGAGCATAAAGTCAAGTTTGGGAAGTCAAAATGAGCAAAAAGAAGTCAAGAATGGAAGCCATACAGAGTTGTCAAGGCCTCGCCGTTGACCCAAACCGTGGCGTGATTCATGGTCAACCGTGGCAAGCAAAATCAAATGTTCCACGGTGGATCCGCCGTTGAGCTAGAACGCGACATTGAGACCGCGGCACTGGTCAACTCTGTTTTCCAAAGGTTGATGGGCTGAAATTGTACCAAATTTCGGGGTCCATAACTCCCTCCTCATATTGAACTGGGCTTCCTACCATATATTTTCGGAAAGCCCCGGAAGTCTACTTTCTAGCGGTTTTTACGGATTTCGATTCCGGGCTTTCTAGAGGGAGTTATGGCCGTTTCCGTAACGGTGCGCGAGGCTGGAAACATGACCGCGGCAGAGAACATTGTGCAGATCACCTAACTTTCGGGGGGCATATCTCCCTCCTCAGATCGAGCCACACTGAGCTCTACATATATTCGGAAAGCCCCGGAAGTCTACTTTCCAGTGGTTTTTACGGATTGTAATTCCGGGCTTTCTAGAGGGAGATATGAGCATTTCCGTAACGGTGCGCGAGAAGTTCGCCGTCATGGTCGCCCTCGCCAACAGCCAATGTGGCAGCGACCTATTTTTGGCACCAGGGGCAGTGAAGTTCGCCCCCAAAGTGGTCGCCCCACCCACGGCCAACTTGGCAGCGACCTTCCGTCACCAGCACAGCGAAGGGTCAGTTTTCAAGCTATTTCAGAAGGGCATTTTGGTCCTTTCATGCCCAGATCGTGCCCTAACCTTCCCAACCTATTTATACACCATTTTGAGCCCTCTCTTGACACAACACAACCAATCCACAGATTTTTCACCTCTCAACAGCAGCCATCTTCATCTTCTTCCCCAAACCAAGAGAGAGAGAAGCTTCCAAAGCTCCCATGGAGGTTCTCCTCCATGGGAAGCTCACCACCACCACTTTCTACCCATCATCCACCACATTTGGAGTAGATTGCAAGGAGAAAGGAGAGGTCTTTGGACCAATTTCGAGCTAGCATTCATGGAGAACTTGGAGAAGGTCACATCTTCAAGGGTTGTCTCTTTTACACTCTTCTCTTTGTATTTCTTGTTTTCTAAATGTGTAACCCCAATTGGGAAATATTTGTAAACCTATATTGTGCTCATTTATGTTATGATTGTTCTTAAATCTATTTGGGTTTTGATTTATTCTTGTTATTATTGCATAATCTCTTATCTTGATAAGCATGTGTGTGGAAATTGGAAATTGATGTGTGCTCATGGATGGGATTAGGAGTAGATTAACTTAATATATATGAGTAGTTGTAATTAAATATCCCATTTGTGTGTGTAAGTCTTTGGAAGGTTGAAATGCCTTGTTTTGATGGGTTTGAGTGTATGTGGGTTAGGATTGTACTTTAATGGATGACCTTCCGGGTATAGTCTTGACCACTTAGCTCTAAAAGAATGGATGAAACTTGTTTTATGCATGACCGTGCTAGAATAGGTTTTGGCTCTATGTTCATGAGCTTAATGGGTCTTTGACCTTAAGACACATGCTCTTCCATGACCTTTGGGGAGCAAGAATAGATTTTGGTTTCCTTAATCAACGAATGATTCGTAATAATAGATGATTTGGTTTCGGAACTCCTTAATCGTGAGAACGAGCCCATAACTTGAATTTGATGAATTTAATGCCTAACAATCAACTAGGTGTGCACTTGTTTTTGGTGAACTAATAAGTACCTTGTGTGATCATTATCATACATCTCTCCTAGCCACCCTTTTATTATCTGTCATTTTAAACACCATTCTCACCCCTCCATATTCCTTTTAATTTATTAGCATTCTTTTTATTTACATTCATTCACACACACACACACACACTCACGTACACCTCACACACACCATTCTCACCACATCCGTATTCTATTTACATGCTTCAAATAAACACTAGAACTCGAAACGGTCGATGGATGACACCTCCCTGCGGAACGATACCCTCGCTTGCCGCTTTACTAGTCTTTTGCTAGTTATAGCACATTGCGTAGGAACTTTTTAAATATAACTAATCTTTTGATAATCGCAATTTGGTAACGACACAAAAAGCGAGCTTGTCACCCCTCCACCTCCATCACCTTCACCACCACCACCTCCATACCACTATTAATCACCTCATACATCCAAGCATCTATCACCTCATGGATACTACAAGTTGCCCACACCTTCAAAAGGCTATTAAACATATGGTCGCTTCATAAATTGATTTATGAAGAATAACCAAGTTTATCTTGATGTTATTTATAATTTGTTTTGCATTTATTTTTGGGAATGATAAGTGCTTAGAATGGTGAATTTGAATACACCTTTTATTGTATCATTTATTGTAATCTATGAAATCAATTAGTGGAGTTTTTTTTTAACTATGTTGCTCTTTGATTCCATTTGTTATACCATTTGTTGTTACGGTGTCGATATTGTCACCCATAAATATGATTTATGTACACACCCATTTTATAAGTACATCCGTGTCTAAAATTTAAAAATTAAACTATCACTATATAAGCATCCATCCTAATGCCAATAGTACCATTATTGAAATGAATACATTTTATTTGTAAAGTATCTTAAATTATTAATACACCCAATATTTAAAAAAAAAAAAAATACATATTATGTTCCAACTTTGTACAGATTAATAAGTCTATCATCAGCAGTCAAAGAAAATAACAATATACATGATTTTCATTGACGGTTAAGGCCTACCTTTTTGTCTATCGATATTCTGCGGATTCTTATTCGGCTATTAAGGCCCGCCCTTTTGACCACCATTTTATTCTAGAGATTTTGCGACCCTTCATTGCCTTTTTTCTGCGGGCATGTCATGCGGGCCGGATTGCATTTTTGACCACAACTTCGCGTTTTTTACCAAAACGATGTGTTGTGGTGAGACCTCATATATAAACTCCTCTTTCTCTTTTTTCTAATGCACAACTCCTAAAATTAAAACCCTAGCCTTGAGAGAGAGTTGAGTCATTTTAGTGTGAAAAGTTCCAAGAAAGCTTCTTTAACACTTCATCCCCAAATCCATTTGCATTTAAGCTTCATCTAGCATTATCAAGCATGGTTATTCATCATATACTCACTTGGTAGGTAAGAACAAACATCTCATCTCTTTTATTGTTCTAATTGTCCAAGATTGCATTTTTATTGCATAGCTTTTGCAAAGACATCATTTTTATTGCATATCTTATGAAGTTATGATGTTGTAATATTGGTTGGGGTTAGCTTATAACTAGGTTATTAGATTTGCATTTTCTACATCTAGTTAAGCATCTAGTGTTGTTTAGCACTCATTTGCATTTGAGCATTGTTACATGTTCACATAGATATTAATTATCTTCATTGAAGCTAAGTCTTGTGGCTACATGTGGTAGTTGCACAAGCAAAAGAAGTCTTGCAACCAAAGGTGTTGGTTGGCAAGTATTGTCAAGACCCACTATTAAAGACATGCATGTAGAATAGGTTGAGTTATGGTCCTTTAGAAGAGTGACGTGTTGTCAACTTAAGATATAATCAAATATTCAAATAGTGGATTTTTGTGACTAAATGGCTAGCGAGGCTAGTCCCATGAGTTTTTCTCGGTTGGAGGATTTCCCATGTAAAAATTAAGTGTCTTTTAATTTCTGTACTTTTACTTGATTTTTATTGTTATTTGGATTAGTTTTTGTGAGTAATTATGACTAATCGAAAAAGTTGGTAACTAATCGATTAACAACCCATTCACACCCCCCCTGAGTTGTTTAGACACTTATTAAGGTTATTTTCATCTTCTATTGCTTATGTCCACTTGGCTATTCCAAATTCTAAACATTTGATTATTGGTGGAATGTATAATTCACAATCCGAATTATTGTTTCTTACATGTCTTCAAGTGGTTTCTCACCTTTGTAAAGCTGCTAAGATTTTAGAGGTTTTTTAGCGATCCCCTACTCCAGGTTGGATAAAGGTAAACATTGACGGTTCTTCTAATGGCTCTCCAGGGCCTTTTGGCTGTAGTGGTGTTTTTCGCAATTGTCTCAGGTTTGTTAAAGTTCGTTTTGCTTTGCCTTTGGATGTTAAGTATGCTTTTGAAGCTGAATTATTGGCAGTTATCATAGCCATTGAATTTGCTCATGATGACACTATCTTTGAATAGAATATGATTCTACATATGTTGTCTTTCTTCTTTCTTTTCGTTCGGTGGATGTTCCTTTGAAGTTTTCTTCCTCTTTGCGGCATTGTCTTTATTATCCTTCTTTAATGGTTGTTCATGTCTCCATATTTATCATGAAAGAAATGTGGTTTTTGATTGTTTAGCGTCTCATTGTCGTTCTTTGGCTTAAGATTTTTAGAGTTTTACTTGTCTTCAATTTTGTATTGCTCTTGTTATCAGAGATTTATCATTTAGTGACCCTTTTACCGTTTTGGTTGATTTGTTGGGGTTTTGGTGTTATATCCTCCCAATTTTTCTTGTTCCTTTTTCTTTTATTTAATATATTGAGTTGATATGAGATTGTGTGTGCACATGATAATTAGGCTTGTAATTGAGTGTTAACATAATTAGGATTAGGGACGGAGACACGTGAGGACGACAAAGGACCACTGCCCCTATGAGGTTTTACAAATTTCTAAATTTATCCCCTAAGTTCTTAGAGTTTTATGTTCTCACCCTTGTTTCATATTCCTTGAAGTTTTACAATTTTATAAATTAATCCCCTAAACTTCAGTTTTTTATGTTTTTGCCCTTATTTGATATTTAGATTTTCTAATTCTTTTATAAATTAAGTGTTAATAATTTTCTATTTCTCGTAATCACGTAGAAAATATATTTGGTTCTAAATATATTATTATTATTTTTGTATATCTCAAATATAAATCAAATCATAACATATATATTTGGTTATGTCAATTGTAATTTTTTCTTATCAAAATTACACTTAATTCTATCTTAACTAATTTTATTTTATCCTTAAAATATTTTCTCTCTCTCCAAATCTTATTTATCTCACCCTAGTACTATAATACAATGTCATACTTTTTATGAGTTATTTATATAGCTTTTGTTTAAAAAAAAAATGTTGATTTATATAATTAAAACATGTCAAGTAAACATAGTCATATATTTATGTGTAATTATTAAGAAATTTTATCAAGCAAAATTTATAATTTTTAATAATTAAAATAGTTTTGGATATTAGAAAAATACTAGGATAATTTTTAACAATGAAATTTCATCATCTTAAATGTTTTTTATAAATGGACAAATGCACAAATTAAGATAATTTATCTCAATAAAATATTATTATTCATTTAAAATAATTAATGTTTTAAAATATAAACAATATTTTTTTTTAATTAACCTCTTAACTATATATCGATTTAACTCATTATTTCACGGCGTCCCCCGTAGAACATAATCCTAGATCCGTCTCTGATGGGGATGTTTAAAGTTTTCTTTGGTCGATACAACTACTCTCTTGACTTTATTTATTAAAAAAAAATAAAGACTTTTCGGATGTTGTTGTTTGATCCGTATCTCATTTACTATAAAACAAATAAGCTTGGTTTTAACTTTTTTAAGTTTTAACTCAACTAGGCGTGTTTTCATTGGTTTCAGTCTTTGTTATATGTGGTTGTTGTGAGTGAGACGTGTAAATCTTCTTCACTTGGTCAACTCTTGCACCTTCCTGGATTAATGAATCAGGAAAATGATCATTGTCCAGGTTATTAAGACATGACCGGCTTAGTGAAAGTGATCTATGTTGATTGTTAACAGATTCAACGACTTTTGGAGGGAAATCATTCAACTCAGAAAATTAAAAGGTTGTCCAAGTGATCTATTTAAACTTTGTGACTTTATCATTCATTCATTTAGGAACTCTCCTTACTTTTAAAACACTTTACAACAACATATAAACATTATCAGTAATATATATTGTGAATAGTTAAAACTTGATCAATTTTTATTTTGTAATTGATAATTAATTACAACTTTCATTTTTATCAAATTAAAATATTATTACGTACATTAAGTATTCTTCAAGGAAATCTCCATCCGAATTTGTTCATCAATAAAACCAAGTCAAAGCTGTTTTCAGTCTTTGCTTCTTTTTTTTTTCTTTCAAGAATTGCGATTTCAATTTGGTAAGTTCATGATAGATTTATAGAATTATTGTTGAAGACAAAAATTTATTGCTTAAAAGGAAAAAAAAAAACTTACTAATAATATATATCAACCCAGCTATAAACTAATTAATCATATCATAGTACTCTAAGTTGTACTGAATATAGAATATAAACCTCATTAGACTTACAAATTCTCTCTCTTTTTATATTTATATAAAAAAAAATTGTTCCCAAAGTGATATTTTGTATCGATAATTCAACCTACCTTTAAAATAATTGATCATATCGTAATCTAAATTGGCCATTCCATGTCTAATCAGGCAACAATTGGGCTTTCTAGCTAATTATATTTAGCTATAATATGCAATAATATAGGTACAATTAAACTACAAGGTGGTTGCCTTGGTGGTCCAAGGCTTGAGATTAAAAACCCAAGTCTTTGGTTCTACTCCTGGCAATTACATTATGGCCAGCCCTTAGGCCGTTTAGCTAGGACATGGGGTTAACGTCAGCGGTTCGAATCCTACCCAGGCGGGGGCGAATTCTGATTTACCCGCTTGCATCCTTGTGGGGCCAGGGGTGTGAGCCGAGGTTTCTTATTTGTTATACCCCGCGAAGCTAACATAATTGCCATGGCAAGTCACACAATTGTGGGAGGACGTACAGGTGGATAGGTGCCTGGACGAAGTTCGGGATCCTCGATACCAATATAGGATCCATAACCCCATTTTTTTACATAGGATTTGACACACTTTTATGTCCATCATATCCTAATTGTTTGAATGGTTAAGATTTCATGATCATTAATTATCTTGACTGTTTCTCTCTCCTATTTTTTCTCTTTTTCCTAAACCTTTTAATTTCTCGATCTGTAGTCTCTAGTCATTTAATTTCTCTCTTTACTCTCTTATTATTATTATTATTATTATTATTATTATTATTATTATTATTATTATTATTTCTTATTTCATCTTATTTTTTTCTTCTTTTCACTTGTGACCTTCTTTACATTTATCGATAGAAATGCTTAAATAAAATAATAAAAATGCTTAAATAAAATAAATATATAGTGGATAAAATTTCTTTAAGCTACTGGAATTTATGATATAAAATATGTTACCCATCCAAAAATCATAATTAAAATAAATACATAGTTTATAAAATTTCTTCAAAATACTGAAAAATTTTGCTTTGACAGAATCCAAATACTAGAATTTATGATATAAAATATGATACCCCATTTTTTTACACATTTTTTGACACACTTTTGTGTCCATTGGATCGTAGTTATGTGGATGGACAAGATCAACACACTAATCATCTTTTCTCTCTCTTTCTTAATATATTTTTTTATATCATTTCCTATTTCCTCTCTCCTCTCTCCTCAACTTTAATAATTCTCTTTCCTTATCTATTTTTAATCTTTCCTCCTTAATGCATTTTTTTTAATTTTTTTATCTCTTTTACTTGGTCACTCTACCAACGTGAACTTCATTATTCACTCTTTTAAATACTCTTAAAAAAATTATTTATTTCTTCTCCCTTCCTATTTCCTTGGATTAGCATGAAATTAATTTTACATCCTTATCATTATGACAAAAAAAAAAAAAAAATGGAATTGAAAAGACTTATATAGTAGTTTGTAGTTTGCTAAATTTTTGTTAATTAGTTCTTTTATTTTTATCTGTTTCTAGTTTTTATTTTACCAATTTTATTTGTTTGTAGTTATTCATAGAATTACTTATTTGTACCTGTTTGAATTGATTTGTATCCTAAATCATAGAGCTATTAAGTTGTCCCTTCACAAATTCATGCCAAAATTGTTGCATCTAATTGTTTGTAAACCTATTCCAAAAACGGAAAAGAAAATAAAATGTATGATGCTATTGTTCAATTTTTGCAAATACATTAACATGACCGATATAAGTTAAAATAAGGCTACTGTTCAACTTTGTAAAATCATATGGTTGGAGGGAGCTAATGAAATAAGAAATGAGAAAAGAGGAAAACAGAAAAAGAAAAAAATATATATTAATAGTTAAATGACATAGAGAAAAAAAAAAACTTGAAAATAAATGACCAAGGAAAAAAAATAAAAGAGAGAAAAAGGAAAAATAACGTGAAAAGAAAAGAATAAAAAAAAAGGATTTGAATAAAATAATAAAATTTAGGAGAGAGAAAAGAATAAATATGGGAAAGAAATTAAAAATATTGAATGGGGAATGAGAAAAGGGAATAACAGGGATAATACCCTTTTCTAATGTCTTTTAAGATGTACAGTTTCTCAACTTCAATTTCAAGTCTGGTTACATCTTGACGAAGCTCAAGATTGAAATGAGTTCAATAGATTCAACAGCCAAATTTGACAGATTAAACCAATAGATTACTACACCTTCAGAAGAACGATTAACAGGTATCGAAGGTGAAATCAATCTCCAAACATCGAAATAATCTGAGGAAGGTGCAGAAAACAACATTTGAAGTTATCAAAGGCAAAAGGGAGAAAAATAAAGAAGCAAGGCTGCTCCAACCAAGCCAAACCACAGTGTCAAAGCTACCCAGAAAGCGCGGTTTTTCTCCAATCCAGCAGGAGGTTGCCACACCAGAAAGTCTCCTAAAATGTCCCATAGATTACTATGTTACAGAACTATTTGCAAAAATAAATAGTTCCAAAGATAAAAAAAAAGAAAAAAAGAAAAGGGAATAATAAATATTTAATCTTGTCCATCCAAATAATAAGTATCCGATGGACACAAAAGTATGTCAAAAAATGTGTAAAAAAATGGGGCCATAGATCCTCTCTCTCTCTCTCTCTCTCTCTCTCTCTCTCTCTCTCTATATATATATATATATATATATATATATATATATATATATATATATATATATATATATATAATTGACAACATTTTTGAAAAAAATGTTACAGTGAAATACTATAAAAAGTCATAGTTGTTGTAGTTAATTTAACTTTTGAAAGACTCTGTAGTAAATAAATAAACACAAAAATAGTTCTCAAATCCAAAAAATTTCCAAAATTGTACCAAATGTGTATTTTAATTTTCTTAAGATGCATACAAAAAATCTCATCGAAAAACATTTGATTACATGCAATTTCACAAAAGGTGTTTAAAGTGTGTATTGTAAAAGTCCCCATTGGTATAGTAAGGGCCAGTTTGGTATTGCTGTAACTTTTATAATAATTACTATTAACTGTACTGAAAGAATAATCAGCTGTGAAGTTAATCAGCAGATGTTTGGATAATTAAACTTTTAAAATTACTGTATAGCTCAAAAGCAGTATACATATGTTTGGTAATTTTATTTCAAAAGTGCTGAAATTAGTTACAATGACTAAAATAGACATGATTTTAGAACTTTATTTTATTTATTTCATTAATTATATTATATTAAATCAATATTTAAGTATAATATTTAAATTGGAAAAAAAAATTCATATGAGCAATAAAAATATTTTTAAAAGATTTTAAAATCAAATCAATATTTAATTAGAATCTTTAATTTTTGGATGAAATAAGGTATGTAAATGATTTTAATTTGATTTCATAAGGATAATAATGATATTTTTAAAAAATCATTAAATGCTGAAATAGATTATTCCATAATCACTTTCAAAAAGTAACCATCCACCTACTTCTTAAAATCACTGTCAAAACGTGCTAGATTATCAATTAATCACTTTTGGAAATTTTACCAAACATTATTTTATGTCAAAATTATAAAATAAGCTGATTTTAACTTCTTAAAAGCAATACCAAACTGGCCCTAATTTTCCAATGAGGACTTTTTACAATGCGCACTTTAAGCACCTTTGATGAAATTACATGAAATATATTGAATCTTGATTTGATTTTTTGTATGGATGGTGAAAACACTGAAATACATTTATGGAAAAAAAAATTAAAAAAAATTCGGGTGCAAGAACTAATTTTTTCCGATTTTTTTGAAGATAAAACATTTAAAAATAGGAAAATATAAGAAAAAATAGTTCTCAAATCCAAAAAATTTCCAAATTTTTACTAAATGTGTATTTTAATTTTCTTAAGATTCATACAAAAAATCTCCTCGAAAAACATTTAATTACATGCAATTTCACAAAAGGTGCTTAAAGTGTGCATTGTAAAAGTCCTTATTGGAAAATCACTCTCTCTATATATAATTATATATACATTATCAGTAATATATATTGTAAAATTTGATCAATTTTTATTTAGAGATTGATAAAAATTAAAATAAAATATTATCATGTACAATAGAATTATTGTTGAAAACAAACATTTATTGCTTAAAAAGAAAAAACAAAAGGGGAGAAATCCATGCATAAGTGATATTTTGAATCGATACTTGCTAACGCTATATATCAAACCAGCTATAAAATAATTGATCATATCATAATATCACAGTCAAGTTAATTACAAGTTCAGACAACAGGGGTGTAACTCAGCTGGTAAATGAACGGGCTTGAGATTTGGATAAATGACTCCCAGGTCAGCGACTCGAATCCTACTAATGGCAAAAGTTTTCAAAAACAAATACCTTATCCTAAATTAATAGATATTGTTAAAAAAAAAAAAAAAAAAAAAAAAAAAAAGAAGAAGTTAATTAGAAGTTCAATTATTTGTAGGCTTACCAATTCTCTCTCTTTAATTAACAAGCAAGCTTTAAAATAATTGATGATATCATAATATCACGCTCAGTTGCAAAATCAAAATCCGAATTGGCCACTTCAATCTCTAAATAATCAAGCAACTATTGGACTTTAGCTATAGTAGTACGGTTGTACTTGTATACCACACTTGTAAATAAAAGCTTTTTATAAAATTATCTAGCTAATTATATTTAAATCACCCAAGTTGTACGGTTGTACCACACTTGTAGTTGTAAATAAAAGCTTTTTATAAAATTATGATGAAGAATTGGCACTTAACAAACCCTTTGAAACTAGAATATATTTATAATAAATAATATTTAGCTAAACAAATAAATTTGCAAATCGGCTAATTGACATTTTCCTCACTGAAATCCATCTCTATCGGTCTATCATGATCTATTTCAAATATATAATTATATATTTGGAGCTACTCCAATGTAGCATGCACCAAGTTGTACGGTTGTACGTTGATTTCTTCAAATTTTGCTTATAATCTAAATGAAGAATAAGCACCTAACACACGAATCTTTGAACTAGCAAAATAAAACCAAGTTGCGAGAATAAACTTAGTCAAACACTTACATATATCTATATTTTCTAAACAATCATTAATTGACATTTTCCAAACAAATTCTACTGCTGGCCTGGTGCTTTCATGAAAGACAAGGTCATACTAAGTGGGCACCAACTAATCCCTTTAATTTGTTGATAAAATAAAGCATGTCATCAATCACTAAATCACTATATAAAGGGCTGCAACAATGTTTGCAACCCAACACACAACAAAGAGCTCCAAATGAGAACCATGAGACAGCCGAGGCAATGGCCTCTTATAGTTTCTGCTATGGCGTTTTTACTCATAGCCATCGCTGCAGCCACCAACTACGAGCCCACATATGAATCCCCTCCACCACCAGAAAAGTCTCCTCCTCCACCTCACTACCATTACAAGTCTCCCCCACCACCAAAGAAGTCTCCTCCTCCACCATACTACTATGACTCACCTCCACCACCAAAGCACTCTCCACCACCACCATACTACTACAAGTCTCCCCCACCGCCTAAGAAGTCTCCTCCTCCACCTTACTACTACAACTCTCCTCCACCACCAAAGCACTCTCCACCACCACCATACTACTATAAGTCTCCTCCACCACCGAAGAAGTCACCTCCTCCAACTTACTACTACAAATCTCCACCACCACCAAAGCACTCTCCACCACCACCTTACTACTACAAGTCTCCGCCACCGCCTAAGAAGTCTCCTCCTCCACCATACTACTACGACTCACCTCCACCACCAAAGCACTCTCCACCACCACCTTACTACTACAAGTCTCCGCCACCACCTAAGAAGTCTCCTCCTCCACCATACTACTACGACTCACCTCCACCACCAAAGCACTCTCCACCACCACCTTACTACTACAAGTCTCCCCCACCACCTAAGAAGTCTCCTCCTCCACCATACTACTACAACTCTCCTCCACCACCAAAGCACTCTCCACCACCACCATACTACTACAAGTCTCCTCCACCACCGAAGAAGTCACCTCCTCCAACTTACTACTACAAATCTCCACCACCACCAAAGCACTCTCCACCACCACCTTACTACTATAAGTCTCCCCCACCGCCTAAGAAGTCTCCTCCTCCACCATACTACTACGACTCTCCTCCACCACCAAAGCACTCTCCACCACCACCTTACTACTACAAGTCTCCCCCACCGCCTAAGAAGTCTCCTCCTCCACCTTACTACTACGACTCTCCTCCACCACCAAAGCACTCTCCACCACCTCCTTACTACTACAATTCACCCCCACCCCCTTCTCCATCACCTCCTCCTCCTTATGTCTATAAGTCCCCTCCACCTCCATCACCTTCACCACCTCCTCCTTACATTTACAAATCACCACCACCACCTCCATACCACTATTAATCACCACATACATCCAAGCATCCACCACCTCATGGATACTACATTTACAAGTTGCCCACCTTCAAAAGGCTACTCAACGTATAGTTGCTTTATAAATACATTTATGAAGAATAACCAAGTTCATCTTGATGTTATTTATTATTTGTTTCACATTTATTTTTGGAAATAATAAGGGCTTGGAATGGTGAATCATTTGAATTCACCTTTTATTGTACCATTTGTTGTAATCAATTAAAATCAATTAGTTGATTTTTTATAACTATTATGTTGCTCTCTGATTCCAGAATGATTTTTTTTATCGGTGGCTTTTGTTGCCAAAGAGTAATGCTATACAACCCAAATAATTAACCTAAATTGCAACCTAAATGATGTGGCAAGTGAGTTGTCATCACCACACATAACATGTGATGATATAGTTAATGAAAAAATCATTTACCACATCATTTAGGTTGAAATTTGGACTAAATTTTTGGGTTGTCTAGCATTAGTGGTTGCGAAATTATGATTAATCAAATTATTTCCAAATTTTATTGTTCACAGGTATACGAATCAAAAAATAGTATAACTAACTAAGCACAAATATTGTCCCTTGAAGATTGAATTATTTCCGAATTTTATTTTTCACAAGTATCAAAAAACAAAATTCCTAAAATTCCCACTAATTAAATCAAAACTAAATCTTAGTCGGAAAACTTTAACGAATGAAAATTGATTTTTTTAATCTTTTAACTAAAATTGAAAATTAAAGAAAGTTATTAAAATTATGAAAACAAAAGGTTCACGGCAAGGTAAAGTCGAAATGCAAATAAGTAAAACACTGAAGCATCCAATTTCACCAAAAGCAATCATACGTAACTTCCTTAGCCGGTTAAATCCAGTTAATTGCCCTCTACGTCATCTAGATGAATTAAATTCATAAGAATCCATTAATTAAGTTCTATGGAAATTAAATGATCAAATATCACACAAACTCAAATTGTACGGCACATCTACAATTATACATTCGTGGTATCAATTGCAAGAAGAAAAACTCAAGTAAATTGTGTCATATACTCTTATTTGCATCAAACATCTAAATCAAGCATAAATTCAGTACAACAAAAGATATACTCAATAAGAAAGAAGAAATTGAAATTAACATTATCTGAAGAAATTAAATAGTCATGAGACTAGGCTACATCGTAGCCCTAGCAAAGAAAATTATTAGTTCCTTATAGAGTTATAGTCATGGACACAATCCTAAGAGAAAACGTAAAAGAAGAAAAGTAGAACCCTGAAAATCTAGGGAGTGCCGCACCAAGGAACTCTCAAATTCGCCTCTTCTATATTTATGTGTTTCATAATTTCATTCCAGTGCAGGAAACATTGGAAACATTGGACTCGCAAAAGTACTGCCACAACTGAAAATTCAAGGATTAAGAGAATGAGAGATATGGACAAATTATGTATGTGTTCTTAGGATAGAAGTTGACGTTTGGAAATTATGTACTACATTTTTAAATTTAAATTTAATTTGTACGAATAAATATATGTACATGTCTGTTTCTTTTATAGTGTATGTATGAAATTTAATGTTGTTTTCTATGTTGTAATTTTTAGTTTTCATATTTATAAGAGCTAATTACACCAAACCCCCTGAGGTTTGCTCTTTTATATGTAGAAACAACTTTATCGTAAATTGACACTCACTTCCCTTGCAATTTGTCAAACTTGGTCAAACTTAACTGTTGACCAAGTTTGACAATCAAAATTAAGGGTATTTTTGTCCATTAATGCCTATTTTAAAAAAGATAATGAAAAAAATTAAAACAAAATAAAAAAAATTAAAACATGTTTGTGGAGACATATTTATAAAAAAAAAAAAAAATTACAAAAAAAAAAAAAACATATTTTTTTTAATAAAAAAAAAATAGATAGATTGATCTTCTCCGTACGATGGAGATCAAATAACAAAAAAATGAAAATCTAAAATTAACAAAAAAGAGAGTAAAAATTGGGAAGAGATATGGAAAATCATGGCTGCTGTCACCACGACCTCCAGCAGCACCTTCCATTTCACCACCAAAACTACCATGTATCTATCCTCCACCTCAGAATCCAACTTCTTCGGCTGCCTCCATTTTCGTAACGAGGAAATGGTGGGAAATGTCACTCTTTTGAACTGATTTGGTGACTTTGTCAGTACTTTAATAAGTTAAGTTTAAAAGGCACCAATTATTATAAACTACCAAAATTGCCCTTAGTTCTTCATTTATGTTATTCTGTTTATACTTTTCTCTCTCCACACTTCCAAAAAAACGAGACTTTCTCTCTCCACTTTCCCTCTCCACAGCGACTCTCTTTGTTTATAGATATAGATCGACTTTCTTTTTCTACTTATAAAACGTTTGGATGTGCTTCAGTACAAGAAGGTAATATTTCTGGCAAATACTTCTGTTAATTTGTTCACATTTGTTTATATAGAAAACTGTAATATCTTTTGTTGGATCTCCGAGACTTTTGTTGCCTTGACCGAGCCTTTTCCGAGCCTTTTCTTGCCTTCATCGAGCCTTTTCTTTGTTTTTGAAATGAACAAGTATGGAGCCTTTTATACAAATTTCCGAGCCTTTTATACAAATTTCCGAGCCTTTTTCGAGCCTTTTCTTGCCTTCATCGAGCCTTTTCCTTGTTTTAGAAATGAACAAGTATGGAGCCTTTTACACAAATTTTCGAGCCTTTTACTGCCTTGACCGAGCCTTTTCTTGCCTTCATCGAGCTTTTTCCTTGCTTTTGAAATGAACAAGTATGAAGCCTTTTATACAAATTTATGAGCCTTTTACTGCCTTGTCCGAGCCTTTTCCGAGCCTTTTCCTTGTTTTTGAAATGAATAAGTATGGAGCCTTTTATATAAATTTCCGAGCCTTTTACTGCCTTGACCGAGTCTTTTCCGAGCCTTTTCGAGCCTTCATCGAGCCTTTTCCTTGTTTTTGAAATGAATAAGTATGGAACCTTTTATACAAATTTCCGAGCCTTTTACTGCCTTGACCGAGCCTTTTCCGAGCCTTTTCTTGCCTTCATCGAGCCTTTTCCTTGTTTTTGAAATGAATAAGTATGGAGCCTTTTATACAAATTTTCGAGCCTTTTACTGGCTTGACCGAGCCTTTTCAATATCATCACCCGAGCCTTTATAAATGTAAGATGTGAAAATATTTTTTAGTCCTGTGTTTTTATTAATTGTTTGTGATGAATAATTTGACAGCATCATGAATCGGGTTAGGATTGTACTATCTTACAACGGTCGATGGGAGCAATTTCCCGACGGAAGTCAGAGGTTTATTGGATCCGATAACCGGGGAATGTATGTGTCAAAGAATATGACTTACGAAGAATTGTTGGCGATCGTGCATACCATTGTGAAATACGATGAAAACAAATTCACTGTTGATCTGTCATCAATATCAATCGTTCCTGGCAGTACATGTCGCACAATTATAAGGAATGACGACGATGTCCAGTTTATGCTGGGGGAAGATCGAGTGATCTCTCAAGTATGTGTCAGTGTAACTGAGAGGACAGTTGGAGATATGATAGGGAATGATATTCCTCGTCCTGAAAATACCCAACAGTTTGGATCTTTTAGCGGTAGCAACCAAGGGTTCACCCAAATGAGTGCCACCGAAGGTGGGGAAAACATGTGTGGTGTCCCACCGGTAACGGTCAACCATACAGATGTAGTTGAACCTCAAATTGTTGATGTGTTTGGGTGTCGAATTGAGCAGTACAATGAGCATTACAATGAGCAGTACAATGAGCAGTATAATGAGAATTACAATTACCCGAACCATGACGTGGATAATGATGCAAATAATGAACAGGTTGATGATCTGTAAAATGTGGATGAAGAGCCTGAACAAATTCAAACACATGGTAGACGTGTACAAGGAGTTAGTTGCACTGCACCAGATATGGCTGGGACTTCCGAGGTCCGGTATAACGTAACAGCATCTGATTCTGATAATGTGACAACGTTGGTTATTCCCGGAGCAGATGCATACTCGTTTGGTACTGGTACAAGCAGCACCTTCGCAACGCAAGAACCTAGAACCATGATTTATAAATGTCAATTTTTTTCGAGTAAAAAGGATTTGAAAAGGCTAGTTAGCCATTTTTCAATGCGGCAGAATTTTGAATGGAAGGTGAAAAGGTCGAATAAGACAACTTTACATCTGGTCTGCATCATTGATGAATGTACGTGGATATTAAGAGCAGTGAGGAGAGATGAAGGGACTTACTTTCAAGTCAGAAGTTTTGTCAACGAACACACCTTTCCCTTGGAGGAGATTCACCATCGCCATCGCCATCGACAAGCTAGTGCAGTCACAATCGGAGAAGTCATTGCACCTAGACTTTAACAAGCCGATGGTCATCTCATGCGTCCGAAGGACATAATCGCCGATATGAAAACAATGTATGGCATCCAAATCATGTACAGTAAAGCACATGATGCCCTACAATATGCATTGTCATTGAGCTATGGAACGCATGAAGAAACTTTCCAACTGCTGCCATCTTTTACATACATTCTCGAACAGCAAAATCTTGGCATAATCACGGACTTACAGTGCGCAGACGATGGTAAATTCCTTTACTTTTTCATGTCGTTATGGTCCTCAATTAGAGGTTTTCGGAGGTGTATTCGTCTTGTGATTGCAGTTGATGGTACCCATTTGAAGGGAAGATTCGAGGGCACAATGTTTGTTGCAACTGCACAAGATGGAAAAGAACAGGTGTATCCAATTGCTTTTGGGTACAGTGATTCAGAAAACAACAATTCATGGGAGTGGTTTTTGGAATGCTTGAGGGGGGCCCTTGGTCATATAGATGATCTGGTTTTCATTTCTGATCGTCATGCAAGCATTGAAGCAGGGATTTCTAAAGTGTTCCCT
This sequence comes from Acer yangbiense, assembly GCA_008009225.1. Lineage (NCBI taxonomy): Eukaryota > Viridiplantae > Streptophyta > Magnoliopsida > Sapindales > Sapindaceae > Acer > Acer yangbiense. The sequence goes on along the minus strand of CM017769.1, from coordinate 32,711,579 downwards.
TATGCAACCCATACCATATGTTGCTGGCATTTTGGTGAAAATATGAAGAAGCGATTCCACAGAAAGGATGTTACCGACATAATGGATAGTGCTGCTCGGTCGTACAGTGAAATCCGATACGATCGCCACATAGAGGAGTTACGTAAGCTGCACAATGGTGCATACGATTATGACATTGATGCCGGTCCACACAAGTGGTCCCGCGTTCACTGTCCCCAAAGAAGGTACAGGTTGATGACCACAAATGTTGCAGAGTGCATCAACTCATGCTTAAAATTTGCACGCTAATTGCCACTAATGACACTAGCAGAGTTCATTAGGAATATGCTTCAGAAGTGGTTTCACGATCTTCATACAGCTGCACAGTCCATGCGTCATCGATTGACCGACGCTGCACATGGGGTGATCCAGAAACGGGTTGAGAAATGCAGTTTTATGACCGTAAATGCAGTTGACTGGAACATATTCTCCGTCAAACACAAGGAAAAACAGTGGACGGTTAACTTAGCCCAGAACACTTGCACGTGCAACAAATTCCAAATGGACTTTTTACCTTGTTCACACGCACTCGCAGCGGCAAGGTACATGACAAGTTACATTTAACGCTTTTCTATAATCAAACGTCAGTCTCACTGTATTCATTGTGGCAGGGAGCGGAACTTAGATTTCACATCTCTGTGTGCGGACTACTACAAGAGGGAGACACTTATTGATGCATACTCGGTTCCTATTATGCCTATTGGCCATCCTTCTTCATGGGTGGTTCCATCCGATATCGCAGCGCGGGTGGTTTTAAATCCAAAGATAAAGAGACAATCAGGTCACCCCATGGAGGGTCGACACGCATCATCTTCGGAGAGGACAACCACACAGTCGTGTAGAAGATGTGGACAACCAGGACATAATAGCAGGCGGTGTTCGAATCCGCCTATGGTTAATGAAGGTCCCAGGACAATTGTCCCCGATGATTACCGTCGCAAGTGTAGCATCTGTCACACAGTATGACACAACAAACAAACATGCCCTTAGAAGGACACGCCAGTGGAATGAATGGAGCCGTACAAGAGGAAGGCGATAAAACATAACAAGGCAGTACAAGAGGAAGACGAATTGCCACCAGAAAAGCTTGTGATTGAGAAACATGTCTCCAACCTGATGTCTTCCAACATCGTTCAGACTTTGGGAACCATGATTGATACAATTATTTTATGAGACCCTTGGTTCTTATGCTTTTATGTAGAACTAATATGATTGATTTTATGTTGGAGAAAAGCTTGCGATTGCTAACGTGTTCCAACATCGTTCAGACTTTGGGAACCATGCTCGATACAGTTGTGTTATGGTTTTATGTTGAATAATTTTTATTTTATTTTTTTTTTGAAATTGATTTGAATTTAGTTGTTTGTGTAATGTCATACTGGATTCTTTGTTAATTGCAAACACTTAAAAAGAAAAACAAATGATTTTTTTTCATTACTGAAATGTTATGTACATAAACTAAATCACTATCTCGAAGACCAGTCCTTCGAGTTACAAAAAACCTCCATAGCCATCTTCTCTCGAATGGTGCTCATATCATTTTTCGACCAGTCAAAAGTATCCCTGTTTGCCGCCAGATACTCTGTCAATTTTAAAGTATGAGCACCACAGTTACCTCTACAATTCACCACATGAACAACCGTTATAATGGAATTATATGAAAACGAATTTGGATAAAATCAGATCTTGAAACAGTCATACCCTGTGTCCTGTTGTGGCACACGGTCTGCAGACACATAATAAAAAGTGAATGCCCTAGTAGTCTTTGAGTACGTCATATCGCCCCTTCGTCTGCGCTCGTGAAATTTTACCGCATGTAGCATCGAGGGTAAAAAATACCGTAAGCACGCCAGTTGCATTTTCCTGTGGCTGAATGGAACTTCCTGTCTGTACGAGTCAAAAAGGTAGAGATTCCCTGTTGTGAGTTCGAGGCTGGCCAGGGCCCAATGCGTACGTCCAAGGTTGCACGGAATCAGATTCTGCAGGTGTTTCAACATTGTGCGATCAGTGTGACATTTATTTTTCAAAACTTTAATGGAAAACATGTAAATTAAACACTCACGGAGTCCACATTGTGCCATGGTATGTTTCCTAGCGGGAGCTGCCCACGTACCACTGTAAGGTCTTCTTCGGTCCACTTCTGCTTCTGTGAAAACCAACCTGTACGGGGTCTATCAGACATACTTCCCATCTTTCCGTCCCAGCGGTTACATAACCATGACTGTACAAAAACGTTAGGTTATAGATGTATGAAACACATCAATGCAAAAGCAAATATCGTACAATTTAAACACTTACATAAAACTGTGAATCCAGTATGTTGATCCTCAGACCGTAGACAGTGGGAAATGCTCGCTGACGCTTCCGCAGAATCTTCAAGTATGCGTCAATGTGCTGAAAGTTTGAACATTTTCATTTGTTAGGATTGTACAATTTTTGTAACAACATATACATATATTACAGTTATGAACATACCGTATCCTCTAACTCCATAAAGTTGCTTTGAAAACGGTGGAACCAAAGGACATCGACTGGCAAGTGTAGATCCACATCACGACTGCATAATTATTGAAGAAGTTAGATAACCAAGTCAAGTCAGTTTTACTAAGCTGTTTCAAAATAAGTATAGAGATTGTAATATCTACGATTATACTTACAATTCCCCCGTCGTGTTCCTTTTGTACGCTTGGTACGCCGCTAGGTGATCAGGATCTACCAGTTCGTGGGGCGCCCATACATGCAGTGGCCGTGGCATAGTCCTTGCCCTCTTCGGCCGACAGGGGTCAGTGTATGGGCTCCGCTCCTGCCAACCTCGCCTGCGAACCCGATCCTAACGCTGAAGGGGTGGGGGACTCTGATCCAAACCACGGGGATCCACCAAACGTGGGCTCTGTATAGAGGAACTCTGTCCCCGTGGATCGCCAGCAGGGGTGCTCTGTATGGAGGGACTCTGTCCTCGTGGATCGCCTGCAGGGGTGCTCTATATGGAGGAACTCTGTCCTCGTGGATCGCCTGCAGGGGTAAGCCCTGCTGGGATAGACCCGATGGGTGCGTCAGGACTGAGGAACTCTATCCCCGTGGAATGAATGGAGGGATGTGTTGCACTAGGATCAACCAGAGGGGTACGCAGTATGGAGGCACTCTGTCCCAAGTCCTGGGAATGAACAACAGGGTGTGGTAATACATGATGAGGTACATGCTCTATCTCCATATGTGCTGTCTCAGTGTCATCAGTACTACCAGTAACCTCCTCTCTTGGTGTCACACCTAGCCCCTGCTGATCAGACACTGTCTGCGTACTGGGGTGCAGCTGACGCTCAGTCTGTAACTTTGCTCCGTCCTGATGACTACCAGTCCAGTCTCTATCACTGAAGTGTTGGTCTTGGTCATCGATCGACGGGTCATCAAATGGTTGGTCATCGGACCGTTTGCCTTCAGTAGGTGTCTGCGACGTCGAACCCTGAAGACCCCGAATCAATTCTAGCAACTCCTTATGCTGTTGATCTCGCTTTTTGTCAGTCCTTTGCACTTCATCCCGTAACTCTCGAAACGCATCCAGCAGTTCAGTATACCTAATGTCCTGAAATGAAAAAAAATAAACATTCAGGGTCAGTACTAAAAGTTTCCAACTGCTTTCAGATTAAATACTGCGGTGCAACTACTTTTACGTACCTCTGGATGCCCTCTGACGCCTCGTTGTGAGTGACCTTCAGGTCGAGGCTGTGTGGGCAACACAAATCGAACCCGCCTATGCCTCACGGGACTCCTACTGCGACCCTCCACGTCAGAACCATCTGTATCACTGGGTCCCGAATACGGATACTCAGTATCACTGGGTCTCGAATACGGACCCTCAGTATCACTGGGTTCAGCAGTCGTACGGTGTTCGGCATCGGTAGTGGCATTATACAGACTGCCTCCCTCCTCAATGCCCTCATAGTACCGTTCAGCCAGCTCTGCTGGTGTCGACACCAATTTCACCCTCGCAAACATCTAAAATCAATGTTAGACCATTTGTAATCGTATACATACTATTAACTATTAACGTTAACATAACAGATACTTACCCTTTCAATGAAAATGGAATCCAACTTATCCCCCCTCGGTCGTTGACTCAACTCCCATTTTAGAATATGGGGGGATAGATCGATTTCCCTATGGCTCCCAAAATCTTCGATGGCAAGATCGGGGATAACCTCAAAAACAAATATCTGCGTAATAGATAAGTACAATAATAATCAAACACATCAATCATATGAAAATAAAAAATACAATTAAAGTATGGAATCAAATTCTAAATTCTTACCAATAGTGCATAAGTACAACCATATATGTTGTACGTCTGCACCTTGTGTACTTCAACGCCCTTTTCTCGCTGTCTTTTTTCGAACCGTTCCCGACGACCATCCAACGCATGCTTGAACCCAGAAATAGATCGCCTATACACGTGCGCACCCCACGGGAATGCATCAAAAGCGTCCAAGTTCTCGATTAGGCGAAATTGCCATAATGGGACTTTATCTCTCTCGTCCAAACCCATTAGTATCCAGTTAAGCATATACAGTAAGCATAGCTTAACTGCATCGTACTGCTCAACAAAATCACCTGCCCGTACAACGACTCTCAGCTCTCCAAACTCAACCTCATCTCGACCCTCAAAGTACCGCTGGTGTATGCCATTCTGGACCACATCATAGGTCGACGTGTCGGGAAGTTGTCCGAACTTCAATCCGGTGATCAGACAGAACTCAACCTTCAAGAACCGGACCGAATGCTTTCCTAATAAAAATCTCATCTCATCTTCCGGCCTGTCGTGATGCAACTCACGAATAAGCAATCGATGGACAATGCCAGCTGAAAATTTCATATTGCGCTGCATCCGAAGGAAATGTCCAAAACACGACTCAGTGTACCAACGTCGTTCTTTGACCGTAAGATGTTGAGGTACACCGTTAAGGGCATTGTCGATATCTCTAAGGTGATGGAAATGGTCATGCCGAGTTATTTTCCCCGGGTACCTTTCTTCCGCTGGAGTTTTTAGAAAATCTTTCAATGGATTCCTCATCTGCATATTCACATAAAAAAAAATTAAAGAAATTAATATATATAACTTCATGAAAAGGCTCGGATACTGAAAAATAAAAGTCACGGAGACTTGTACAAAAGGCTCGGAGTGAGGTTCAAAAGTCTCGGAGACTAAAGGAAAAGGCTCGGGTACTATTAATAAAAAGGCTCGAAATATTATGTAAAAAGCTCGGATGAAGGTTTAAAAGGCTCGGAGAATCAAATTACAAAAACCTACATCATATTCTTTAAAAGGCTCGAATGAAGGTTTAGAAGTCTCGGAAAAGGCTCGGATGAAAGTTTAAAAGGCTCGGAGATTCAAATTTGAAAAACCTACATCATATTCTTTAAAAGGCTCGAATGAAGGTTTAGAAGTCTCGGAAAAGGCTCGAATGAAGGTTTAGAAGTCTCGGAAAAGGCTCGGATGAAGGTTTAAAAGGCTCGGAGATTCAAATTTGAAAAACCTACATCATATTCTTTAAAAGGCTCGAATGAAGGTTTAAAAGTCTCGAAAAAGGCTCGGATGAAGGTTTAAAAAGCTCAGAGATTCAAATTTCAAAAACCTACATCATATTCTTTAAAAGGCTTGGATGAAGGTTTAAAAGGCTCGGAAAAGTCTCAGATAAAGGTTTAAAATGCTTGGAAATGAAAATTTGAAGAAAACCTAATCACATTACTTAAAAGGCTCGGATGAAGGTTGAAAAGGATCGGAAAAAGCTCGAACGAAGGTTTAAAAGGCTCGGAAAAGGCTCGGATGAAGTTTAAAAGGCTCGGAGAATGTTCTATTCATTGTCTTCAACAAAATTTTTACAGAACTTTAAACCCTAACCTAACATAATCAAACAAACCTAATGAACAATAAATCTAATCAAACCTAATCTATATGTCTAACCAAACACCAAACATCAAACGCAAATCAAATTAACAACAACAAAACGCGTGAGAAAGAAAGTTCAACTCACCACTAGACGCTTGGAGTCGAGAGGGATACTGTAGCACCACCGTCGGTGAAAAAACGTCGCTTTTTTGGCCGGATTTCTTGCGCCGATAACTTCTCTCCCAACTGTTCTCTCTCTCTCAAGTTTTTTCTCTCACGTTTCAAAACACACAAACAGACAAAATGGGGGTATTTTTGTCTGGTCACCAAGATTGGTGCCTTTTAAACTTAAATTACTAATATAGTGACATTCTTACAAAAACCCCTCCAAATAGTGACATTTAAATTTCGAACCCTTTTCGTAACCCCAATCATCTCTTCTATTTCTCTTTGTCCTCCACTTCTTCTTCTCTCTTTCTGATGAATACCAAGCCTTTGATATCGACGGCCTTAGGTGTTCATTTTATATATCTTTCTTTTTAAAAGGAAAAAAAATTGATTCTTTAATTAATTAATTAATTAATTTATTTATTTTATTTTATTTTACATATTTTGAGAATTCGAAGTGGGTTGTTTATGTGAAATAGGTCGGATATTGTAAGGCTCATTGATGTGCAACAGGACATGGTTAGTTCTTTTTTTGAATTTTTTTTTTTTGTTTGATAGCTGAGAAAGTGTATGAAAAATGAGAAAATTTTGAATCTTTACTAGGTTATTTTTTTTTTTATTTCCAGATTATTGAAGAAGAAGATACGATTGTTGGATGAGACTTGTGGATTTTGTTTTGGGGATTGATTTGTGATTTTGTTTTTGGAATTGATTTTGGATCTCAAATTTATTTTTTCCATATTATTGAAGAAGAAGAAACGATTGTTGGATGAGATTTGTGATTTTGTTTTCAAAATTGATTTTCGATCTCGAATTTGTTTTCCAGATTATTGAAGAAGAAGATACGATTGTTGGATGAGATTTGTGATTTTGTTTTTGGAATTGATTTGTTATTATTTTTTATTTTTTTTGGAATTAATTGGATCTCCATCGAAATTTTTTTTTCATTTTTTCTTTTAATTTTCAGTCAATATTTAAAAAAAAAAAAAAGAAGAATTGAGATCCACCATCAATTTAAATATGGATGGTGGAGATCCATTGAAAGAAAGTGTTTTTTTTTTTTTTTTTTTTTTTTAAACTAAAAAAAAAAAAAAAAGAATTTCATGGGCATTTTGGTATTTTCATAGTCAAACTTGATCAACGTTAAGTATAACCAAGTTTGACTAATGGCAAGGGAGGTGAGTGTCAATTAACGATAAAGTTGTTTCCATGTGTAAAAGAGTAAACCTCAGGGGAGTTTGGTGTAATTAGTTCTATTTATATAAATCTAATTAGTATAAATTATAATTTGAGCATTTTTTGTTGTTGACAATATCTATTCATTCCGGGCCAGATATTTTTTTGAAAACTTTCGCCATTGGTAGGATTCGAACTGTTGACCTGTGAGTCATTTTCCTAAGCGTCCATCTACCAGTTGAACTACGCCCCTGTTGGCTATAATTTGAGCATTTTTAATGATAATATATATATATATATATATATATATGTGTGTGTGTGTGTGTGTGTGTGTGTGTGTGTGTGTGTGTGTGTGTGTTTGATTGCATTATTCATAAGGAAAAAATAATTTATTTCAACCCCAACATTCTTTTTTTTTTTGAAAGGCAAACTTTATAAAAAAAGGCCAAAGCCAGGCAAAACAAACAAACACCAAGGAGAACAGCGAAGCTAAAGCAAGTAGCCTCAACCACCTGCGATAGAGGCACAAACTACAACCACTGTCGCTGGAGGTTGACAAAGCAGCAAAAACAACAACAGCCAACAGAAGCCAACAGGAGAAAAGAAACGCATAAAGAAAAGCAGGCAAAAACAAAACGCAACAACACAGAGCCAGCCACTGCCTAGAAACAGAGAAAGAAGCTCTAAAAGAGAAGAAAAAAGAAACAAGAACCACAGCTCACCGAAACCACGATCAAGACAAACTCCAAGTCAGCACATCAACCTCCCCACCATCACCTTTTTTAGCCAGAAAATCAGCAAAAAAATTGGATTCTCTAGGGCTGAATTCCACATGAGCCTTACTCATACTTCCTAGGAGATTTCTAATTTCCATAATCTGGTGTCTATGCGCCCAGCTGCCCATACCGCTGCTATTGATCCACGAGACCACCATCTTGGAATCGCTAACAAACACAAGACTTTTAAACTTCAATTCTGGTCTGGAGGAACAAAGCTTACACGCTCTAGCAATTGCCGAAATTTCAGTCGAAATACTGTCATTACATCCAGCTTTTTCAGATTTCAACCCCAACATTCTTCCACAATACTATATTTTCGACCACGATATTCATTGATAATAACTCATTTTTGAACACAATGTCCCTTCAAAATGCATTATTACCGAGGGCATTGTAAATGTTCTCATAATCCAGTTTTCATAACATTTTCGACAACCCATTTCCTCCCTCTTCAATGACTTTTTACCCTTGAAAATAAGTTATTTCTGAGGTTTGGTCATAAAAATGTTATTTCCCACAATATTATTTCCAATGGAGACCGATACCTTTTCCCGTCAAAATTGTACATTTCCTATGACATTTTTAACATTTTCGACGGTTTTTGGCCCTCGGAGAAGGCCTTATTTGTTGTAGTGTCTGTAAACGTCTTCTTTAAGTGCCCTAATCAACCTCTAGCAAATCAAGTCAAAGTGATCCAAAATAGGAAACTCAATCGTACTAGCTTTAGGATTCTTAATCCAATCTTAACATAATGTGATTGGGATCATCTAATAATTAAATTAAATTTGGAATTGTGCCTCTATTAACCGTCAAAAATACCCGAAACCCGTCCAAAGTCTTCTTTCCAAGACATGCAGCCCGAGATGAATGATTCCTCTTATCGACTAATCTTAAGTAAAATCGACATAATCTCATATGGACAATATGGAATTACAAATCGTAAAATTCTTTAAGAAGTTAACTTCAAGATCTTTCAAACCATATAAGACTTGACACATGGTTTATTCTGTGCAGGTATAGTTTAATTAACGAAATTAGCCCATCTATAAAGGTAGTTTCAACGAGATTGATCGAAAACACTCCATGTTGCTTCCATTTAATTTGATTTCAAAGTCTTATAAGCATGATGTGATTGATATTTGTTAGGGTTAATAGCTCATTAAACAAACAAATTATGCTGGAAATAAAACAGAGTAAATGAAGAAGAAGAAAATAACACTGGATTTACGTGGTTCGATTTGTCATAAAGACAATCTACTCCACGGGCACGTAAGAGAGACTAGAAATTCACTATGAATGAAGTGATTACATGCTCACAGCTTACAAGAGCAAATAAGAAATACATAAAAGAAAAGAAGAAATACATAGACACTCAATAGCCTAGCTATTTCACACTTTGACTACCCTCTCTCTCTTACATATATATTGTTGTATATAAAGACATAGAATATTCTAGATCAAATCAGCTTAGAATATGGTGCTTAGTCTCTTTGATTCATCCACGTGTTCACACCTTCTGATACATACAAATATGCCACACACTTAGCTATAACACATTCCTTGTAGAATACTACAACCTCAACATACTCTTTTCATTCATATTTATAATGCTACATCACAACAATATTAAATCTCACATTTAATTATAACAAGCATGAAACTAAAATTATATAATATAGAATGCATATTCTTGACGAAAAAATCCATTCGAGCTTACCTGTTAATATCCACCATGATTCTAATCAATAATAAAATCCAACCCTGTCAAAAACTCTATTTAGACTCTTCGCTTGTTCGGCAGAGTTGAGATTTTAGAATGACAAATTCAAAATATAAATTGATAATATAAAAATGCTATATAAAATTGAATAATTGCATTTATTAAACAGATTAATTCTTAATCAAAAGCACAATACATTTATGTTGATTCCTTCAAATTTTACTTATATTTTAAATGAAAAATTAGCACCTAACACGAATCTTTGAACTAGCAAAATATAACCAATCTGCGAGATTAAATTGAGTCATACATTTTACAGTGGAAATGGTGGGAAATAACATTTTTTTTTTTAATGTTGAATTTTGAGAGTATCACTAGTTTAATAAGTTAAGTTTAAATGGTATCAATAGAGTAAAATACCCTCATCTTCTTCTTTTTTACGTTTATGCCATTTTTAGGTTTTTTTTTTTCCTTTTCAAAAACCTCCACTGATGGAGGACCTCCATCAATGGAGATGAAAGACCTCCATTGCAGGTTGAAATCGGTTTCCAATTGGAGGTTGAAATCGACCTCCAATGGAGGTCTCGATGAAGAGGACGACAAATTTTTTTTTTTTTTTTTTTTTTTTTTATAGAAAATTTCATTTTTGCTTAATAAATCTCGGAAATTACAAACGTACCTAATAAGTCTCAGAAACAACAAAATAAGTCTCAGAAAGTAGAAAATAAGTCAGAAATACAAAATAAGTCTTGGAAACACCAAAATAAGTTTTGGAAACACAAAAATAACTCACAGAAACACAAAAAACGCGAGACTTATTTTTGTCAGAGAGCTCCAAATGGGAACCATTAGACAGCTGAGTCAATGGCCTATTTTAGTTTCTGCTATGGCGTTTTTACTCATAGCCACCACTGCAACCAACTACTACAAGCCCACATATGAATCCCCACAAACTCCTCATTACTCGGAACAGTACTACAAAAAAAAAATGCCTTACGACTATAAGTCTCCGTCGCCACCAAAAAAGTCTCCTAATCCACCTTACTACTATTACAAGTCTCCCCCACCACCAAAGCATTCACCCCCTCCACCTTTCTATTACAATTCTCCGTTACCACCAGAAAAGTCTCCTCTTCCACCATACTACTACAACTCACTTGCACCACTTAAGCACTCTCCACCACCACCATATTACTACAAGTCTCTGCCACCCCTAAGAAGTCTCCTCCTCCACCATACTACTATTAGTCTCCTCCACCACTAAAGCACTCTCCACCACTGCTTTACTACTACAAGTCTCCCCCATCTTCGAAGAAGTCTCCATCTCCACATTACTAATACAAGTCTCCGCCACCACCGAAGAAGTCTCCTCCTCCACATTACTACAACAAATCTCCTCCTCCACTAAAGCAATCTCCACCACCACCGAAAAAGTTTCCTTCTCCACATTACTATTACAAGTCTCTACCACCACCAAAGCACTCTCCCCCACATTACTACTACAAGTCTCCGCCACCACCGAAGAAGTCTCTTCCTCCACATTACTACTACAAATCTCCTCATCCACCAAAGCACTCACCTCCACCATATTATTACACATCCCCTCCTCCTTCATCACCATCTCCACCTCCTCCATATGCTTACAACTCTCCACCTCCACCATCTCCATCACCACCACCGCCTTACGTATATAATTCTCCACCACCCCCGTCACCGTCTCCACCTTCTCTATCTCCATCACCTCCCCCTCCTTATGTCTACAATTCACCCCCACCCTCTTCTCCATCACACCTCCTCCTCCTCCTTATGTCTATAAGTCCCCTCCACCTCTATCACCTTCACCACCACCACCTCCATACCACTATTAATCACCTTATACATCCAAGCATCTATCACCTCATGGATACTACAAGTTACCCACACCTTCAAAAGGCTACTAAACATATGGTTGCTTCATAAATTGATTTATGAAGAATAAGCAAGTTTATCTTGATGTTATTTATTATTTGTTTTGCATTTATTTTTGGGAATAATAAGGGCTTAGAATGGTGAATCATTTGAATGCACCTTTTATTGTATCATTTGTTGTAATCAATGAAAATCAATTAGTGGAGTTTTTTTTAAACTATGTTGCTCTCTGATTCCATTTGTTATACCATTTGTTGTTAGGGCGTCGATATTGTCACCCATAAATATGATTTACGTACACACCCATTTTATAAGTACATCCGTGTCTAAAATTAAAAAATTAAACTATCACTATATAAGCACTCATCCTAATGCCAATAGTACCATTATTGAAATGAATACATTTTATTTGTAAAGCCTCTTAAATTATTAATACACACAATATTTAAACAAAAATAAAAACATATTATGTTTCAACTTTGTACAGATTAATAAGTCTATCATCAGTAGTTAAAGAAAATAACAATATACATGATTTTCATCGACAGTTAAGGCCTGCCTTTTTGTCTGTCGATATTCTGTGGATTCTTATTCGGCTATTAAGGCCTGCCCTTTTGACCACCGTTTTATTCCAGAGATTTTGCGACGCTTCATTGCCTTTTTTCTACGGGCATGTTATGCAGGTCGGACTGCATTTTTGACCTCAACTTCGCGTTTTTTACCAAAACGATGTGTTATGGTAAGACCTCATATATAAACTCCTCTTTCTCTTTTTTCTAATGCACAACTCTGAAAATTAAAACCCTTGAGAGAGAGTTGAGTCATTTTAGTGTGAGAAGTTCCAAGAAAGCTTCTTTAACACTTCATCCCCAAATCCATTTGCATTTAAGCTTCATCTAGCATTATCAAGCATGGTTATTCATTATATACTCACTTGGTAGGTAAGAACAAACATCTCATCTCTTTTATTGTTCTACTTGTCCAAGATTGCATCTTTATTGCATAGCTTTTGCAAAGAGATCATTTTTATTGCATATCTTATGAAGTTATGATGTTGTGATATTGGTTGGGGTTAGCTTAAAACTAGGTTATTAGATTTGCATTTCTACATTTAGTTAAGCATCTAGTGTTGTTTAGCACTCATTTGCATTTGAGCATTGTTACATGTTCACATAGATATTAATTATCTTCATTAAAGCCAAGTCTTGTGGCTACATGTGGTAGTTGCACAAGCAAGAGAAGTCTTATAACCAAAGGTGTTGGTTGGCAAGTATTGTCAAGACCCACTTGTTAACCGCCAAAAATGGCGGGGACCAAAAAAGAATTTTTCACTGGTCCTGAGAAGAAAGCCGGGATGCAAAGTGACAGCAGGAAAGATGTTCGGGTATCCCATCTGCCAGCTGACGGGTTAGGATAAAAAGCTCTTACCCACCTCAACTAGGTCCAAGGTCTTCGGAGCCAGGAAAGCATTAGGAAGCCGTAAAGAGAAGGGCCCTAGAGACACAACCATCACGAGATCCTGACGCCCACCTACCCCGAGTACCCCAACACCCGGGTATCCGGGTATCCCGATACCTGGAACCCGATATCTGTAAACATCGCCTTAAGAGAAGCAAGAGGGAATGCGGGATACCTATAGTACCCCAATCAGTAAAACTCGTGACATATACATAAAAAGACAACACTAGGATCCCAGTATACCGACCCCGCTGAAGCAGGAGGCAAGCACCCCGAAGAGCAGACCACATATAAGGACAAACATTAAACGCCACCATTCAAGATAGAAATTCAAGTAACAACGCGGCATTCATTCCCGCCATAAAGAATCCTATTTCGAATAGGGGTCAACTTATTTGGAACCGAGAAAGAAGGAATCGCCTGATCTTTCGGGATCAGTGTCCCGACGAATTCATTAGACTCCAAAGGAAGGCCCGTGCATCACTGAAACCCTAGACCGAAGTTCTAGGAGTGTTCAGCAAGAAAGCGGCCCTATATATGGATGATATGTTCACAGGAAAAGAGGACCTGACTTTTCTTCTACTTATCGACAGGCACGAAAAGCTCCATCTCCATGGTCCACCAAGTTGTTTTATTTTCTCCCATACTGTAATCTCGATAGTTCAAGCATCGAGTTGTAAAAATCTTATTAAAGTCATTTATATATACATAAACAGTTTTATGCTTTCATACTTTCACCATATCAGAAAATTATCCCTCCTACTACTTGCACCCATTATTCTTAGTAGATTCATAAGATCTAGCGGGGTATCGGGATACTGCACATCCCGCTAGCCTAGATCGATATAGATCTGGGCCCTTCATATATCGTTAATTTGAAATTGCACCCCGGTGACAATTTTAGGTTAACACCACTATTAAAGGCATGCAAGTAGAATAGATTGAGTTACGATCCTTTAGAAGAGTGACGTGTTGTCAACTTAAGATGTAATAAAATATTCAAATAGTGGGTTTCTGTGACTAAATGGCTAGTGAGGCTAGTCCCATGGGTTTTTCTCGGTTGGAGGATTTCCCATGTAAAAATCAAGTGTCTTTTAATTTCTGCATTTTTACTTGATTTTTATTGTTATTTGGATTAGTTTTTGTGAGTAATTATGACTAATCGAAAAAGTTGGTAACTAATCAATTAACAACCCATTCACCCCCCCCCCCCCCCCCCCCCTAAGTTTTTTAGACACTTATTAGGGTTATTTTCATCTTCTATTGCTTATGTTCACTTGGCTATTCCAAATTCTAAACATTTGATTATTGGTGGAATGTATAATTCACAATCCGAATTACATGTCTTCAAGTGGTTTCTCACCTTTGCAAAGCTGCTAAGATTTTAGAGGTTTTTTAGCAATCCCCTACTCTAGGTTGGATAAATGTAAACACTAACAGTTCTTCTAATGGCTCTCCAGGGCCTTTAGGCTGTGGTGGTGTTTTTTGCAATTGTCTCAGGTTTGTTAAAGGTCGTTTTGCTTTGCCTTTGGGTGTTAAGTATGCTTTTGAAGCTGAATTATTGGCAGTCATCATAGCCATTGAATTTGCTCATGATGACACTATCTTTGAATAGAATATGATTCTACATATGTTGTCTTTCTTCTTTCTTTTCGTTCAGTGGATGTTCCTTTGAAATTTTCTTCCTCTTTGTGGCATTGTCTTTATTATCCTTCTTTAATGGTTGTTCATGTCTCCATATTTATCATGAAAGAAATGTGGTTGCTGATTGTTTAGTGTCTCATTGTTGTTTTTTGGCTTAAGATTTTTAGAGTTTTACTTGTCTTCAATTTTGTATTGCTCTTGTTACCGGAGATTTATCATTTAGTGACCTTTTTACCGTTTTGGTTGATTTGTCGGGGTTTTGGTGTTATATCCCCCCAATTTTTCTTGTTCTTTTATCTTTTATTTAATATATAGAGTCAATATGAGATTGTGTGTGCACATGATAATTAGGCTTGTAATTGAGTGTTAACTTAATTGGGATCAGGGACGGAGACACATGAGGACGACTAGGGGCCACTGCTCATATTTATACCCTAAGTTCTTAGAGTTTTATGTTCTTACACTTGTTTCATATTCCTTTAAGTTTTACAATTTTATAAATTAATCCCCTAAACTTCAGTTTTTTATGTTTTTACCCTTATTTGATATTTAGATTTTCTAATTCTTTTATAAATTAAGTGTTAATAATTTTCTATTTCTCATAATCATATACAAAAGTGGAATTGGTGAGAAATGTCACCTTTTTAAACTGATTTGGTGACAATGTCACTGCTTTAATAAGTTAAGTTTAAAAGGCACCTATTATGGTGAACGGACAAAAATACCCTTACTTTACACATTCTTTTCTTACTTTGAAGTTTTCTGAGATTAAAAACAGACCTCCAATGGATAATTAGTTTTGTGGCTCTACGCAAACGCATTCGGGGGTCGAGCTCCCCGCTGAGCTCGCGGTGGTCGAGCTGCCCGGTCAGCTCGTGGGGGTGTGGGGGCGAGATTTTTTTTGGTTTTGAATCTTCCATTGAAAAGGCTCGAAATGAAGTGTTCGAGCCTTTTCATACACCAATCGTGCCTTTTCATTAGTGTATGAAAATGCTCGAACACTTAATGAAAATGCACGATTACTGTACAATCGTGCCTTTTCATACACCAATCGTGCCTTTTCATGTACAAAAAGGCACGATTACTGTACAAAAAGGCTGGAAACTTTGTTTAAAAAGGCTCGAAATATTTTTTAATTTTTTAATCGAGCCTTTTTGAAAAGTTATCGAGCCTTTTTGAAAAGTTATCGAGCCTTTTGGAAAAGTTATCGAGCCTTTTAGAAAGGTTATCGAGCCTTTTGGAAAAGTTATCGAGCCTTTTGGAAAAGTTATCGAGACTTTTCCAAAAAGGCTCGATAACCTTTCTAAAAGGCTCGATAACGTTTTCAAAAGGCTCGATAACAACTTCAAAAGGCACGATGAGAAAGGTTATCGAGCCTTTTAGAAAGGTTATCGAGCCTTTTGGAAAAGTTATCGAGACTTTTCCAAAAAGGCTCGATAACCTTTCTAAAAGGCTCGATAACTTTTCCAAAAGGCTCGATAACAACTTCAAAAGGCACGATGACAGTGTAAAAAGGCACGAAAATATTTCAAAAAGGCACGAAATCATTTCGAGCCTTTTCCGAACTTTTTTCGAACCTTTTTCGAGCCTTTTCAAACCTTTTTCGAGCCTTTTTCGAGCCTTTTTCGAACATTTTAAAACATTTTCGAGCCTTTTTAACTATCAATATATTATGGTGAAGAAGGTTACTGTGGGGGGCAATTTTGTCCGTTCACCATAAATGGTGCCTTTTAAACTTAAGTTAGTAAGTTGGTGCCTGTTCCCAAAAAAGAGTCTCAAATAGTGCTATTTAATTTTTTAACCCTATAGAAAATATATTTGATTCTAAATATATTATTATTATTTCTTTATATCTCAAATATAAATCAAATCGTAACATATATATTTTGTTATGTCAATTGTAATTTTTTCTTATCAAAATTACACTTAATTAATTCTATCTTAACTAATTTTATTATATCCTTAAAATATTTTCACTCTCTCCAAATCTTATTTATCTCACCCTAGTACTATAATACAATGTCATACTTTTGATGAGTTATTTATATAGCTTTTGCTTTAAAAAATAAAATAAAATGTTGATTTATATAATTAAAACATGTCAAGTAAACATAGTCATATATTTATGTTTAATTATTAAGAAATTTTATCAAGCAAAATTTATCATTTTTAATAATTAAAATAATTTTGGATATTAGAAAAATACTAGGATAATTTTTAACAATGAAATTTCGTCATCTTAAATGTTTTTTATAAATGGACAAATGCACAAATTAAGATAATTTATCTCAATAAAATATTATTATTCATTTAAAATAATTAATGTTTTAAAATATAAACAACATTTTTTTTTAATTAACCTCTTAACTATATATCGATTTAACTCATTATTTCACGGCGTCCCCCGTAGAACATAATCCTAGATCCGTCTCTGATGGGGATGTTTAAAGTTTTCTTTGGTCGATACAACTACTCTCTTGACTTTATTTATTAAAAAAAAATAAAGACTTTTCGGATGTTGTTGTTTGATCCGTATCTCATTTACTATAAAACAAATAAGCTTGGTTTTAACTTTTTTAAGTTTTAACTCAACTAGGCGTGTTTTCATTGGTTTCAGTCTTTGTTATATGTGGTTGTTGTGAGTGAGACGTGTAAATCTTCTTCACTTGGTCAACTCTTGCACCTTCCTGGATTAATGAATCAGGAAAATGATCATTGTCCAGGTTATTAAGACATGACCGGCTTAGTGAAAGTGATCTATGTTGATTGTTAACAGATTCAACGACTTTTGGAGGGAAATCATTCAACTCAGAAAATTAAAAGGTTGTCCAAGTGATCTATTTAAACTTTGTGACTTTATCATTCATTCATTTAGGAACTCTCCTTACTTTTAAAACACTTTACAACAACATATAAACATTATCAGTAATATATATTGTGAATAGTTAAAACTTGATCAATTTTTATTTTGTGATTGATAATTAATTACAACTTTCATTTTTATCAAATTAAAATATTATTACGTACATTAAGTATTCTTCAAGGAAATCTTCATCCGAATTTGTTCATCAATAAAACCAAGTCAAAGCTCTTTTTAGTCTTTGCTTCTTCTTTTTTTCTTTCAAGAATTGCGATTTCAATTTGGTAATTTCATGATAGATTTATAGAATTATTGTTGAAGACAAACATTTATTGCTTAAAAGGAAAAAAAAAAAAAAAAACTTACTAATAATATATATCAACCCAGCTATAAACTAATTAATCATATCATAGTACTCTAAGTTGTACTGAATATAGAATATAAACCTCATTAGACTTACAAATTCTCTCTCTTTTTATATATATATAAAATAAAAAATTGTTCCCAAAGTGATATTTTGTATCGATAATTCAACCTACCTTTAAAATAATTGATCATATCGTAATCTAAATGGGCCATTCCATGTCTAATCAGGCAACAATTGGGCTTTCTAGCTAATTATATTTAGCTATAATATGCAATAATATAGGTACAATTAAACTACAAGGTGGTTGCCTTGGTGGTCCAAGGCTTGAGATTAAAAACCCAAGTCTTTGGTTCTACTCCTGGCAATTACATTATGGCCAGCCCTTAGGCCGTTTAGCTCTGCTGGTGGAAGGACGGACATGGGGTTAACGTCAGCGGTTCGAATCCTGCCCAGGCGGGGGCGAATTCTGATTTACCCGCTTGCATCCTTGTGGGGCTAGGGGTGTGAGCCGAGGTTTCTTATTTGTTATACCCCGCGAAGCTAACATAATTGCCATGGCAAGTCACACAATTGTGGGAGGACAGGTGGATAGGTGCTTGGACGAAGTTCCGGATCCTCGATACCAATATAGGATCCATAACCCCATTTTTTTACATAGGATTTGACACACTTTTATGTCCATCATATCCTAATTGTTTGAATGGTTAAGATTTCATGATCATTAATTATCTTGACTGCTTCTCTCTCCTATTTTTTCTCTTTTTCCTAAACCTTTTAATTTCTCGATCTGTAGTCTCTAGTCATTTAATTTCTCTCTCTACTCTCTTATTATTATTATTATTATTATTATTTCTTATTTCATCTTATTTTTTTCTTCTTTTCACTTGTGACCTTCTTTACATTTATCGATAGAAATGCTTAAATAAAATAATAAAATAATAAAAATACTTAAATAAAATAAATACATAGTGGATAAAATTTCTTTAAGCTACTGGAATTTATGATATAAAATATGTTACCCATCCAAAAATCATAATTAAAATAAATACATAGTTTATAAAATTTCTTCAAAATACTGAAAATTTTTGCTTTGACAGAATCCAAATACTAGAATTTATGATATAAACACTTTTGTGATTGATAATTAATTACAACTTTCATTTTTATCAAATTAAAATATTATTACGTACATTAAGTATTCTTCAAGGAAATCTCCATCCGAATTTGTTCATCAATAAAACCAAGTCAATGCTCTTTTCAGTCTTTGCTTCTTCTTTTTTTCTTTCAAGAATTGCGATTTCAATTTGGTAAGTTCATGATAGATTTATAGAATTATTGTTGAAGACAAAAATTTATTGCTTAAAAGGAAAAAAAAAAAAAACTTACTAATAATATATATCAACCCAGCTATAAACTAATTAATCATATCATAGTACTCTAAGTTGTACTGAATATAGAATATAAACCTCATTAGACTTACAAATTCTCTCTCTTTTTATATTTATAAAAAAAAAAAATATTGTTCCCAAAGTGATATTTTGTATCGATAATTCAACCTACCTTTAAAATAATTGATCATATCGTAATCTAAATTGGCCCTTCCATGTCTAATCAGGCAACAATTGGACTTTCTAGCTAATTATATTTAAATCACCGATGTTGTACACTTGTACTTGTACCACACTTGTAAATAAAAGCTTTTTATAAAATTATGATGAAGAATTATTGGCACTTAACAAACTCTTTAAAACAAGAATATAATATCTATATATCATGAGCTAAGAATATGCTTAGTCGTACACAAAGTTTCTAAGCAATTAAATTTTCCAATTGGGTAATTGACATTTTCCTCACTAGAATCCATCCCTTGCTATTTATTATTATTATTATTATTTTTTTTTTTTTTTTTTTTTTTTTTTTTTTGTGGAAATCCATAATAGACAAAACATTGATCGAGCCATGTTAGTTTGGAGGTCCTTCCATGGAAAATATATAATGCATATATCTAACCTCTACCAACTCAAAACTGACTTGTTCATAGTCTTATAAGCATGATGTGATTGATTATTAAATACACCCTTAATTATCACAAGCATCAAATTAAATTGAATTTGGATTATCTATTGGGCAGGTCTTTGTATTTATAATATAGAATCCGTATTCTTCACGAAAATATACATTCAAGTTTACGTGACAATAGCCACAATGATCCTAATCATCAACAACAAAATCCGACTCTGTCAAAAGCTCTATTTAGACTTTTTGCTTCTGTTTCACATAGTAATCAAGATTTGAGATTGACAAATTCATAATGTAAATTGATAAAATAGTGTTAGGTTTTGGCTCGTATTCTCGAATGAACCGAATGTTAACCGAACAAGACTCAACTAATGTGGAGCTTCCTGGAGACGTGGGATATGTTTGGAAGTTGGATTAGGTGTTTGAGGGAAGACCTGAAGACGAAAGAGGAAGAAGAAGAAAACCGCTCTCCCTACCGATGTGGCTTTGACAACGGTTGTGGGAGCGGTCGAGGCTAGGTTCGCAAAGAATTGAAGGACCGTTGTGCCTTGTGCTGTGGATTGCACGGCAGTAATGACAACGGTCGACATCCAATGGTTTCCGCTGTGGGAAATGTTGTACTGCAGACAGCGGTTCAACGGAAATTTGCGCGGATCAAGAAGTCTTCGATGGAAAAGGAAAAAGGGTTTGTCTTCATGCGGAACAGGAAAGCCTTGTGCTTGAAGGAAGAGGATTTCTCTTTACAAGAAGACTTGTCATAAATAGGAAATAATATTTATGTGAAACAAGTAAGCCTTGTATGTGTAGGAGATGGATTTTCTTGTTAGTTCCTAACTCCCTGTAATTAGTGTAAATAGAACCTTGTAATTAGGTTATTTGAGTGTGGAGAAAAGAACACCATGTAACATCAGAGAGAGTGTGGGTGAGATCCAGGGGAGACCCTAGGGAATATCTGGGGAGGGATCTAAGGGAAAACGGTGGATCAAGTTAGAGATCCGTGGGTGATATTCAGGGGAGACCTAGGAGATATTGTGAGGGTACTCCGTGAGGATCTTGTGAGTGTGGTTTGGGGTTGAGGTGAGAGAGAGAGAATCCTAGAGTATATGGTTGTAGCAATTTATCATATAGTAGAACTTTCTCTGTCATCTTGACGGCCCGTGATTTTTTACCCGTTTTGGATTTTCCACATATATCTTGTGTTGTGATTGTTTATTTTCTCATCTATTTTTCTACTGTATTGACGTTATTAATTGCTATGAGTTATGGGCGAGTATTAGGCACGACGTTTCCGCGTTCATCGGTTCAGAATCCCCAACAAATAGAACTTGAATATAAAATATGATTATTTGCATATATTCCACATATCCGATGTTGATACATGGAAAAAACAAAAAATAAGGTCAGTTAACTGATAATTGAAATGAAGAATTAGCACCAAACATGATCTTTGAACTAATAAAATAGAACCAATTTGCGAGAAAAGACTTAGTCATACGCTTACATCTATGAAAAGTTAATTGATATTATATCTTTATTTTCTAAACGATCAAGTTTACTTTTGATCATTAATTGACAATTTCCTCACAAATTCTCCTGCAGGGTGCTTTCATGAAAGACAAGGTCATACTTAGTGGGCACCTAATCTCTTGTTGATAGAAGAAAGGATGTGATATTTTGAATAACTAATATTTTATAGCCTTAATCTGGCCAGGCTCTTATGTGGATTATTAAATAAAGAGAATGTATGTCATCAACCACTAAATCACTATATAAAGGGATCCAACAATGTTTGCAATGAAACACACACAACAAATAGTAGCTCCAATTATGGGAACCCCGACACAGCCAAGGCAATGGCCTCTTTTGGTTTCTGCTTTGGCATTTTTACTCATAGCCACCGCTGCAGCCACCAACAACGAGCCCACATATGAATCCCCACCACCTTACGAGTATAAGTCTCCGCCACCACCAGAAAAGTCTCCTCCTCCACCTTACTACTACGACTCACCACCACCACCAAAGCACTCTCCACCACCACCATACTACTACGACTCACCTCCACCACCAAAGCACTCTCCACCACCACCTTACTACTACAAGTCTCCACCACCGCCTAAGAAGTCTCCTCCTCCACCATACTACTACGATTCACCTCCACCACCAAAGCACTCTCCACCACCACCTTACTACTACAAGTCTCCACCACCGCCAAAGAAGTCTCCTCCTCCACCATACTACTACGACTCACCTCCACCACCAAAGCACTCTCCACCACCACCTTACTACTACAAGTCTCCACCACCGCCAAAGAAGTCTCCTCCTCCACCATACTACTACGACTCACCTCCACCACCAAAGCACTCTCCACCACCACCTTACTACTACAAGTCTCCACCACCGCCTAAGAAGTCTCCTCCTCCACCATACTACTACGACTCACCTCCACCACCAAAGCACTCTCCACCACCACCTTACTATTACAAGTCTCCACCACCGCCTAAGAAGTCTCCTCCTCCACCATACTACTACGACTCACCTCCACCACCAAAGCACTCTCCACCACCTCCTTACTACTAAAAGTCTCCACCACCACCGAAGAAGTCTCCACCTCCATCATACTACTACACGTCTCCACCACCACCTCCATACCACTATTAGTCACCTCATCGATATCCAATCATATGGTTGGTTCATAAATCTATTTATGAAGAATAACTAAACTCATCTCTATGTTATCTATTATTTGTTTCGCATTTATTGTTTTGAATAATAAGGGCTTGTAATGGTGAATCTTCTGAATGCACCTTTTATTGTACCATTTGTTATAATCAATGAAAATCAATTAGTTGAGTTTGTATAACTACAGTACTATGTTTCTCTCTGATTCCGGAATGTATTTTTTATGGGTGGCTCTAAGGATGGCAACGGGTCGGGTCTAGGTCGGGTCTTACAAGACTCAAACCTAAACCATTGAAAATATTTTAGAACCTAGACTTGAATATGTTCACAGGTTCGGGTCTGGGTTTGGACCCGCAGGTCATAAGAAGACCCGCCCCATAGACCCGTGAACATAACCTGATGAAGACAAATGAAATTGAAACCCAACCCAAAATGCATGAGACATGAGAAATTGAGAACCCACACTAAGAAAGTTCCACCAATCATAGCAGCTTGTTATATAATGAAAAGCAAAGATATTTTATGCATAAAATAAAGCGAGAGATAGAAATATATTGGAAAGACGATGTCAACATTTTACATATAAAAATAAAATCGGATCCTCTCCTCAACTTAATTGTTATCACTTTAATATTCTATTATCACGTGTCTAATATAGCAAATCAATAGTCTAGATTATTTCTAATAATATTTATATTTTTACTCTACCAAAGGATAGAATTAATTAAGACCATTAATTTAAGTGAGAATAAGGTGAGGTGAGAAGGGGATCCAAATTCATAAATATAATGTAAAACAAATTGAAATTTGTAGATAACTAAAAAAAAAAGTAAGTTGAAAACATTTAAAGATATGCATGTCTTTTCTTGTAAAACAAATACAAAAAACTACAATTTTTTTCTATTAAGTTTTAAACTATTCGCGTCTGTGGGTTCGGGTTTGGATTTTTGTCAGACCCAGACCTAGATTCGATATGGTTTACTTTGTTTGTTCCTAGACCCAACCCGTGACCCGAATAGTGAGACCTAGACCCGACCCATCGGGTTCGGGTTGGTACTTGTGGGTTCGGGTGAAATTACCACCGACTCTATTGCTACACAGAAAAGTTCTCTCAAAGCCTAATAATTACTTGAGATTTTCTCCTTACAATCCAATTTTATCTTTTCACACTCCTTTTCTAAATAAACTTCATTATAAAAACTTAAATTTTAAAACTTTCTAAGAAAAGTCCATTTTGTTCCAAAATTGTCCTTCTTATCTTTTGACACTCTTTTTTTGAAAACACTCCACATAAAAAAATAAAATAAAATAAAAAGTATTTAAAAAAAAAAAAAAAAGCAAAATCATTTTGTTTCAATATTTTTCATTAAATACAGAAATTGACAATTATTTATTTATTTAACTCTTTTTTCAAAAAGTTTATGAATCAACAGTTAATTAAAAAAAATCTGAATTTTTTTTCTTATTGTTTGTTTATGCAAAAATTAACACTTTAAAATTTGTTTGTTTCTTGTTGTAAATCATTCTCATCACTTTTCATTTTAGAATCAAATTAAATAAAACTTTAATGATATTGAAACAAATGTTTTATAATCAAATTTACTACATATTGGATCTTTTCTCTATCATCCTGACGGCCCATGGTTTTTTCCTGATTTAGGGTTTCCACATATGTCTAGTGTTCATGTGTAATTGATTTATTTTCTCTCATCTTATTTTTCTGCTAATAGACATTATTTGTTATGTTGGTGATTATTAGGCATGTGCTTCCATGTTTATAGACTTTTCCCCACAACGGGTACATGAGTAGTGTCGGTGTTTGCTAACAAATTCGAGCTTCTTCAATGCAAAAATCAGAAAAAGTTTATTATATAGTAGAACTTTCTCTGTCATCTTGACGGCCCGTGATTTTTTACCCGTTTTGGATTTTCCACGTATATCTTGTGTTGTGATTATTTATTTTCTCATCTATTTTTCTACTGTATTGACGTTATTAATTGCTATGAGTTATGGGCGAGTATTAGGCACGGCGTTTCCGCATTCATCGGTTCAGAATCCCCAACAAATAGAACTTGAATATAAAATATGAATATTTGCATAAATTCCACATATCCGATGTTGATACATGGAAAAAACAAAAAATAAGGTCAGTTAACTGATAATTGAAATGAAGAATTAGCACCAAACATGATCTTTGAACTAATAAAATAGAACCAATTTGCGAGAAAAGACTTAGTCATACGCTTACATCTATGAAAAGTTAATTGATATTATATCTTTATTTTCTAAACGATCAAGTTTACTTTTGATCATTAATTGACAATTTCCTCACAAATTCTCCTGCAGGGTGCTTTCATGAAAGACAAGGTCATACTTAGTGGGCACCTAATCTCTTGTTGATAGAAGAAAGGATGTGATATTTTGAATAACTAATATTTTATAGCCTTAATCTGGCCAGGCTCTTATGTGGATTACTAAATAAAGAGAATGTATGTCATCAACCACTAAATCACTATATAAAGGGATCCAACAATGTTTGCAATGAAACACACACAACAAATAGTAGCTCCAATTATGGGAACCCCGACACAGCCGAGGCAATGGCCTCTTTTGGTTTCTGCTTTGGCATTTTTACTCATAGCCACCGCTGCAGCCACCAACAACGAGCCCACATATGAATCCCCACCACCTTACGAGTATAAGTCTCCGCCACCACCAGAAAAGTCTCCTCCTCCACCTTACTACTACGACTCACCTCCACCACCAAAGCACTCTCCACCACCACCTTACTACTACAAGTCTCCACCACCGCCTAAGAAGTCTCCTCCTCCACCATACTACTACGATTCACCTCCACCACCAAAGCACTCTCCACCACCACCTTACTACTACAAGTCTCCACCACCGCCAAAGAAGTCTCCTCCTCCACCATACTACTACGACTCACCTCCACCACCAAAGCACTCTCCACCACCACCTTACTACTACAAGTCTCCACCACCGCCTAAGAAGTCTCCTCCTCCACCATACTACTACGACTCACCTCCACCACCAAAGCACTCTCCACCACCACCTTACTACTACAAGTCTCCACCACCGCCTAAGAAGTCTCCTCCTCCACCACCAAAGCACTCTCCACCACCTCCTTACTACTAAAAGTCTCCACCACCACCGAAGAAGTCTCCACCTCCACCATACTACTACACGTCTCCACCACCACCTCCATACCACTATTAGTCACCTCATCGATATCCAATCATATGGTTGGTTCATAAATCTATTTATGAAGAATAACTAAACTCATCTCTATGTTATCTATTATTTGTTTCGCATTTATTGTTTTGAATAATAAGGGCTTGTAATGGTGAATCTTCTGAATGCACCTTTTATTGTACCATTTGTTATAATCAATGAAAATCAATTAGTTGAGTTTGTATAACTACAGTACTATGTTTCTCTCTGATTCCGGAATGTATTTTTTATGGGTGGCTCTAAGGATGGCAACGGGTCGGGTCTAGGTCGGGTCTTACAAGACTCAAACCTAAACCATTGAAAATATTTTAGAACCTAGACTTGAATATGTTCACGGGTTCGGGTCTGGGTTTGGACCCGCAGGTCTTAAGAAGACCCGCCCCATAGACCCGTGAACATAACCTGATGAAGACAAATGGAATTGAAACCCAACCCAAAATGCATGAGACATGAGAAATTGAGAACCCACACTAAGAAAGTTCCACCAATCATAGCAGCTTGTTATATAATGAAAAGCAAAGATATTTTATGCATAAAATAAAGCGAGAGATAGAAATATATTGGAAAGACGATGTCAACATTTTACATATAAAAATAAAATCGGATCCTCTCCTCAACTTAATTAATTGTCATCGCTTTAATATTCTATTGTCACGTGTCTAATATAGCAAATCAATAGTCTGGATTATTTCTAATAATATTTATATTTTTACTCTACCAAAGGATAGAATTAATTAAGACCATTAATTTAAGTGAGAATAAGGTAAGGTGAGAAGGGGATCCAAATTCATAAATATAATGTAAAACAAATTGAAATTTGTAGATAACTAAAAAAAAAGTAAGTTGAAAACATTTAAAGATATGCATGTCTTTTCTTGTAAAACAAATACAAAAAACTACAATTTTTTTCTATTAAGTTTTAAACTATTCGCGTCTGTGGGTTCGGGTTTGGATTTTTGTCAGACCCAGACCTAGATTCGATATGGTTTACTTTTTTTGTTCCTAGACCCAACCCGCGACCCGAATAGTGAGACCTAGAACCGACCCATCGGGTTCAGGTTGGTACTTGTGGGTTCGGGTGAAATTGCCACCGACTCTATTGCTACACAGAAAAGTTCTCTCAAAGCCTAATTAATTACTTGAGATTTTCTCCTTACAATCCAATTTTATCTTTTCACACTCCTTTTCTAAATAAACTTCATTTAAAAACTTAAATTTTAAAACTTTCTAAGAAAAGTCCATTTTGTTCCAAAATTGTCCTTCTTATCTTTTGACACTCTTTTTTTGAAAACACTCCATCATAAAAAAATAAAATAAAATAAAAAGTATTTAAAAAAAAAAAAAAAAAAAAAAGCAAAATCATTTTGTTTCAATATTTTTCATTAAATACAGAAATTGACAATTATTTATTTATTTAACTCTTTTTTCTAAAAGTTTATGAATCAACAGTTAATTAAAAAAAATCTAAATTTTTTTTCTTATTGTTTGTTTATGCAAAAATTAACACTTTAAAATTTGTTTGTTTCTTGTTGTAAATCATTCTCATCACTTTTCATTTTAGAATCAAATTAAATAAAACTTTAATGATATTGAAACAAATGTTTTATAATCAAATTTACTACATATTGGATCTTTTCTCTATCGTCCTGACGGCCCATGGTTTTTTCCTGATTTAGGGTTTCCACATATGTCTAGTGTTCATGTGTAATTGATTTATTTTCTCTCATCTTATTTTTCTGCTAATAGACATTATTTGTTATGTTGGTGATTATTAGGCATGTGCTTCCATGTTTATAGACTTTTCCCCACGACGGGTACATGAGTAGTGTCGGTGTTTGCTAACAAATTCGAGCTTCTTCAATGCAAAAATCAGAAAAAGTTTATTATTTTTCAAGGACATTGGCTCTCATAAATCAAATGAATTTTAATGGATAAAATATTTCAGATATTCAAATTATGGACAAATTAAATTCTTTGAACTCTAAATTCAAAATTGAACAACAAAGTCACGATTATTGGAGAATCAAAAGATATCAATGTCATGGTGTTAGATGAATTGATGGGTTCACTACAAGACCATGAACAACACTTTGATGACAAATCTAATATTGAGGTACGACTAAGCATATAACATTTCAAAGCAAAAGTTCAAACTCTGTTAACAACATCACAATAAATTTAAATTTAAATGCTTACAAATAGATAACAATCGGAACACAATCAAAACGCATTTTGGGAGAGAGGTAAGAAGCAAACCTAAGGAATAGATATGTTTGTTAACAAAAAATCAACGCTTTGATGACAAAGTTACTGTGGAAGTGGTTGAAAGACATGTATGTCTAGTTGTGCATGTAACTCTGCATGAACCTTTATATCAAGCTCCAAAAAATGCTACATTATATTTAAACGGTTAAACCTATAATAGTGCATTAGGCATCTACAGTATCACCTATGAAAGACACTGTTACGTGCACAATTGGATCAAAGGGGAAATGGTACTGGTTTACTTCGAGAGAAACCAAAATCTTCAAAATGTCAGAGTAAACTAACACTTTAATTTCAGGAATAATTCTAATCATATTTTTATTACTGCAAGCCATAATTTATACAACTGAGTTGACAAACATGAAACAACTAAAACTCTAAATGACATCTGATTAGATTGGGTAACTGCAATCTAATCTTATTAAACAATTATCAATAAATAATCCTAAAAAACTAAAACAACTAAATCCTATCTTTTATTCTAGGAATTATCAAAACTAATCCTAAAAATAAAACAAACTAATTTTATTTTAGCTTGCACGTAACATTCCTTCCCCCATAAAACATCCTTGTCCTCAAGGATACTGATTGATAGTGAAATTCGGATCATCCCACTCCTTCAGCCCACTTTTCATTTGTTAAATTTGCATCTCCTTCATCAAACCAGATTCCTTCAATAAGAAATAATTTCTTACATTTGTGGTTAGGTCCAAATTTGTTATTGCAGATAAAGCACAAACCTATCTCCTTTTTTTTCAATTCGTCCGGACTCAATCTTGTAACTGATGAAGAGTTGTTCTTGTAAATTGTTGGTTTTTTCTGAATGAGTCTCTTTGTGCCTGTTTGAATTGAACCGGTTGAAGTTGAAAGTGTTGACTTGGACGATTGTACAGCCATTGTTATTGGTTTTGATACTTGAACATCGATTGTTGATGTCTTGCGAACTTGAACGTAGTGTTTGATTGCGGAATCATCAACTTGTAGATCTCTTTGTTTATGAACCCGAGTCTGAGACTCAAGGAGTTGCTCAAAGCGAGCATTCAAGGCCAAGAACATTTCTCTCATCTCCTTTCAGAGTGTTACAAAAGAAATCTCCAAACGACCTTTGATCCATAACCGGCTCTGATACCAACTGTTACCCATATATAATTATATATCACATAAATTTCAAACGTTTAATATGACCAATACATCACAGACTGACCAAATTAGTTAAATCACCAAACGACCAAATATATTACAGAATAACGAAAATCTTTCTTCAATTTGCATTCTCCCATGCCCAATACTATGCACATGTGAATACTCTAAAAAATAGCAAATAACATCCATAATTTCAATAACATATACATAATATATATATTGATAACAATACAAAAACAACAAATGAATTGTATTTTCTTAAAGGAAAAAAGGAAAAAAGGGGATTTCATTGCCGTAACTACTTCACATATTTGGAATCCATGAAAATTAGAAGAGAAGAGTTATATATATATATATATATATATATATACAGATTTTTTATTATCAGTTCGTCCTGACAATAAATATATTAGGACGAAGAATGTGGACCACTAGATTTACATACTTTGACTCAAAGTGTATGCATTTATCAAAACTTCTCCATAATATGTGGTCCACATTCTTCGTCCTGATATATTTATTGTCAGGACGAACTGACAAATGGGTGGAGTCTACTGAAACCGTCGAAAATGGGTCAACTGAGACAGTTTTCTTTTCTTCTTCTTCTTCACAAATGGGTGGAGTCTACTGAAACCGTCGAAAATGGGTCAGCTGAGATGGTTTTCTTTATGTGTGGAGTCTACTGAAACCGTTGAAAATGGGTCAACTGAGACGGTTTTCTTTTCTTCTTCTTCTTCTTCTTCACAAATGGGTGGAGTCTACTGAAACCGTTGAAAATGGGTCAACTGAGACGGTTTTCTTTTCTTCTTCTTCTTCTTCTTCACAAATGGGTGGAGTCTACTGAAACCGTCGAAAATGGGTCAACTGAGACGGTTTTCTTCCTCTTCTTCTTCTTCTTCTTCTTCTTCACAAATGGGTGGAGTCTACTGAAACCGTCGAAATTGGGTCAACTGAGACGGTTTTCTTTATGGGTGGAGTCTACTGAGATCGTCGAAAACGGGTCAACTGAGACGGTTTTCTTCTTCTTCTTCTTCTTCTTCCAAGCAAATTTAAGCAAATTTCACCAATAGAAAATGAAAACAAAACAAAAAATCTAAAATCCAAACAAATTTCACTGCGATGTTGATCGATCCATTTCTATACATGTTTTAAGCCCCTATTCATATTATTTATGCTTTGTTCTTAAGTGAATTAGGTTGTTTAATGTGTTTGTTGAGCATGTGTAGGTCCATTCCATTCAAGTGGTGTTAAATCTTATTTTGGAAGAAAATAAGTCAAAAGATGGAGAAAATGAGCAAATTGGAAGAAACCATGGAAAGATGATTTTGGCCAGTGCAGAATTGTAAAGTTTCGGGGCCCATATCTATCAGATCCGATTGAATTATGTGTCCTACCACCTATGGATTGAAAGCCCCGGAAATCTAGTTTTCAACGCACTTTTCAAATCGCAATTTCGATTTTCCTAGAAGAAGTTATGACTGATTTAGTAACTGAAGGTCAGAGCTAGAAAGTCCACCGCGGCCCAGACCGCCGTTCGTGCACAAGTGTCTATGGAGCGACCTGGGCAGCGGTAAAGAGCAGAGGAACTCCGCTGCCTATGTAGCTACCGAGGCAACTTGCCTGCGGAGCTACCTAGGGAGCGATCGTGCATAAACCGTGTTCGCTCGGGATAGCAAGTGACCTATTTTTGAGAGAAGTATATATTGAGAGAGAGCCACACAAGGGGATTCGACCTAAAAATACCATTCTTTCACATTCATTCATTCCATTAATTCTTTCATTCAATTCCATCCATCCTTGGAGGATTCTTGGAAGCAAGAAGAAGGAGATTTCAAGACAAGAGCTCACATGACCAATATGGGTTTTCTCTTTAACTCTTCTATGTTTTTATCTTCTCCATTGATGTGTAACTAAACCCTTAACTAGGGGATTGATGTAACCGATTTTGGATAACTCTATGTGAACAATTAGTCTATCTTTTGTTAATCAATTGGGTTTTAGTTTTGCTTATTGAATTAATTGCTCTATTCTACTTGCTCTTATTATTTTGTTACCGCAAGTGATTTGAGTTTGTGGCTTAGTTTATCCATGAGATTAGGGTTTAGATGTAGATGATTGTTCCATTTAAATCTTAATCACAAGCTTAATAAACAAGTAAATTGATATATGCATGACCGTGTTGTGTTAATTTGGCTTAGAGTTTTTTGTAAAACAAAGGTTTTAACAATTACTCATTACATGACCGTGTGTGAGTAGTGGGAAGAACCCTAGATCATTATTCTGTTGTTTATTACATGACCGTGTGTGAATAATGGAAAAGATCTTCGAACTTAATTGAATTATCTTAAAAACAAGCCCGTAAACTGGATTAAAGTGTTTAACGAGACTGATTGTGAGCATTGTGTCTAAGAAAGGTGCATCGATTCCCTAATATTTCTCTCCATATTTTCATCCCTTGTGTGATCTTTGTTTAATTTTAGTCTTTAGTCCAAGCATTCATAATTTAGGTTAATATTAGAATTCAACAAATTTTCAAAACCAAGCACTATGCAATTTAGTTTTTCGCACTTAGAGTAAAACCTTGCTAGATTAGTTGACCTTCGACCGATAGAATCACCAATCCCAGTGAATGAACTTTCTTAGTAAATTGAATACAGATTTTACTACATCAGATATACATCATCATCCAAGCAAAACAACTTGATGAATTCTTTTTTTGCTTATTTATTCTTCTTCTTCTATATCATCATCCAAGAAAAACAACTCGATGAATTTTTTTTTTTTTTGTTTATTAAATTTAAGCACATTTAACTAATAGAAAATGAAAACAAACCAAAAAATCTAAAATCCAAACAAATTTCACTGCGATATACATCATCATCCAAGAAAAACAACTCGATGAATTCTTTTTTGTTTATTTCTTCTTCTTCTTCTTTGAAGCGAATTTAAGCAAATTTCACCAATAGAAAATGAAAACAAAACAAAAAATCTAAAATCCAAACAAATTCCACTGCGATATACATCATCATCCAAGAAAAACAACTCAAATTCTTTTTTGTTTATTTTTTCTTGATTCAATTTCACACTTTGTCTCAAAAATGGGTGTCTCTTTCAAACATCAATCCACACTCTTCTTCTCTGCCTCAAAACCAACAAAATCGGAATACCTGATTCGCACTCTCGCCGTTTTTTGGGAACTTCTGGCATGCCTGATTCGTCAAAGCTTTTAGACTCGAGTCAGTCCCGTGTTTCAAGAACACATGACAACATCGTGAGGGGGCTTGGTAGAGGTCAAAAGTGTTGAGACCCAGAAACTCGGGAGAGCGAGTGGTGTGGAGAGTATCTTTGTAGACAAAGAGGACGATGTCAGATCGGTGGAGGGATTCGGCTTGAGCCATGGTTGGCGGTTGTGTAGGTGAAGACAAAAGAATCAGGGGTGAGGGAGAGATTGAAGTCTGGATGTGTACCAATGACGATCTGGAATGGTGTGAATGTGGAGAAGGAGATTGAAAAATGTTTTTTTAATTGTACTTTTATATTAATTTCATTAAATTAAAACATTACATTAGAAAAAATACACCCTTTAATAATAATAAACTTATTGACTCGCTTTTTATTCAAATAAAAAAAAAATTACAATAGAAAAAATAATAGGAAAATTACAATTTTTGATATTCTTCGGCTAACCTACCAGACATATTTTTTTTCGTTTTCATTTTCAGAATCAAGCTTTCATCATATGCTACCAGAAGCATTTTCGGATCTTGAAATTGAAATCAAAATCACTTTTTTCATTTCCATTTTTCTTTTCGAAAAACAGTAAATGAAAATCACTTATAGGACGCGCTCTAACTCTCTTGCATAACGGCCCATTAATAATACAATTCTTGTATTGTAGCTAAAACCCGTTTTTAAAATGTTGGTTAAAAAAGATTTCTTAAAATCAAATCGGTGATGAGATGAGATTGGTCCGGTGGTAAAACCCCTCACACCTACACCATAAGATTGCGGGTTCGAGTTCGAGTTCTCACCCTCCCTAGAAAAACCCTCAATTTATGTAATAGTGTAATACTTCAACAACAAAAAAATCAAATTGGTGATTTATAAATTTACCCAACAATAGGTACTAAATTGATAATGAAAAACAATTATATGGGAGGCAATATGGGCCACGACCCGGTGACACGACACGATATTTACGGGTTTGGGTTAGATTTTATTGGGTTCGGGCCACTAACGGGTCAACACGTTAAACCCATTAAGTAAACGGGTCGTGTTTGGGTTGAACCCCACCCAACCCGCTAACCCATTTAACATGATTAAATATCAAGGATAAATATGTAATTTACAAATATATAGATCAGAAACCCTAAATATTGCTTTATCTTTTAAGACCTACTCATAATTACTTATCAAAGAGTGCAAGTCTTTGTATTCTAAGTCTCCAAAGAAAAGGGTATTCTCAGCTCCATTATTTTAATTATCATTTTTTATACTTTATATTGTGTCGCATCCTTGTATGGTTTTTTCTTAGAAATTTAATATGTTAGCTTCATGTTTAGACATGGCGCCGGTTTCGATTCCCGGTTTGGAATCGGCGGTCCCAATTCTGGCGGTTCAATTCCTCTTTTTGTTTTTTTTACCCAATCACCTTCATCGATTATCCAATACATTACCCAGCCCAAATCATAACCCAAACTATATAAACCACACTTCATGTTTGAAAACCTAACACGTAGCTCCATTTCAAAACTCCTTCTCTCACTTCAAAATCCACCAACAAATCCTCAGATCTCTCTCTACAGCCCATCTCTGTTTCTGTTCGAAATCCACAACAATTTCTCATAAAACCCTAAATCAAATCCTTCGAATCCCTAATCAAATCCTTTGAAACCCTAAATCAAATCATTCGAAACCTCAAATCCCCAATCCTTACAACTTACAAGATCAAAGAGAGAGAGCCGAGAGGGATCAAATAAGAGATCATAGAAAGAGATTTTTGAGGGATTTTTGAAGAAAGTTTTAGAGAGAAGTCAGAGGTTTTGTCACGGTTTGATGAGAGAGAAGAAGATTTTGAAAGTGAAGTTGAATCTAGGGTTGCTGTTTGAGAAAGAGAAGTTTAAATAGTCTGGTGAATAAACTCAAAACGATGTGTCGTTTTGTCCAACATTTAAAAAAATATATATGGTACTGGAACCGTCGGTTTTAGAATCGGAATCAGAACCGAACCGGCAATTCTAGGTCGGTTCTACATTTTTGGGAACTAGAACCGCCCCGGTTCAATTTCGGTTCCGGTTTTAACGGTTCAGTTCCATGCTTTGAATCGAACAGGCGTCATGTCTATTCATGTTTTTATGGGATTTTATTTTGAATCAATTTTTTTATTATTTTCATTTATTAAATGAGTTTTGTTGGACTAAATAATGTAAAAAAAAAAAAAGTTAAAAGATTTAAATTACTTTAAAATTTTAAATCACAAATGAATTAATGGAATTGTAATTTATCATAAGAATCATAACTTATAAATTAATGGGTTAAATGGGTCTTATCAAGTAACTCATTAATTAATGAAGCGTGTTTGGGTTTCATCCTATGACACGATAAGCTTAACGGGTCGTGTTTGGGTTTATACAAACACAACACGATAGCCCATTTTGCCCCATAACAATTAAGGACCGATTGGGTTGAAAAACAAAAGTCACAGATTCATTGAAATTAAGAAATAATATAGGTACTCATTTAATAATTATCCTCTTTAATATTACAGGTTTAGCTTATAGTCAAATAATAGAAATATAAGGACTGGATGTAGCAATACTTTGAAAACGGAGGGTGAAGTTGCAAATAAGCGGAAAAATAATGAAAAAGGAACGATAAAAAGCCCTAAAGAACTATGGAGTTGTAACCAAAGGGAAGGAATAAGGGTTTATAGATGAGAGAGTGAAGAGAAAAGAAAGCGAATACTTGAAGCGGCGATTAACATGTGGAGACGAAAACCTGAGGGGATCATGATGTCCTTTTTTTTTTATATATAAATTTTAGTTTTCAATCTGAATTCGTTTATTTTGTCGCTCGTCTTCCTTATTTTTCTCTCATATTCTCTCCCTACGATTCCGTCGATCCTTCCCTCTGGACCTCGTGATGATGCTTGTCAGATCTGAAGGTTTCTTCGACATTGTTAACCTAAAATCTCCTTGATTTATGTTTCTCTTTTTTATGATTTTCTGGGAATTTCTATTGGATCTCACCCGATTCGACAACCCCCACTCGAATACTCGAACATGGGGCAGAGGTGTAATTTTAGGGATGTTTTAATTTTATTTTATTTTTTCTTCATGTAATTAGGTTTTTTTTTTTTTTTTTTTTTTTTTTTTCTCTCTCTCACTCTCTCTGTCCACTGTCTAGAGTCTAGACCATGGTATTTTTTTATTTTATTTTTAAGATTGTCATTAGTAAGATTCGAACCGCTGAGTTTGAAGTCATTTGTCAAGTTCCAAGCTTGTTCATCAACCAGCTATATTAGTGAGACATGTAATTAGAGTTAAAATGGGTAAACTAGGGGAAATGAAGACTAATTTAAAAATAAAATTGGGATCATCAAATGGGGATGAAATTCATCCCTATCCCTATCCCTATTTGTGATTGACTTTAAATAGGATTACACTAAACAATCTCAGAAGGATGATGATTTTTGAGCAAAGGAGGATGTGGGTAATACTATAAGAATCCTCAAAAATAATTAAATTAAATTAATTTCGGAAATATTTAAATTGGAATTTAGAATTAATAAATAAATAAATAAAGTGAAACCAAATGTTTCCCGACTTTCATCCACATTCAATTCCACAACTGGGTGTACAATAATCAAAAGTTCATAAGATTTTTTGGCAACTATGCTCCAAGATTAAAAACTTGATTGCTAATTCCAGAAGATCATTTCAATCAGACCGACGATGAGAATAATTTGCCACAGTAATGACTAAGAGTATTTGAAAGAACGCTGATAATGATTCAGAAAACCTGTGAATCGTTTATGGAAAAAAAGTTGTATTACCGATTTACAACAACCCAAACTCAAACGCGTTTCCAAAAACAGCTTTGATCTCCTGAGGACTCGATCATGCAAGACCAACCATTATATGTTTCACACAAAAATCAATGTCAATACATCAAAATGAGACAACCGACTTGGAATTTGAGGAGGGTCGCAATCGGGACAAGGCAGTATCACTTTCTTCAGCCTCATCAAAAACCATGGCCTTCTGGGTTATATTCTTCCTGAAAATCACACAACTAACAAAATCAGATTCATATAATCGAATCTGTACTGATAAAGTTAATACTGAACTAACATAATATACACGAAAAGATACTAATAAACTCAATGCCGCAATAATTCAAACTAGTACATGTATTTTTTTAGCACTCCAGGAAGCCAACAATAAAAGTAAATTGATGCATCAATTCTTTATAAATACCTTCAAAATAATGGATATGACTTATGAGCATGAACAAGATTGCAAAGGTAAAATCATCAATTACCATAACTTTCTCAGCATTACTATTTGGCATACCGAGTCTTCTACTCTATTGTTCATAATCTATAATAAGGTAATAGGTCATTTACAACATAAAAATATGGGAATTTTCAACATGGCTCTGAAATAAACTAGACAGATAACATCATCAATTATGCAAAGCCAGCAAAAACTTTCAATTACCGGTCAATGTTTCTTCTGAGGAAAAGAGGGTTTGGGGATAAACATATTTGGCTTAGTGAATACTTTATCAGTTGATAGCACAAAGAGGTCGTCAGCCAAGGAACAATCATACCTTTGAGAAATGATAGTCTCTTCGGACAATGCCTTTTCTAATCTCTCCTCAAATGGTGTTGCATGCCAGCTCACTTTTTGATCCTGCACACAAAACCAACAGTTCTTGTAAGTAGCAATGATGACAACACAAATAACATAAACATACATAAATAAATACACACACACGAAACCATAAGAGTACCTCCTTGTATTTGTTAGTCGAATTTGGAATGCCATTCCCATCCCACCACTTGGGCAAGATGTTAGAAGTCTCATCCTCATTCCAGTGAGCAGCAACCATCCCTATGATAGGCCTGTCCCCCGGAGTTCTACCAAAATAAGGATTTTTGCTGGAAGCACTTGCAAGATTTTTACTATTGTCATCAAAAGTGGATGCTACCACATTCAGGTCTTTTGCATTTGAACGTTCTTTCATCCTCACTTCTGTCTTAGGGGACGCATTTTCTGGTTCAGAAGACTCTCTCCACTCGCCTGGTAGGTGGTAAGAGTCATTGTCCTCCTCCGGTACCTTCCATTGAGAAACATTATCAACGGTGCTCGAAACTGAATACACATATTGAGACCTGATTTGAGTATTCCCATCTGCCAAACTTCTAATGTTTGCTGGAAAAACAGTTCCAGGTGTTTGCATCTCATCAGATAATTTCAATGGTGT
This sequence comes from Acer yangbiense, assembly GCA_008009225.1. Classification (NCBI taxonomy): domain Eukaryota; kingdom Viridiplantae; phylum Streptophyta; class Magnoliopsida; order Sapindales; family Sapindaceae; genus Acer; species Acer yangbiense. Next base: position 32,673,731 of record CM017769.1, on the reverse strand, counting down.
TGGATTAGGTGAAGGTTTTGACACACTATGAATGCCTGGGGATTCATAATTCTTTGAGTTCTGGTTGACATTGCCAGATGAGCCTTTAGAAGAAGATTCATCAAAATCACATTCAAAACGCACAGACTTGTTCTTGCAAGGGACATTTGAACCCGAAACCCATGGTGAAACAAAATTTGTTTTGTCATCTGTCTGATAGGCTTGAAAAACCTTGGCTGTGGTATTACCAATCTCTATGTCGGTGCCTTCAGTATAGCTGATAGGTACATTGGATACACAGCTGCATTGAAGAAATGATATTGGACATCCATTAGGCAGATATGGAATCTGCAGAAATTTATTCAAAGGTATACTGTAAAACAAAAATGCAAATTTCAGGCATGTACACTTCTAAGAAACCTCATTTTAGTAAAAGATAGAAGCATCAGAAAGTTTCACAGAAAGTGGACTGGATGGCCAAAATCAGTTTCTTAGCTAATCACAAAGTAACCCTCGCGGCTGAGATTTAGTTAAGATATAGTGAACTCCCTTACATATCTTAATCTGACCTCGATGAGAAATTATCGTTTATAAATTGGAAGATGAAAATTAATAAAGCATAAATTTGAACCTGCTTGGTGTGTGTTCCAAAGAAGCGGACCCCCTTCCCCACTCCTCAGAAAGTTTGATTGGAGTAAGAGGCTGTTCACATTGTCTTTCCAACTGAAGCTTTTTGATAGACGTATTAGGAAGCCATGAATTGAATTTTGAAGGTTCTGATTCATCATAATGAGGTGAACCTTTTAACTTCTGAGATGCTTTCCGGATTTCAGCAGGAGTCTCAGGTAAAGTACCACAAGCTTTGAGAAACTTGGCCTGCAAATAAAGTTCATACTATCAAGAAAAACTCGAAGTGGAAGTTTGGTTGACCAAGTTTGATCCATGTATATATCAATCAACCCTTGTTTAAAATAAACCTTTGATTGTAGATTTGTAGTAACCAGTAAATATGTTAAACCCTATGCCATGCTTGTAGTAACAAAAAGTTTTGTTTTTTTTAGACAAATTGTAGTAACAGAAAGTTAAAAAGCCCTGTTACGAGTGCCTAGCACAATGCAATAATAGAAATTGGTAGAGAAACGCAAAGAAGACAAGATTCAAACACCTAAACAATCAAAAGCATTCCCAATAAACAAATCTAAAAATCCTTCCATCCAAAATTGAAAAGATAATATAGACTAATGTAACAAGAAAACTCAAACTCCCCCAACCGAGAAAAGAAGATAGCAATCAATCAAAGTGAATTTGTACGAAAGCAATATCAATTTCCAGCAAACATGACTTCATATAGACATGTTTGCTTGCTGAACCAAGTAGAATTTTAGAATAATATAACATTCGGAAACCCAGATCATGCTTAATTTTCTATTTTCCGAACCAAAATTATGACATGATCTAAAACAGGTGTTGGTAATTTGCAAGATAATGTTACTTAAAGTGCAAAACCCTTAGGCCAAGGACATGAAGCAAAAATTGGGCACGCTAAACAAATAACAGAACATGAATTTTGCCTTATCTTTTTAATATAAACAAATGATTTCTTCTAACCTCTAACATATAATTTCCAATCTATAATCTTTAAATTCTTTGTGTCTTTCCCAGCTCTAAGTCCAGCAATTAAATATGTTTGGTAGTATTTCATGATAATTATCAAAGCTAAGTATAACTATGCATTTGCTTTATAAAATCAACACACCACAGCTTGTTCTCGAGAAGCATATATTAAACAATTTCATCACCAACACATGTACTTCCACATGCATAATAAACATAGTCTGATTACGAAAATTAAATCGCTAACAGTAGTACATAAAATTACCACTAAAATATTAAACCAATTAATGATACCTCGTCCCTGAGTCCCTTGTCGATTTGTGGAGATCCTAAATGGTGATTTTCCCTGTGGCTGCACCGCGACTCTTCTTTCTCTTCAAAAACGAACACACAAAAACGAATTTTAATCAAAGAGAAGAAGACACAAGCTAAGCAATATAAGTTTTCATGAAAAAAAATAAAATCACCTTCAGCTAAAAATAGAGACGATAAACGATTGTTTGCTATCACGGGTTCCTGATGAAATTAAACATGAAAAAAAATAATCATAATTTCGAAATTGAAAGCAGCAAAAACCCTAATAAGATTAAAGAACTGAAAAAATAAAATAAAAAAGCACAGCTTACAGAGAATTTAGGTCTAGTAGAATGAGAGAGACGAGAGCGATCGTCTCTGACACGAAAGCAACCAAAGAAACAACCCATGGCAGAGGACACCGATCTGTCAAGAAATCTCACTACCGATATGCAAATGCAGCGAATTTCACGATTCAACAATCTGCATATCATATCAATCAAAATCAACTCAATTAATCTTATCCTTGTCAATGTCAAAAACGAAACCCTATCTTTTTTTTTTTTTTTTTTTTTTTTAATATTGCGGGGTCTTTTGGTTTTAATCATTCATTTCACAGTGTAGAGAGTTGTTGGGTCGTTTTTGAAATTTGAACTATCAAAACGAGGGAAATATATGCCTCGTAAATGAAATTTATTCCTGTATTTCATAGCGTACGATACGTTATGTACTCGCCCTGGATTTCTGCCACGTGGTGAATCTGTGTAATGTGCAAGCTAGTATCAGCGAGTATCATGTACGTTACGAGTATCGAGAGAGAATATACGTTATTAACTTAGAACATCTTCAAAGACTCTTCTATTTTCACCCTTCAAATGTCTACTTACTTACCTATGTGGCAATTTGAAGAGTAAAAAAATAGGAACCCCTTCAAAAGACTCTTCAATTAGAAATAGGTTTATATTATTTTAATGAAAGCACTCAAATTCCTCCTCCCAACAAATCTAATTACCCTCCATTTTTTTCAAGTTAGAAATTATAATATGTTATTATTAAATATTCAATATTAGTCTCATTTTAAAGATCTTTATGAGACATTTCTAATTTATAAATTTTAATTATATAATTTTCATAATGATAAAATTTATAAATTAGAACTTATTATATATTAATTGAATTTAATTAAAAAGATAAAAAGATATAGATGTCAAATATTAATGATGATTTAATATAAAAACTAATATAATAATAATTGAAGAGGGAGAAATTGCTCTTCAATATTGAAGAGAGCGAAGTAAAATCTTATTTGAAGAATCTCATTTGAAAAGTCTGTTGAAACCAAATATACTGATGTGGCTTGTTTGATTTTAATAAATATCTCATTTGAAGAGCTTTTTGGTGATGCCCTTATTACAGACGGATTTTTATCCATTTATGTCATATTTTGGATCAAAAAATTCCAATTCAGCTTAATGTAATAAAAGAGAAATAATCAAAATTGTCTTAGAAAAAAAAAAAAAAAAAAAGAGAAATAACCAAAATCTTCCCTATATTTTGCATTATTCCCCAACATCCCTCCTCTGTTTTGCATTTTTTCCAAACATCTCCAACGTTAATTTTTTGTTAACTTAAGCAGCAAAAAGAAACATTCACCTTCAATCTAATGGAAATTATTGTTTTACCCTTAAGATATTTAAAAAATTATAATATATTACAAAATTATAAAAATTAGATTAAATTAAATTAAAAGTTATAACTCATCAAAAACGAAAGTAGAGGGGCACGCAAGCCCAAAAACACATTAATCTAAAAGGCACGCAGGCCTTAATAGAATATGAAACAAAAAATGAACCTAATTAATCAGATAAGCGGAATCATTCATTTCTGCCTCAACCTGTGGTATTCAAATAATTGGAGATATAAACATTAATTCCTGCATCTTGATTAGGAAATTGTTCAACTGTTTGACTCTCAATTAGATCATGATCTTCTGCAAGTGCATTAAATGCATTGGTTGTCACCGGAAACTGCCCTTCACCGATTGAGTCAACTTCTTAAAACCCAAATTTGTCAACTTCAAAATTGGCTGTTGTTTCCTGATTCATTTCCTGAGTATCAATCACATTTAATTCAAATAAATGTGGAGATAATTGGATGCTACCATTTTTGTCTCCACATTAATTACGGGATTTTCAAATTTTGGAATTTGCACAATTTCCACTTCCTCTATCGTTTCCTTATTTTGTGTGGGATTGTTTTGAAAGATTGTTTCTCCAATGCAACCTGCCTATTATGATAGCCTGAAAAATCATTGTTTACGACATCACATCTTTGATTTTGAATTTTGTATTCTATACCACTAGCTATACCGGTGGTGTTGGTTTTCGTGATAGGCCGATAAGTTTGCCTTGGATTTCTTGATCATGATCGACCTCTGTCAAAATTAATCTTCTTGTTCTTTTGGTAGCATCTAGCAGAGTCATAACCAAAAGTTTTACACTTCATACATCTCTTTGGAAGATTTTCATATATAACATCTACAAAGAAACCTCTATGGTCATCTCTCTCCACAAGAAATCGGGCATAAAACCCATATGCTTGATCCCTTATGGCTTGATCTAGTTGCAGAGGGATTTCAACTCTTCGTGCAATCTCCATGATTGTAGTTGGATGTCAGTATTCCGAGCATAGACCATATAACCTCACCCAAACTTGAGCATGTGATAATTGTTGATTATATGGATTAAAATCTGGTTGCCATTGAAAAATACAAAAAATACCGTTTGAAATTGAGCAAGAACCTCCACTCAGAACCTCTTCAAATCTTCTTCATTAGAAAAATGAATATCAAAATATCCTTTTGGGAATGGAGTAATCTTTCAAGGATTTTGGAGTTGCCAAATCGACTGCAATATAGATTTTAATTCACTAGACTTCAAAGGTACATAACTTTTTCTTAAAAGTAATGTCCAAAAAGATTTTTCTGACAATATTTAAGTCTTTCATGGACATATTTTTGACCGATGCGAACACACGTGATGTCCCTTTTCACAACTGACACTAGGAGAAGATTTAGTTGAACCTATGCTTCATCAGTTTTGAGCAGAGCTGCAAAAGTTTTCAGTTTTGATGATGGTTGTGGTAAAGTATTGGGAACATTTGAGAGAGGTGCAAGGAAATTCCATGGACATACTTTTAACGGAGCCACGTACAAGGCTACAAAAGTGAGAGAAAACTCAAGAGGGAGAGAAAGTCATCCATCCGAAAGAAGTTGATATTTTTGGTTTTAATGATTTTGTTATTCTTAATAAATTCGATTTTGTCTCTTAAAAATAAAATAAAATTTATGAAAGAATTTTATTTTTTGTTGAAACAGGGGAAAAATTGAATTAAATCTTATAGAATGTTTGATTATATCGTTACAGTTAGTTGAAAATGGTTTAAAATATTTTAATTCTACAAGACACGTTATCACTATTTTCTCATTTTAAAGTATTATTACGAGACACGATTTTTATGTTTTCATTCTTGAAATATCGTTTTCAATAATTACTACCGCACACACTTTCGAATCCAAAAATAGTATAAAAATCAAATTGAAAACATTATCGAACAAGCCCTAAATTTTCTAAAACTCATTTTCCAATCAAAATTGGTTTTCCAAAAACTATTGAGTTTAAGGAATTGCAAATTTCCTAAAACTCATTCTCTAATAAACATTCTATTTTAAAAATTAAAGGTTGGGATTTTTAGGTTGGATCGATTATTGGTCCAAGCCGAACAGACTCGACAAATGTTCAGTTTTCCATTATGAAAATCGAACATATCAAATTCTAGCACTAGCAAATAATGACGCCATTTGCTAGCTTTAAAAATCCGAGTAAGGACTCGGGGCTATCATCTGGTACTAGCAAATGATGACGTCATTTTCTAGCGAACTTGGCACTTGCGAGCACTCGTTCTCCCATTAGACATCATTGAAACCTATCGTATAGTCTACCGTTAGAAAGATTAGGAAGTCAGCTTTCTACAACAGTTTAGCATGCATGATTTGATGGTTTGTAGAAAACTTTATGGTCGTTTCAATGTCGAAAGGTCACTTTGGGTTTCTAAAAACCCAAGATCCAAAACTTCAAAATGATGTCTAATTGAAAACAACACAACCTAAATACATTCCAAGATAAGTATAACATGTACAACATTCTAAATCAAATCATAAAATGACTCATAGAATGAAATACATGAACATGAATGTGTGTATATGTGCTTTCCCAAGTTCTTTCAAGAGTTGAAAACTTGTGTAAAACATGCACTTAACTTGCGATCAATTCTCTTGCAGACTTCAAAAATGTTTGTAGAGTTGCTTGCTCCTAAAATGTGAGCAAGAATAACCAACCTAAGAAACTAATAAATATTACTTTTGTTACATAATAAAACTAACAGTACAAATAATTGCCCTAAGTCCCTAACATTTATTAATATAAATTTTTTATTTTAAATTTGTTACATTAGCTACTGCGATATATTTTATTATTTGTGTCCGGCCTGCTTAGAAATAAATATTATTATTTTAAATTTTATTTGTGAAATGAAGAAATACCCTCTAGTCATTACATATTAACGAAATTTTACTAATGGTAGGGTAAGGCCGTAAGGGGAGGTGAGTGCTAATTTTTACAAAAGTTATTTTTCGAATGTAAAAAGCCGAGTTGTTTGTTTTTTTCACTATAAGACTTATTGCTTTTTATATCTTAAATTAAGATAAATCAATTTGTTTGTTTTTCCAACTTATATCTTATTTTTAGATATATACATCTTTTAAAAAAAAGAATTTTTTTTTTACTTTTATCTTATTAAAAAAATGTTACTATAGAGTTTTTTTTTAGTAAATTTCCACAAATGTTCAATAACAATTCATACATTTACAATTTTATCTACACATAATAAAACCCTAAAAATAAATTTTCCAAAAATTCCCAATTTTGAAGAAACCCTAACACAACCTAACCAACTCAAGGGGGTGACGGCGGCATCGCCTCTTGGGACCGGAAGAGGCTGACCACCATCCTCCTACTCAATTTTTTATTTTTTATTTTTTATTTTTTATTATTAATTTAAAAAATAAAAATTATTTTGTTATAAATATCAAAGAATATTGAAAGGTTATAAATGGAAAATTTTTACATTTGTAATAAGTCATCCAAAATGAAAAAACAAACATATCATAATATCTTAATTTGTAAGACTTATCCATATGTCTAACAAATTAAAGTCTTATAAGACTTTAGATGAAAAAAAAAAAAAAAAAAAAAAAAAAGCCCATAAGTTTGTGTAATTAGTTTTATATATAAAATGAGTAATGTTAGGTTTTCCAAAAAATTTCCCAAAAAACTTCTCAAATTATGTGGCATGGTGAGTTGTTGGCATTACATCCCTCACCATATAAACTCATGATTTACAAGATGTTGACAACTCACAATGTCACATAATTTGAGAAGTTTTTAGGGAAATAATTTGGAAAGCCTAGCATTACTCATATAAAATATGACGAGATGAGGTTGGTCTAGTGGTATACTCCTCACACCTACACCACGAGGTCATAGGCTTGAGTCCATCTCCACACAAAAAAAACCCGAATTTATGTAATACAGTAATACTTCAAAAAAAAAGATAATATAAATTTCCTCAACTAATTAATTTGTTCCTATTTCTTGGCCAATATTGTCTAGTCGATCTACCAGACCGCTTTGGGCTTCCCAAACGATTTCAGCCTAATTTCTTATTCTGGGTTTTCCTTCAACTATATTTTGGGCTTAAAACTAATTTTTTTCTAAGCTGAATCAGACACATAAACACAAATGAATGCAAACAATAAGACAAGATACTACTGTACATGTGATTGATTTATAGCAAAATTCAAACATCAGAGATTGATCAGAGTGACAATCATTACAATAATTATGGCTTGGACTTTAAGCTATGTTTATCCACTTGAAATGAAGTTTGAAACATTCTTGTGTAGTTGTGTGAATCGAATTTTTCCTTGTAAAAGTTGATGGTGTAATTTAAATGAACACAATCATAGCCAATTTGAACTACTTTTAACATATATAGAATTTTGTCGATCTCTTTTCTTTTCTTTTCTTTTTCCTTTTCCACACTTTCTTTATATACTTTACAACACAAAGTGCATTGTATTTGTGATCCCTATTAGGCCAACGTACAACAAACTCATACTAGGAAATTATGTTTCTGACATTGTACTTAAGTTCGATATATGAAAATTTCGTGTACACAACTTCAATTTAACGATTCTTTATATACAAATATTTTGTACATAACTTTATCTTGCACGCATCCACCCTTACGTGTAGAAACTAAACGTAGACATTCATTCAATCACTAAAGGTAGAGCTTGAATTCTTGAATTCTTGGATTGTTTTAGGTCGAGGAGGGAATTTTATGCGAAAAATAAAATAAAATAAAATTTATAGAGGATATATATATATATATAATAAAAATAAAATTTCGAGGTATCACTATATCAAAGGTTCGTATATCGTATCAGAGGTTCTCAAGTCCCAAATTTCGAATTTAGTTTTGTCTATAATCATGTTGTATAACATAATAGAGAAGAAGTGTCTTTTTTTTTTCCCTTTCTTTTTTAATAAAGAAGAAGTGGCCAATAGGGGTGTAGCTCAACTGGTAGATAGACGAGCTTGGAACTTGGATAAATGATTCCCAGGTTAGAGGCTCAAATCATACCAATGACGAAAACTTTCAAAAAAATATTTGATCTCGAATTAATACATATTGTAAAATAAATAAATAAATAATAAATAAAGAAGAAGTGAGATTGGGCTCTATAAGCTCATCCCGGACTACAACTCTCACAAGAGAGGAGAGAGCACCCACACTAGTGGTGGAAAAATTTACATACATCCATGCATACACTAGGCCTTAAACCTTGGTGGTGAGGTTCCCTAAGGAAAGGTCCACCATATTGGCAAGGGACCATGTGTGCATCAACGTTTGTTTTTGTCCGACTAATCATCTAGAAGAAGCATTAGAATTTGACCTTTAATTGTATAGCTGGAGAGAAATGATGAGGATGATTATGATGATAAGAACTAAAAATCCGTACGAAGAATGGTAGCAATAAATCACGTCAAAAGATTGATGATGATAACTAATTCTGTCATCTTCTTAACCATTCTCTTACCTAATTTCCATCTGCATGCGCATGAAGCCAGTAATTCATCACCTACACTACATATATCCATTCATTTCCTTCACTTTATTGAATAAAATTAATTAATATGAAAAAATATCTAATAATTATATAGAAATTTACAGTCAAGTCTAGAAACAAAAGAAAAAAAAAATGCATATGCAAAACAAGGTGGGGGAAAAAGCAAAGAAACTTCGTAAACAGCCGATTATCAAGACGATAAGAAAGCCGACACCGATTGCAAACGAAATTCAATAGGAAAATAAAACATTCTTAATTCTTAATTCTCAATTCTCAAAAGAAGAAATCTTGGTTGTTCACATGACTTTACAATGCGTGCAAGACTTTCTGACCTTATTATGATATTTAAAAAGAGTAATGCTACTTTATCTAAATTTGGTGTCCAAATGATGTGACAACACTTTTAATCCATTCATTTAAATAATACAAATCTAATACAATCTAAATGAATAGATTATAATATTGTCACATCATTTGAACACCAGATTTAGATAAAATAGTATTTTTGATTTAAAAAACATGTGATGATCACTAGCATTTAATTTCTAACTAATTAAATTAATCTATTTTTATTCCAACACAACACAATTATATATATATATCCTCACAAATTATGGAAGGACTAAAAGTCGTCCACCTACTTGCATCAAATCAAACCAAAGTTTAATTAATTTCCACCATGTCGTGACAAAATATATCGAGGGAATGATTTCAATAAATAAATAAATAATAACATATATATATATATATACTTTGGAGCTGAACTGTGTGAATGGAGTTAGAACAGACGAAAGTGATTTTAAGATTCCCATTTGACTGACATAAATAAAAAGATAAATTATCAAGTAGTGGTTTCAGTTTCAGCAAAATTATCTAAATAAATTTTCTTTTTAATTAATTTATTTGTCACAACACACATGCCTTTGATTATAGAATATATGAGCGAGCAAGTATAACTATACAATTAAAAATCCTTAGCCAAATTTGAATATTTTTGTTTTACGTGCATGGACGGGTACTGATGACCATCATCGATTCAAATTAAAGCTCCTAAATTCTAAAATTATGAGGCGCCGAATTTTGAAAAGACAACGATAGTGCATTAGTTAATACATGTACTTAAATGTACAATTTTTATATTATCAGTTTGAACTGACAAAAGATATATCAGTTCCTTGTATGTGGATCATTAGATTTAAATACTTTGACTTGACTACATGCACTTGTCAAAGTATCTTTTAAATCCAATGGCCCACATACAAGGAACTGATATATTTTATATCAGTTCGAACTGATAATAGAAAGACTGCTTAAATGTATTCAACTTATAACCACCATGAATAATCTTCAATAATTCTAGCTTATTTTAAAAGTTCAATATATATATATATATTCTCTTATAGGGATCCCTTATTTTAACATAAAGTAAAGACTGTTTTAAAATCTATCGATTTTAATGAATTTTGATATGATTTTTTTTTTTTTTTAAATGAAAAATTTAATGAAATCTACTTGATGATTTCAATAACATATTAAATATAATTTAAACTGTAAAAATGCTAAAATAACCCAACAGTACTTAATTGATCGAGAAGCTGCCATGCGATGTCCTGATGCGTAAAATATTAAAAACCTAGCTTGATTTTCTTGCATGCTCATTGAATTTAGAGAGAGTGTGCAGTGCAGTGCAGTGTTGAACACGGCAGCACCAAGACAGGAAAATGGGCCCAAAAGTAGGCACCGTCTTTTATTGACATGACTTTGATTGGGAAAAAAACATTGAGATACCTTTAATTTATTGTTTCTTTCTTTATTATTATATACCCACTACTCTTGACTTTATTTTTGTTTTGCTTTACCATTTTTTGGTCATTTTATCCACTAGAAATGTCTCCAAAATTAAAGAGAGAGAGATCATTCATTCATGTACTAGGTTTCACCATATGAATCACCTTTTGAACGTGCATATATGAGTAATTTAAGACTTTTTAAAATTAGAAAACGTAATCTTAAAAAATAAAGTTGAATTTGACCCGATAGTATTGTACCTTAGCAATTACACTATAATCAAGTTATGGGTTCGAATACGTCATACAATCACTTCCTAAAATTCTGAATTACAATAAATAAAAAATCTTAATCTTAAATAATTCATATACTTCATATTAAAAAAAGTGTGTGAATGATAATGTAGGTACAAGTTACTTTAGCAAATTAAATGAGAAATTTTTTAGTTATGTAAGAGGTGTTTTTTTTTTTTTTTAATATATTTTAATTATGTAAAAGGTCTTGGAACCGAATCTTATTCATATAAGGGTTTGGGGAGAATTTGTTTTATATTAAAGTTGCAATACAAAAAATTCTTCTTTTATTTTATTTTTAGAAAGGAAAAGCGTATATATATATGTTGATAAGGAGTTAATTAATTAATTAAGAAAATGATTATGCATGATATGGCTGTTTTTTTTTTTTTTTTTTTTTTCACTTTTTGACTTGTTCAATCAATTCCTTTTGGCCCTCAATTATCAGCAACCTTCTTTGTCTTGACTTATTATATACTCTCCAACCAATACTATACTTTATTTCTCTGTCTTTTCCTTTCTATTTTGATTGCTTAAAAAGACAACATAAAACTTGCTTTGTGTTCACATGTATTCATTCATCTGGCTGTACATGCAGTATATTGTATATACATATATATATATATTTTTTTAATTAAGAACTTAGTTATATAATGTTTGAAGTTTATTAACATATAATATTCAAATTAATTAATTTACATTATATATGTGTATATATATAATATTTTTCGGTACCATCAAAAACCAAACCTGAATTGTTATTTTTAAAAGTTCTTTTTGATGTAAGATGATGTTTGTGGTTCATAGAATCAATCAAATCAAGAATGGAATCTTAATATTTCATTGGTTACTATAAAAATTCATGGAATGAGATTCCAATATTTTATGGATCTTTGCATGTTTTGATATGAAAATAGAAAAAAGAAGAATAGAATTTTGTTAGGTGATGTGTTTGGTGACATATACTTTTATGTGGATTTTGATTATCATAAAAATCCAGGGAATGCAATTCTTCTCATTCCATTCCTTGGTGGTGGGTTCACATGTGCCTTAATGTCAACAATCTCACTAATAAAGACAAAAAAAATAGATATAGAAGAATATATAAAACAGGTTCCAACCCTAATAAATTATTCAATTTGAAGGAAAAATATTAAATTAATTTCATATATCCCCCAAGACTTCTTCCTGATAAGGTAGGTCATGTTTCAGTACTACTCTTGTATACATTGAAACTATATTATAGCATGTTTAATATTCCAGTCAGAAAATAATAATTGACTACAGTGATAATTATAATAATAATAATTATATTATTCTAATGAATATGAAAGAAAACATGCATGTTAATTTGAAATGGAAAACTTTACACGGGTATGATATATGGGTTGCAAAAGTCTTTGGTCTTCGACCCAACACTTTGTGTTTTTTTTTTTTTTTTTTTTTTTTTTGTATTTCTCAAGCTGCACTTCATATTAAAGGCAGCTGGGCTCTACCCATTAGAGCAGAAAAATTAGCATGAGAAATTCTCAGAGAATCGGAGTGAGGCAATACAACAAATCTCAACTTCCACGTCTGAGGTGGACACCTGAGCTTCATGAACAATTCACTGATGCTGTTCATATCCTTGGTGGAAAATATAGTAAGTTTCACTACTACGCAGTACTGTTAATTCATTATTTGGTTCTGGGGAACAAACAAATTAAACAGCAAGTGAATATTTATGAAAAAGCATGCAGTAGATGTTATTATATCGATCTCTTCTTTTCTGCTTAATTGATGATTATAAAGGCATGCAGTAGTAGTAACCCTAAATCTGCTTTTTTTGTTTTTTTTTTTTATTATTTATTATTTATATATATATATATATTGTTTAATTTGTAGAAGAATAAATTTAACATCATCATTATTATTAGTACGTGATGGATCTGAAGTTTGTTGTTGATGGACTGATTGAGGGCTGAATTTGCAGAAGCATCACCTAAGCGCATTATGCAGATGATGAATGTAAAGGGACTCAACATTTCTCATATCAAAAGCCATCTTCAGGTACAATTAATTTTCTATATCTAATATTAATTTGAATAGAAATTAACATGCATATTAAAATATGGATCAGACTAAATTAACTCAAATTTCTGACTCAATTTTTGGTGTTTGAGATATTGAAGTCAAAAAATTGAGTCAGAAATTTAAATTGATATAACTTAACCCTTAAAATATATATGTATTATCAATTATTTATATATAGACATATAATGATGAATTAAAATACAAAGATTTTTATTATTCTTTGTGTAAGAAATTGACAAACATTATCAGTTGTTGATATCAATTTTAATTTTTATGCAAATATATCTGTAAATATTCATAACTATTGAGTTAGTAGTGTACAGCTCACCTATTTAAAATTGTGTTCTAAATTCTAATTAATCGATGAGAGGCTTGGAGGTTTGAAGTCTAATAATTCTCATATACAAATTTCTAGTTTTGTTTAGTTTGTTTTTCTTTTCCGGGCTAGCTTTTAGCCCTCCTTTGCACCAAAAAAATTTAAATAAAAAAAAAAAAAAAAATTTGATGGTACAAATGAGCTAAAAAAAGAAGAAAAAATATAATATCAACATTAACAATTATTTAACAAAATTTATATGAAATATCACATTTGCAGCCTCAATAAAAATGGGTCAATAGTTGAATCTGAGTCATATATAATATTATTCGATTTCGATCCTCATCCTATCTTGGTTACCATGTTTCTCCACTTTTTTTTTTCTTTTTTTTTTTTTTATAAAAAAAAAACTTAAATTTCAGATCAATTATTTATCACAGATGTAAATGTCTTGATTCTCATGTTAAGGGTTACGAATCTTTTTCGTCTTATGCTGATTTTTTTTTTTTACTTGGGGAAGGAGAGATTTAAACTTGGTACATCAGTTTCATAGGGAGGTGCGGTTACCATTAGACTATTTCCTTTGACCACCTCTTATACAGATTTTGAACTTATAAAATGCTTTTTAAGTTACAAATTTAAAATCATTAAAAAAACAAAAGTTCTCAGAATAAAATCAGAAGTCTGCACAAGAACATTACACTGTATAGTGTATATGAGAAGAATGCCTCAGCGCATTATTTTAATTTTGAGGATAATATAATATCTATAATCAATCATAAACTAATTATTAAGGCATGAAGTCATTATCCTTATAGTTGTTATAAAAATATATTCATAATTTAGAATATATAATTCTTGGATTAGCTTGAGTTAATAAATGAATATTTATGGTTGAATATTAGATGTACAGAAGCACGAAGGAGCCTAATGATCACAGTAAATTTGTTATACCGATCATGAAGCATTTGAATATACAACGGACAGATGTTCAAGATGGTGGATTCTTGTCCCTTAGCTCTCCTCGGAGGTACATGTTCTTTATTATTATTTTTCTTCTCTACAACTGTTTGATAATTTTCAGCTAATTATCATTATTACTATATGATTCTGAAGCTATGTATACCAAAATCATGAGGTGTGAGAATCTCATACGTTTTTTCATGTTACGAGAATATCCCACCCCTAATTAACTCTCTTTCTCTATATTTTCTGTAAACAAATACCTCAAATTCTACTTGAAACCCTTATACATGATCATCCTAGATTTTAAAAAGAAATTTGAATTTTGACCCATTTAAATATATAAAGAATAAATTCTTTTAACCATGAATGTAGTATATATTAAATTTTCATCAAAAATAATTTCCCACTATTATAATAGGAATGACAAACTGCATGTCATCTACAATATATATATTATTGCGTGCAAAGAAAATTTACAGTACTGTAACTGTAAGTCTGCAACTGGCATATTCATTAACATTAATAGTTCACATTCTTATTATTAATTTTTTGTTGTTGAAGGATTTCTTATTATTAAGTTAGTCAAGTAATTAATTATGTGAAACAATATATATTGCAGGCAAGCAGGAGGACACAGATTTACAGATTATTGGGAATATAATGAGAGAAGCAATATTGAATACGAAATCTTTTCTGAGGAAAGCAATGGGATTCTACAAACAAAAATTGTAGATTGTGATGAAGATGAAAATCAGCAGGTAATTAATTATATATTCACATTGATTGATTCATGGCATGCAAACATCATACATTAGAAATTAACAAGAAGAAAATAAGAAGGTAGTAAAATGCAAAGCAATTGCCTACACGTGTTAACTATATATAGTTTACCCTAATTTGTTGATTTTTTTTATGATATATAATATAATTACTAGTACTTTCTTTGCAGGATTCACATACAAGCTCATCAGTTGGTGGACAAAATGAAATTTGTGAGCTCTCATTATCCTTCAATACACCTTCCATGGTGATGATGCAAAGTGATGACCAGGAAGAGAGGGAGTCATGGCCGCCTTCAAATGACCAATCTACTTCAATGGATAATCCTTTTAATATTGCACATCATGATCTTCCATCTCTCCGGTCCACCAATCACTTAAACTTGGATTTAACCATTTGAACATAAATCACCCCCAGCTCAGGTTTTTAGTTTTAGAATTCAAACTTATTTGTAATTTATTATGTTGATTAATGCTAGCTAATCTTATTGGAAATAGTTTGTACACAACAAAAGAAAATTAATTAGTTTTAATAGATTCTTAATTTTATTATATATGGAAATATAGTTTTGCATAGCACACCTGAAACTAAACATAAATTTAGTTATTCATATTTCGCTTTCTGCATGCATATGATATATCATAATATATCACCTAATGGTAATATAATCTTGTCTGGTTATTTCGTTAGATAGCTATAAATAAACCTATAATCAATTGGATATATGTGAAATTGTCACCAAATTAATTAGATTCTAGTTATATGAATGAGATTCAATCCCTAAATTGTAAGAGATTTTCCTAATTAAGTTAAGTTGTACTTACACCGGATGATGAATGTACATAAAAGCTTTCAACGAAAGCTTAGAACAAAGTAAAAGGAGAACCAAATGAAGAAAAGCAAAGCTAAAAAGCTTTTTTATATATGAACGATTGTGATTACAGCAGAGAGACCTTTTATATACAGAGTTGAGAGCTCATTTTTCTTTTCTACCTAATTCCCTAGATTTACGGGATTCATATGACTTAGCAAAGTGGGTGAACCAACTTGCTATTGGCAGGAACAGACTGGCTCTTGGCGAGAAGAGATGTGATCAGCTACATGAGGATCCATTGTATCTAATGTGAGCTAGCTCTCTTGTTCAAGGTGGTTCAACATCCCCCCCTCAAACAAAGCTGGGATTTATCCAAGGTGAGTTTGTTTCTGAGAATGACAAACAATGACAAACTTGCTGATACCAAGAGGTTTAGTTAAAATTTCAACTATCTGATATTCTGTTGGAATGTATCTAACATCCAACTCCTGCTTCTCAATGTGATCTCGAATGAAGTGAAGATCTAACTCTATGTGTTTAGTTCTTGAATGAAACATTGGATTCTTTGCTAAAGAACCAGCTCCAGTGTTGTCACACCATAACATAGGTGTAAAAGACAAACTCAAACCAATTTCTGAAAGCAAGGCTTTCAACCACATCATCTCAGCAGTTGCTTGAGCTAGTGATCTGTACTCAACCTCACAACTTGATCTTGCAGCAACCTTCTGCTTTCTTGAACTCTATGAAATCAAATTGTCACCAAGTAACATACACCAGCCACTTGTTGATTTCTTGTCATCAAGGTTGCTAGTCCAATCGGCATCTGAAAAACTTTCAAGGACCAGACCACCTCTGTTGTTAACAGACTTTTTCATTCCTAACTTGAAATGCAGACCTACACCAAGAGTTCCTTTGATGTACCTAAGTATCCTTTTACAGCTTGCCAATGTATAACAGTTGGAGCAGCCAAGTATTGGCTTAATCTATTCATTACAAATGAGATATCTAGCCTTCTTAATGTGAGATATTACAAAGCACCCACTGTGCTTCTATAAAGAGTAGGATCAACAAAAGGATCTCACTAGTTTGTGTTAGCTTAGTTCCTGTACTCATCGGTGTAGGACAAATTGTACAATCTAGAATCTTGGTCCTCTTCAATAAATCATATCTAGTGGCCTAAAAGCCAAGAAAGTAGCTAAGTTCACCTAAATCCTTCAAGGCAAAATGAGTATTCAGATCTTTTACTACTGGGGCAAGCAGTTAATGATCATTTCCTATTAAAAAGATATCATCAACATAAACAAGTAACAGAACAAGACTTCCTTGCTTTTTGAATATAAACAGGGAAGTATCAGCTCTAGAATTCTTGAATCCCCATTGCTCTAGAGCAGATTTTAACTTCTCATACCAAGCCCTTGGTGCTTGTTTAAAACCATAGGGGGACTTGACCAACTTACACATATGATTTTGTCTTTTCTAATCAACATAACCTTCAGGTTGGTTCATATACATCATCTCTTTTAACTCACCATTCAATAAAGCATTATTGATGTCAATCTATCTTATTTCCCAATTGTTCACAACAGCAAGTGATAGCATAACCCTTATTGTTGAAGACTTCACTATAGAGCTAAAGCTTTCTAAGAAGTCCACACCAGCAGTTTGATGGAATCCTTTGGCAACAAGCTTAGCCTTATGCCTTTAGACAATTCCATCTTGATTATACTTCATCCTATACACCAATTTATTCCCTACAACATTCATATTATCCATCTTTGGAACCAACATCCAAGTCTTATTCTTCATGAGTGCACTATACTCATCATCCATAGCTGATTTCCAACTTGGATTAGATAAAGCCTCAGTAACATATGTAGGCTCTTTAGGCTGAGATGAGGCTTGAGTAATAAACACTCTAGGCTTTAAATTTCTAGATTTTGAGCGAGTGATCATAGGATGAGTGGCTAGCAAATGAGCTGTTGGCTGAGATATAGTAGGTAAAGTAGAATGCAAAAGTGAATGTGGAAGATTAACAACAATTGATATAACATGTATAGAAGATAGATGTTGATGTTGTGATGAATTAGAATGCATATTTTCAGTTACAGGACAAGATACACTAGACACTGATTTGCTGAGATGTTTTTGTTTGCACTTAACAAAACAGAAACATGCAAATTTGAACCAGGATTGACAACGTTTTTGACAGTTTGACACATAAACATAGACTGATAAGGGAAATCTTTTTCATTAAAATGGACATGTCTAGGGATATAAACTCTTCCACTAGGATGTAAACATTTATATCCTTTGTGAATGTCACTATAGCCAAGAAATAGACATTTTGTAGAGTGGAAATCAAACTTGTGTTTGTTGTAGGACCTTAACAAAGGAAAACAGGCACAACCAAACACTTTTAAGAACCTATAATCTAGTGAGGTATTGAAAAGATTTTGAATAGGAAATACATGATCTAATAAACGGGGTAGGAAGTCTATTGATAGTGAAGACAACCGTATGAAAAGCTTCCCACCAAAAGGAAAAATGAAGTTTTGCTTGAGCAAGCAATGTAAGTCCAACCTCAACTATATACCTATGCTTGCGCTCAGAGATTTCATTTTGTTGATGAATATGAGGGCAAGGATGCCTAAACATGACACCAAGTCGATCAAGATACTATACTCCCCTCCCCAATCACTTTGGACATGTACATTTAATTTTTCTATCAAAAGCAAGTTCAACATGTTTCTGAAATTTAATAAAAGTATCTTTGACTTGTGATTTGGACTCAAGAGGATAGATCCAAGTAAATTTAGAGAAGGCATCAACGAAGTGAACATAATACTTGAAACCTCGTTGAGAAACATGAGGAGAGAGTCCCCACACATCTGTAAAAACTAACTCAATTGGAGACTTATACACAGACTTTGAATATTGAAAAGGCAATTGGTGAAGTTTTCCACATTGGCATGCATCACAAAAATCCAAAGAAGTAGATGCAATACAATGAAGATTTATCTTTCTTAAAATTTATTTTAAAATAGGAAAAGAGGGATGTCCAAGCTTTGTGTGTCACACAAACAAGTCGGATTGCATTTCTTTACTGTTGAAGCTGTTACAGGGTTTCTTTTTAGCTACATTGTAACACAAAACTGTTGATAATTGATGCAAAGAGGACTGTTCTTTTGCATCAAAAATATCAACTAAACTTGATTTCATATTAGACACAGTTTTGGAACCATTACAAACAGAATCAGTAAAACAATTTTCTAAAACAGCATCAACACTTGACATAAAAAATGCTTGGAATTTTGAAGCTTTTGACTTGTCACTGAGAGTTGAATGGTCTAAGCCGATAGAGACCATTTTTCAAACACCTTTGCAGCAGTACCTTCTTCGTTTTCTTGTCTTTTTTTCTCTTTTCATAAGGTTGTTGAGGATTGGAATCAACCCCATCCCAACATTTTATTAAAGAAAACAAAAGAGAACAAAAGAGAAAAGAAAGCAAAAGAAGAAAACATATCAACAAAACCTAAAAGAAGGTTTGCTACAAAAATCATTGAAAATGTGCAAAAATTCAGAGCGGTCCACCACCATGTAGAAGAGACGATACTGGGGTTCCTAAATGCTAAAGTATATGCAACTTGGTTACCTTCATGGTAAATATGAGTGATAGCAAAGTCCATTTGAGAGAGTAAGCTCAAACACCTATCCCAAGCGAGGCGCCAACGACAAGGAACCTTACGAGACGTAGAGCAAAGGATGTCCACTACAAAAGTCGAATCGCTCTCCAACCATAACCGACACCAGCCAAAAGTCCAAGCATAATCAATAGCGTGGATGGCAGTGACCAATTCAGACTCAAAAGCAAAACAGACATCAAGAGGAATAACAAAGCAACCTTTAACGAAACTCATGCATCTGCGAAAAACCCCTACACAACCAGTAAAACCAGGACTACCAAAAGTAGCCTCGTCCGTGTTAACATTAAGACAACCCGACGAGGGAGGGTGCCAATTAACCTTTAAAATGTGATGAGCCTTGGAAGGACGACCAAAGACATGAAGCCATTGAAGAGTCTAAAGTTCATCCACTGAATTCTTCATAGTGCCAAACTGAAGGGAGTCTGCCTCACGAACGGAACGCCAAATCAAGGGAAGAGCATTAGTAAAAATAGGCTTTCCACCCTCAAAGGTAGCTTGATTCTAGAGGAACCACACCACCCAGAAAACTGTGATGATAGAAGCTTGTCAGAAAGCTTTCAATTGAGCGCTAAAAACAACCGTCATCGCTTCCTGCCAAAGGTTGAAACAAGTACCATCCAACTTAAACTTATGACCAAATGTAGAGGAAACATCATCCCACAACCCATGAACAAAAGGACAGTTAAGAGACAAATATCTTAAGTCTTCCTCTGCAGCACAACAAAACCAACAACGAGATGGGGAAATATAACCCCTGGCATGCAACGCAATGTCCATAGTAATCTTACCATGAAACAAGCGACAAACGAGGACATAGTGAGAATGAGGAATAAAAGACGCATAAATCTGCTTACCTCAAAAAACAGAACTCCTAACCTCAGAAAGAGAATCATAAGCATATTTATAAGAAACAACACCATCCAGAGAACAAGTCTAAACTAACGAGTCTAGATCAGTGCTCACCACCACCTTCTTAATATCAGAAGCAACATCTGGGTGAAAAGCATGAAAAGAAGCAGGAATATCCCAACCCGTAGCATCTGAATAAACATCACCCATAACAGAATCCAGAGGAGGCTATAACATGACCTCTCCTTAACCAGATCAATCAATGGATCTCCCAACCAGTTATCTGCCCAAAAATAAACCTTAGAGTGACGGTCAACCAACCACCTAGACTCAAGCATCAGGGGAGTATAATGCAATTTTAGCCCCGGCCTAATAGAAGAAACAACATACCACATTCTCGGTCTGTGATCTTGGGTGAAAAAGATATATGAAAACGAGGGACTCCTCAGTCAACATCTTCCATGTGAACTTCTTAAGCATGACCTTGTTAAGAATACCAAGGTCTTCAACACCGAGACCACCACTATCCTTAGGCCTGCAACAAGACTTCCAAGCAACTTTGATAGATTTACGACCACCGATCGAACCAGTCCAAAAAAAATTCCGAATAGCAGCATTTAAATCTTTCAAAAGAGATGAAGGCTAACGATAAACTTGAAATGAATACAAGAAGGAACCCATAATCTAAGACATAACCTGCCTGCCATTGAAAGAGAAAAACCTTTCCATAATTCTAATTTACTTTTAATTTTATCAGTCCATGGGATTATCCATCGACGTTTATGATGTTATTAAAAAATAAAGACATGTGTAATTAGCATTAAACTCAACAACAACATTATTATCCTTTGTAAATTGTGGGATGCTTAAGAGATTCTTAGTAATAGTTGGAACATGTAGGATGTTATTAAAAAATAAAGACATTTATGGTGAAGTGTGTGAAGGTACAATAAAGGAACCAACATTAGTTATATTATGTCTAGCTCCATTACCTATTGAGAGTTTATCTGAACCTTTGTAATCAGCTCTGTGTGACAAGTTGTGCACATCAAAAGTGATGTGATTAGTTGCACCGCTATCAATGTACCATGAAGGATCCATCACAATGCTAGGTGAAGCAATGAATGCATTTGCATTTGTTGTGTTGCCCGAAAAACTTTGTATTTAAAACCCCTGCATCTAATTCATAGGATTAACATGAAATTGGCTCATGTGAACTTTAAAACCTCTATTAGCTTGACCAGAGAAATTTCCTTGTTGATTATTCTGAGCTTATTGCATACTTTGCATACTCAAACCTTGAAAAGCATGGTCAAATCTTTTGAAGCAAGAAGATACTACATGACCTACCTTTCCACAAAGTTGACAAACAAATCTTGAGCCTGGCCTTCCACCACTTATACCCCTGCCTCTCCGTCTGTATCAACCACCTCTTGTGTTGTTGCCTCTAAAATTTCCATTTGAAGCATACTGAGCAGAAGCATGACTCATATCAGGAGAGGACAAGGCATTTTGTTGAGCTAATCTACTCCCATAGCTCATCAATAGAAACTGAACCTCTTGAAGATTTATTTGTCCTTGCTTTGCAGTAATGTTAACAACAACTAGATCATACTCGAAGCCTACACCTTATAAGATCTGAGAAATCAGTTCTTCTTCAGAAAGAGGTTGACCAGCTGCAGCAACATTCTCACTAATCGATTTCATCTTCAAAATGAAATATCCTACAGACAAAACACATTTCCTTGTATTTTGCAACTCATATCTCAATTGCAAAGCCCTAACTTTGGATTGTTGAGCAAACAAATCCTCAACAGTTTCCCGGACCTCATAAGAAGATGTATAGTGTGTTATATGGCCAAATATAGATTCACTCACAGTTGAGAATAGCCAACAAACAATCAATTGATATGCCTTATTCCATGACAAAAAATCCTAACTCGCAATCTGACTTATTTCACTAGATTCTTCAAGTTGAGATAGAACAAACTTAGGAGGACACTTTCCAGGTTTTAGCATAAAATCTTCTAAATCAAAAGCCTTAATAGCTGGTAAAACTTGAGATTTCCATAAACTATAATTGTTGCGATCTAGGTTAATCGAAAGTTTGAAGTTCAGATTGGAAGAAAGTATAGTAATTTGAGATTTCAATTGTTGTGTGTTTGATCTCTCGTGCTCGTTGATGAATCTAAAGCCTCCAGCCGATTCATTGTTCATAGCTACCATGAATGTTAGTTAGTATCAAACTCTGATACCATAAAAGCTTTCAACGAAAGCTTAGAACAAAGTAAAAGGAGAACCAAATGAATAAAAGCAAAGCTAAAAAATAGAGAGTTGAAAAGCTTTTTTATATATGAACGATTGTGATTACAGTAGAGAGACCTTTGATATACAGAGCTGAGAGCTCATTTTTCTATTCTACCTAATTCCCTAGATTTACGGGATTCATATGACTTAGCAAAGTGGGTGAACCAACTTGCTATTGGCTGGAACAGACTATCTCTTGGTGGGAAGAGACGTGATCAGCTACCTGAGGATCCATTGTATCTAATGTGAGCTAGCTCTCTTGTTCAAGGTGGTTCAACAATACATGATGATTAAAGAGCTACATATATTATGTTAAGCGATTGATCAATGCAACAAATTCTAAAATTATTCTGTGAAATTTAAAATTGCAGAAATCCCAACTCGTGCTCGTATTCATCATATAGTTGATGGCTTAGAATTTGATAATGAAAAAAGTTTGGATAACAAGGGATATGTCAGTATTTTTAATTTTTCTAACAATTATTAAATCATAAAAATCTTGGGACATGATTTATTTCGTAGTCTATATAAGAAAACATCCAACTTTATAATAATGATTAGAAAAGGTTGAAATTTGAGAAATTAGTACTTGAGATTTGAGAAGATGAGAGTATCTTGTCCCAAAACTTTGTAGCAATTCAAATGAAGAGTTTTGTTGAGAATAGTTTGAAATACATTTGAGATTGAGAGCATGTTTGATATGGCTTTTATATCGTCCAAAAGAGCTTTTTTAATGCTAAAAGCTCTTTTGAATGTTTTTTTTTTTTTTTTTTTTTTGTTCAGCAAAACTCAAGAAGAGTTTATATATATATGAATTTTCTCAACTACCCTTTATAAAAGCTATTTTAACATATGCATGTAAAGATGAGGGATGTCATTGGAGGTTGCATGCTTCTATAACCTGATTGATGACACAACCATGCAAATAAAGACCTACACGAATGAGCATCTCTGTCATAAGCTTTGTAAAAGTGAAGAGGCAAGAGCCAAGTGGATAACTAGTAAGTTTGAGACTATTGTCAAGAACAATCCTGACATTAAGTGTGGGGTCATTTCTGAACTGTTAAGAGATCGGTATAAAGTGATCGTTGATGCCTAGAGATTGTACAATGCAAAAAAAAAAAAAATAATAAGGACACTTCAAGTGCTTTCAAAAGAGCATGAAGAGGGTTTAAAACATTTAAGGAAATATGCAATCATGGTGCAACAATGTAATCCAAGTTCAACACCATATATCTGCACTTGCTTGAACCTACCACAACCTTCCAAAGGTTCTTCCTTAGCTTTGAAGCATAGAAGAAGGGTGCATGCCTTTCATTGGGATTGATGGCTGCTATTTGAAGGGGACGTATGGAGGAGTACTTCTCTTAACTATTGCCTTGGATGCAAACAGTGGCCTTTATCCACTTGCATGATGCATTTGTGAAAAAGAAACCTTGGCGAGTTAGTCATGGTTTTTGGAGCAATTACGTCTATATTTGAAGTATCCATCAAACAAGCCAATATGCTTCATGAGTGACAAACAAAAGGGGTTGATTGGGGCTTTGAAGGCTTACTGGCCACATGCAAGTATAAACAACATATATTAACTCTCATTTGTTGTTTTAATTAGGTACTTTTTTGTTTGAATTACGTTTGTTTAATTTGGTTTTAACAATCTGGTTCAGCTGCATATATTACAATCATATATTCTACACATATTACATTTATTTGCTGTTTTAATTCGGTTTGTACAATTATATATGCTGCATATATTAACACCCATTTGCTATTTTAATTGGTATTGTGCAAGACATATCTATGCCAATTTTAGGATTCTATATTCTGGACAAAAACTAAATCAACTTTTCTAGAAAGCTAGTAAGACATATGATGTGCATGAATTCATGAAAGTTCTGAGAGAGATATGTAATGTGAGCATGAAGGCACAAGCATGGTTATCTGCAATAGAACCTGAAAATTGGTGTAGGCATGCATTTGACCCCTTTATTAAGTGTGATCATGTGATTTATTTTATTTTTAATTTTTTAATTTAATATATTTTTTATTTAATATATTATTAATTGTATATATCAAATTACCTTTATAGCCTTCAGCCCTAATTACCCTTCCTGTCCCCAGTGATGAATTTACCTATTTACCCTCGTTGACCCTCGTTGACTTGACGGAACCTTAATAGAATTGGACGGTAGGGACTACAATCCCTATTGTCAGAATAATGATGGACTGAAAATTACAATTCCAAAAAATCATAGACTAAACGCAGATTAATACAAACTACAAGGACTAAAATACAATTTTCCCATATTTTAAAGTTTTGTCAAATTATTAATTGGTTGTCTCATCATTAATTTATCATTTATCATTTATCAATAATTGAAACCATAAACAGTTTGCTATCATCATAAATTTTCACAAGAAATCCAGCAATTATCTATACAAAATCATCTTTATTAATTGAAATTATCGATAAGAAATTAACCAAAAATAAAATTACCATAATAATAATAATAAATAAATAAATAACTAAAACCTATTATAAATCAAAGCATAAAGGTATAGAAAGTAATAGTACTAATCAGGAGAGAAGAATGAGAGGAAATCAATTCTATGAATTTATTTCTGTGTCAAGAAAGCTTATACAATGAGCATATATATACGCATAGGGAGAATTGAATTTACAATGAACTAGGAAATAAGATTAAGAGAGGTAATTGCCTTATAATGAAATAGGAAATAAGATCAAGAGAATTAATTACTGGAATATTCTCTAGGTGGTGAAAGTCAATTATTTCACAACACTCCCCCTTGGACATACGCCACCTAGATAATAACTTCTGAGATTCTTCTAAACAAATATCGGACGTGTTTAAATACTGCCTCATTAAAAACCTTGCCAGGAAAACCTAGTGGGACAAAGCCTGGTCAAGGGAAAAAGAGTGCAATGCATAAAATGCCCAAAGTAAAGAATATTCTCCCCCTGAAAAGTGATTTGTCTTCAATCTTGTAATTTGCTAAGTCGATGCATACCGATGCCATATATCAATTTCTCTAATGTTGCCATCGGTAAGGTCTTGGTAAATATGTCTGCAAGATTATTTGTAGACTGTATCTGTTTGACATCAATTTGTCGACTTTCTTGAAGTTCATGAGTATAGAGGAACTTTGGTGATATGTGCTTGGTTCTGTCTCCCTTAATGTACCATCTTCAGACTTATGTAATACAAGTAGCATTATCTTCATATATTAAGGTAAGGAACTCCTGCATTGTGCTAAATATAATACAACACTAATAAAATATGGTACTTTTAGACCAAGTATCTTTTTTGTCATTATCTTTAGATCAAAATAGATCTTTCTTAGGATCTAAAGATCAAAAAACCTAAGGGATGTTCAAAGAATGATACTCATCCATATTAAGGTCAAAACAAGTAATCCATTTATATTATACTCAATCTTCAAACCGAAACAATATTTTGTTTTCCCCAAACTTTCATTTTAAATTCTCATTTCAAATATTCAGTAGTTTTAGAAACTCTTTTGGAGCTTCAATTAAATTCATGTCATCGACATATACTGTTTCAATAGCAAATCTGGATTATGATGTCTTTATGAATACACATGAGGCATATAGGAACTTTAATTTATATGCTCATTTTATGATGTTTTCTCTAAGACAATCATATCACATTCTTTCGAATTGCTTCAAACCATATAAAAATCATTGTAACTTTATTGAACATAAGTTACGAGAATTTAAATTATATGCTTCTGGCATTTTGAATCCTTCAAGGATTATATTAATCATAGAAATATTAATTATGCAACAAAATATTTGCATATGATCATACTAGGTTTCTATAGTAAACCCTTTGTTTCGAGATATAAATTATATCTCGCTATCTTAATTTTCGTACGAATAATCGTTTTAACAAAAAAAATGTTTGACGTCTTCAAGCGTCTACACTATATGTCCATGAATATAGCTCTGTCTTTTGGACAATAGTATTATGTTGATATTCATCCACAATTTGTGGTTCAAAGTCCTCATCAGTTCATAATATGCAGAGCAACACTATAGAAGATCTCAATTTTTATTTACAGTACATATGCATCTTCAAGGGCTATTATAAAATTTTATAGTGGGGAACTATAATATTTGCATAATTCTAGTATACGTGCATTTGCATGAGCAATTGAGATCCTTTTAATTTATGAGTCTCGGAGGGGGGAGATCACATTTCATTACTTTGTACCTCTTCAAAAAGGTTTTTGTCTCTTCGAAGATATTTAACTCTTCGGGAGCCATGATAAGGATTACATATAGCTCGAGCATTATTCTTAATTAAGATGATCATAATCTTTCATATTCGCTTCAGGGAATAATAACTTTTAAATAAAAGTCGCATTTCACACTTCTAGTGTGCCACGAATAATTTATTTGTTGCTATTTGCATAAATTGTTCATCAGGAACAATCACCCGGGTTAATATATTGGTAATTAATAAATTCATTCGAATATGCAATTTGCAAGTGAATGATCATTTGAACTTCAAACAAGGATCAAGATAAGATAAAGATGATACATGCCAACTGCAATTTCACGTCGTTGATTTTTCTAATTGTATCTTTCTCCCCCTAACAACGTGAATTTATTTGTTTGTTGGCCTTATTCTGTTATCCTTTATAGATTTATTTGCATCATCAAAATGTCATTTTCAAACATATTTATACTATCATACCATTCTTCAGTGATATATTGTACTATCATGTTGTCCTTCAGGGACTTTCACTAAAAAAATTGTAAATTCTATATGATAGACTCAATTGTAAGAATGAAATTGCATGCTTCTGGTATGAGACAGTACAATACAATATTTATTTATGATGTATATTTTTATAATTAAATAGATTTTTCCAGATCTATTAAAATAACAAAGTGTCATATATATGTCATTTTGTTTTTCATTTTGTAACATACAATTAGCTCTCCTGGAGCATTTATATATACTTGGTAAAATATCAACATAATATTTATGTATACTTTAGGTACACTACTATTTTCATCACCAATAGTAAACATTTTTTTACTTTGTTTTGGTGTGATTCCACTTCTGGTGGCTAGATTTTCTTATTATGATCATCAAAGTCATAATAATTTTAATTGACTAAAATTTCCACAATGACGATTAAATGACTTAACATTCACTACAGCGAATGATATCAATCAATCTAATCAGGCAAGATAAATGATTTTGTTTGGGCACAAAAAACAAAAAAACAAAAAAAACAGTATCCCCACATAATCATTTTCAAGCAATAGGCATAGCAAATTTAAAGACGTCAATGTAAACAATGAATATTTGATAATTAACCAAGGTGATATGTATAATGTATAAAAGAGAATATATATTATTGATTTTTCTGTATATAAAACAAAGTGTTTTTTGGATTACATACCGTTCACCGAGAATTCAAGTTTTACGGCTGAAGCAGAATCATCAACCAGTTGTATTATTGGTCGTAAGGTGATCATGAATTTGGAAACAGTTCACAAATACAAATCCATGTAATATGTATTTCTTTGTATTATTTTTTTTCACTGTATTTTTTTTCACTGTGTTTCTATCACACGTTCACAACACACATATTCACTATGTGTTTCTGTTGGCATCAAACATATTGCCATCAACACAACCAAAGGCATTGTTCTTCGTATGTTGTCATGAATGCACATACACTTTTCTTCACAAATATACACAGTTTTCTTCACAAATATGTTGTCATGAATGCTATAAATGCATCACATGATGTTTTCTAATGAAAAACTGCTCATGAAGTTGTGATTTTAAATTAAAATCATCCCATAATGAGCGCTATATGCCAACATATTAGAACTCAACACTTCAGGTTTTGATATAATTGAGATTCAAATCTCTATCAATTAGATTCAGAACTTCAGGTTCTATTTATATTGAAAGCTTATATTTAATTATAAACTTCAGGTTCATATTTAAATTGAAATCCAAAACTTCGGGTTATGATTAATTAAATTGGAATATAGAACTTCGGGTTCTAATTAACTAATTGGAAGATAGAACTTCGGGATCTAATTGAGAATAAATTGGAATCAAGAACTTCAGATCCTGATTAATTAAATTGGAATACAGCACTAAACATTGGATCAATAACTATGCTTGCAGAACTTCGACTTCTAATTAAAATTTGAACCCATATGTATCTAGAACTTCAGGTTCTGATTAATATCAGACATATAATGGTAATAATAATAATAACAATTTCTTCAAGAAACTAATTTACTGAAATATGAAAAGATGACAAAATACAAAACTAGATAATCGTCGAGCAATAAAAATTGGAAAAAACAAAAACAAAACTTACTAGATCTATACGACCCCACTAGTATATAGATTATATAAACAAGTAAAATTGAAATTAACCACAATGCAATTTCAACACAGTGATTAATTCATATTCAAATCCTTACAAAACATGGATTCATCTTTTCTTTTCTTTTCTTTTCTTGATCTATTTATATTTATTCAGATCTTTTCAAGATCTAATTTAGAACTTCAAGTTCTAAATAATTTTCTCGAATCTAAAAAAAAATTAAAAAAAATTGGTTCTAAATAAATTTCTTGAAAAACTTATAGTTTTGATTTTTCGAATCAAGAACTTATGGGTATGATTTTCGAATCAAGAACTCATGGTTCTGATTTTCCTAATCAAGAATTTCTGGTTCTTTTTTTTTTTTTTTTTTTTTTTTTTTTTTTTTTTTTGAGATTTGATTTAGAACTTCGGGTTCTAAATAATTTCAAGGGTTTAGAAATTTAGGTTCTAAATAATTTTCAAGATTTAGAACTTCGGGTTCTAAAATAATTTCACGGATTTAGAACTTCATGTTCTAAATAATTTTTAAATCAAGAACTCATAGTTCTGATTTTACTAATCAAGAACTTTTAGTTCTTATATTTTTCGAATCAAGAACTTCTGGTTCTTATTTTTGAATCAAGAACTTCTAGTTCTTATATATATATTTCTAATCAATAACTTCTGGTATTGATTTTCGAATCAAGAACTTATGGTTCCTTTTTTTTTTCGAATCAAGAACTTCTTGTTCTTATTTTTGAATCAAAAACTTTTGGTTCTGATTTTCGAATGCAATCTTCTTGTTGCAAACTTTTATTATTAATAATAAGAAAGGAAGAAGAAGAGGTCAAATAAATAATAAAAGCATTCGTGCTGATAACGTGTTATAAATCAAAGCATAAAAGTATAGAAAATAATAGTACTAACCGGGAGAGAAGAATGAGAGGAAATAAATTCTATGAATTTATTTCTCCGTGTCAAGAAAGCTTATACAATGAGCCTATATATAGGCATAAGGAGAATTGAATTTACAATGAAATAGGAAATAAGATTAAGAGAGGTAATTACCTTATAAATTATAATGAAATAGGAAATGAGATCAAGAGAATTAATTGCTGGAATATTCTCTAGGTGGTGAAAGTCAATTATTTCACAACAACCAACTTTCTTAAAACTCTAACCAGGCATGTATTTTATCTCTCTTTTTTTCCTCCTAAAAAGCAATGACATAGTTGAATAATTTTTAGCAAAATGTGATCAGCACGTAGTAGAGCCATTTCACTGAATTCTAATCTAAATCCAAATCAAAAGCTGAAAACAGCTTCTTAGGAGAGAAAGTGTAGATTCAGATTCAGATCAGACCCAACTTTTTTGTTTTTTTTTATGGTCAGCCCATGCTACATTTTTAAAATATAATTAATTATTATTTCTTGATGTTGTTAGAAAGTGTAGATGGTAGATCATTCAGATTCAGATCCATATTTGAAAGTTTTGTTAAATTGTTAGGTTAGGTGGTTGTCTCATCATTAATTATCAATAATTGAAATCATGGATAGTTTGGCTATCAATTATCATCATCAATTTTCAAGCAACACACAGCAACGATCTGTACAAAATCAACAGAGAACTTGCTATACAAGAAGGAGAAGATTAGTGGTGTAGAAATTTTTTTAATATCTACAACAAATTCGCTATAAATTATTACTTTATTAATCGAAATTATTGACAAGAAACTAACAAAACAAAAAAAACAATAAAAACGTTACTTTCCTAAACTCTAACAAGGCTTGTAATTTTTTTTTCCCCTTTTTTCTCTACTAAAAAGCAATGACATTGTTGAATAATTTTTAGAAGAAAACGATTTTAATCGTATCTTGTTGTATCTGGAAGAGGTGAGCCACCAAGGAAGTGCCAGATCAATGAAAGTGCTCTTTTAGGTTGATAGCTTGGGACTTGATGTCCAGCTCCTCTCACTGTAGCAAATGTTAAGTCTCCTTTGTACACTTGTGTGAATCCACCAACCTATTAATTATAAGTTGTAACACAACACAAAACAAACAGTTTGATCAAAATTATTGATCACAATCTGATTTGAGCAAACTGAGTGATTAATTAGAGAAGAAAGATTAATGCATTTTTTACCTCTCCACCGAGGTACCAAGCATGCCATGCAGTTTTCACATCAAGTTTCATCTTATTGATTGAATACTTTGTTGAAGTTACTGGCACTCTTCCATCAGTATCGCCACTGCATTTTAAATAAAACTTTCGTACAAGTCACAGGGTTGTTCGAAATCCAAATAAATATAATCCAATACAATTTAATCCAATTTTGATTGAATCTGATGATTTAAACTAACTAGGAATGGCAACGGGTCGTATTTTGCGTAACCCGAACCTGCGATATATATTCCAGCCCGAACCCGAATAATTTCATAGGTCTGGATTTCCACCCATGGGTAGGTTTTGTCTTTTGACAAAACTCAAAGCGGCCGCTTGCATACCTGTGAAATTATTTGATCCATGAACGGTGAACCAAAAATTATGTAATTTTGAGTTTAGAATTTTAATTTGCTAAGAACTGCATCGTTTTGAATTCTGGTTAGTGGGTTCTTTTTTTTATCCCGAACCCACGATCTGAGTAGCAAAACCCATACCCGATCCACGCGGTTTGGGTCCTAGTGAGTGCCCGTGGGTTCGGGTGAATTTGCCATCCATGACGAATTGGGTCCAATCCTATCAATTTCTTCCACAACCCAAAGACTATGATGATGATGATTAATGATGATTATGATGATGGGAATTTACCTAAATACCCAAACTCGAATCCCATTTGACATGAATTCCTCCAAAAGAGGAATTATTGTTGAAGGGCTATCATTCCAATTGGTAATGACATCACTGCATGGTTCCCAATCATGATCAAGTTTGGTCACATTAGCATGCATGGCTGCTTGAACTTCTGGCCTGTTCAAATAAGCATACACATAGTTGTCGCTGCATGGATCAAAATTCATTATCTGCACACACAACACAAAAACACAATAAAACAAATTAAATATTAATAATCATTCTTTTTTTTTTTGTCCGAAACCCGTTTTCTACATGAATATTCAAAAGTATTTAAATAGACCATCTTAACGTGTGTTCTAAGAACATATGTTAAGACAATTCATTGTAAATCAATCAACTTACAAAAGCCTTTTTAGGGCGAGATGTGAGATTGGTGTTGAAGCAAAGAGGGGCATAGATGCTGTAGATGTCGAGATAGGAAATAATCTTGTAAATTTCGTCGGTAATTGCATCACACAGCTTGCTAGTAGAGGCATTGGGTGAAAAATCACAGTGTTTGCGGACTTCATGATTATCTTCATCTGAAATCAAAGCATGACTTGCAAAGTAATCATACCTTCCTCTCTGATCAGTTTCATGATTGATCACTGCATTTCCAATCTGAAAATTAATTTGTATGAGATTAGATATTGAAATGATAATTAAAAATCTAATGATTTCAATGAAAATAAAACCCATAAATTTAAATTCAAACTAGAAAAATAGTCAAATTATTAAAATTCTAATGATATTTTTTATATTTATACAAATATTTCTATAAATTTAGAAATAGATATCTCCAATAGCGAAGGAGGGGCCACAAGGGTCTGGCTGTTGGTTCTCTTGTTACCTCAGCGGCTCAGCCTGGGTTGTGTTGTTGTTGCTGTTTTGCTTCAATAAATTGCCTTTAAAAAAAAGAAAGTCATGTCCCCTTCACTAAAAAAACTAAGTAAATCTCTTTAAAATATATATATATATATATATATATATATATATATGTATAGATTAATTTTTTAGTGAGGACTTTTTACAATTCATACTTTAAGCACCTTTGATGAAATTGCATGAAATATATTGAATCTTGATTTGATTTTTTGTATAGATGGTGAAAACATTGAAATAAATTTATGGAAAAAAAGTAAAAAAATTCCGGTTGCAAGAACTAATTTTTTCCGATTTTTTTGAAGATAAAACATTTAAAAATAGGGTAATATAAGAAAAAATAGTTCTCAAATCCAAAAAAATTCCAAATTCTTACAAAATGTGTATTTTAATTTTCTTAAGATGAATACAAAAAATCAAATCAAGATTCAATATATTATATGCAATTTCATCAAAGATGTTTAAAATGTGCATTGTAAAAGTCCTCATTGGAAAATTACTATATATATATATATATACCACTAAAGTTTTTTACTTTTTTCACTTTGACCCCAGTAAATTTTTTATTTAAATATAATAGATCCTGGAGACAAAGATTTCTGACTCTGCCCCCCATATCTCCATCAAACCCCATCTTAAACTTAATATATGAAAGTTTAAGAAAATAATAATAATAACAATGAAAGTGAAAGCTAACCCACTTGGGACTATAAACTGCTTCTAACTTCCAAGTTTCAATCATTTCTCCCCTTAGAAAATAAGCAATAAAAAGTTGTAACCGAATTGAGCCTTGATCACTGATTCACAGTTATATTAATCATCATCATAATAAATTCTTAGTACCTATAATTTCCTACTATTTGATTTGATTGACTGAGAAAGAGAGAAAGGGAGAAAGAGATCATACAATAATTCCTTTGAGGTTGATGATGGTCTTGTTAGCCAATTTATTATGATGGAGAATGGTGTATGCAAGTTGAGGCACATAGTGACCAGCATAGCTCTCTCCAGATATGTAGAATTCTCTGCCTTTGTATTCAGGAAATCTCTCCAGCCAATTCACCATGAACACATAACTGTCTTCTGCTGTTCTTGAGTCTCCACTCTTGTCATAATCTGATGTTGTGTTTGAGTATGAAAATCCCACACCGGCAGGTGACTCCAAAAACAAAACATTCGCAGCTTCAACCAAAAACAAGAAATTTCAGACTAGTTTTCTGACGAATTTTAAAAATGTTTACGAGGGTAACCGAAGGATTGAAATTTAAAATGTTAAAGAGGTTTCTGACGAATTTCGAAATTGAAAATAGGAATACCATTATTCCAGGAGTATCGATTTCTGTACAACGTTTTGCCGTCACTGTGGACTCGGAAAGGTCCAAGTTCCTGCATTGCTCCATAGGCAAGAGAAGAACAACCAGGACCTGTAAACAAATCATAATCATTAATTTTAAGCTTTAAATTAACAGCTAGCTAGCTAGCTCGAGATCATCAATGGCGCGCGCACACACACATATATATATATATATATTATTTTAATTTATATGTATACTACATAAAATAATACACGATTAGGCTACAATTTGATGTTATTTTATTTACTTAATTCTTCATTTTTTACGTTAATTAATTCATAGTTTTTTTTATTATTAATTAAAAAAAATGGTTACAACATGCAAACCGAGAAATCCTCTCCATGAGAGTGAAGTATGGGATACGAACTCGGGTTTTCTATTAAAAAAAAAAAGGTTGTCAATAAGCCACGTGGCAGGAAAAGAGTGGCTGGAGTTGATAAAATAATAACAATCGGATACATATACTAAATTATGAGTAATGTTGTGAAACCTAAATAATTAATCCAAATGATATGGCAAGTGAGTTGTTATCACCACACACATAATATGGAATGATGTGGTTAATGAAAAAACCACTTGCCATATCATTTGGGTTGAAATTTAGACTAAATTTTTGGGTGGTTTAGCATTAGCGCTAAATTATATATGAAAATAATATTATTAAATCAGGAATTTTAATGCCCCCAAAAAACAAAATATGTATCTTATCAGTATTGGATATTCTAGCTATACAGAGGGGATTAATCATGCAAAAATATCACTTTCTATTATCACATGGAATTATTAAGGTCCTTAAGCCAACTAATATATCACAAAAATATCGCTTTCTATTATCACATGAATTGAAAAATATCAAAATCAATTTTAATAAGTGAAGAAGATCAGATCATGATTGTCATAGAATAATTAACATTAGTTAATTACCTCCATTAAGCCAGAGAAGAAGAGGCAGTGGCTCATTAGACTTCTTCTTCTCAGATTCAACAAAGTAATAATAAAGTGCCCGTCCGGCCGATTTATCGACGGTAACATATCCACCGTACTGAGAAAACTCAACCTGAGGCTGTCCAGGGAGTCTCTCAATCCTGTCTTGCTCTTTCAAGCCCTCTTGAGGATGAATCTTGGCACTGTCCACATGGTGAATTGCCCGGAAAGAGCCCATTTCGATACTTGAATTCGATAACTTGGCCTTGTAGAAATGGCCAAGCTGCTGTCCCTGATTCTTCCTGCATTGAGTCTCCACTACACAGAATGAAAGAATTGTGAGAAAAGAAATCACTAGTAGTGAAGTGGGTTTCTTGCTCTCCATGTTGTTGTATGCGTTTGTGTTTTTCATGTTTTTCAAAACAGTGAGGGAAAGGTAGTGTGTTTATATAGAAAAAACAATAGAGGGTGTTACAATAAATTGTGATACTAAATGGGTTAGGGGTTAGGAATGTATCGGGATCGAAATCAAACAATACATACATGTGCAGCTCTAGTAATTGTTTTAAATGTTGCAAGTTGTAAAAAACAATAGGACAATGCTTGGGTTCTGACTGGTCAGTACCCAAGGTACTGACCCCACCAATGGGGTATTGACACGTGGCCTATTTTGGAATAATGCAAGGAGAAATGTAAAAAGTGAAAGAAAAAATGCCACATACTAACACCCCATTCGCAGGTCAATATCTTCGGTACTGACCGGTCAGTATCCAAGTATTTTCCAAAAATATATATATAACCCGAATAATTCTGACACAGGGGCCATGGCCCCCAAACCAATGAAAATGCTCCAAGTTTTAATTATGGAAAAATTATGATATAATAATATATAGATGATAATATTAACTTGATTCATCCTATTATTTTAATAATATTAATTAATAAATAAATATATTTCTTCCTTCAAAAAAAAAAATTGAAAAATATTTCTTAGTTTATTGTCCATGATAGTAAGATACAAAA
The DNA here is from genome assembly GCA_008009225.1 of Acer yangbiense. Taxonomy (NCBI): domain Eukaryota; kingdom Viridiplantae; phylum Streptophyta; class Magnoliopsida; order Sapindales; family Sapindaceae; genus Acer; species Acer yangbiense. The sequence goes on along the minus strand of CM017769.1, from coordinate 32,637,296 downwards.
TCAATCTCTTTCATTTCATAATTTCCAATCAAAAAATAATAATAATAAATAATTTCATATTATTTCATATTTTCATATATTATTGTCTAGTCTAGTTTATTTAATATATTTTCACGGTAAAAAGCTAAGTAAATATTGGTGGAGGTTTACTATCTTATTTTACAGTACTTATTGTATCTTGATACAATTCTTTTTTTGTATTTTTTTTTGGTACACCGGAGGGCCAAGCTTGATACAATTCTTTGAGTCTTACTACTCTACATCGTTTATTATTACAGAAAAAAAAAAAAAAAATCAATATTTTGTTCTAGATGATTTTCAAGATATAAAAGAGCGATAAGTTACATTTTAATTCTCAATTTATTATTATTATTATTATTATTATTATTATTATTTTGTGATACTACCTTTAAGACTAAAGGGTATCACATTTTTTTTTAAATTTATTTCTTAAATATTAATATATTTATCATGCGTGACATTGAATATTAATTTTTGTGGTGGCCCCCTAAAGCCAAATTCCTAGCTTCGCCCTTGCATATGCGGTTCCGGTAATTGTTTTAAATGTTGCAAGTTTTCAATATATATATATATATATAACTCGAATAATTCTGATACAAAAAAGGTAATTAGGAATTTACGGAAACTACCGAAATCAAACAGTTCGGTTAGAACTGAATAATTGTTATAAATGTTGCGAGTTTTCAAAAAAGATATAACTGACCAGAAGTTCTAGACTTACATATATATATATATAGTGGTTCTCTAGTAAGGACGTCCTGAAATTATAAGTTAAGGACGTCCAACCACAGCCACACATTCATATTGGATGTGAGTATTTTTTTAATTTGGGGCTGTGGGCCCATTGTGAATGTGTGGATGTGGTTGGACGTCCTGAAATTATAAAGTCAGGACATAGTCCTGATTAGAGAAGTATTATATATATACATAAAAATGTTCAAGTTAATGCGTACTAATATAACTTCATCAATACGTTGGATGTGAACTATTAGATTTAAATACTTTGACTTAAAGTGTATGCACTTATCAAAACTTCTCCATAATCAGTGGTCCACATGCAATACACTGATGTAAGTTATATCAGTACAAACTGACCAGAACTTAACCGTATATAGATAACCAATCAGATTTTGCCATGTGGGTGTGTATATTCTAGAAGGACGTACTGGTAGGTCAACTAGTGATACATGCAAGTGTACATGATATATTATATATATTGACAGATTGAATCTAATTAGAATTATTTAATAATATGATAAATATTTTCGGTGATTTTTGAGTTTTTATTATTTCATGATCTTTTGTATAAACTCAATCATTATTAGTATAGTCAACCGAGAATAATTATTCTTTAAAGAAAATCAAACCATAAATAATTATTAGGGTTAGTATTAAAAACCTACTATCACCTTTGAACTATTATTAGATGTATAGTTACAATTTTTTTTTTTTTTTTTAATTTTAGAAACCTCCCCTATGGACTAACACCGTTAATATTCCGCTTGTGTTGACTAAGTTTGACCGTTAAAACGTCTAAAATGTCCTATTTAAGCTTCAATTATATGAATCGACCATTATACCCTCATACTTTTACCAAATAAATTAATAAAATGATACAAAATGTGGGAATGTTAACTTACAAATGAGAAGTAATTTTGTGGACAATTTTATCCCTAAAAATAACAAAATTACAAATGAACCAAAAGCATTGAAAATAAACCATAATATGTATTTATATATATATATATATGTCTTCTTTTTTTATATAAATCTAAACAAATACTCATTTTCAATGCTTTTGGTTCATTTATAATTTTGTTATTTTTAGGGATAAAATTGTCCATATAATAACATCTCCTTTGCAGGTTAACAATCCCGTCTTTTATATCATTTTATTAATTTATTTGGTAAAGTATGAATGTATAATGGTCAATTCATATAATTGAAGCTTAAATAAGGATATTTTAGATTTTTTAATAGTTAAACTCAGTCAATACAAACGGAATACTAACGATGTTAGTTCATAGGGGAGGCTTCTAAAATAAAAACATTTGTAACTATACATCCAATAATAGTTCAAATGTGAGGGGAGGTTTTTAATATTAACCATAATTATTAAGTATTCCAATAATTGTACGTTTTGGTTGAAGAAAATGCATAGCTTAGATTCTTTATATAACCCTTTTTTTTTTTTGGTTACGGGTTTTCATAAATATAATTATTATTTTTTCGCAAAATCGAATTATTGGGTAGGGAGTATATATTAAATTGAATATATATATATATATACAGAAAATTTCAAGTCAGTGCACACTGATATAACTTTGTCTGTGCCCCACTAATATAACTTCATCAGTGTGTTAGATATAGACCATTAGATTTACATATTTTGACTCAAAGTGTATGTACTTGTCAAAGCTTCTCCATAATCAGTAGTCTACATACATTGGTACTGATGTAGTTATATCAGTGCGCATTGATGCGAATGGGACCTATATATATATATATATAATTATATATATATATATATATATATATTATTTTATGGGTACGGATATAGACATCCATAAATATGATAAGCACACCCATATTTATAAGTACACCCATGTCTAAAATTTAAAATTTAAACATTACTATAAACACCCATCTTAATGCCAATAGTACCCTTATACACGATTTCATACCTGATAAATTTTATACACGATTTCTAATGGTATCGGTATAAAAGAAAAAAAAATATATGTATGTCAATCAAGATCCCGTACTGTGTGGAATTCGAATTCGTAACACACGAAGGAAAAAAAAAAAAAAAACCTTTACTGATGCCACAACCATATCCGAGTGTCTCCACAGTTCACACTTGTGAGTTTTTTTTTTTTTCTTTTTTCTTTTTCTATTCTCTCTACAATTTATCTTCCATTATTGACTTATGATGTAATTTTTGTTTTATCATCTGGGGTTCTTTCTTCTTTACGTGATCTTGATTTTCTTTATTTAGTTATTTGTGATATGGGTGTCACCTAATTTGCATCATTTGTGTTATATGATAATTTGCATCATTTGTGTTATATGATAATGGGAGATTTTGATACTTGAAACAGAATTAGGGATTGATTAGGGTTTAGTTTTTTATTTTTATTTTAATAAAGTGATATAGTTGAAGATATGAGTGTAATTAATTAATTAATGGGTGTACATAGTATTTAGTTTATTTTTAATTAAACTAATTTATTTTTATTGGTAAATTTCTATTGGGATATTTTTATAATTAAAATTTGTATTAAGATATGTGTGTGTTTATCATATTTATGGGTATAATATCGGCACCCTTATTTTTATATAATAAAAAGGAAATTTCATTGCATGACATAAAGAGCTATAAAACAATAGTGCAATTTTGCTCACCCACCTTAACTAGAGGTAACCATTACCTCCCTCCCCAAATGTTGCCACGTGTCCCCAAACTTTGGTTAACTTTGGGTTAACTTTGGACTTTGGGTTAAGTTTGGGATATGTGGCAATATTTGGGGAGGGAGGTAATGGTTACCTCTAGTTAAAATGGGTGAGTAAAATTGCACTCATAAAACAATTCCAAGATGTATTAAGAAAAAGTGCCCATATATACAGGACTTCCCATTTTGTGGATAAACACCAGCCGTATAATCCAAGAAAATGTTTTTTATTTTCTTTTCATTTTTTTATTATTTTTAAGTGACAGACATTGCTAATAGCATCTCCAACGGTCTCCTTAGAGACTCTCTTATTTAAAGGTGTATGTTATTGTAAGGAACCATTAAGAGAGTATGTGCTCTAACAATACTCCCTTAAATAGCCCATTTAATAATTGTTATTATTATTTAAATGTTAGATATTGTATTTAATAAATATTAGATATTATTCAAATGTCAGTTTAATTCAAATTCAAATATATGAAGTTTTTTAAGAAAATAAAATAATCTTAAATAGGTGGAACCCACTTTAAGGGGGTCTGAAAACACCCCTTAATTAAGAAGGTAAACTTCACCGGAATACAATTGAGGGAGTCATTTAGAGATCTGTTGGAACTGCAAAAATACACCTACTCCTTTAATTAAGCTAAGGGATGTCCTCAAATGAGGCTGTTGGAGATGCTTTAATATGAATATTTATTCCCACAGTTAAAGTTTATTGATTAAGAATAAATTTGAAAGAAAAACAAATTTCATTGGAAACAGATTAACTTTCCTTCCCTATAAAAATTTAATTTCTGATTATAGTAGAGAGATATCAATACTTGGATATAATAAACATTATAATCACACATAGTATAGAGATATTAATACATGTATAAAATACAGAAGATTAAAACGGTTTTTTATATTAAAGAGATATTTGAAATATATGCTTATTAGGAAAAAAAATACTTTGGGAAATCTCTCTTTTTAAAAAAAAAAAAAAAAATACTCGATTGGGTATTTTTGAAATAAATTATCAAATACAAGTATTTAATACAAAAGAATTTTCAGAAAGACTAAAAATGATTCTGTTATAATTCGTTATTATATTGAATGTGAATGGGGACAGGAAATTCGACAAAGAGGACATATAGGATTTGTACTGTCATGCATGCAATTATTGATACGGGCATCAAAATATATATTTAGTAATTAATACAATAAAATAAAAACATTAAATATATGCAATAGAATAAGACTCTTTGTTATAGGATTCTTTTGTTGTTATCTTTGGAAAAATTTTGTTTTTGATTCTTTTGTTCCAATGAGGACTTTTTACGATGCACATTTTAAACACCTTTGATAAAATTGTATGGAACATATTGAATCTTGATTTGATTTTTTGTATGAATGGTGAAAACATTGAAATATATTTATGAAAAAAAAATTAAAAAATTCGGGTGCAAGAACTAATTTTTTCCGGGAAAAAATAGTTCTCAAATCCAAATTTTTTTTAAATTTTTACCAAATTTGTATTTTAATTTTCTTAGGATACATACAAAAAATCACATCGAAAAACATTTGAGTACGTGCAATTTCATAATAGGTACTCAAAGTGTACATCGTAAAAAGTCCTCATTGGAAAATCACTCATATATATATATATATATATATATATATATATATATATATATATATATATATATATATATATATAATGTTTTGTTTTTGGATTTGTGATTTTTGTATTTTAAATGTGGTATGGGTTTTGGTCAAATATCCAAAGCAAAAAATGGCATAATAAAATAAGAAGAAGAAATATTAAAATGGGTTATGTCGTATGAGTTTGACTAACAAAACTACAAGCAACCAATTTAATTACTTGGTTTTTCACTACACTCAAAGCAAGAAATACATAATAATAAAACAAAACCAGAAAAGGAAATATTTTTCTTATTGTTTGTCTCATTGTGATTGTATTATTTCGGTGGAGGTTTTTTTTATGACATTTTTAGGTAGTATTTATATTTTTTGTTAAAAATAAAAATCCTGTGGTAGATATTTTCTGTCCAAGTTTTCCCTAAAAAATCATTTTTAATTCTATTACAGAAGACTGGACTCAAATCCACACTCTTGGTCGCTTGTTGGAGAAAAACTTGGGTGCATCCGATGCACCATACTGGAATCTGATGGTGGTACATCGGATCCACTCAATGAGTAACACGTGTCCCTTCATTTTTTTTTCCTCCACCTCATCTTCTGTCTTCTTCCCTATCTTTCAAAACTCTCTCTCTCTCATTTCAGACCGCTGTTAAGCGCCGCCGATCGCCGACCGCCGGAGCAAGTGAAGCGACACCACCCACACCGGAACGTTCGTCGGATTCTGGCCGTCATAACCCAAGTGTCCGTTTTTGGATTCGGGCTATGTGGAGAGAGAAACGAATCCAAATCCTAACCGTCGCCGAACCTTCATCATCAGATCTACGCCGATTCGTCACGAATTCGACGAAACCGATCGCTCCAACGAACTCAGCGTCGTCAAATCTTCCAGATCCGACTATCGTCGGAGTCAAACGGCGCCGGTGAAAGAGCACCGACGATGGATCCGGTCTGTGTGCGTGAAAAAATGGGAGAGAGAGAAACTGATAGATGGTGAAGAAGAAGAGAAAAGATGAAGTGGAGGAAAAAAATTTTAGGGACACGTGTCGATCAGTGAGTGGATCCGATGCACCACCATCAGATTCCAGTGTGGTGCATCGGATGCACCCAAGTTTTTCTCCTCTTGTTGATGTGGTTTTGAGAAGTTTATTATTGGGTCAATTCACTTTCGTCATCATTTGTAATTAAAAATTCTATATGAATTTTTTTTTTTTTTTAGTTTTTAGTTTCTTTATTTTATTTATTTATTAGTTTCAACTATAAGAGAATGTGTAAAAATACAATTTTACCTTTTATTGTTATTTTTTAATTTTTTTCTTTTAGTCCATCTAGTTTCAATAATAGATAGTCTACCCATTAAAGCACCTCCATCAAGGATCAAACCTTCAACCTTAAGGCTGTGTTTGGTATGAGGGAAAGTTAGAGGGAGGGAGAGGGTTGGAGGGAGAGCTCCAATCCCTTGTTTGGTTGGAGGGAGAAAAGAGGTGGTAGGAGGAGAGGAGGGAGGAGATCTCCCTCTGGGCCCACCATATTGGATCCCTCCAATGATGGGTGGATCACAATGGGGCGGGGGGCAAAGACAAAAATGTCCTCCATTTTTATACTACCCTCCAATTTTTTAAAAAGCAATATAGTAATTTTATAAATTATATATCAATCCATCCATCAAACCCTCTTTTCAATACCAAACAATATGGAGGATATATGTTATCCTCTCCATCCATCATACTCTCTCTCCCTATTAATTCATCCATCTCTCATACTCTCCCTCCCTCCTACCAAACATAGTATAAGGTTAAAAGTCACAAGCTTTAACCAGTTGTGCTACTCTATCTCATTGTTGAAGGTTTGTTGATTTAAATGTATATATAGTTTATAGTTATATAATTTGTTTGAACTAATTTAAATCTGTTTATATAATTTAAAATTAACTCATATTTAATAATAATATAAAAAAAAACATATTTATGAAAATGAAAAGGAAAATAACAAAACAAAAGGAAACCCAGAAAATCGAAGCCCTGTAATTTTTTTTCTTTCTTTCTTTTCTTGGGTTTTTTCTTTTCAAAAAATATATTATTTCAATTTGATAAAAAAAATAAAAATAAAAATAAAAAACCCAGAAAATCAAATCCCATAAATTGAAAATTTCCTTTTTTTTATACTTTTTTCCCTTTTATTTTGTTATTTTCTTTTTCATTCTCATAAATTTGTTTTTATATATTATAAATTATATAAATATCATTTTATTATTATTATATATGATTTTATTTTAAATTATGTTTTTGTATATTATTATTATATATGATTATTTTCCCTTTTCAATCATTGGGCTTTGATTTTCTGAGTTTTTTTTTTATCAAATTGAAATAATATATTTTTTGAAAAGAAAAAAAAAATCCAAAAAAAGAAAGAAAGAAAAAAATTTACGGGTTTTGATTTTAAATTATATAAACAACTTTAAATTAGTTTAAACAAATTATATAACTATATATATACATTTAAATCAATAAATCTTTAATAATAAGTTAGTGTAGCTTAAGTGGTTAAAGCTTATGGCTTTTAACCTTAATGTTGAAGGTTCAATCCCTGATGGAGGCGTTTTAATTTTTTTGGCCTAAAATTGTATTTTTACACATTCTGTTATAGTTGACCATTAGTTTTTTGGTCAAATGGACTAAACTGATGTATTTTGAAAAAATAAGAGACTAAAGTGACTAATATGGCAAAGACGTTTGAAAATGTGACAATTCGCGAAAAAGTAGGGACTTTAGTGATAATACCCCAATACAAAATGTAAGAAAGAAAACATACCTGATTGAATTTACTAGGAATTGAGTGCCAACATATTTCAAGAAAATTTAAGAACACTACTTTTAGGGTTAGAGTTAGAATACAATGATATAATTAATATATAATTTTAGAATTTTTAATTTAGAAATCAAAAAATTTTAGGAATTTATTTCTCTTTCAATAAAACAATAATTTAGGAATTTTTTCCTATTTCAAAAAAAGAAAAAAATATATAAACTTTTTAAAAATTAATTATTAAAATATGAGGGCTGCTACATACAACCGGGGTCGCGTCACCGCTGCGGCCCCGTAGTATAGAAAAATGAAAAACAGGTAGGACCTGTGTAATAAATACATGGGACCCATGTGTTTTTTTTTTCTTTTTTACACTATGGGGCCGCGGCGATGCCGCAACCCCGGTTGTACAAAGTGTTTCTCTTAAAATATAGTACGTCCAACCATAATTATAGAGATATTTATTTTTTAAATTCCATAACTAGAATACAAAGAATTTTTTAATAAATATCATTAACGGTTTTTTAAGATGAACCCAAAATAGGTTGACCCAATAACTACCCAATCCAATAAATTAGACCCACATAACGGTTGGTGGGTCTAATTTATTGGATCAGGTTGTTATTAAGTCAGTTTTGTAATGGGTTTAGATCGTGTGAAATTTTACCATACCTATTTTAATACTTTGACAATTGTATCCAAATTGCAAAATTAACATTTATATTTCTTTTTAGATGAATTAATTCAAATGCTTTCCAGTTTCCACAGATTCTGGCTAAATTTGTTGAATGACATTTTCTTATTCATCATGTCAATCTTGGACTGTGTACTAGAGCTTCGGAAAATGTTTATAGCCTTATCATGAATTTTAATTTGAACCAGTGAATATGGTCAAGGTAAAATGTGAGTAAATTTAATCAATTATGTGGAATAATATATATTTAAAAAAAAAAAAAATGGATCGGGGCACGTCGGGGTGGTCAAAGAAACCCGTCCTCCTCGACCTGATCCATTGCCATTCCTAAATCCTACTTGCAACAAGAAACCTGTACAATCACATTCCTTCCAAACCTATATTCCATTGACGAAGATATACATAATGCCACATTCTTTGCATGATTTCTTTTCAACTTTACATGAAAAATAATATCCCCAACATATTCACATCAAAATAGAAACCATGATAACTTCACAACATGTACACATTTAAAGAGTGGTAGAGAGAGAATGCAAAATGGATAAAACGAGGATGATACTCATCAAGAATTTGAGATTACCCTTCAGCCTCTCGATGCAGTGTTAGCTTTCACGATGTCATCATCGATACATTCATCCTTCACTGCCTCTTTGCTAATGTCTTCTTTAATCCCTTGATGATTTTTACAAACCACGTCAAGTTCATGACAGCCAGAACTAATGGCACGACGAATACTAATATTTGGCCATAGATGTGCAACTGCTTGATCTGGTAAATCAGAAAACAATTAGATGCCACCGCTGACAACAGCAAGGAAAAATCATACTATGATATGAATGGTAATATAAATATGTAAATTCTTCCTATAAGATATCGGTTTCATGCCAGCCTGGTAACTGGTAAGTTCAACTAATAGTATTTATTACCCTCGTATTTTCAGAGATTATGTTTCTGTCATGATAAAATGATGTCTATAGACAACTACATTTATAATGATAGCTCAAGTTGTTAAATTGATAACACAACCGAGGCAAAAACCTAAAATGTATATTAGAAATAGAAGACAATAAAGATGTAGTGTGGACAAAAAGAGAGTTAAAAACTATAAAAACAGATCACCAGAGTAATTAACAGTAAACAGAGATTTTGGACTGGATAGCTTTCACATAAACAATTAAAATATCGTTAACAATGCCAACTTGAATTCTTATGTTTCTTTTTATTTTTTGCTAAGTGAAATATAACTAATGTCGAAATTTACGTAAAGATACTAGATTTATTTCTGGTGTAATTTTCTACTTATGGCAAAGTTGGCAAACAGTATTCTTTGTCTATAAGTAATAGATGAATGTACTTCTAGACCTTTTGCACATGAAGAAAACAATTTATGGTAATAAGGGATGAAGCAGAGTCCACGCCACAAACAAGTAACAAAATCGCTATAATAATGAAACAATGAAAAGGATGTCTGCAAGGATGGGGGTAGCCCTGGCCCCTGTGGCCTTATTAACATGGTTCTTCCAATGACCAGGTATGCATTCATAAATCATAATCTCTTCACTTGGGGAATATGATGGCAGATTTGTTGCGAACAAATTCATAAAGAAATACAGTTAAACTTGCAGTGAAGATTAATCCAATTGCTCCATCTTCTCATAGTATAAACAGAGCATACTATTACCAGAATAACTCTTTATCACTTACCAAAATAACCCCTAACTTCTTAAAATTGTTGTCAAATCAGCTCGGATTATCAAATAATCACATTTGGAAGATTTACCAAACCTCTTTTTAATACCAAATTGATTAAATAATGATTTTTAACTACGCAAAAGTAATACCTAATGGGGGGCCTAAGAATTTTAGCTTCCAGACTATTAGATAAATATCAGATGTGCTAGCCAACTCCACACGACATTTTTTTCAAATATATTAAGTCAGACTTTGAAGGTACAACTATTACCTGATCATTGTGCAAATAGACATGGTAAAAAAGGTACATGAACAGGACTACTCTGGCAACCTGCATACAGGATTACATTTCAGAAAGTGCAGAAATATAAACATGAACAGCAAAATCAAAAGATTACAAACTGATTCACCTACCAGCCAAGCAACGAATATTACAACTCCATTGATGAGATAGACTCTGGACCTCTTCATTCCAGCTGTGTCAAGATACCTACAAAAACCCATTTATGCATACAATAGTATTCAGAACATGTAATTACAGAAGTGACTGATTTGTGTTTAGGGAATTACCATCTTAAATTTATCCCGGGGGTTGTTGTCTCAGAAATAAGTACCATATAAGTGTAAAGCTGACCCTCACCGGTTAACATAGAATATGCTACTGCTGCTATTGAGAGGAGATGATGAATCACCTGAAAGATTTTCATCACCGTTTGCCAGGTGAAGTTCAAGTTAATTTAATGTTATTTGAACATCATCCTTCCCCCCAACCCTAGTCATCTTGGTCAAAGTAAAAAGAGTTAAAAAGAAGATGAAACAATTAGGTTTCAGTATATTCAATTCCCAAAAAATTGAAGCACTTACATATTCCATTCCACCAAGAGAGGGATAAAACCAAATTATCATCCCAAAATCCGCAAGAAAGTAACCAACGGAAACCTGTCAAAATTACATTACAGTGTTATGACTAAAACTGTGAGGTAACATAATATGAAGCAGGTTATTTTAGTTGTTTAGTTTCAGTTTCCTACTTTTTGCAAGGTAATGTGAAGCGGGTAAAATTTGAAATCACATTAACATCAGAAGATTCAACAACACTACCATTCCAATATCTAAGATGGTACAGCATGGACGCACTCTCTCCGGCTTGCATGTATATAATTACTATGATTAGCTCCCAAGAAAACATGATGCAACCAAATGTTGATTAATGATTACTGCAATGAAAAGAATAGTAAATATGCCATGTGCTTATGATTTTTGCCATAACTGTAAATCTTTTGACATTCAAGTAAAAATAGGACACTGTCAAAAGCCCAGTAACATCCTACAATGTCATACTATATGGGTAGATGGCTCTGCCCTCATTCTCATTCTCATTCCTTAACCAACTGCATAGGGAGGACATGTAAACTCCTAAGAGAAAAAAGAAAAAAAAGGTCTTATGCTCTACGCCTCTACCCCATCTCTGTCAAAAACAAACATCAGTCATTGCAAGCCATAACAATATCCTTAGCCTGTGCATTCATAAAATGTACCATTCCTTACCACACTTGAAGGCTGTATATCAATATTTCTTTAAGAGTCTCCCGAAATAGAAAGACAGAGAATACCTATTCAGCAGGAAATATTTTCTGGTGTAAAAACGAAATTAAGAAAAATGTGGCAGCCTTAGTGAAATACGGAATACATGTAAGAGTACATTACTCCAAATTTCTTATCTATCATTCCATTGTCCAGAAAAAATCCTCTTTACCAACGACTGCAGTTTCCCGTTAATCTACCATCCTTAAAATCCTTTTTGCTCTTTCCCTTTTACTCTTAACACTTTTAACTTAAACCATTTTATTAACATTCCATGTCTTGTCACATTCTAAACCTTCCACATACCTCATCATCAGCAATATTCGGAAAAGAAATAAATAAAAATATAAAAAATTATTTTAATCTCAAACTTTCATCTTTTCTATCACCGCCTTCATGTTAAATGCGCTACTCATCCAACATTCTAGTTATAAATAATTTGCTTTTGTTCTTATATCACCATCATACATTATTCAAATAAGGAATTCAATTGGCGCTTCAAGTATCTTCATTTAAAATTCTGTTGTCTTTGAATTAATATTGGTGATGTCAACATTCATGCTAAATTGCTAATCAATAATACCATTATACCACAATACCACATATATATAACTTTATTTCATACCATTGAGCAATAATCCTAGGCAACATAACTTTTTATTTTTGATTATTCATCCATTCTGGGTTCCAACTATGAAAGGCCACAACTATGGTTTCGATTGGTTAAATAATGTAAACATATATGCCACCACCAATATACATTCTGCTGCAAGTAATAGACCTTTTCAGTTTAAGTGGAAGCCCAAAAATATTGTATAAATCAATTAACATATCTAATAAGATATTTCCACTGGCACATAAAATAAATACGAAAATTAAAAACAATGTTAAACTATCAAACCCTTAACACTATATAGAAAAAGACATACGCAATTGTAACTTCATTCTCAGGAAGCAAATCAGCTCCACAGTAAATAATAGATACTTGTATTGTATCACCTAATGATTAAAAAAATTCACAAATAGGCCAAATGTTTATATTACATTTCAAGAAGTCATAATCATGCAGTTCTACAGAGCCTAGCACTCTCTACATTTCTAATCAAATTTCAAAACAGAGCAGGATTATAAGGAATCAGAAAGAATACAATGACTTTTTTAATCTATCTATGCTTGCATCCTTTGGAGGGGAAAAAGTAAATTTAATTTCTTTTGATAAAGTTTTCTTGATATTTGAAGCCTATATGAATATGTTTAGACATATAAGTATATAACTATTATGTCTGGCACCTAGAAAAAATTTAGCTTTACATTGCAATCAATAATGGTAAACAGGCTAAGGAGGAATTTTCTTTTATTAGGACAAACATTAAGGATATTGGCAGCGAATTAACATCTAGAATGCATAACTAAATACTATCAAATTTTACTCTATACTTCCACTAGGAAAGATAAGCTTAAGTATGAAAAATATCCTATATTCTCAGTGTCAGACAAAAGAGAGAGATTGAGCACACTTTAAAACCTACTGGAAATTCATTACAAAAAGAAAAAGGGAACGACAAAAAAAAAAACAAAAAGTATCCTTACCCCCAATACGAATGTAGACACCGAAGAATTACGATATGTAATAAGGCCATCAAATTGGATGTCAGAAAAGAGGTCTGACCAAAATACATAATACAAAGACATTACTGTGATAAATAAAGCATGGATGGTTGACACGGCCCTGCATAAGTAGAGCTCATTTAGACAACTGTTTAAATATAAATCAATAATAAATATAAAAAAATTGGACAAACTGAAAACATTCAGTCACCTGTTACTCCACTCGACTCGTTGAATTCGTAAGAAGCTGGAATAACTTTTAAAATGAACGGAACTGAACAGATGGGTAAGATCATAGACCTGAAAAGGAAGAGATACTAAGGAAAACAAAAGAAATAAAAAATATATATAATTGGTGAAATCTATTCAGGAAACAAAAATTACTGAAGAATGAAGATAAAAAGGGTTAAACACATAAATAATATATCAAGATCTACCTCACTGGCATGATCGATGTGTAAGTGAGTATTGATCACTATCTGTAATGATGTAAACTTACCAACTTGAATGCGAAAATGCTACCAACAATTGCAGTGTATGGGATAAATGGGTCTGCTAGTATATAATCTTTTAGCAGCAATTCAGCCTGGTTCTGGTAAGATTTGATTTCCATACTCGCGTCTTCAGAAATCAACAGTACAGCAGATTCCTTGGCGAAGAGGTCTCACAATAGGCTCTTCTGTTGTCGAATATTCTGTATCGTCTTCCTATCTATGTTGTTTCCATTTTTTTACCACTATTTTGAGTAAACACTGGAACAAAACAAAACAAAAACTTAGCAACAAGAAGAAAAAAATTGAATAAATTATGAACAAAAATGTATTTTAAAAATTGCAAAATTACTTCTCTTTCAATGAAATACAAATCAGAATGTATAACTCGCAAGGAAGTTCATAGACACCTCCTTTTTCTTTATTCACTTAAATTGTAAAGGGGTGTTGGTTTAGTTTTATACATTTTTTGACCATATATACTGGTGATCATCAACTCTTTTACAGCGCAACAGCAAGTATAAAGCAGGATTATGTAAAAGCAACCTTTTTATCCTTTTGTATAGGCTTCCTCCTCCCTATAAGACATTTTTGTTTAAAATACATTCTGTCCTTTGAGAATTTTGAATGATGAAGAAAATGAAAAAAAAAAAAAAAGAGATCATTATGAGCAAAGCTATAAACCATGGTCCAAGACTCCAAGTAAAATCTTCACTAAGACAAAACAATGAGAGTAAGGTTAATAGCTTCATGCTAACAGTTTCATCTCTAATGTAAAGACTAAAGGGCAGCTGAGGCAGGGACAAGGAAAAACCAAACTCTCAGCATGTCAAGTACTTGTAAAACTGGTGTGGCTGACAACTATACCATTGGTCATCTAAAATTTATGAAGACGAGTGAATGGAATGGAAGTGGAAAAGTCAAATGCTTGAATGGTCAAGTAGATTAGAACTTGTTTAGGATGAAAAGGGAAAATGTTCTTTTACATGATGTATTCCGCAGATGGGAGATCCAGGAGGAGTTATATACAGTACAACATTTAAACATCAAAATAAGTTCAAAGTTGATGATTGGCCACACAACTTAGTTAATGGAATTGAGTAGAGTAGAACCTCTACAATATCCATCCTTCCAATCTAGAACATATTTGACGAAGAGAAGAAAGGAAAGAGAACATTTCCTTTGTTTTGTTGGGAAGAAATAATAAGAGGGAAGGAAGGAAGAAAGATATTATATACAAATGAGCCAATCCTTGCATCAAGGAACAGAAAATGCAAGGAAATGATGAGGCCCATTAAAGAGAGAGATTCATACATTCTTACACTTAATTTATAATACACACACACAAACAGATAACGGTAAAAGAAAAACGAAACTTGAACATATAATGGGATTATGATCAAATTAACAAGTAATACTCTTCTCTTCCCTTGGCTCTTTATGGAATTTAAATTGTAGAAAGTGACTAATCTCTAGCTCCTTTCCAACACCCTCCATCCAGTCAATCAAATATTGTTGCTAAAATCTTGCCTGGCATAGGTACATCTATGACACGGCACGCATATGCAACAAATCAGCGAAAGAAAACACAATGCACCCCATCAACTCTTTGTGTAAACTACACATCCCCACCCCTCGAAGATAAATATTTATCAGGCAATTCCAAGCTGACACCCCACCCCACCCATTAGCAAACTCATCGAAACAAGTTTTCAAAGTCCTAACACAATGAAAGTGACACCCAATGCAAATGATTCAACAACAGAATTCACCCAACTCATTAATGTGAAGTCACTCATAGCAAAAATAGTGTCTCATGTCTGTCATCCACAGCCCAAAAGCAAAAAAAGAAACAATCTACAATCCAACGTCAAATTAAGTATAAAATAGAGTACACAAAGGAAAACAAAAAAAGTATATATATATATCGATAGTATTCTTAGCAGCAAGAAGTTACCTGAGACGAAGAAAGTCGAGGGAAAGTTGCGGGAAGAATTGGGAAATTTTAAGAGAGAGAGAGAGAGAGATGATTTGCAATTGCGAATCTTTGAATAAACAGTGTTGTTGTTTTAAAAATAGAAGTTGGGGTTGGGTTTGGGATTTCGTGGGAGAGGGGTCAAAAGACACAAAACAGGGCAACGAACCAATGGAAATTTCTCCTTAAGCTGCCGCGAGGTTGCGTGAGCAACCTCTCCACATTTTTATTTTATTTTATTTATCTTTATCTTACTTCATTAGTTGGAATCTTTCCTGATTTTTAATTATAGGAACAAATATGAGTAAATTGCACCGGTGGCCATCATTTTTAGGTAAAAATACCAGTTTAGTAACCATTTTTACCCAATGCACCAAAATGGCCACTTTTGGCAAACATGTCGTTAACGGTGGTCATTTCGTCTATTTTCTAACAGAATTACTGATGTATTCCGTCCATTTTCACTATTTGTACATGAAAAGTCATTTTTGCCCTTACAAATTGTTTGGTTATGCTTGAAAAAAAATCGAAAATAAAACCCAATCCCATTCGATCACCACGCACGACTGATTCACCACACACCAATCGATCGATTCATCTCTTGCATTTGAAACCTGGTGGTGTCAACTCCATTGGCCGGGGTTGGACGTGATGATCGGAGCTAATGGCAGTGGTGGTCTGAAATCGAGCAAGAGATCCGCGTAAGACAACCCATGCAAAACCCAGATCTGTGACAGCGAGAAGCGAACGACGATGGGACCGAAAGCTGACGGAAGGCTGGACGAGATGACCCGCCGGACAGAGTTGACGGCGTCGAGGAGTGAGAACGAGCGAATGACGACAGCGGTTAGGGTTTCAAAAAACAAAACAAAAAATCATTTGGGATTTCTGGGTTTGTTGATTTTTGGATTTCTGGATTTATGGCTTGTGATGGGAATTTTGTTGATTTCAGATTTCTGGGTTTAAGAAATTGGATTCTTCACTTTTGGTATTTAGTGAAATGGGTTTAAGAAAATGGGTTTCGTGGAGTGTCGTGGTTGCAGGTTGTGTTCAAAATGATGAGTTTGTTAAGGGGTTGGAGTTGTTCAAGGAGATGCTAAAGAATGGTATTGAGATTAGTCAATAGATTTTCTGGGTTTGTTTGATTGTCTAGGTTTGTTTGATTTTTAGCTGAAAATTTTAAAAAAGAAAAATAAAAATTGGAAATTGGGAAATTGGCTTTGGTGGAGATCCACCGTCCATCTTATCAGATGGACGGTCTGGATCTCAACCAAATCCAATTTTCAATTTTTATTTTTAATTTTTTTAAATTCTTTTTCAATGTTAATTTGTAATTTTTGTTTTAAAAATAAAAAAGAATTTATTTGTTTCATATAAGGGCAAAAATGGTTTTTCATGTACAAATAGTTAAAATGGACGGAATACATCAG
The DNA here is from genome assembly GCA_008009225.1 of Acer yangbiense. Taxonomy (NCBI): domain Eukaryota; kingdom Viridiplantae; phylum Streptophyta; class Magnoliopsida; order Sapindales; family Sapindaceae; genus Acer; species Acer yangbiense. Next base: position 32,619,897 of record CM017769.1, on the reverse strand, counting down.
CAATACACCAGCAATTCATTAGAAAATAGACGGAATGGCTACCGTTAACAACATGTCTGCCAAAAGTGGCCATTTTGGTGCATTAGGTAAAAGTGGTTACTAAACTGGTATTTTTGCCTAAAAGTGGTGGCCACCAGTGCAATTTACTCAACAAATAAATAGACTTAGGGGTAAATACAGACCTCCCCTTAAGTTTAATATAATTGCATGCTCGTAGCTATAGAATATGTATTTATCTAATCATGCATTCTCTACTTTTAAAATTGAATTAATAAAAAGGCTAAATTGTCATTGGTTATTAAAATTTAAAATAAAGATCATCTTTTTATAAAAAACAATTTAATTAAATTAGGGTAGTGTTAATTTTTTTTTTTTTTTTTTTTTTTTTAACATACCTAAGGTACATGTCAACACTTAGAAAATAACTATAAAATGAAACTAAATCATTATATTTATTGCCTTATTTCTATCTTGCAGTGATTTGAGTTTTCGTTTATAATTATTTCTAGGTGTTAACTTGTGCCCCTAAGGCACATGTTAACACTACCCATTAAATTAATTGAACATAATTATTTCAATGGAACATAAATTTAAAAAATAATTTTAAAATGGAAAAGTAAAAAACTATTTTAAAATTTTAAAATTATCTTCATTTTAAAATTGAATTTTTTTTTACTGTTTTTTAAAATTTAAAATTTTTAATAAGAAAAGGTTTCTAAATTTTAAATTATCTATACTGCTTTTACTTCTTTTTTTTAATAAAAAGATTATTATCATTTTTAAATTTGAATAACTATGGGCAATTTGGTATTTTTATTAGATCGGTTTTGAGAGTATGAGAGATTTGAGTAGATAAATGCAAATTTGTTCTCTAGGTGTATTTCCAAGTAGATTTCATTGAATTTATCATCTATAACAAAATTCCATATCAAAATTCATTAAAATCAATAATTTGAACTAATAAAAATATCAAATTGTCCTTGGTGATTAAAATTTAAAAATGAAGATAATTGTTTTATATATATATATATATAAATTTAAAAACATTAAAAGCTAGTACATATAATTTAAAATTTAAAAACAATTTATTATAATAAAATTTAAATTTAAAAAACAATAATTTAAAAAAAAACAATTAAGACAAAAACAGTTGTTTTATTTTTCCATTTATATTACATTGAAAGGATTATCTTCAATTTATTTAATTTAATCGTTATTTTATAAAAAGATTATCTTCATTTTGAAATTTTAATAATACAAGGAAATTTGGTCTTTTTATTAGTTCAGTTTTAATAGTTGGGGCGGTTTGAGTACATAAATACAAACTTGCTATGTGGCTACATTTATACCAAACTTTAAGGGAGGTCGGTGTATTTATCCCTAAATATTATAAATGAAAATATATGAGAATTTTTGTTGTTGTTGTTGTTATTATTATTATTATTATTATATGGTTTTTCTCTCATCAGAACCGAAGTGAACTTTTAAGATTATGACAAGACTTATAAGTCATTGATTAAGTATACGAAGACTTTGATTAAGTTGAAGTATGTGAATCTAATGGTTGATAGTTGTGGAACTGATATAAATAAAATCAGTTCGTCCTAAAGAGAGAAAAACTATATATATATATATATATATATACAATTTTTCTATTATCAGTTCGAACTGACAAAAAATATATCAGTTCTTTATATGTGGGCCATTGTATTTAAATACTTTGACTTGACTGCATGCACTTGTCAAAGCATCTTTTAAATCCAATGGCCTACATACAAAGAACTGATATATCTTTTGTCAGTTCGAACTGATAATAGAAAGACTGATATATATGAAATATGGGTAAATAGCACCAAATAGGTTTGACCTTGTGGAGATAGCACCAGGGACAAAGCTCAGTGGAGGCCCGGGGGGCTATGGCCCCCACAAAGCCCATGAAAAAAAATTAAATGTCCAATATCTCTTTTAGGACTCTTTTTATAAATTAGTCATTGTTTTGAAGCTGGGCTCCCATCATATCCTAACTAGAGCTTTTAATTCCCCTACATAATCTTTTAATTTTAATTATCAATAGTAAAATTTTACTGTTTCAAACAAATAATTTTTTTTTTACCAGCTACAATTTAATTAATTAAACTTAATTAATTTATTCTACAATTTTAAAAGCAATAAAATATAAAATTAATTATAGATGAGGTTGATCTGGTGGCCACGAGGTTGTTGGTTCAAGTTCTCTCCCTCCTTAAAAAAACCTCGAATTTATGTGATAGTGTAATACTTAAAATAAAAAAATAAAATAAAAACGTTCCTTTTAAGTTTCTCTTTTCCATTAGGTTTCCTTTTCTAACTTTAACCCTAGTTTATTTTTTTTTTTTCTTTTTTTTTTTCTTTTTCTTTTTCATGGTCATAATTTTAACAGACAACATATTGTTTTTATAATCACAACAACCGATTGTTTATCTATAATACAAGTTACAATCTCAGGTATATAGCTTTCAAAATTCTTTTAAAATAATTATATTTTACTTGTCCTTTGATAACTTTTTTCTTTCTTTCTTTCTTAGATACTGGTTTGAAATATTGAGTTGATCATCAATAATTTTTATTTCTACATCAAATCACAAAGAGGAATTCAGGTTTGACATATTTCAATGTTTTGAATCTTCTCAATTAATAATTTGAAATTTAGTATTAAATCAATTATAGATGACTTTCGTGATCTAATAAAAGAGTTAGAAAAGTTTCATTTTAAATCGCATATATAGATTGTTTTTGTTTCATTTCCTTTTATTTATAATTGAGACTTCAATGATATGGTTTTTATCATTATTATTAGCAGACCTTTCAATTTTTTTTTTATATTATTTATTTGTTCATCATTTAAAATTAGTTTAAGTTTTGGCCCTTGGAGTCAAAATCCTGGCTTCGTCCCTAGATAGCACCAAGTTTATACTTCTATGTTTTTTAGCACCAAAGTATGTAATGAGACAAAAATGCCATTGACTTCACTTTTCTTTCTTATTTCTCTTTCTCTCAAGAAAAACAACTTTTTTCATTCACTTTTTCACAAGAAAAAAGAAGAATCTCTCAAGAAAGTTGAAGAGAAATTGTGATTTTATCTCTTTATACGTGTTTGAGACAAAGAAGAGGAATCGACGAAAAGGGGGAACAAAAAAAAAAAAAAAAAAAACCCACAAAAGAACAAAAAAAATCTCTAAGATTTTTGTTGGTCTTCCCAAGACTTTTGTTGATCTTTATGAGACTTACCGGGTGTAATGCAAAAAAAATTAAACAAAAAAAAAAAAAATGTTGGACAATAAGTCTCGGGTAAGTCACCCAAGACTTAATGCCACTCAATTTATTTTTTTTACATCTTCTTCGTCAACCTCCAATGGCGGTCGAGTTCCATTCAATCTCCAATGGAGTTTGTTTCAACCTCTAATGGAGGTCTTTTCGGCATCCATTTGAGGTATGTTTTACCTCCATCGATGGAGGTCACCTCAATCAATGGAGGTTTCAGAAAAAAAATCAAAGAAAAAAATATCTAGAAAAAAAAAAAAAAAAAAAAAAAAAGTAAAATTAGGCGTATTTTGTGCATAACCGTACTTTGGTGCCATTTAAACTCAAATTATTAAGTTGCTGTTAATCCCAAAAGTTCCTCTTACAATGGTGGTAACTCAAGCCTGAGATATTGGCAGGCTGAAAGAGTGCTCTTACCATTGAACCACATTAGATAATAATTTTAGTTATTCTCATAACCTTTTAGAAGGTTCTCTTAAATGTATGTGTTTTTTAAATATCGAAACAAGCATATCAATATATAATAAAGTTATATTTATTTTTTAAGTTAGGGGTTGCCTCAACCTACCAAAATCAAAGAAATCAAAAACTCTCTCACGTAGTTGCCAAGATAAGTTTGGGTCAAGATAGGTCTCTTACACCTAAATCATTAAAGACTTAAAGTTGTAAATTTGAGTCATTTTCTTCAACCCTTTTAGTCTCAAATTAATTGTAACTGTTAAAGCCTTAAAGGAAAAAAAAAAAAAACTTCAACATGCCAAGAATTAAGTGCAGTTTGAATAGATAATTTAAATAAATAATATTATAATAATTGATTAAAGAATTAAATTAAGAGCAATTGTACAGTTCAAGAAATCAACCATTGGTCAAAAGTATTTTTCTGTCATTATAACAAAGCTAACATTATTTTTATCTTAATGTCACGTGTCAATATTATTTATTTATTTATTTGACACTTTTGTTGTTGTGGTTGCTTTTGATGTTTTCTTCTTTCTCTCAATTATTGACCGTCTTGGTCTCTTTTTTTATTTTTGTAATATATTCTGGTTTCTCTTTTGGAAATATTTTTATATAATTTTTGCTATTGTTTGGTATAAATAAGACCTATTGGGCAGGGTCAAGGACGTAATATAAGACCTATGAATCGGGGGGACCTGTATGAAACATGATTATGATCACCAATACATCGTATCACCGTCCAACTGTGACTCGATGGAAATATCATTCATTCAACTTGACAGGTAATTTCAATGGACGATTTTTGGAATGATCTTGTTTACAACGAGTAACACACAACGAAATCTAATCAACTAAACTATCCCATATGCGCAGTGCGCACACGCAGGCGCAAGAACACTTCATATCATCAATAACAATAAGTTACATAGTAATAAGGCAATTCCTTTCCTCTAAAATCAGAAATTTCTGCACCATTTGACCATATTACATGCAAAATACTTTGGGAGATATTACAAGGCAAGTTATACATTTAATCTTTCTGCAATTACAAAGAACAACCACAACATAGGCTCTTATGCATGTCAATCAAACTAAGCCTAGGACATGTATGGTGAACATAAACATCACCTTTTTCTAACCTTTTGCTTGACACCCTCCTTCGGAGAAGATGAGGACGATGAGGATGATGTCAAACAGGATCGGTGGTTCACAGCCATGTCCTTGGAAAATGCCTTCTGTACATCCTCTTTAAGTTCTGTAAACCGCATCTTCTTAATGTTCTGTTCTTCTGCACTCCCCTTTTCTAGGAGTAAAGCATCAGGCATGTCATCGTCCAGAAATTTATCAATCACTTCCGAGCAATGAGGGAAGTAGCGTCGACCCGTCTCCACTGTTATTAGAGCAAGCTCAGAATATGATCTATGAAACTAATAAAATTTCAAATTCTACCACATTATAAATTCAAGCTTTCCTTAAGTAATGCAATCTTCAGTCAGGTTTTAACTATTCTACGATTTTGCACTTTAATGATCTCAATAGACTGCTAGAGCACATAGCACATACATAAATAGTACAAAGGTTTTATTCGATTTTCTCACTTTCATTTTAATGGTGCATGGATGTATTAATGCACCATTAAAATTTGGCATTGTTTTGGCATGGTCACTTGTAGCTCATGTGACTTAAGGCATGTAAGCTACATGCGACCATGCAAAAACAAGACCAAATTCTAATGGTCTGAAGGTGAACCCATATATATACAAAAGTTCTCTCCTAAGGGATCATTTATTTTAACTCAAAGTAAGGACTTCGGTGAAATCAACCGATGCCGATTTTAATGAATTTTGATTTGATTTATTTTTTTTTTTTTTTTTTTCTGTGGGTGATAAGTTCAATGAAATCTAATTGTAAACAAAATTTGAATACAGCTATTCTTTGCCCCGTTTTCTAAAGCTTCATATTCAACAAAATCAAGGGTCTAAATTTACTAAATCAATTCTCTGGGTTCTGGGCCTTAGCTTCTCCCCTTATAGGACATGAAGAAAAAATAACAAGATACAAGATGTCTAGCTGTGGAAAACATGGCAGGGAACTTGTAGGTCCAAAGGCATAGAGTAGATACTGAGAGGCTTAGGGTTAAAATTATACAGTATCATTAATGATCAAAAGGTTTCATTTCCATCCTCTCTACACTAAACATAGACGTACAAAAGTTATTTACGTATATAATACCTGTTTTAAGCAAAGCTTGCATTCTCAATTGGATTCTCTTGGCTTGCACAGAGGGTGTTTCATTCAAATCGACCTCCTTCAAGTTCCCACTTGATCCTTTCGATTTTGATGCTGCAAGGGGGTAAGCTGAGGTTGAATGTGCATTCGCTATGTCCATAGCTAGTCTAGCTTCAGCAGGAAAGAGCAATCGTGCAAATGCCACTGTAAAATAAACAAGCTAAAATGAGAATACTTCAAACAATAGCTACAAGAAAATGTATGGCAATTAGCTTTACTAAATCAGTACCAATATAGTGTTATCTTACTATACATGGAAGGAGATTACAGGATCATTTCTTCCTTCAAGTAATATTGCTTTTGAAATTTCAAGTGGAAGATACAATAACCAGAATCAGGGAAAATACCAAAGTTTAATAATGGTGTTTTGTTACGAGCACGGGTGGCTTAAGAATATATGGACTCTTTGGGAGGCCAAAAAAACAACCCAAAAATATTATCAGTTTGGTGTGATATATGCAAAACTCGTTATTTTTGTTTCATATTGCCTTTTAGCCCACTTAGGCAGTTAGGCATTCTCTTATTTTAAGTATTATAATTAACTAAATAACAATGAAATCCAGAAGAATAGCATTTTTAGGAGCAAAAATATTTAATGTCTGATTTAGATATTAAATAGAAAATGATGCATTAATAATTTAATAGCAGTATGGTGTTTCGTATTGCTGCTTATCAATCCAAAATCTATAAGTGCAAACCAATCAAAAAAACTGTTAACAGAAAACTATAAAAGAAAATTAGCTATTTAATCTCCAATCATTAAAATAAAAAAACACCGGTCTACAAGTAAGGAATATCACCTCGGTTTTCCAGATAGTCCAGCCTCATGTGTAAATCATCAGCTATCACGTGCGATGAGATCGACATGTTCCCAGACATTGAATTCCTTCTCATTTCTCTCTCTAAGACATCAATGCATATCTTGTCTTTGTTAGACTCCTGACCCTGTTTTGTATTTTCATTATAATCCTTTGGCCTGGTCAACCTCCGACAGATTGCAACAGCTGTTTGCCCATCAGATGTAGTTTCTGATGCACAGACTCCCTTGGTCAGCAGTGCTACTAGAATTGATGGCTCCTTACGCCTAGCGGCCACATGAAGTACCGTATGTCCTCTAGTGTTCCTAAGATTGAGATCAGACAAGCCTAGACTGAGGAGCTCCTTCACAACCTTCGGATCACAATATGCAGTAGCATAGTGCAGAGCACAAGCATCATCTAAAGTGACATTAGATTCTTTTAGGAGAAGTGTCAACAGTTCAATATCGTCAGAGTCCAGTGCCTTGTGGATTCTCCTGATTCGCTTTTCGTGCATAAGGATCGGTTCCGCTAAATTACCTTCAGACACTCCCCCTACATTACCTTCAGACTCCTGCAGAGATTTGGAGCGAAGTGATTTGATTTCACTATAGACTTCAGGTGGAAGCTCTGTCTCAAGACATGCACTTTCAAGATCAGACCTCGCTATTCTCTGGATGCAGTCAGAGAGAAGCTGGTTCAATTGGCAATGGAATGCAGCCATGAGAATCGGGATTACATCTTCCACAAAAGCCTTCTCGACAAAGTTCAGAAGCCGCCGCTGCATGGATACATGAAGTTTTTTGCGTTAAGAATAGATCTGTCCAAAATTCATATACCCTGAAACTAGATCATCTTTAATAAGCAACATATATTATTTATAAGAATGTTCTTCTCCTAGAATCTATCACTTTACAGATGATAATATGGGAAAGAAAAAGGCATAGAAAAAAAGAGTCGCATTTTATCTAAACATCAGCTGGACTAATGTTGGAAGACACTTCTTGTTTATACAAAACGAGATTCAGCATATGTTGCATCAAACTCTCGCTATGAAGCTTGAATGTTTGAGAATTAAATATAAGGTGATTGAGAATATATATATATATATATATATATATATAGGTAAAACATCCTAAATATCAAAATTGTCAAGCCAGTGCAAGAACTTGACACCTATTAAAACAAAGTAGCATGTGAGTTACAACTTATTTATCCTGAAAATTCACCTTCACATGCTAACATCCAGTCAGAATTACTGCAATTTGACAATGAAATAAAAGCCGGGGAAATGAATCAAATAAAGACAACGGGTGTCATGATATGTATTTTACTTCTCTCTCAATAAACTTATTTTTCTTCCGAACAAGAAAATAATGAATTCCTCATTACTTCGAAAGATTGATATAGAACAAGGTATTGCTTATTACAAACGTAGTACTACCATGGGATAGTAAATAACAGTTCGACATAACATAACCTAACAGATTCTACAATTTTTTTAATCGGCTAGAAGCACAATCGAATTTAGACATATTCTGTTTCTTTTCATTGTTTTCCTACTGCTTTGGACCAGTGGCTTATGAACTCTGTAGTGGAAGATAATTTTCCACTTATTAAGAAATTTGGTTCCCTTCAATTTTAGATCAAACCCTTCTGCCAATTGTTTGGAATTAACTGTTTTGGTGCTACACAATGAAACATGTTTTCCCCAATAATACAATTAGCTTGTCTTTTGTCTTCAAATGTCTATAAAAACAACATAAATCCAAGCCAACACATAATCACTTTGAATAGCATGAACACAAATATGGAAAAGCACAAGAACAATTTTACCTGAGAAAGCAAAACCAGTTCTTTCATCTGAAAAGTTGCAGAAGCATACATCAATTCCACAGCATAATTGATAGCAGGACGACAAGCATCATGTACACAAGCCTCATCAACACAGGTGGACACTTCCGGAGGCGACGGCTTCAGCTTTCCAGTATACAAATAGTTCAAGAAATCAGTGAAAGCTTCGTATCCAACTTTTCCGTAAGGCACCAATTCAGACATCAGATATTTTGCTTTTCCTTCATTAGCTGAACCACCACTTCCCCTTTTGAAAAGCTCATGAAAAAACTGGCTCCGTGAAGCCAATACACATCGATGGACACCCACTGGACTTCCCTCAACAACGATCTCTGAATCGGTGTAGTCATAGTCAGCATCGATTAATAACTTCTCGAGGCTGCTACTGAGTTTGTTCAAGCTCAAATTTTCCAGATTTCCCGCAAGTTCAGTAGTTATGTTGAGACTACTTGACCCATTTGAGAGACAAGAAGATGAGGCAAAACTCAAGGATGATGACATTTCGTTTCCATTTTCCATCGTATAGAGAATCAAAAATAAACTGATATTTGAGAGACTAGAGCTATCCCACAACAAAAGAAGAGAAGGTCCTGAAATTAACAAATTTGAACCGAATCATGGTGGTGATACTGATATTATTAACAGATGAAACAAAGAAAAGTAGAGTTGAAGATGGATTGGATTTAAAGAGCAAGCATATATGAGAGTCAAAACAGAGAGACTTAGAAGAAGAACAATTGAATCCTGAATTTCTATGGAATACCCAGTTGATAACACTAAACCCAGAAGAAAAAAATCTTGATTCTTGAAGGAAGGAGGGAGTACTTTGAGTCTACTGGGACATGACCAATGAAGCGGAAGCTTCAGATGAATATGGAAGAAGTGAAGAACAGAGACAGCTTAGAAACGACTTTGCAGTTGAGTTGACTTGGGATTTGGAAACCCCCAATGAAGTGATAAAATCTATAAAATTTAGGAGGGGCAGCTTTTGTGTTTAACTAAAAGGGGTTAATTTTGGACGGCAGTTATTTAAAATAAAAGCAGATAAAAAAAAATTGTTGGATTGAAATTAGAATCTAACTGTTAAATTGTGGGAAGACTGAAGAGAACAAAAGGACAGAGCTTTAACAGAAATATAGACCATTGGAGAAGAGAGAATAAACTCAATTACTCAATAAAGATATATCTATGCAAATGCCCCCAAAAAAATTTAATATTAATTTATTATGTAGAAATTTCCTTCCATATCATCAATTCATCATTTCATCATGTCATCATCATCAATATCATCATTATTAATTATTTATTTTATATTTTAGATCGACAATAATTTTTATATATGTAGATTAATTTTCAAGTCTTTCGATTGTCAATTCGTCCTGACAATAAATATATCAGGACGAAAAATATGGACCACAAATTATAGAGAAGTTTTGACAAGTGCATACACTTTAAATCAAAGTATGTAAATCTAGTGTTCCATATTCTTCGTCCTAATATATTTATTGTTATGACGAACTGATGATAGAAAATATGAACTTTCAAGTGAGTGATCTTTTACTTTAATTTCGGTAAGGACCTTGATGAAATTACATTGATTTTTATGAATTTTGATCTTTTTTTTTTTTTTTTTTTTTTTGAGTTCATTGAAATTTACAAATGAATAAAATTTGAGAATTTTTCAAATATTAGAACTATGTTTTTTAAATTTTCCAATATTTCTCTAATTTTTCCCAAAAATTCTCAAATTTTATTCATAAATACATTTCATTAAACTTATCATTCACAAAAACAAATCAAATCAAAATTCATAAATATCGATGTGATTTCATCAAGGTCTTTATCGAAATTAAAGTAATGGATCTCTCAATTGAAAGTTAATATATATATATATGTATATTTGATAAATCGTTATACATTAATCTTAACATTAAGATTTATGTCAATTGTTACATCATTAGTTTTTTTTTTTTTTTTTTTTTTTAATATTACAATAATTCAGGAGTTAAGAAGATGGATAACTCACAACCTCATGGTGTAGATGTGTAGAACAAACCACTAGATCAATCTCATCTTATTTGTTACATCATTGGTTAATTTGATACAAAAATAAAATATTCAACAAAATTTCACCACAGTCCTGACCAGAGAAATAATAGTTTTTTTTTTTTTTTAAGTATATATATATATAACCAATAAAAGTTGATTTTATTTGATAAAAACACTAATACAACCTTATGTGATATTTCTCCTGTTTGAATCTTCAACGTTAGAACTTGAAGTGATATATATACAATTTTTCTATTGTCAGTTCGTTCTGACAATAAATATATCAGGATGAAAAATATGAACCACAGATTATGGAGAAGTTTTGACAAGTGCATACACTTTGAGTCAAAGTATGTAAATCTAGTGATCCACATTCTTCGTCCTGATATATTTATTGTCAGGACAAACTGATAATAAAAAATCTGGATATATATATGGACAATCTATAGAACACCGGTGTACTCATATATCATGTAGAAAATATTGCGATCAAAGGTTAGATTACACTTTTTAAAATTACGATCACAATATTTTCTACACGGTGTATGGGTACACCGGTATTCTATAACCTGCATATATATATATATATATATAATTTTCCAATGATGACTTTTTACAATGCATACTTTAAGTACCTTTGATAAAATTGCACGAAACATATTGAATCTTGATTTGATTTTTTGTATGGATGGTGAAAACATTGTAACACATTTATGGAAAAAAAATAAAAAAAATTCGGGTGCAAGAACCAATTTTTTCTGATTTTTTTGAAGATAAAACATTTAAAAATAGGGAAATATAAGAAAAAATAGTTCTAAAATCCAAAAAATTTCCAAATTTTTACCTAATGTGTATTTTAATTTTCTTAGGATGTATACAAAAAATCAATTCAAGATTCAATATATTCCATGCAATTTTATTAAAGGTGTTTAAAGTGTGTATTGTAAAAGTCTTCATTGGAAAATTACTCTCTCTCCATATATACCACTTGCTCGCCGGCCGCTCGGGCTCCACATTTCAAGCTCGTTATCCTAATAGTCTCCTCTACTCCACCGGGAGCCTGGCCCCTTCTTCTATCTTATCTACTGCCTTGCTCCTCCAATGGAGTAGAGACACCCCAACTTAGTGAAGCGATAATTGAGAATGCCTTAGGCACCTAGGCAAATGGCGAATCGGGACGGGGAAGCATCCTCCCCCTGTTCTTCTTGGTCGTAATCATTAGGCGCTCAGGGGCGAAGCCCATGTGTCGATCCATGCACATTTTTTGAAAGCTTCGTTTTTCTAGATCTAGGTCGTCTACCGCTCCTTGTGGAGTAGAGCCCGCATCAAACCAAGTCTTTGACCAAGGAACGGGAGAATTCCCACTACCGCTGGCAGGCCAATCAGGCCTTGAGCGCGGTGGGAACGTGCTTCCCAAAAAGCCAACCCGTTGAAAGCCCCAAATATGCCCTAAGCTAGGGTCCAACTCCTCAACGGATTTCCAATATTGATATACGATTAAAGATTCAAGGCCCCCACATAAACTGGAGTGCCGGAATATTTCACTCCAATCCGGTCCTATGAGCAGCTACATAGACCTCGACTATAACACTTCCCGGGCATGCGGGGCAAGTGACCATATATATAAACTTTCAATAATGCTACACATCCCAACTCATGTGGCATGTGAGGTGTCAAATGGTTAGTGGATACATGTGGTAGGTGAGATAAAACATTATTAATGTGTATCCACTAACAATTGGATACCTCACATGCCACATGTGTTGGGATGAAAAAGATGGATTTTAGGTGGGATGTTTAACATTATTCATAAACTTTACATATAAACAAAGTTGGGTTGCGGATGGCTTTTGATTAATTTTACGGTCACTTGGTTATTAGAGAATAGCAAATAATTATTTTACATATAAACAAAGCCACAAAGGTATATTATATGTTATAATATTTCTACCGGATAGTATATATGTATATATAGAGAGAGAGAGTAACTTTCTAGTGCAGGTTCTCACACGAATTTTTCATACGGTTTCATTAATTCCAATCGGTTGGAATTAATGTAAATTTTTTTCACTGATTCCAACCAATATCAATGAAACTGTACTGACTTTTGTACTTGATAATATATATACATATATATATACAAAGCTTCTCACATACAAACCCCTGATATAACCTTACATACAAACCAAATTGTCAACCTTTGGATCAAAATCCAATAGATGTTGTGTAAGTGGTGGGTCAGAAGAGAGAACACACAACATCCCCCTTTTTTTTATCTTATTTATCATACATTTTTTTTTTACAAAATTTATACAAACAATTCCAAACACCAATCAACAGAAATGTCAATACTTAACTGAAGGAGCAGAGTGAGATAAAATGAATTCAAGCACACGAGACACAAGCTCTTCAAGCTCCACAGGAGCCGTGGTGTCCATCATCACCTTGGGTACATCACCCACATCATAGTCCGTACACCCACCGTACCCTTGCAGCAACCTCTCCAGATCATGCCACGTGGATGGTTTGTGCCAGCTTGACCCGCCACGTGTCTCCAGCCTTCTCCTCCACTCGGCCTCATCGGATGGCTTACACTCGACGATGATGAGTTGGGCCCCGGCCGGCGCGGCTGATCGGAGCATGTCATCGAGGCGGGCCCTACAGGAGAGGGGAGAGTCGACGATGACGCTGAGGCCGAGGTTGAGCTGAGTGGAGGCGACGCGGAAAACGGCGTCGTAGGAGAGGTCGTTGAGGAGAGAGGGGGAGGAGTGTAGTGAGTTTTGGAGAGAGAAAGTGGAGTCACGGACGTCGTCTTTGTCGATGAGAGGGATTCTGAGGGTGGAGGCTAGAGAGCGGGCTAGAGTGGTCTTGCCGCTGCCTGGATGGCCTTTCATTGCTATTATCATCGGCGTTTCTATTCTTTTCGCCATTTTTGTTTCTGTGAACAGCAAAAATTATCATCATAAATATATATATATAAAATAAAAGGACCACGTATTCATGAGTCATTATGATAAGGATTTGGATAATGCTGGACTTTACTTTGAAAGAATCCAATGGTGATATCATAGTATCATGACTGTGACATGTATAACACCGAAGATATGTGAGTTTTGTGGTGTTGAAGTGAACATATATTTTAGACTCGGTCAGTCACAAGACCTGAATGTGAAGTGTAGGGATGACAAAAATCCCCGATCCGTCCCAAATTGGCTATGCATCTGCTAGCTATCTCCATAGCCAATTTAGCTTCAGCAGGAAATAACAACCATGTAAATGCCACTGCTAAAATCATAATATAGCACCAATCTACCAGGAAAGAAATATCACCTCATGCATGTGTAAATCATCAGCTATCACCTGTGATGAGAATGACATGTTCCCGGACATTGAATTCCTTTGGCCTAGTCAACTTCTGACAGATTGCAACAACCGTTTGCCAGTCTAATGTAGTTTTTGATGTACAGGCTCCATTGATGAGCAGCGCTACTAGAATTGATGGTTCCTTACGTCTTGCGGCCACATGAAGCAGTACTGTATGCCCTCTAGTGTTCTTAAGATTGAGATCAGCCAAGCCTAGACACAACCTTCTGATCACAATAGGCATCAGATTCATTTAGAAGAAACTTCAACTGTTCAATATCATCACAGTCCAGTGCCTCGTGGATCCTCCTGGTTCTCTTTTCATGCATAGGCCATAAGGTCCACTTCGCCTACATTACCTTCAGATTTCTGGTGAGATTTGGAGCGAAGTGATTTGACTTTACTATATATAGACTTCTCAAGACATCAGGGGGCGACCGCTCCATGAGCTTTCCAGAATTCAAAAGGCTTCATATCCAATAACTTTTCCATCAGATATTTTGGTTTTTCTTCCTTCACCGAACCATCATTTCCCTTGTTGAAAAGCTCATGAAAAAACTGGCTCCTTGAAGCCAATACACACCGATGGATAAGATACCCACTGGAATTCCCTCAACAACGATCTCTGAGTCGGTGTAGTCATATTCAGCATCCGTTCTCAAGACAGCTACTGAGCTTGATCCAAGTTCAGGAGCTGTAGAAGCTGTTATATTGTGAGTACTGGACCCATTTGAGTTAGATAGACAAGAAGACATTTTCCATGATATTCAACAAAGAAACCAAATTACTAAAAACACCAAGTAATATAAATAATATCAGTTTCAAACAACTCTGTCATGGAGATGATATTTATGATTAACGGGTGATAGATTGATTAAGATGCATAAAAAATTTAATACACTAGCATGAGAGTCAAAGAGAGAGTTGGAAGCAGAAGTGAATCTTCAAGTTGTATGGAAAAAACAGCATGAACGACAAAAGAGAAGCTAAATGGAGATTGGACAAGTTGAAATTACAGAAGAACAAAAGCTCCAAGGAAGAAGAACATACAGTAGATTTAAATGTAAAGACAACATTTGGGCTTTGACTTCACTGGGAAAGTTAATGAAGCACAAGCTTCAGAGTTCAGAATTTCAGATGAATACGAGAATAAAGGTATACACCCTTCCAGAGTTCCAGTTGACCAAGGAAGTAACATTTACAACTATACCCTTATATTAATAGAACATTAGTCAATATCCTCAGATTATTGGTAATTTCAAAAATAGCCCCTCTAAGTTTTTATTATTATTATGGGTAAATTACACTCACACCCTTAAGGTTTGTGGCAAAGACATTTAGATGGAAATATTTAGTTACTTTACACTAACACCCCTGTATTGTCGAAAATGCCCTTGTATAATAATAAAAATAAAAGTTTTTTTTACACTAACATCCAATGGCATTTTGGACCTTACCATGGTCAAATAGGGGTGTGAGTGTAGAATAACTAAACTTTTCTATCTAAGTGTCTTTGTCTCAAACCTTAAGGGTGTGAGTGTAATTTACCCTATTATTATTTTTCCTATTTTTGGGTCAAATTACCCTTTAATATCTATCCCTCACTCCCTCCAACGCACTTGAATAATAAAAACTAGAGATAAATCATTTTGAAATTCGAGAGAAATAATCACCACAAAAAAATACGGAGAGAAATTCATTGAAACTATAGATAGTAAGCCGCTAAAATCATTGAAAGAGAAACCCATAGAGTATCCGGACAAAGAAGCAAGGTTTTTCTCAAGCAAGAAGACAAAGAATTACGACTATTCAATTTGAATCTTGAGTTTCGGAATGACTTTGAAATAAAAAATTAACATTAAATTAATTATACTTCAACATTTTTGTGAAAATTAAATGTATAAAAAACCATTTTAACATGAAATGTTCTTCTAAAATACACTATCTAAAACAATAACCGAAACCGAAGAGCTTAGACTTCTACCTCTCTTTTTATTATTGAAAGCGAAAAGCAAAAGTTATCTCCGATATGCCCTAAGCGAGGTTGCTGTGCAATAAATATTTCAAATAATATTGATTTGTCCATAAACTTATCCTAAATGACAATAATCAAATGTATTACAATCTAAGCATTCAATCAAATGACCAACAACATAAAACTAATAAAATTGGAGCTAAATTTAGTAACTATTACCATTTGTAAAACCTTTCACATCACATTCATGTTCGGATACATTTTTCAACTTGTTGGAAAGACTGAAACATTTCCAAGGTGATTAATTTAAAATTTCAAAAAGCAAAAACTTCATAATTATGTATTACAGAGACTTGCATCTCACTACTCACTGAAGCTCCTATCTATCCCCTAATCCTTTTTCTTCTTTTTTTGAAAGCAGAGCAGAGCAGAGCAGCTTTAACCTATACATATTAATCTGTCCTGTCTACAACATACACCCCAAATCCAATCTGTCTAACTAGCTTCGCTATTTAGACCTATTCCAGCGCTGCCGCTTGAATGAATCTCCCCTGTCCCAGGATTTTACAGGTGTACCTGCAACAGACCCAACTATTGTGGAGCCTTGTAGTAGAGGCCTGTGATTCGAGCTCATGCCAACTTCTGTAACTTGTGGCTGACTTATGCGGCTTGATGATTGATTCCCATTTGGTGTTCCCTTGTGTGCAGGTACTACCCTACTCCGGCGATCATACACACGATGGTTTTGCCGCCTGTCAGGACTCATTAGCGACCTAAGGAAGCCTTTTGTATTCTGGCCCATCCCTCTGTCTCTCCCAGGCATAGACTTATCAATCTCAGTTGCTTGTATCATTGAAGTAAGTGAGTCCACAGATCCAGCTGGCAATAAGATCCCAGAGAGCCCGTCATAAGATAGAATGCAGGCCATTGCAGACATAGAGGCCCCAAGGGCGGGAGGAAGAATATTCCGGGGATGTGTTACCTGCAACATAAAACAAAAATCAGACTCAAAAGGTTTCACGATGCAAACAAGAAAGGTTGTACTTCAAAGATTGTATTACGAAAACAATCAAAGTACTTACTTTGAACAAGATAGCTGCAGATAATCTCTCTCTCAAACAGTAACTATGGGCAACATCAAGGGCTGTTGATACAAAACTAAGCCAGCGATCCACAACAACTATAACTGAATTATCAGGAGATGACATAATTTTCTCTCCATGTTGTTCAGCTTTCCTATTATCCATCTCCATTCCATCCTCATCACTGCCATCTCCATCAGCATCATCATCACTCCCATCAGCATCTTCATCATCCTGAATGGGAGCCACAGCAATCTCTGTCGAAAGCAATAACAATGGGAGTGGTCCAACAACGCTACAGTTCCTTATGAACATAGACCCATCACCACGGGTTATCTCATCATATACAATTAATGGGCAATCATCAGTTTTGCTAAATGATAATTTAAAATTAAGGGAACGCGAGTGCAACATAACTTTAGCACCACTTGCAGTCTCCACAAACCGTCTTCCATATTTATGAACTGGGCGCAACCTTGCCACCATTGGATACAGACCAGCCACAAGGACTGCATGGATTATACCCGGGACACGTGCATTCTGATTACAACTTGAGACGTCTTCTGTAATAAACCCATACTTAATTAATTCAGTCTGGAGCTGCTTACGCATACCATTTAGCATATACATGGTGCTTGAGGAGACAAAATACTGAGAACAAAATCGTGCTTCTTGACCTCTCTGCTTTGCATTTTTCCAGCACTCAAAAGCTGCTATGACAGCCAACTGATCACTTTGGCCACCATATAACGAAGCAAGCTCAAATTTAGCAGCAGTAGCTCTGGTCTTTTCAATTGGTAACATGGGAATGGTAAACGGATCTCTATAGTCAGAAGCACATGCCAGAGTCAAAGCTGGGTCCAGACAGTCCATTAATATGGCGAAGAAAAGCATCTTGCTCATCAATGGATGAATAGGAAGAGAAGCTAGCTTCTCCCCAAGTTCAGTAACTTTTTCTTCACGAGTCAAAGCCCCAATATCCTGAAGAACAGTAATTGCATTACATATGGTTTCTGAAACTGGAGGGTCTAATGTCTTCTTCAAGAAATCTTCAATTCTGCAATTTGGGTCGATCAACTTGACCTAGCCAATGAGAAAAAAAAATTAATACTTAATTAGCAAGAGAATAACATTTTGCTTACAAGACAAATCTGACAAAGAAAAGAAAGCCTTCACATATCCACCCATACTCAAATGAGAGAGTTATTATTGTCACAAAGTAAGAATTTGGAATCACCTGTAAACAAATTTCCTCAATAGGCATTCTCTTAATTTCAGGAACCTGGAAATCTGGCAAAGAAGCCGCTCGAAGTTTAGAATAAAAATGATAACAGATTCCAGGCAGACAGCGGCCTGCACGTCCCTCTCTTTGCTTGGCACTTGCTTTGGAAACCCAAGAAGATTGAAGAGTTGATACATTATTGTAAGGATCATAACTTTTTTCTTTCATCCTACCACTATCTATAACATAGACAACATCATCAATGGTAATTGCAGTTTCAGCAATATTGGTTGAAAGGATAATTTTGCGACAACCTGGAGGTGTGCGCTTAAAGACCTTCTTTTGCTCCACAGCAGGGACCATGGAATGAAGAGATATTATAAGAAATTTGGAAGTATCTTTAAGAAAGGGGTTAGCATGCAATCTCTCCCGCATTCTATTTATATCTTCCCAACCCGGAAGAAAAACAAGGATAGCTCCATCTTCTGAATCAATGCATATTCTTCTTATTAACTGCTCAATAAGAAAAACATCAATAAGTTCAGGATTGACAGTTGCTAGATATTTATCAAGTAACTGTTGTTTCATGGAATCAGAATTGGAAGTCTCCATGTGCTCTTTTATAATTTGGGCAACTTCTTGCTGGTTTTCTTTTTCAGCCAGCTGTAGTGCTGTTGCTCCATCCTTGGCCTCTAAATGGCAATCTGCACCCAGAGTGAGGAGCATGCAAACATCGCCCACTCTACCTTTTGCAGCCAACACCATTAATGGTGTTAGTCCGGTCACAGAATGCTGGTAGTTGTAAACCATTGGGACTCCTTCAGAAGAGACCAAATCTAGGAGCAGGTCAAACTCATCATTTGACCAAGCCAAATTCAAAGCTTCATCTAAACTACTCTTATCTTCCTCAGTAAATTCAGGATCCTCATTTGGCACACTTGTGATAGCAGAATCAAGGTGACTACTTTCCGCAGATTTCAGGATGGCAAGAACATCTTCCAAATAGAAGGTTTTGACCTGAATTCAGAAGGTAAGAGCATTAGTATGAGAATCAACTTCAGATACACAAAAGTGACAAATCGTAGGATTTTTACTGGATGAGTGAACCCCGGGACACGGATGATTGGGCAGCCGCCAAAATATTGAGAAAATCTATCAGCGTCAAGAGTAGCACTCATTAATATCTGTTCAATTATAAAATACAATATACGTCGTCAGTTGGTCATTAAGATTTAAGATCAAAAACAAAAGAAAAATAATCCCAAAAACTTATATACGATTTATAGAGATGAATATATAACATAAGACTTTGAACTAACCAGCCGAAGGTGAGGATAGGTAGGAAGCATGTCTCTGCAGATAACTTACAATAATCAGGAAAAAAAATCCAAAAATGTCAAATATAAAAGCAAACTAACTGCTGAGAGTTAGCATGCCAAGAATGTTTTATGTGAGTTGTTAAATTAATTTAGGGGTTGTTAGTTTTTTCGGCTTATCACTTAATGGATCTGAATTGGAAACATTAAGGGGTCCTTTGTTTTTTCGTCTGAAGACCGAATAGTCCTGAATTTTTCTAAAGACTGAATAGGGATGAAATCTGAAATTGAATGATGTTTTTTTTTTTTTTTCCTCACATCTGAATGTATTGTCAACACTTTTGTTTTTTAAAAGTAAAATCGTCTGAAAATAAGTAATTTTACATTTATACCCATGTTAAACAATTATACATATAATATGGAATAAAAACAATCCAAAAATAATAATTATATATGAACACATATGATCATGATCTTCCTCTTCCATTACAAACAAACTTCATTTTTACTAAGAAAAGAAAAGGTTTTTTTTTTTTTTTTCAAAAAATAAAAGAGGCAGCAGGAAAACTCACACAAAACACACTAAAAAAAATATTTATATATATATATATAAATACACCACCCTAATATAATAATAAAGTATTGATATTAAACACCAATATGAGAAGTGATTAGGGTTCTTTTTTATTTTTAAAGCTATTTAAAATAAGGTATATATTAAAATAAAGATTTTTATACCATATATAATTATGATGAAATTGGAAATATGTTATATATGGAGGATAGTATCGGAAGAAAAGATTTTGAATTGTTAATGCAATTCAGTGATTTACAATTAAATGAAAAGTAAGGATTTTATACTTTATATTTTAAGTTGTTTTTTCGTATTTTTAAGTTGTTCGACCACTTAAAAAAACAAATAAAACAACTTAATAATTATGATTCAGACCCATTAAGTTTTAAGTGAAAAAAACAAACAACTCCTAAGTTGTCTTGTTTGTTTTTTTTAAGTGGTCAAACAATCGAAAATTGCAACAACAAAAAATACAACTTAAAATAAAAAGTTAAAATCTTGACTTGTCACTTAACACTAAACAATTTTACCTCAATTAAATATCCCACAAATTTCTGATCTTCATATGTTGCTAATAAATTTGTTGTTTTGTACCGTAATTTTAACCATGTATTTTTTATAAATTAAAAGGACTATATTTATATGAAGTTAATATTTTCATTATTATTAATCAAAAAATTTAATTGATGAAATGTTTCAGTTTAGGATTTATGATAATATTTGTTTTTAGCTATTTGTATCATGGAAAATAAAAATACATTATAATAAGTAGTTCAAAGGTATACATGTTAAATTATTTGTTTTCAGATGTTTATATCTTAAAAAACAAACAATCAACATTTAGATTCAGACGTCAAATGAAAATAAAAACATGTCATTCAGGTTTCAGGTTTTGGTCCCTATTAAATCTTCAAGTAGCTATAAACCTGTTCAAACTCCAAACAGAAAAACAAACGACCCTTAAATTTGACTTAAATCCAAACTTTATTATCCAATCATATCCATTTTCTCGAATCAATGGGTTACGAATAA
This sequence comes from Acer yangbiense, assembly GCA_008009225.1. NCBI lineage: Eukaryota > Viridiplantae > Streptophyta > Magnoliopsida > Sapindales > Sapindaceae > Acer > Acer yangbiense. The sequence goes on along the minus strand of CM017769.1, from coordinate 32,598,585 downwards.
TGAAATTTCAACTCATGCTTGAGTATATTTATAATTGAGTTTTAGAGATGTGTGGCATTGTTTCAATCCTTGAATTAGATTAGGATGTTTATGTCACAAAATTAAGTTAATATAACCTTACCCTTATTTAATCCCAAGTATAAAAATTATCATAAATAACCAATGTCTAATCCAAGCAAGCAACCATCTTTAAAAATTCAAATCAATTATAAAGTACCTCAAAATTGCCAACATGAAATCAGAATATCGATCTCTTTCATGAATTTCATCCTGCAGAGTGAAAATGAGGTCATTGCAAAGTCAACATAAACAAAATGGATATAGGAGGGAAGCACATAAATATATGACATGACACTGAAAATAAATAAAATAGAGGAAATAACAATGGCGGTTAAGATATTTTTTGACAACAAGTTTCCTCTAGGTACAAATCTTTTCACAATCTACTAATTTTGAAGTATTGATATGCCTATTAATATCCACAAAATTACTGACCAACATAGAAACCATTCATCAATGATGATCGATCAAAAAAAATGTTCTCATGATACCGGATATGCAAATAAAACCTCTTGCAATGCTATTTTCAAACTATAGAAACCCAAAGACCATATCCTTGTTCACTATATTGGACCCTAGTTCTCAAAAGAACATCTTTTCAAAAATTAGATTTCAACTAACTCCTCCAAGTTGTTTGCAATCATAGTTGACCTTTCACGATTCCCAAAACCTCACATCATTGTCCATAGTAGTCATCAGAAAAGAACACAAGTCTCATATGTCATCTACGTATGCCCTTCAATATAAAATCTCTCAACAATAATTTTCTCTATAGAAGCTACCTCAATTTTTTTTAAGAATAATAACTATTTAGTATTGTTGGCTTTGTTAAAGATCCTTATCGCCGTTCTCATCTTCTATATAATTATCAGACTTCATTGTTCAGCTAGGCTGTCATGCATTAGTGATTCCTCTTCTCATCAATTCTTATATCAAATCATTTAAGTTGCCTTCTTAATACTAACTATCTTAGTTGGTGTAATCTATTGCAGCTATATAAGAGGGCATGTGATTGCATCCCACACACACCAGGGTTTGGGGAACACGGTTTACAATTAAGTTGTATTGTCATATTATTATTTACATATATAAGAATAAATATACAAGAATTTATTTATCCTAATTCAATAAGTAGAAGGAGGTGTGCCATGGGATAGAGAGTGTTACGAAACAAAGGATGCAACTTGATCAATCCAGATGCCAAGAAGCCAATTATACATATAGATATACATATATAATGCAGGTGTGAGATAATGAGCAAGTGAAAACGTTATGATATCCAAAAATAAAGTTTGTAAATATGCATGTAGATACTGAGGGCGAATAAGTATCGTACCACAATAATGTGAGTTAATGCAGAAACAGCATCCTTTGCTGGTTTATTAGAAGCTTCCAGTTTTGATGTACCAGCACCATTGGAGACCAGCAATCTCAATAGAACTCCGTTTGTGCAGAACACAATTGACGAGTGCCTTCCACCTTTACTTTCCAACCGAATCTGGTATCACATTTATGATAGACGTCAGTAATATCAAAATTGCAGAGGATTGTGGCAAAAAAATGTTTCCAAAATATAAAATTTTCAGATTTGTTTGTGTTAGACCCAAAAAACTGACGCTAATAGGAATGAGCCCAACAATAGTATTTAAACAATCTTAACACACCCTCTCACATACAAGACCAATGGGCTTCCTACATGGCTCGAGCCCAAACACAACCACACAAAAAATTCAAATATAATCACGTGGAGGGACTGGAACTCAAGACTTCTGATAGAACAAGTCTTTGATACCATGTTAGCTGAGTTCATGCCTTTGTTTAACAATAGTTACCAAGAGACCCAAATGCTTAAGCTGAATAGGAATGGACCCAACAATAGCATTTAAGCACTCCGACAGTTTCTCAGCAAGATTATGTAGAACAACAATCCAACAATTCGGACATTCAACTTCCATTATTAATATCACATGTTTGGTACAAATAAAAGACCATAGGCTACAGTCAATAACTTTCTTTTGACAAATTCAAACAAATACTTGTCCAAATATTGATAAAATATTAAAGTTTCATATCAGTACATAACTACATAAATAAAATTTATACATCACCTTGTATCCAATATTATCTCCAACATTTTCTCCTCTTTCACAAGATATTCTTTCAGCAACTAAACAAAATTCAGTTTTGTCAGCTTAAAATGAGGTAATAAAAAAATTAAGATGAGCACTTGACAGGCAGTCAGGTACAATGAGTTGTACAAACCTGATGTCGCAGAGATACGTCGAGGTTGAGTACATATTATTTTACATCCCTCACCCTTACCCCACACATAGTCCAAAAGAAATTGTGGGACCTGGATCATATATAAAGTAAATGTGTCACATAATAACCAAGAAGGGAAAAACTTTCCCAGCCGGTTCTTTTTTACTTCTACTACATAATCCAAAGTCTCACTCAGCATAAATTAACTGTAAGTTAGTGAATACGGGATAACTTTGTTTTTTTTTTCTTTTTCTTTTTCTTTTTTGACAGGAAACTGGAAAACAATACTTATCCTAGTTCCTAACAGATTAAGGTCAATCCATCAACTGAAGTTTTAGGGTCAAGAGGGCTGTACTAGGATTCTAACAGGCTATTGATGGAATTCCATATGAATTCATTTTAATTCTTGTCTTCTATATTTTGTTAATCTTTTTAACTTGATCTTGTATTTCATGTAGTTTCTACAAATCAAATGATAGGGATTTATTCCTTATAAACAAATTGCCAAAATCTTTAAACTCATTTTTGATTCAGCTGGAAGTGGAATTCAAAGACAACCCATATGGATCCTCAACTCAATTAAAGGGGGCCCTAGAGGTTAGGTAAGTGAAAAAACTCATGCACTACAGTTCCGCAGCCAACAATCACTTCTGCTATTGCAGCAAAATAGATTACTTTGGTACATTACATAGGTAGAGCTGAGCCATAGATATAAGCTTTCTAATCAGTTTTGTGTTGTTCAGTATAGACTCATCAATATTTCAAATTGACTAACAACATATAGTTTACAAATCAGCTAAAATCTTAAACCTAGTTTAAAGCAGAGAATTAATAACCTGTGTCGTCTTTCCACATCCAGTCTCACCGGAAATGAGGACAACCTATGTTAAAACATGCAATGAACAGTAAGTTTCAGAAAATATCCAGAAAATTAACTTACCAAACAATAGATGGGCAAATCCAGTAAACAAAATATTACTGGAACCAAATGTAATGTCACATTTAGTGCGATCTAGATCAATTTTGAAACTAATACACAGAAGACATTGAAATAACCTGGTTAGATTCCGTTGTAGAAGTAATAGCATCCTTGAAGGATGCAATTGGAAGATTTGACCTCTGTTTAACAATCTGCATGCATAACGTGACAGAAATTCTTCACTATCAGAAAATAATCATGTCCCAAAAACTGTATGATCTTTCAATTAGGAATACTAAAACTGTAACTTATGATCATGTAAAATTTGGTAACAGAACAATGATTAAGGTACAGCATCCAACTCAAAAGACCCATTAATTTCAAATTGGTTTGCTAAGCCATAATAACCTGTCTCAAGTTTGCATCCTTCTCTATTCTAGATGTAAAGGATTCCAGCTTCTTTGCAATTTCTGCCTTACTCAATGAAGGTTTGGAGAAAATATTATCTCTTTTTCCTCCTGTTTTATCAATCTTTCCGCTATGTTCTGCAAATAATTTCTCACCAATCTCTCCATCATCAGGTGGGTATTGTATAAATAAATTCTGCAATACTGCTTTTGCCTCTTCAGAAAATGTCAATGACTTGAGTTTTTCAAACCCCTTCGTGGTGTCCACTGTGTTTTTAGTTTTGTAAACAGAAACACATCGCTGCTTCCCTTTCCTATACAAAGTTCAGGCTAGTAAGCTATAAAAGAAATGTAAATTATTAAAATCAAATTGAAAATAAGAAACACACACATCCAAATTTCCAGTCTGATAACAAAAAAATAGCAGGCATCTCTCTTTGACAAAAGTGACTACACTTTCCAATAATTCTTTTTTTTTTTGTATCTTTTTTTTCTCCATAAATGGTTCCTATAATTGGCATGTTAGCTTCGGCATACTTGAGCGACAAACACAGCAGTCAGCACTCACCCAGAACTTTTGGAGTTTAAGCCCATTTTCTTGCAAACTTCATGTACCACAGCACGATCATTATTCGAAAGGTCCTCTTCAAATTTGAACACTGCATAGAGCATCAAAAGATAAACAAACAATCTAAAAATTTACAATAACAACTTGCAGAAAGTTACATATTTGTATGAATAAATGGAGCAACCAAACACTAAAAACATTACAAATTTATTGAATATCATATCCGAGACACGCAACAAAGAAGCAAAATAGCATGCCCAATCTTTACTCTGCCCTTTTCCTACAGGCATTTTCTAATCATATCCATTCATTGGGAAAAAAAAACTCAATCAATTGAAAAGTATATCAGATTAAAAAAGAAAAAAAGAAAAATGAGAGAGATATCAAAATCACATTTCAAAGAAATGAAACAGTAAGTGAGTGGGCATCAAGCTTCCTACAAGCACCATGTAAATACTAATCACAAAATGTGTTAATTCTATTTGGAGTTGTTCACCTTCATCTTTAGATACAAGAAAGTGGTCGAGAATTTGTGATATACGGATTCTGGTAGCTTCAGCAACTTTAGGGTTTTGCTCTGCTTTTTTCAGTCTCTTCTTTCCCATCTTCTTCCTTCTTTTTCTGCTTACTGCTTCTCGGTTTCGATAATGTGATTTTAAATACAGATTTCAAGGCATTCGCTTCCGTAGGACAAGGAGGCGCTTCTTTTCTCTAAATTGTTTTTTGTTTTCTGTTTTTAAAAAGTTATAAGAGTGTGTGTGTTTGCGCCTCTTCTTTGTGTTAATTTTTTTTCAACTTTAACACTTTGATTTTTGCCCTAGGAACATACCTGCCTGTTAGGGTTTTTCTTTTTCTTTTTGAATATATATATTTTTTAATTGTTAAGATGAATTCAAGATTTGGGATTGAACGCACCGTTTTGTTAAGTACAAATTTGAGATTCGGAGAGGATATACTATTTGAAGGCACGAGCTCGACGCGTGGGCAAGAGGGGTTTACGACCGAACCACCTTAACTTTTGTCAGACGGACGTGTTTTTACCGACTTAGAGAACCTTACATGTCATGAGAGCATTATATGATTGGATATGCACAATATATATATATATATATATTTTACCAATATCTTTATATCCATCTATCCAGTCCAGATATTTTTATCTTTATATCCATCTATCTAGTCCAGATATTTTTTTTAAAGTTTTTGCTATTGGTAGGATTCGAACCATTGACTTGAAAGTCATTTACCCAAGCCCTTTATTTGTCTATCTACCAACTGAGCTATGCCTCGAGGGGCTGGATATACACAATTATACCAACATCACGGGGCATATTATCTCAACTCTAACTTTTAATTTTTCTCCCTTCGGGGAGAAGGGTCTTTTCTTTTTTTCTTTTTATAAAGAAAGTGGAGAGAAGTGTCTTGATTTTGATTGTTTTGTCCCATTTTATTCAAATAATTGTACTAAATATAAAAGCATAATTGTGTGTGTGTTAAAGAGATTTTTATTAACTTTTATTATTTGTTGAAGATAGTTTAGGATACAATTATTATTATTATTATTATTATTATTATTATTTGGACTTCAATTAATAAAAGTCTTGAGCTCTAGAGTAAAGTCGTTTTAAGCTTGAATTGAATATTACTGTCTATATACTTGAGAGTCATTTACCCAAGTTCCAATACCGGCCTTGACATATCAGGGGCCCAGGACAAACTAATAAGAATTTTGGCTTTGGGCCCCTCTAAGCTAACTTTTGGGCCCCTCTAAACTAAAATCTAATAAGAAGTTTGTCTATTTTCTTATGGGCCCTGGGCAGCTGCACCTCTTGCACAAGCCTAGGGCCGGCTCTGCCAAGCCCTTTGCTCGTCCATCTACCAACTGAGTTATACCTTTGGGGGTTGGATATGCACAATTATACCAACATCATTGGGCATATTATTAACTTTTATTTTTTCTCCCTTCGGGGAGAAGGGTCTTTTCTTTTTTTTCTTTTTACAAAGAAAGTTGAGAGAAGTGTCTTGATTTTGATTGTTTTGTCCCATTTTATTCAAATAATTGCACTAAATATAAAAGCATAATTGTGTGTGTTAAAGAGATTTTTATTAACTTTTATTATTTGTTGAAGATAGTTTAGGATACAATTATTATTATTATTATTATTATTATTTGGACTTCAATTCCTAGAAGCGAGTTGTTGGTAATAGAATATATGAATACTATTGCTAAAGTAGTCATTCAAGTTGCCCAAATTTTTTTAATTTTTTTTAATTTTTTTTTTTAATTACCCAAATTTGGTTTGATCAAGTGTAAGTATGTGGTTGGTCCAACTATATCCAACATTGAAGAATAAAATTAAAAATTATATATTTTTCAATCTCATTTATAAATCAAAGTTTTCTTGATACGGCATGTATTTAAATCAAAGTCAAACTCTTTTAATACATTATGTACTTTTTTTTTTTTGATAATAATACATTATGTACTTAAAGGATACAAGTTAAAGAAGAATCTTAATTTTCAAGTTATTTTCATTTGCTTTTAATTTATATATATGAGCAAATTGCAGCCAACCTCCCTGAGGTTTGGTCTTTGACAATCAGAAACAACTTTATGTTTAATTGACAATGATCTCCCCTGCTATTAGTCAAAATTAGTCAAACTTAACAGAGATAAGGGTATTTTCATCCTTTCAAGCCTTTTTATTTATTAAAAATATATATTTAAAAGTTTTAAATCTTCAACATTCATCTTGGCCACATTTTTTATTTTTTATTTTTGAAAAATCTAAAAAAATTGAATCTGAAGAAAAACCTAAAAATACATCAATGGAAGAAGAGAATGTTGTTAGATTATATTTAGATGAGCTAGATTATTTTTTTTTAGTTTTGAAAAATCTAAAAAACTTGAATATGAAGAAAAATTCGGGAATCCATATGGAAGAAAAAAAAATTATATGAATAAAATGTTGTTGGATTGGATTTTGATGATCCAGATTATTAATTTTTTAGAATTTAGAATTTGAAGAAAAATATAGAGATACAACATATGTCTCCACGTTTTTTTTTTTTTTTTTTTTTTTAAATTTGTAATTTTCAATTTTTTTTATAATGGATATCCAAATTTGTTTTCATATATTTATATATTTTTAAAATCAATTTTTTTTTTTTATTCATGGGCATTTAGGTATTTTTAAATTTGACTAGCTTTGACTAACAGTAGGAGAGGTCATTGTCAATTAACGATAAAGTTGTTTTTGGTTGTCAAAAGCCAAACCTCAGGGAGGTTGGCTGCAATTTGCTCTATATATATATATATATATATAGTCTTTCTATTATCAGTTTTTACTGACAATAAATATATCATGACAAAGAATGTGGACCACAGATTATGGAGAAGTTTTGACAAGTGCATATACTTTGAGTCAAAGTATGCAAATCTAGTGGTCCACATTCTTCGTCCTGATATATTTATTGTCAATTCGAACTGATAATAGAAAATATGTATATATATATTATATCTATCCACCTATTTAGACCAGGTATTTTTTTAATTTTTTTTTTATAGCTTTTGTCATTGGTAGGATTTGAGTTGCTGATTGAGGAATCATTTGCCCAAATTCCAAGCTCGTCCATCTACCAGCTGATCTACACCCATAGGGGCAGTATATATACTCTTAAAAACATTGGAAACTTGCTTAAAATTTGTTTTTTATTTTTATTTTTTATTTAACTATTAACATGAAGAATTTTTCAGAATGTAAATACATATTAACTCGATCCTAAATATTATAATGTAGGCACAACGCACAAGCAATAACCCTAAGAAATATCATAAATTCATCATGAACAACTTCCAAGTCTTGTTCAAAACATTTGTAGGATTGAGTTAGATCTTCTTTGTATGTTACATTTCTTTGAGAAACACACCCGCTCAATCAGCGGTGATGAACGCTTATTCAGTTTGCCATGCGATGATATAGGTTGTGACCTTAGGGTACACTAGTTGGGCTGGACTGGGCTGGGTTGGGCTGGCAAGCCCAATTATTAGACCAGCTGGATCCCCATCATGGAATTGGAATCCCACCTCCCTCTGTTTCTCTGTCTGTCTCTATGTCTGTCTCTGGCTACAATTTACATATACATGACCCCCTCCATCAGTTGGTGTCCTCCACGCAAAGAGAACCGAGTGACTTCTTTTCTACCCTCTACAAAGGTACCAAACCCTGCTATCTATACTACTGTTAAAGCGGTGACAAATAAAAACATAAAATAAAAATTGTATCATTTGCCCAATTCCGCTAATCAGATTCTCTATCGGTTTCTGTGTTGGTTTATTCTCACTTGATCTGAATCGGCTTCCCAGCTCATAATCTCTCTCTGGGTATTTCAGATTTTTCTGTTTTGGTGTTTATTTCTCAGTCAATTTTGGCTGATTCTGTTCTTTTTATGTTATTCTTGCTTGGTTTTGGATTGCGTTTGCTCTGGAGCTTAATCATGCTAGTTTCTGCAACTTTTTTCCAAGAGTATCTGGACTGGATTTCATGCTATTGGTATTGATTGATTGTTGTGAGATTCATCTGTTGTTGGTTGTTACGATGAGGATTTTGAGTAATTTTCTTCTTAGGATTTGGTTTGTAGTTTGAGAATGAAATCATTTTCCCCATTTCTGGGTAAATTCTTGCAGTTTCACATGGTATCACTAGTATAATCTAATTTGCTTAGAGTCCGAGGAGCTTTTTATATTTATGGTTTGGTTATTCTTGTAAATCTTGTCACAAGATTGAGATGGTTCACTTGTTTTAACTGATCAAACTTCTAATGAAGTAAATGGGTGTTGGCATTTGGGCATTTCAACTCTTCATTAAGGAGTAATCCTTTTAGTGTCAACAATGCTGGGTCTTTATTAAAGAACATTGCTTTGAGACCATCTTGTAGTTATTTCTCTCATTAGTTTGTGCGAGCTTGGCTATGTGTTTGGAATTTAGATAATCATATAATGAGATTCATTTTCATTGTGCAAGTAATTTGATATTAATTGAACTGGTCTTTGGTATATGGGCAATGGCAAGCTTCTGCTTGATATGGCTTTACCTTTTTAGTTAGGTTGATGCATCTTGTGTAGTGTTTGATATAACAGTTGAATTAATGCATTGGAAATTTGGAATATTATGGCAATTTTCTTCTCTCATGTCTTTTTTATTCCTAAGATAGAGCAGTCTTTTCTAAACATGGAGGTAGAAGTTGCTACTGTGGATGCTCTTTCTTTTTCCCCTATGTTTAGAAAATCACTTATTTCCCTTTACTCTCATTGGTTTTGCATTTATGTTAGTTTACACCTCTACTAGATTTTTAAATTCCAAATTCATTTTGTGATAGAGATACTAGCTTCTTTAGCATGGTACTATCCTGGATCCTGCAAAACCACATTGTTAATTCCCAGCTGATGGAATAAATCGTAAATAACATACAAACAATAGCTGTGAGAAACTATAACGAACTAAGTCAACGTCTGGAATATGGAAAGATTGGTTTCTTGTAGATTGTTTATTTGTGGTTCTCTGTCTGCTATGTACTAACTTTTGGAATATCCTATCTTACGCAGGAAGTGATTTGTGGCTATTCATTGGAAGCATATTGATTCTTCCCTCCCTTCGTCTTGCTGCCTTCGTGATAATATATGGGCTGAGGGGCACATTTCATGGGAGGTGTAGAGGATGATGAACCAGCCTCAAAGCGAATGAAATTATCCTCTGGAGAATTGAGAGGTCTTTCCAACGGTTCCGCTTTTACAGAGCCCATAGCTGGGTCTTCAAGAGACTTGATGGCTCGGCCCCTACCATCTGAAGGGGACGAAGATGTCATTGGTCCAAAAGGAGTTATTAAAAGAGTCGAATTTGTTAGAATAATTGCCAAGGCTCTATATTCTCTTGGTTATAATAAGAGTGGTGCTCATCTAGAGGAAGAATCGGGGATACCTTTGCAATCATCTGTGGTAAATCTGTTTATGCAGCAAATTCTTGATGGAAATTGGGATGAAAGTGTGGCCACATTGCCTAACATTGGTCTACTGGATGAAAGTGTTATTAAGTCAGCTTCTTTCTTGATATTGGAGCAGAAGTTTTTTGAATTTTTGGATGGGGAGAAGGTCATGGATGCATTGAAGACATTGAGGACTGAGATTGCACCTCTTCGTATTAATAATAATAGAGTTCGTGAGCTTTCTTCCTGTCTCGTGTCGCCTTCACATTGCGGTTTTGTTGGTTCTCCTAGACGAGATATTGTTAGGGCAAAGTCTCGGTCAAAACTGCTGGAGGAATTGCAGAAACTGCTTCCACCTACAATCATGATACCTGAAAGAAGGCTGGAACATTTAGTTGAACAGGCTCTTATCTTGCAGCGAGAAGCCTGCACATTTCACAATTCCTCGGACAAGGATATGTCATTGTACACTGATCATCATTGTGGAAGAGATCAGATCCCATCTCGAACATTACAGGTTAGATCTTTTATTTGATATGATTTGAGGTTCAATTTTCCTAAGAGAGTTCTTAGCTGGGTAGTTTAGAACATTGTTTATTTCTTTGGCAATCATAATTGGACCAGCTACCAGCAACCAAAATCAATGCTACATGATTGGTTGTTTATGATCTTCTTCATGTTGATTTCTTCTCTGTTTGGATGGTTTTTTCATCCGTATGCAGAATTGTCTGGTTGACATGTATTGTTGGCAACTTATGACAGCTAATTAAGTATAGACTAAGAAGTTAATTTGTATGGTTTAGCTATTGGTTGAGGTTATTATTTTGGGCTTTCATGACGTGGACAATTGCCCTTTACTTTTCTGGCCGTTGAAAACGAATAGGCTCAGAAGCGTGGATGAAGCTTAGACATAGGGAGGAAATCTAGGAGAGTTTACAAGCAAATGTATCTCTTCTATAATGATGGGGGATTGAGAAATTAATATGAGCTTACCCAAAGTGCAGAATATTCATGTGAATTACAGCCAATACCAGTATATAAGCAGTTTTTTCGAACCCACTTAGCTAGTGCAAGGGGTAGTGTCTCTAGGACTTCCAGAGGAGTTAACTTCATTCAGGTGAGTGCCTTTAACACTTAGTTTCATCTTAAGACGTGTGAGGTATGGGGTGGGTGACTAGTGTTTTTTTTTTTTGTTTTAAAGAAAAGGTTTTTTTTTTTGGTATATACTAGGCAATTACAAGAAGGTTCCTAATGAATGATATAAGATATAAGGCAATGCAATTTATATTCTGGTTCTTTAAGATAGAATTCTTTGTTCATTTATTTGGTTGTTCTTATTCTTCTTTCAACTCAAAGTTCTCAAAATTATTCTTAGTCAGTGAGTGTGCACGTAATTCATCACTTAATTACTCCCAAAAAATAATTACTTCAAGTTTTCTCAAGTTTTCACAATAAATAAATTTGTTTGAAACCTCAATTAAATCTCAATTCCGAATTCTTATTTTCAAAGCATCTAGAATTTCAAAATTCTTACTTCTCAAAGCCTTCTAATTCACTATGCATGTCTTCATTGTAAAATAATTAAAATTTTAAACTATTCTACAATCACGATTTTATCATTATCTTTTGAATTTGGCTTCAAGAGGTGGCATGAAGGCTTCTTAGGATTAAGACAGTTATTGGTATGAATGTATGATGGAATGTTCCTTCACAAAAGAATTCTTTCCTTTGAGGTTCTTTGGGGTTAGATGGAAGAGAAAATGTCAATAATGGTGACAGTTGTATATATATGCTTGTAAGAATACTTTATTAGAAATAATTTAAAGTGTGATATTGACTACATGAAGCAGCCTCTATACCTTACTAAGACATTAAACAATCTAACAAGTAGCTTGAAGAGTTACACGTTGCCTCTTTGCCACAATGTAATTAAGATGTCACATATGCTCATGTACATTGTAAACGTTTATGTCCAAATTTGTTTACAAGTAAACATGACTATCTTGACTTCTTGATAATTGTTATCTATTCAAATATTGCCTTTGGATTGTTGGGATATGTCATTCAAGGCTATTGTCAGACATAAAAGGCCTAATATGAGTCAGATGACATTGGACCATTTCGTTGAGAATTTCTTTACGGGTTTTACATCAAATTGCATACTCACAATATGATGCCAACCGAATGAATTATCTTGAACCCAAAGTTTTAAATAACAACTCAAAATATTTGACCAGAAACTAATATTTTGATTTAGGATTTCACAACAATTTGTGAAACCAACTCATATAACATTAGCCTACCAGTTTTGCATCATTATTATAAAATATTGATTGAATTTGGCACAAGTGATCTCCAATGTTACTTAAAATTATGGTTTGCCTTTTATTCTCCTCTTAAAGTTCTAATAGAATTTGTTTGATAGATTGTTTATTAGGAGTACTGTAAAATGCTTTGAATTTTAAATTGGCAGGGTCTTGATTTTGCATATGCTAGCTCAAGATACTTTTTGTATCTTTTAATACATACACCTTACCTCAAGGGAAAACATGTCCCACCTTACTTTCATCTATACAAACTATATGATTATATTTGGGTACTTGTTCATTTTTACGAGAATCAAGATTTTGTTGAAGTTTTAAATCTTCTAGGATAAGATATTGACTAAGAATTCTTGCAATAAGTATTTCGTATATTGCAGCTCATTCTTTCTTTTTGAAGGAAGAGTAAATGAGGTTTATAGGGCGAGTAATGGCATAAATAATCAAATTTCGGATGAAGAATTCATAGCAGAGCAACTTAGAGAAGTAATTCATTACACATACACTTACCAGACTTTTCTGGCACAGATTAATCATATATATAAACTTAATTGGATAACAAGTTATCAACTGTTGTATTCAAATGACTGACAGCTTGTAATTTTTTTACCAAAAAGAATAAACTGCTGCTAGATAGTGCACTGGCAGCAGTCGCTTTTGCAGGAGGCCATGCAGAACACCGACTCTTCCCCCTCTCTCATTTTGTCGCCCTCTACTCCTAAAACTCATCTGAGTACTTGTATCTCTCTCATTACACCAACCCCCCACACCAGTCTTCTCTGTGTATAAATTTATCTTTATCTAGCTTTTTTTTTCTTGTCTAGAATGTCCTTATTTTAATTCCATTCGGACCTAGTCGCGTGCGCAGTTGTCTAGGTCGCAAGTCTAAAAGAAATAGATGAAGGTGGTCATGATCATTCCAAATTTCTTCTGCCTTTCGTACCCACGACCTAGACAACTATGTATGCGACCAGGTTCGGATGGGATTAAAATCAGGATGTTCTGACTTGAAAAAAACTGGTTTATATGTAATGCCAACATCTACATTTTAACAAAATGCGGACATCTCATAACTAGTGTTAGTTTCACAAAATTTACATTAAAGCTATGCATATTTTACGTTTATTCACAAATTTTACGTTCAACTACACAAATTAGCGTATATATTGTGAACCTAACGTAAAAGTCTGCATAATTAAATGTGAATTTGTGAACTTTAATGCAAAAGTTCTAACTTCCGCTTATTAACAAAATGCAGTTGTTTGTACCTAATAATTATTTATATATATAAAAATATCTTAAGTGTGCCTGAGTTACGAATGATTTCTTTTGGGTTTGAACCGGGTATTACAGTTAGGTCTACATATGAAAATGAAACTATATGGTTCATTTGGAAAATTGTAATTATTGTTTTGAATAATTGCTTATTGTCATGAATAAATTGGTTATTTCATAACTTTCATCCTTGATGAGTGACAATTGCGTTCATTCTTGTTGTGTGAATTATGACTTATGAGGGGTTATGGTTCTTTCACTGAAGGCAAGAAATGCATTGAATAAATGGTTTAAACCTATATGGCTATATCACGATAACTTCAGTTGTCAGGGTGTACTTAAAAGTTATATTATTAATAAGCTGTTGGTGTTTGTTCATTTTCAATTACCTTGCTGTTTGTATGTGCTGCAATTCTATATTCCTCAAATGGATTGCAGTCATTTACAGTTGCTATAGTTGAATTGGGATATCAGGATGTTTTGTTAAATCTTTCTTTTCATTCCAATTGTAACAGATATTAAAGGATCACACTGATGAAGTTTGGTTCTTGAAATTTTCACATAATGGAAAATACTTAGCTTCATCATCCAATGATCGGTCAGCAATTATATGGGAGGTGCGATGGTTTTCTTTGATTATCAATATTAAATTGTTCATTTGTGGCTTTTTTATATCAATCTTACCTATAATTTATCACCTTTGTTTACTTTATGAAACTAGATTAATTTGCACTTTGAATTCTATTATCATACTTGAGTGAATGCAACTGTCTATCTTTTATTATACCTTGTTTCTTTATAACTATTGAATCAAAGGAATTTATTTTCTCTGCAAAATTGTTACTTAGAATTACGACCAGTTGTTGTAAAGGTGAACTTTATACACCTGGGATATGTTGAAATTTGACTTTGAAAGATGAACTTATCACTAAATTATTAAGCTTAATATTTTTGCAGTCAAATGTGACTGTAGCTTTGCTTGCATTAATTTATGTTTTTGTTAGCCTTTTTCATTCAAAAAGACTGAAAAAGTTATGGCTCTATGAGTACTTAATTAGTAATCAATCAATGCAAGGAAATGAACTTTTCTGATTTTTAGTAATATCATATTAAAACCTATGTTAGAATGTCACATATTTATGTAATGTGCTCTTCTTTTTTGGTGATTGGTGTAAGCAAGGTTTCATGTACCTCTTATTGAACATCTATACACCAGAAGGATCCAACCTTATATATGAACTTTAAGAGATTAGAATATTTAGATCTAGTAGTTATAGAAAGGCAGACTTCTAATTACAACATCTGAGTCTTCACAAATATTTTAAAACTTTTAATTGCTTATATTGCATGCTATCGTTATTAACTTTGTATCTATTGTCCTTTTTAGCTTTGTATTTATTATCTCTGTATGACTTTAGTTATGGTGTATTATTGTGGTGTGTTGTAGCAAACGTAATATATTTTGTTTGTTGGTCTAAGATTAGATATGTTTAGTTATTTTTGTACTTATTGTTAGGTTGTCTTATTATTGTACTTATTGTTTTTAGTTATTATTGCACTTTTAGTTATTATTGTACTTATTAGCTTTATTAGTATCTTTGCAAGAATTGCATGCTTTTAATTTAGATAAGTTTCCGTAACATGTTTTGTTTGTTATTGAAGTTATAATTGAGATAAGTTTTCCAAATTATCTTTATTTGACTTTAGTTTTACTATAACTTTAGTTGTATTTTAGTATATTTCATGAGCATAGTTAGTTCCTTTACAGATCAAGAAATCTTTTTTACTTTACCCTTTTTCAGTTTTTATTTAGTTGTTTCAACACCAGGAAGTCTTGCCAGGTTAACGAAAGCATAAGAAAGATATTAAATTTCCAGAGTAACTCGGTCCTAATAGAGATTTGAAAAACCCGATTTCAATCTTAGAGGAACTTTTTCTGTAAAAGTACTTGGTAGAGATCCTGTTTTTATGCAAACAAAATTTTACAAAAATCTAATCTTTTAGTTATATATTCTATTTGCTGAGGCTTTGAAAGTTCTTGATCTGTAAAGGAACTAACTATGCTCATGAAATATACTAAAATACAACTAAAGTTATAGTAAAACTAAAGTCAAATAAAGACAATTTGGAAAACTTATCTCAATTATAACTTCAATAACAAACAAAACATGTTACGGAAACTTATCTAAACTAAAAGCATGCAATTCTTGCAAAGATACTAATAAAGCCAAAAAGTACAATAATAACTAAAAGTGCAATAATAACTAAAAACAATAAGTACAATAATAAGACAACCTAACAATAAGTACAAAAATAACTAAACTTATCTAATCTTAGACCAACAAACAAAATATATTACATGCAACACAGCTATAGACACACACACACACATCATGAATGACTAATTAAGAGAAGATATATGAATAAGTTGTAAAGTAACAGATCCCATGTAATTTCAGCATGGGCTGGAGCAAATCTTATGTTCTTACTGCACCTATGTAAAAATTATTATAAAGAAAAAAAGAAAAATTAATAATTTAGACATATAAGTGTATAGTAGTTTAATTAACAAATAAATGTAAAAATTATATATATATATATATATATATATATATATATATATATATATATATAAATAATAATAAAAAAAGATTAATAATTTAGACATATAAGTGTATAGTAGTTTAATTAACAGATAATAGTTTTCCTTCCCCGTCCCTCATTAAAGGGATATGAAACAATGAAAAATGACAGCCTCTTTTTTCCTGCCCTCTTACACACAAATCAACCACATGGATGGAAAAAAATATGAATTTTTTTCTTCCTCTTTATGTTTCCCCTTCCTTTCTAGCTACCAAAGATAATATAAAAATCATTAAGTATAATGAATAATTTGACTCCTAATATATAATCACTGGCACTTAATCTTAACAATTTATACAGCCATTATCAATCAGCTTCTGAACACTTTTGTAAAGCATATAAAATGAAAAAGAACTGATCTCAACTCTCGGTCTGAATTTAGTAAATAATCTCTTGTTCATTTATTACGTAAGGCGTTGGCATGCTACTTTTCTAAAATCTACGATAATTTGATGATTGTACTTTGTTGTTAGCTACACTTAAGAGATTGGACTTGACTAGAGTTCAAGTGTTAAGCACCGGTCCTCTAATCATGTCTAGCAGTCTTGGTGAAAATCTTCACTGCACCTGGTGCACCCAGCCACAAGATATGATATATGGCAAGAAAATGCACGTGTCCATCTAAAACTGCCATATGTCTTATTTTCAATTGCCGGGTGCACTACTCAGCACTGCACCCGGTGCACTGAAGATTTTCCCCATTCTAGACCTAAGGTACACACTGTAATTAGCTATGTATCCCTCTAAATGTATATAGGGTCATGGAATAATTTCTGGCCAGAAGTATTGGACTAGGTCCCTTGTATTTTTTGTATCTGGACATTGTGTTGGGTATTAATCGTTTAGTCTGTAATTGATTTTTGAAGGTTGATGCAAATGGTGGAGTGACATTAAAGCATAAATTATCTGGTCACCAGAAATCTGTCTCCTGTGTTTCTTGGAGTTCTGATGATCATCAGCTCCTCACTTGTGGGGTGGAGGAGGCTGTCAGGCGGTGGGATGTTTCTTCTGGTGATTGCCTCCATGTTTATGAAAAAGTGGGTGTTGGACTGGTGTCTTGCAGTTGGCATCCAAATGGGAAATGGATATTCTCTGGTGTTAATGATAAGAGTATCTGCATGTGGGAATTAGATGGAAATGAGATAGAGTGTTTGAAAGGGCAACGGACTTTAAAGATTTCTGATTTGGAAGTAACGAGCAATGGGAAACTAATTATAAGTATGTGTAAAGAATCTGCAATACTACTACTTGACAGAGAAGAAAGAGTTGAAAGATTTATTGAAGAGGATCAAACAATAACTTCATTCTCATTATCTAGGGATAACAGGTTCTTGCTGGTTAATCTCCTGAATCAAGAAATCCATCTTTGGAACATAGAGGGTGACATCAAGCTTGTTGCCCAGTACAAAGGTCACAAACGGACCCGTTTTGTTATTAGATCTTGTTTTGGTGGGCTTGAGCAGGCGTTCATTGCCAGTGGGAGTGAGGATTCACAGGTATGGATTTTTATTTCTCTTGTAAGGTCAGAAACATGTTGGGACTGGGTTGGCTCCTGGTTAAAGTGGAAATCCCTGATCACTCTCTCTCAATTGTTGATTTTTGATTACTCTTATTTTGAATGCTATGCTTAATTTGCCATGTTTGTATTGTTGTTTACTGAAGGTTTGAATCAATGAGAGGCCTGCAAATTAACCTCATCCTTTTGGATTGTTTTAGAAAGAGTCACATAGCTTTTACAACATTTGAGTAAATTATTTCAGTGATGAGCTTGATCGTGGTCTTTTTCTGATATAAATGAGAGCCCTAAAATTATTGTTGGGGTGATGGCTTTGATTTTGGACTCTGCTTTACTGTAAATACATGCTGGAGTCTCATCATGCCAACTTTTGACAGTCATTGTTTAACCAATACCCCCGATTGACCAGGTCAATGGTTCTGCCATGTGGTTCATATCGTGTGTTTATATTTGCATTATGGTCCACTAACATTAATTATGGACTTTTCAAGGGGTTTTGATAATAATCCGGATATATACATCAGTACATGTATAGCAAGTGAAAGTATTTATAAAATTTTCAATGATTTTCTGTTTCAAGTTTTATTTCTCATCTCGTATTGGATTTTCCTTTATTTTTTCTATAGGCAGAACTGCTTATTCAGATGAGACTCTTTATGTACTTAGGTCATTTAGATTAGAATTTAAGTAATAATTTTTAAGTTTCTTATACATCTGGGATATGATGATTTTGACTGTAGTATGGAATCTTTTTCTATCTTTTGCCATTATTATATTGGCTGGAATGCTAAAGGTTGTATACAACAAGTCAACAACGCCGACACGACGTATCTGTTGGGTTGATCTGTATCCTCTTAGATTTGTCTTGCTTCTGCAATTATTTAGGATTCTAGATGTCAGTGTTAATCTAAATGGACATTGCATATATGACTCTAGTTCAGGATGTCTCGATCTTGGATCCTTGTTTTACATCTTTGCCGACATTCTGAACTGAATGAATACAGCTATCATCTTTCGATTGCAATAATTTGGTTTTCGCTATGCTCGTAGGTTTATTTATGGCATAGAGGCTCATGTGAGCTTATAGAGGCATTATCAGGTCATTCAGGAGCTGTTAACTGTGTGAGCTGGAATCCAACAAACCCGCACATGTTGGCATCGGGCAGTGATGACCGGACAATTCGTATTTGGGGGTTGAAAGATCTAAATGTGAAGCGCAAGGATGGTCAAAGCAATGGCATTCACTATTGCAATGGAGGAACTTGAAACCAAAAGCCTAGAAGATTCATTGTCACTTATTTTCCTTGACCATATTACTTTTGTGTAAATACTTGATTTTCATTCCAAGCTGACATTCATATCAAACAAGCTTGTGACAGTGCTTCATTATCATTCTGATAATAAATCGCAATTTTACTTGATTATGGTGAAAGGTTTTTGAAGACTAATCCCAGTATACAAAGTATGTTGCTCATGAAAAGTAACCCTTACATTATCTTAACATCCCAATATCCAAGTTTAAAGAAGACCAAGTTCTTATTGCTTTCATATTCACATATACAAAATGCCTCAGAAAACATAACCAAATTTAACATTCATTGCATTTGCAGACAACAAAGTCCCTAAGATTAAGGACTTTCAAGTGACGACCATCAACTTCTATAAATGGCCTGCATTTAAACACATAACCATCAAGTGATGAGGCCACATAATCTCTTACGATGTACCTAAACCTGTATATCAAGGGCGCTTTGCATATATGGCCTTTCCCAACGTTTTGTTTCTAGGAAATAGCCCTTGAATTACAAAGTTGCAAAAGAGTGTTTTCTTAATGTTTAGTTTTTAGGAAATAGCCTTTGAATGACAATAATATCCTCTACAATTAAACCCTACGAAATGTCGAAATTACCCTTTTAAAATTTGGAAGGACGAAGCTACCCCTACTGTTCTTCTCCTTCACTTGACTGAAGAAAATCACAATCTTCAGACCTAACTTCATCTCCATCGTGTTCTCCTGCAACTTCGAAGCTAATCCAATTGCAAACTCATTCTTCCCATTTTATTACCTAACCATCCAAATCCCTTCGTCCTCTCCATCAAGTTGTCCACCCCTCAAATCGTGTTCTTCATCTTCTCCACCCCTGAAGACTTGACGACTAAAGCCAGAATCTTTCCGCCGACCGGAATCTTGCCGCCAATAGCTGTAAACTTGCCGCCACCTCCTTCAATCGAGCTTACAAGGTCTCTCACAGTCAATGTAAGTCCTCAAATCACACTGTCAAAATGAAAGTATTGTATTTTGGTTTAGAATTAATATTTGTATCCTTGGTAAAAAAACCAGTATTGGTGTTGAACTTTGAAATGTTTTGGGTAGAATGAGGGATTGATGGTAGTTGATTTGTTGACCATGAATTGGGGTTTGTGTATGTAGTATTGTTGGGTTTAGTTAAGGTGTTTGATGAAATGCATGTTAGGGAGTGAAAAACAATCAAAGATTGCTTGGATTAAGTTAGTGACACAGTTGACAGGTTTATAAAATTTGTTAATGACTGATTTTAATACTTTTTTCAGAGTCTAAGGATATGATGTCTGGGCTGTTCATGTAGTGCAGTGAGCATTGGAAGGGTAACCGGTTTACTGGTCCTATTTCGTTTGCATTTTGTCTAACCAAAAAAGACAACAGAGCCTACGATGAATTAGTGGAAACGATATACCAGCAAACAGGGGTTAGTAGAGACAAATTTGAGTTGAAGATAACTTCGCACGTGAAAATGGAGGATGATACAGTTACATTGTCTATTATGAGTGATGACGATGTAGATTTTGTGATGACTAATAAGGAAAAAGGTTGGGCCGTAATTGATGTCGAATTTGTCGACAAATCTGAACATGCTGCAGCAAATGAAAATGAATTTCGACCTCCAGCAAATCCAACCAATACAACAATCTAATCAGCATGTACGGTGTTTCCTGTTAAACCAATCGATAATCCATAGTCTCTAACGGGTACTCAACACCATAAATCGGTTAGTGGCAGCAATAATCTGCTTGCATCCCAACCTTTACCCGGATTTATATCAGTAGGGAATGACCAGGGGACGCCAGCATCAACTATAAAGCATGCGGTTGTGGATGACAATAATAGTTATGAAAGCATCGATACTTTAAAACTCTGATAGTTCTAAAACCAACGATACAGAAGATGACAGTGGTGATGATGATGGTGGGCAAGCAACAATAGAAGATGGAACAGAAGAACGAGGGGTGAGTGGAACACCCAACAGTTCTCCACCTTCCATGAACACACGGTGGACAATATCAGGGTCAGAGCTTTACTCAATTAAACCCATTCGATCAATGGATGTGTTTGAAAACTTTACCGACCAAGGTCCATTATACAAAGGACATATGTTCAAGTACAAGCCAACGTTGAAGAGAGCTGTAGGGTCGTATGCATTGGCAGAAAGGTTTGAGTTCAGGGTTCACGATATTCTAATACATGATTCACTGTAGAATGTACACACATAAGTTGTAGATTGGTTATTCGGGCATAAAAGTCGAATAAGGGGATTTACTAGCATGTTAAGTCCTTTGTTAAGGAGCACACATGTGACAGAAATGACAACTATAACATTGAATTTAAACGTGTAAGTGCCTGTGTTATATGGGATTTGTTTGCAAGTAAATTTGGTGATCCTGGATGCAACATCTGTCCTAAAGATATAATTTCTGAGATGAGGAAGCAACATGGCATACACCTCTCGTACATCAAAGCCTACAGGTCGAAGGAGCACGCTTTAAATCAGGTATTCAACGATCTGTGGGAATCCTTTCAGAGGTTACCGGTAGACCTGGCACGGTTCCGGTTGGAACCGCCAGAACCGGTCGGAACCAGAACAGGAAAAATCGGAACCGGAACCTGAACCGGAGGAGGCCGGTTCCGGTTCCGGTTCTATGATTTGGTCGAACCGGCGGTTCAAACCGGATTGGAACCGGCAGTTCCGGTTCCGGTTCCGGTTCGCACAATAATTTTTTTTTTTTTTTTTTTCTATAAATACCACCCCCCTTTCATTTTTCCTCACACCAATTTCTTCTGAATTCTCTAATTCTAATTTCTCTCCAATGAGAGAATAGAAAAAATTTGCCTTAAAAAAAAAAAATTGCGGTAAATTTTTTTTTATATATGCCTTAAACTTTGAAAGGCCATAACTTTGTGCTCGGATGTCCGAATCAGGTAATTGTTTTTTTGAAATCACATAGAATTATGCAAGGAATGCGATGGGAGCAAGTCCAGAGGGCTTGTGGCCACTTTTTGAGCCCTAAAAATCCCTTTTTCATCAAAAAAAAATGTTTTTAAGTGTTCTGTCTATTTCGAACCTCGTTTAAACCTAGTAAGAAACCTTCTCCTCCCGATCCCACACCACATCCGTGCCCGTCTTGGTCCGGAGAATTACTTTAACATCAGGCATTGTGTAAATGGACACGTTTTTAAAAACTCCTTTATACTACTTATAGTTTTTGTTTGAAATATTATACAAGTATTGAATGTGGCTTTAGTGGCTAGTTTAGTTTGTGTTTTTCTTTTGCAACCATGGTTCAAGCATCCATAAGAACCCATAAATTGTCATTTGTAATTTAATTTTATAATTTAATTTAATTTTGTAATTTGTCATTTATATATTTTATTTTATTAGAGAAGTCTTTTTTTTTTTTTTTTTTTGTAAAAACAAAAAAAAAATGGAAAAAAAAAAAAAAAAAAAAAAAAAAAAAAAAAAAAAAAAAAAAAAAACAAGGTTCAAAACCGTCGGTTCCAATGGAACCGGAACCGGCATATAACGGTTCCGGTTTCGGTTCCATCAAACCGCCGAACCGGAACCGCCGGTTGCGAACCGGAACCGTGTCAGGTCTAGTTACCGGCTTATTTTTATGTTTTGGAACAATTGAACTTTAGGACTATGACTAAGATCAAGACCAATTTGAAAAACATGTTTAAATATGGATTCATGGTAGTTAGGGCCTCTATAGAGGGGTTCAATTCTATTATTAGACCGGTTATCGCAATCCCTGTTACTCAGTTGAAAGCCAGGACCAAGGGTGTTTTGGCTCTTCAGGAACGACATGAACTTAACTACGTTTATTTCTTCCTCGTTTAACTGTTTATTCGAGTCATGTGGTTTCTTTTTCTTCCTAGGCATGGGATTTGTCCACAAACTTTCGAGCCACCTGGATCGATTTCGGCCCCTCTTTTTGTCGTTATCTTTGTATTCAATATCAAGGTTAGCCCCTTCAAGCGTTACCACACTATTGAACATGTTTGGGACAATAAAACACACAGTTGGGGATGGGTAATCATTCACGACTAATATCAGTTGAACCATTTTATCCTCGTTGAATAGCTCGACAGAATGGTTGATCTCAATCATCTCTTTTTAATCTTTTTAATCAAAGATAGATTTTTTCTCCGAGTCCTACATAATATTAGATATTTAATCAAGCGAAAACCATTGATATACATGACAAAAACACAATTATCGAATATACATTGACCATATTAGACTGAAATGCAGTATACTCAACAACCCCACCATCACTCTCACTCTCAACCTCCTTCACAACTCCATCATCACTGCCAACACCTTCTGATACCAGATCATCATGAACATCTTTATCATCAACATTTTTCTTATCTCCCTCATCCATGAGCCTTCTCACCAAAAAATTGTTAGAAAGAGAAAAGAAGTGTTAACGTTTTGTACTTGTAAATTTGAACTCTTGTAGAAGTGTATCAAAGAAGTTTTTAATTTAATTTAACAACAGAATGCTGAATTTTACATTTTAGTACCATAATTTTTAAGTTTTTATCATTTGGCCCCCGAATTCCACAATTCCAGTTCCGCTCCTGCCACAAATCTCTTGACATTTAATTATATGGTAAAAGCAAATAATTAATGTCTCATGACATTTTTAAGTTTCATCAAAACCACACCATTTCAATTTGTTCCTAAAAAACCCTAAAACCAAATACAAATGAAAATGCATTTGATTTAGTTTAACAAACACAAGATATGGATTCATTTTAAATTTTGAATTCAAATCGACACCGTTAACAGCATCATCTTACTGAGCAGCCTTACCAACTTCACCAACTGAATATTTAGCATGTGCCTTAGCCATTTCTGAATTTAATTCATCAACAACCCTATGAACTTGAACTTCAATGTCTTTGTCATCCATTTGTGAATTAACATCAACATTATTTCCAGCATTAGGACTAACACCATCATTGGGATTTACAACATATAGCAACAACAATAATAAATTAGTGGAAATTATTAAGGACTAAACTATTATATATAATAATATATAAAATACGTTATATCCAACCATGAATTTAGTTCGAAACTTGCTTGCTGACGAGTTTTCAACACCTTTATATCTAACCTTCATCTTCTTTCTAATCTTGAAAAATTCCTCTCTACAAAAGAAAAGTATTTGTTCCTCGCTTTCCAGCATAGTAGAATATAGTTCTGAGATAGTACAAGGCACCTGAATTTTGTAATAATTATTACAATGCATACAAGAATAGCATACTAAAACCAATTTCCAAAACCAAATAACACTCGCAGGATCAGTTCTAAGCATATGACATTTATATGTTCATATACGCAAAGCTCCCTACAAAAAATTTATAGTGGAAATCCTATAGTACAATAATACATTAACAACCACATAAACCAACTCACATTTGCATCTAAATTATCAATAATTTGTGCAAGTTTAGTGTAGATACAATCATATTTAGGATTTCTATTGGAGAATAGCTTCTTCTTAAAAGGGGAGGGGGGATATTCATTAGAATATGTGCATCTAGATCTCCCAACAGAAGCTCATGTAAGGTTGTTGTGAACAGTTCTATCAATCCCATCACTGTCATTGCCTATCACATTATCATCACCTTCATCATCAGAACCAACATCCTCTTCCTCTTCACTTGGATGTACAACCAGCTTCACCAACTTCTCCCTTTTCTTATTTATTAGTTAGCCACAAACATATTTCTGGTTCAATGACTTAAAGTAATATGTACCATTTTCAAAACTTTCAACATCCCAAGGAAATAAAGTCATATGCATATCGGGAACAAACAATTGTTAGAGTATTTCTACAAATAATTATCACTATATAACTAAAAAGAAAGATTAATTAAGTACACACCGTTGTATTGACTTTGGATTCAATATTTGTAACATTTGCACTAAATTCTCATATAGTGAACCTTGGAAACTTGGTACCAACTCTTTTTCTAACGAGATTTTCAAAACAAATAACTTTTTCCATGGCCCATACCAATATAATTTAAACTAATATCAAATAATGTTATTCTAAGACGAAGATATTTTAATGTTCAAAATACCATAAAATTTTGATAAAACATACATGAAGTACTAGAGGGAACCCGGTTAAATTGTTGGTGTAATAGTTGGATTTCTTTTTCTTCTGATCTTCCTCGCTCTGTAGCTTTTCTTTCCCTTTTCCTTTGACTTTCACTTCTTCTTCTTCTATTGTATTCGTGTTCTTCTTGTTCTTGTTCTTGTTCTTGTTCTTCTTCTACTATCTTCTTATTTTTCTTCATCTTCTCATTCTTCTTATCTTCACCTCTTAGTATGTAGAGGCGTTTCTCAAGTACATCCTTAAGAGAATACAGTGTATAACTAAATATGTAAGATCCCCATGATTTTTTTTTTTTTTGAATTCATCTTCATTTTCAACTAATGAAAACAACCACCCCGAGATGGTTGTCCGTCCGTCATCCGTGCCAAAGAATTGGCAAACCATATAGATATTCAACATCTTTAATGCATCTTCACTCTCTTCGGACGATATTTTGTTCAAAATGGCATACAATATCTCGACAGTAGGCCTTTTTCCTTCAAAAATTCTTGTCAGCAATGAATCATCTTGCACTTCATTGTTGTTGGAAAATCCTTCAGGCAGCTGTCCCATCTTCAACCCGCTGCATAGATAGAACTCTTCTTGACCAAAACGAGCTTTCATCTTCCCCAACCCAAACCACATCTCATTTGGCCTTTGTCCATTGGGGTGAATAATCTCTCTTTTCAAAATATTATGAATTAGATGCTCGTAAACTGTCACCGGTGGCTTTAAATTCAAATATTGGCTGAAATGGTCTTGATTGAACTTTTTCAACAACCCAAATTTTTGTAGGAGCACCGTCAAGTCTCTAATCATATACTTTTTACTTTGAGAGTTTACTCTCACTCAAATCCATTTATTATGGCCTGGGAACCGTCACAATTTTTCATTTGAATTTTTCGGCATCTAGTTAATGAAAAAAACAAAACAAAATAAAAAGTTATAAACAATTTTCATAACTAATAGACATTTTAGTTTGGTTATTCATTGATGACAACTAAGATCTCCAGTCACCTAATGCAAGTGTTGCATAATTTAAAATAATGTAAATGCAATTTACAACAATAAACAAATTCAACAGATGCTTTGCCCAAAAAAAATTAAATCACCCACAAGCCAAAAGTCTCTTCATATCTCACTCTCAGTCCATTGCATGACATAAAAAAACAAAATATATAAAAAACATTTACTTAAAACTATGTGACAAGTATACGTAAATAAAATAAAATTGAAGATTAAAGTAGTTTGCACAAATTAGTACCTGTAAATTTCTTTGAATACCGTAACAAAATCAAGTTCTTCTACCACCCCCGACCTCTTTCTTCCTTCTCTCTCTCTCTCTCTGCATTTCGTCTAGGGTTTGGGGTGCTTTGATCAATGCCAACCGTCGGCCTTGTGCTTCATCGACCAGCGACCTCAATCTTCCTCTTTGTCTTAGTCTCTTGTTTGGGTTAGGTTTTTGGAGATGTCTCATTTCTTATCGTATTTCGTCTATCTTTGTCTCTTCATTTCTGGCTTCTTGCAACGGTTTGATTTTTGTTCGTGATTTTTTGGTACACATAGCAAGAAGGGTTTATATATATATATATTGAATTGTATTGTAAAGTGAATTTTGTGAGAAATATATTTGGAGGGTAATTGAGTAAAATTGATCAAGTTATATTGAATAAAAAACTTAAGGAGGGTATTGAGGGAAATTCCAGGTATGGGGTTTTAGAGGGTAATGTGGTAAATTGGGTTGTAAAAAAGGCTAAAAGTGCAATTCTGGTGCAATGGAGGTATTTCTAGAAACTAAATGTTGGGAAAGGCTTTTTTCTACAATTTCCACTAGAATTTATAGTCTGTTTACAAAAGCTTTTTTAAGTAGATCTTTTAACGATATATTTTTTAGAAGTAAAGTTTCTACATTATAAAGCGCTCGTTTGATTATCAATTAACAAAGCTCTTTTAAGTTGTAGATTGTTTGATTATATTAATTTTTTATTTTTTTTATTTTTTTTAATATTAAAAAAAAAATCTTCTTGAGTTTGACAAAACAATCAAAATAATATATCAAATGAACTTTTAACATTAAAATAAAAAATTTAAAATAAAATAAAATAAACTTTTTATGTCAGTAGAAAAGCTATATAAAAAGAGTGATGATATTTATACCCCTCAAAAATTGTATGTGCACCCCTATTTGTATTTACACCCCATTGAAAATTTTCAAAATATCATAATTTGTAAGCACACCCGCATATTACCAAATATGCCCTTTCTTTTAATTTCTATTGAAAAATATGATAAATTAATCAATTAAAATGTAAAAAAGAAAATAAAAAATTGGAAGGACGCATCTACTGAGGTCTATGGATTCGAGATGCATTGTTTTTTTATATAATGATTACTTGGTAATCAAAAACCTCCAAATTTTTTTCATGTAAAACCTCCATTATTTTTTTTTTATATAATGATTACCAATTGGGTTGATCGGTTGAGTATTGCAATTCGAGATCATACAGCATTTGTCTTAGCAGCTTGCGTCCAAGTTTCCAAGCAGGTCACTCGCTTCAGATTGCTGAAGCTTTAGCAATTCCTTTCGGCCTTCAGCTGGCTTTAGCATTTTGTTTCAATTTTTTTTTTTTTTTTTCCTTTTATTAGTATTTGGGATGGAATCATGAGGCTGCAGCCTACATTTTTTGTTTCTTTAACTTTTTTATTTTAGTTTAGGTTTTTAATTAAATCAATGGTTTTCTCTTCTTAACTTTTTTTAACAATAATAACAGTTAGTTAAATAATCACTGTCATTTCTTTTCATTAAAAAAAAATCACTATTTTTTTTAATTAATTACAATATTTGTTAAAATATTAAATATTGTGTTAATATGATGTACAAGATATAATTATATTAATCATTTTAAATGAGGGTAATATTACCATTTTAAAATAATACTGATTCGGGGTGCACATACAATTTTAAAGGGGTGTAAATATCGCCACTCATATAAAAAAATATGATTAGTAGTATTACGCTCCTTATTTGTCTTATTTAGTACTTAATATCCTAAGATCAGAGAACAAATTGGCCCAAAAGTCATCGGTTTTGGGCCAATTTGTTCCCTTATCTTGGGATAAATTGACATTTATAAATTTAAAACTCAGCACACAAAGCCTTGTTGTTGAGTCTCTGCTATGTAAAAAGTATATGCCGAAAGAGTGAGTCCATATATTCTACGTATCTCCAAGGTCCTAGCCCAATAATTTCACCTTGATTGTCAGGATTCCTCCTGATTTTTGGCAACAGTGTGTCTAGTATATGCAAAGTCTTGATCTTGAAAGTTTATCATGTCTTGTACAAGAGGAAGAGATGCATGTATGAAGATGTATCCTTTAATTATTTATTAAATAGTTGGTGATCTGTCTATCTATAATCTTCATTTTAGTGTTTTTACATAATCTATTAAAGTTTATCAAACACATTTTCCAGGTTGATTATTTCTGAAGCTAATTTAATGAACACATTTTCCTTAGCTGCAAATTAATCAGAAATGAATCCAGCAGGATGTGAGAATTGAACACAGAAGAAAGAGGGTCCTTATATGCCATAAAAATACTCAAATATCCACAAGATGGAAACAAACATCATATATATTACATAAAACTTTCCTCATTAGGCAACACTGAAAGAAGTTGCAGCGCTCTCCACAAATTTTCTTGCTCCCTTAAACCACCTCTTGTCTCCAGCTTGTGCCTTGCAAATGTAAAGCTTGCCATCTTTAACGGTTGCTGTGATTAGCTGATGCTTGCCGCCTTCATCTCCGTCAGCGGTTCTTGTCAATATCGACAAGAAGTAGTACTGTTTCCCGCCAACTGTTGGGGTTGCAGTCTCCAATACGTTTGCTGTTGCCACAGCACCACTGTCGAAACCACCCTACATATCACCAATTCAAGAATTCACATAATTAAGTATCTAGCAGCTGCAAGCCTGCAATTCAAACCCTTGAAGACAACAACAAATATAAATAATTACCTCAGAATCAGTTTTGCCAAAGTAGGCTTGTTTTCCAAGCAAATAGTCCACCTGCAAAAGATCAAACATTAATTATACATCATACAAAAAAGAATATTAATTAGAGTTAGGGTGAAAATAAATCAGACCTGAGAGAGGAATTGTTCAGGGGAACCGTAGTCAGTGATAGATTTCTTGTCAGTAGGGGTGACCATGACAGCAACATTGGTGGTGGTATCGAAGTTGTCTTCATATCTGAGAACCTGACCTGGGTATTCTGCTGCTTCTTTGCTTGGGTTCCATTTTGCAGGGAGCGTCAGCTTGAATCCGTTGCCATTGTATGGCACGAAGTCTGTGTTGCTCTTTGGCTTACCAAACACATTCGCTGCAATTTTTCAAATTATATCATCACAGAGTTACTTTTGAGTGATTTTGTTATGTTAAGGTGACATCAAAGTTTCACTATAACAAATTAGGGTCCTTCCAGACCTGAAATTTTTCATAAAGTCTCGAGAATTATCACATGCGATAACTTTTGAGACCAAGTCTGATCCTGACCGGAGAATTATTCTAACAAATTAATCAACAAAAGTGTATTAAAGTTAATAAGTTATTATTTACTTGAGAGATGATCGATAGTTTGATGATATTATAACAAGTGACATGAAAGTAAAGATAATTAAATGAAATGATAAGACTTTAAGAGAAGAAAGTAAAGTACCAGCTTCACCGTAGGCAGCGTCAGCAGGAGAGACCTTGGAGCCGATGGCGGCAGCACCAATGAGCACTGTCAGAGCCAATCGGCGAGAGACAACGCTGCCGTCGTCTTCTTGAACGGCTTGCTTCTGTGCCCGGCAGACAAGCTGGGTGGGCTTGATGCTCGACACTTGGCGCTGAGACGACGACGACGACGACGATCTGGTGGGGGTAGAGAGTGTGTGGTGGTGCAAGAAGCATGAGGTGGATGCCATTTTTGGTTTGGGTTTTGATCGATTTCTATCTCACTCACTCACTCACTCACTCGGACAAAAAGCTTTATTATTTTGTTAAGTGTATAAAAATCAAGGAAAGAAAATAATAATATGTGAAGGGAATTGGCTGCCACTGGATTTTGGATATTGGATGATGAGAAGACGATTAGATTTTCATGTGGGATAAGGTTCCGCATTCTCTCATTGGTGCCACCTGTCACCTTATTTCTCCTTCTCAATTGCCACGTCTCATCTTCTATCTTCGCACGTGTTTTTCTGTTGGAGCCCACTCCACACGTGTTTTTCTACTACGAATAAAAATTTGTGAATTTTAATTCAAAAATTTATCAATAATATTTAGAGTAATACTAGACCTTATAAATTATTTATCTAAAATCATGGTTAAATGATGTGATAAATAAGTCATAACTAATACATCACTTCATAATTTATATGGTGATTACTAGTATAGTTATATGTCACATCAATTGGACCTTAGAGAAGATGTTATTTTATTTCTCAAGTGTTCTTATCAAGTCACATACAATAAAATTGTTATAAAAAATAAAATAAAAAAGTCACATACAATAATATGACGGCTTATATTTATACTCAGGAACATAAATCATTTGGGTGTTATGAGAAAAGTTAAAGAGATAGTAAGTTTGATTAATTAATGTGGAAATCCACTCATATCGAAATAATATATTCATAACACTTCAGAAATTATTTTATTTAACAGTATAATGAGATATTTGTTTCTATTTTTATTTTCTTGAAATATTATAATAATTTAATATTAGAGGAGAGAAACAGATACAACCTCATAGTGTAGATGTAAAGGAGACCACTAACAATTTAACTCTTTAATTTTTATCGCTCTTTGTTTTTTTTTTACTAAAGGGTCACTTTAGGCTTCTTCAAGTATTGATTTTTGAAGATGTGAATGAGTTCTATTTTATTTCCTAAAAAGTATGAGAAAAATAAATGAGTACTTTTTATCTGTGAATTCCATGATGGGATGCTGAGAAATTGAGTAATAATTCTTGTGACTAGGATTTGAAGAATTGATGAACTTGTTTGATTAGTATTTTAAAACTAATTTTCTATTGTGTATAGTTACCGTTCTGACTTCTGAATGATAGCAAAATCCTTTCCGAAAGGCAAATTTGTAGATCCAAAGTTACATGAAGCACGAGGAATACTAAGACACATTAACGATATGACAAAATATTTCACAAATATTTCATATGGCACACCATATATGTTCTGTTCAGTCCCTAATCAATTAATATAAAACAAATTATTGAAATCCAATGCATGACCTGATCAATCTATTCATGCTTCTTTCCTTTGAACCTTCCCTTGGGGATCTTGCTGAGGAAACCAGTATCAATTTTCCGGTAGTGATGTTGGAACTGGTCAAGGGTATTGTACAGAAAGTTGTCCACTTTGTCTTCATTCTTCTCATACAGGACTGGCAATGTGTGCGCACAAACAAAACCTTCATCATTTACAACAAGGCACTTTCGAATTAATATAGATCACAGTTACAATCAAGATTTCTAGCACTAAATATGAAAGCAAAAAACTTTGTACATAGCTAAATGGAGGTATTGTGAATATGAACAGGATAATTAAAAAAAAAAAAAATAGTATTCAAATGTTTTAATTGAGAGTTTGAAACTAGCGCTTTGGATTGTTGATACTCCTGATATATGGTCATCCCTTACGGTAATGGTATACCCAAGGTTTCTCACCTACAAACCCCCCCCGATATAAAATTATTAATTATATACAAACTCATTTTTCAACCCTTGGATCAAAATCAAATGGTTGTTGTGTATTCTCTCTCCTGCCCCACCACTTACACAACACCCCTTGTATTTTGATCCAAAGGATGAAAAGTGGGTTTGTATAATTTTATACCAAAGGGTTTGTAGGTGAGAAGCCTTGATGGTATACCTATCAAATTTCATTTCAACAGTAAATGGCTTTCATTTCATTCCAGCCACATATCACAAAATCAATTATCATCGTGATATTTTAGTAATTATCACAAGAAAATTTCATTATGATACAGACACAGCAATTAGGATCAATCTCATAAATGTAAACTGACCCTTCTAGTTGTGAGATAAAAAGATCAATTCACTCAACTAGGCAGAGACCAACTCAACGCTTCGCTTAATATATTAGTGTAAATTATATAGCAATTCAAAATCATCAATAGCAGCTGAAAACTCTAACATAAATATCAACTGCACACATAGTACCCAACGAGAAAATTAATATATAGCAATATTAGTAATTTAGTTATGCTGTGTAAACTTACCAATATATAAAACAGTCAGAAAATTGCACCAGGTCCCAATCACAGCAGCAACCCACAAGCTTGCTACAACCTAAAAGAATATCTTTAAAATCAATAATTCATTTCCAAGAAAAACGGCAAACAGAAACTCTTTTTAGGAAATTATATGATACTTAACCAACAAAGAAAAAGATATTATGTTCCCAGAGACGATGGATATTGCAAGCAAGCCACATCAGTTTATTTAAATCACCCATCGATTTCAATTTTTTTTAATTTAACCAAAAAATAGCTATAAGTTAAATCGCTCCAATTGAAGCAAAAATCTATTCTACACCAAGTTCTCAATGTTAGGGCGACACATATGCTGGGACCATTTGACATGCACCAAATTAGGATCTTCAGTGGAAAATAATTATTAATAACTTTAGGAAAAGAAAACGCAATTTAAAAACATAATACACCGCCTTAAACAAAGGAATGATGTTTGATAAAAGAATAGTCAATAATCAACCTCAACTATGTTCTTGCCGTCTGCCAATAGTTTACTTAGGGAACCTTCACCCTAGTACATGTGGGTGCAAAAGAATTAATGATAATTGTGTTATTAAGATATCATTCTCTTAATCTCTTTCTCTAACAAACACAAAGT
Organism: Acer yangbiense; assembly: GCA_008009225.1. Classification (NCBI taxonomy): domain Eukaryota; kingdom Viridiplantae; phylum Streptophyta; class Magnoliopsida; order Sapindales; family Sapindaceae; genus Acer; species Acer yangbiense. Next base: position 32,565,270 of record CM017769.1, on the reverse strand, counting down.
ACAATTATTTTGTTAAGGATAGCTATTCTTATTTTAGACACTTGCTAACACAGAAATGAAGCCCAACAGCCTTTCCAATCGTAACTGAAGTCTAATCTGCAACAAATTTTGTGAGGAAAGAAAGGAAAAGGTTTTGTGACAGAACCTGCAACAAATTTTGTTTTCATTACATTACAGACTATATCTCTTTAAAACAAACAAAAATGATGAAGCCTGAAGAATTTCATGTTTAGTTTAGTGCGGGTAAATCCCATGCAGTTGAGATTTATGGTTTTCCTAATATTTCAAGCATTATGGTTTTGCTGCACAAAGGAGGATCATTGAGTATGCAAGTATATGGAAAAAAAAGGGTGGAAATTATCATAAAAAATTGCATTTTGAAACATACCACAAGAAATTGTTTCAAATTCCCTCCACATGCAGCATCCTGAAGAAATCGAAGAGCTTGGTTAACCTGATCGCCAACTGCAACACCAATGTTGGCAAATAACTCTGGTGGCAGAACGATGCGAGGGACATTAGACGGCGATCTGTCACCATTAAAGAATTACAACTATCAAAATAGAATTGATCACCAATGCAATTAAAATTATTCAAGCAAGACAAGCATCCAATGGGGAAAACGTATAATATGTTTATACCTGTTCAACAAGCCAGAAACGTTTAGCCAAAAAAATTGAGCAAGCAAACCAAGGACCAGAACAATGCATAGAAGGGTAAGAAAATGGTAATTAAGCCATTCAAAAAGCACCCAAATTGCCGTAGCAACAGATAATACACTGGCCGAGATCTTCTTGTTCCTCCATAACAAAACATCAGCAGCTATACATTTGAAGAAAAAGGAAAATATTAGTTATTGCAAGAACGATTGTGATTACAAGAAAGGAAACAAAATGAACTTACATTTTCCACCCCCTAAAATATGGTGGACAGGCTTCTGGCGTCCAAACAGTCGATTGAATTGAGAAGTGACTGAGCTTTTATCTTCCTCAAAAAATGAAACAGACTTCTGCTTAGGAATATTGTCAGCAATGGTTTCCACAATGTTGTCCAAAAGGTTCTCTACTGACCTTTTCTCAGACATTTTTCCTATGTTCCAAGTAAATAGAAACACCGATAAAAGAATGAATTAAAAAGCTCCTCAATCTCACAACGATCAGTAACATTTATAGAAAAAGAAAATCAGTAGACAAGGCAAAAGTTAAGAGTTAGCTGAGAACCTAAACTTGCACAAAAGCGAGAAGCCAAGAACTTGAATGAATAAATCACTAACTAAGCTCCTTGACATATAATATAAGCATAGAATTGTAACCTGAATGTTAACATCCATGGACCCACTCAAGATATCATTTCTTTCTGGAACATTTGGAGACACGACCACTCACTTAACATTCTTTCTGGCTGGAAATTTTTCTAAGCATCTTTTGGAATAGCTTAATTTCATTCAATGCAAACAAAAAATTTATCTGAGTTCTAAGCTTGTGTGACCTGTCCCCAAATGAAAACCCAGTTGCCTATTATGGTATAGCGTCCTGTTAAAGACAACAGCGAGCAGTATGTGTTGCAACTTGTGAGTCAACTCCGACACGATCTACTTAGACCAAATTTCAAAGAGGTTGTTCTAATTGTTTCCAATTATTTCAGAAACAGCAAAAAAAAAAAAAAACATTTCAATGAACATATTGATATAAACGGTTAAGATACCGAGCACAATCAAGAGCAGAATCACAGGAAATTGACCTAGTTTGACCGTAGTCAATTGGTTACAGTAAACTTATTCCAAATCTCATAATAAAAGCTCAAAGTAAATAAATTCCCAATCTTAGAATCAATAACCGAAGAGAAGCCATGGTCTTTCAATTAGAGACATAAAGCTTGAACTCAGAAATATGCATGCACACTGAAATTAAAAAAAAAATTAAAAAAAATTAAAAAAAATTAAGGAAATGAAACGAGAACAAGAAGAAGAAGAGACTCACTTGGATTAATTATCGATGGAGAAGATAATTGATGTGAAGAGTAAATTGCGAGCACGAGAAAATGAAGTGCACAGATCAATAAATATAAGATAATACAAAGAGTTCTGAATTGCGTGCAACTACTTATTACAATTTACAAGTTACAAGTGTAAAGGGCCCACCGTCACACGATAAAAGTACAGTAAATTCCGTTGTTTGATTTTCCGGCAAAGTACTCTCACCACCCTCACAAATGTACTAATTTCACCAAGAGACCAATAATTTCTTTTTAGACCTTGACACTCACTTTCCTACCGATCTTAACTGCATGAATAATGATATTGTAATATATAAAATATTTAAAAAAATAGAATAACAAATAATGTATAAATCTTACATCTAAGTGTAATATGACTACTACAAAATGGCTTAAACTAGACTCTTATATTTGTAGGAAATAAGGCTAGTTCAAAAAGGGTGGTTGCAGAGGCGAATCCAGGAAAAATTTGCTGTCAGAGCTCAATTATATATATATAGTTTTTTTTTTCTCGGTACTCACTAACATTATAAAGTTCTATCAATAGTTGGATTTATCTATTTTTGTTTAGACAATATATTATAATGCTTAATTAATGACTCATAAATTCTCGCACTAAATTTATTAAATTCAGTGTGTACTGTAGAAAAAACCTTTGTTATTTTATTCCTCAATGTAGACAGATATAATGAAGTGTAAGACATGCTACCTATTGATTAAGAACAATTTATATATATATATATATATATATATATATATATATATATATATATATATAATTCTTGATGAAAGTATTTCTTTATTTTTATTTTTTTAATAATAAGATGACACCAATTCAATAATGGACTACTTAGAATATGAAATACATTGTAAAATATATGCATAAACAATTGTTTAAACTTGTAGTTAAAAAAATTATTTAAACTTGAAAATAACTTAATTCTATAATATTAGAAGTCATAATATGTGTATTTTTATAACTTACCTTGAAAAACAAAATAGTTACATTTCACTAAATGGACAAAATATCACATTAGTGTAATATTATTAAACCTTAGGGATTTATGTAATTATCCATAAATGTATTAAAATAAAAAAAAATAACAGCCCGGGGCAGCCCTCTCATATGCCCGCCCCTGGGTGGTTGTGATGAAAATATCTCTAATTCTACACTCTTTTTTATTAAAATTTTATAATTTTTTAAATTATTTTATTTTATTATTAAATATTTTTTTTAAGAAGGTAATTTCATTATTTTATTGGTCAATATAATAAATATTAATGGATTGAATTGTGAAACTCAAACGGGAGGGGTGTCAACGTCTCAAAAGTCATTATGGCTCTCTAAGTTTAATTAAGCTAATAATGAGGGGTATCAGAGTATTTTGTTTTCCCTTGATAATTAATAATGTTGGTAGACTGGTAGAGTGGTAGTTGTAGTAAATCCTTTTTATTGGTCTAACCTTTTTCTCAAAAGTGATAAAGATTCTTAAAATAGCCAATGGTTTTTTCCAGAATTTAGACACGCGCTGTCCATCTGTTTGTTAGAAAGATCAAATGATTCAAACGAATCCATACTCTCGTTAAATGCACGCGCTGTCCCTCGAGCATCAACACTTGACATAAAATTATTATTAGTCAAAGTTTATAATTAATTAATTAATCATTATGTTTCACATGTTAGTCACATTTTTAAAAATTTAATCAGCCCCCTCGTGCGCTGTGCAATCCCACCAACTTTTCTATATAGCGGTACAAAATTAACTATTTAATTTTATAGTCATGACTCATGACTCATGTGCTGACATTTTTTTAATTTTCTAAGTCGATATCTAGTGAATTGAGAATCAAAACTACAAATAATTTTGGGCTGGTTTGTAATCAAACAAGAAATTTCATTCTTATTTTGAAACTTTAGAGTAAGCATGGATGTATCATACTATCATGTATGACAACTGTACAAGTAATTATCTAGGTTTTACATATTCGGTTAAGAGAATATAAATATAAGAATTTCATATCAATATTTGAAATACTGTCGACAAGCCCTCTTACATCCATATTATTGCAATTATAAGTTTAAAATGTATTCCTTCTCTCAAAAGTGGGAGCAGCCTTCTCTTCAAGTATAAGAGTTGTAGACTTGTAGTCCATATGTAACTTTTTCGGCTTTTCTCGATAGTGGGACTAGTATTCCGGATAGTGCTTGTGGAGTCTAATCTCGTCAAGTCCCAGCAATAGTTATAATTCAAAACAAAAAAAAAATTATAATCCATCCTCGATTCCAAATTTTGTTTTATATATGAGTAAATCTTTTATAAGATATCTCTTATTTTAATTTCGGTAAGGATCTTAATTAAATCACATCGATTTTTATGAAGTTTTATTTGAATATTTTTTTTTTTCGATAATAAGTTCAATGAAATGTAACTATGAATAATTTTAAAAAATAAATAAATTAAGTACTAGAACTATTTATATCCCGATTTTGTTCAATATGAAGACATCAGAAAAATGAGCGAAACATAGGAAAATTCAATAAAAATAGTTTTAGTACTTGAAAAATTCTCAAATTTTATTCATATGTAGATTTCAAAGAACTTATTATCCACAAAAAATATTCATATCAAAATTCATAAAAATCGATGGATTTCATAGAGGTCCTTACTTTACGTTAAAATAAGGAACTATATATATATATATAGTTTTCTATTATCAGTTCGAATTGATATAAAATATATAGGTTCATTGCATGTGGGCAATTGGATTTAAATGCTTTGACTTGACTGCATGCACTTGTCAAAGCATCTTTTAAATCTAATGACTCATATGCAAGGAACTGATATATTTTATATCAATTCGAACTGACAATAGAAAGAATATATATATATATATATATATATATATATATATATATATATATATATATATATATATATGAGTGTGTCTCTTATAAGAGATCCTTTATTTTAATTTCAGTGAGAACTTTGATGAAATCACATCAATTTTTATAAATTTTGATATCAACTTTTTTTGTGGATGATAAGTTCAATGAAATGTACCTATGAAGGTATCCGAAAAATGAGGAAAATATAGAAAAATTTAAAAATTTTATGAATTTAAAAAATTTTCAAGCACTAAAACTATTTATCTCGATTTTGTTAAATATGAAGGTATCCGAAAAATAAGGGAAATATAGAAAAATTCAACAAAAATAGTTTTAGTACTTGAAAAATTCTCAAATTTTATTCATATATAGATTGCAATGAACTTATTATCCATAACAAAATTTAGATCAAAACTCATACAAATCGATGTAATTTCATCAAAGTCTTTACTGAAATTAAAATAAAAGATCCCTTATGAGAGATCCATGAAAAAACATTATTTAAAAAGAAAAAAAATGTTTATTAATCTGAAAAGAATGTATCATCTTAGGTTTGACTTAATTAAATGGTCTTTAATTCCTATAAATTTTTATTATTTTTGAAAATATAAGTTCTCAAAATTTTAATTAAAAGTAAATAAATTAAAATATAAATTTATTAAAAATACTTGAATACACGTGTGAACCTTGAAAAGTTTTTTTTTTTTCAAGTAATTTGAAAGAATTTCAATTTGTTTCTATACAATATACGGATCTGGATTCTTTTCTCACCTTCATAATCTATTGCCATATGTCTAATATAGTAAATCAATGGTTTGGATTATTTCTATTAATTTTTATAGTTTTACTCCATCAAAATATAGAATTAATTAAGACAATTGATTTAGGCAAAGACAATGTGAGAAAATGACAGGATCCAAATCCACAATATACGAACGGAATAATCAATAGGATTGGAACGTGTGGGTGTGAGATACACCACTGTGTCATCACAACTATTGTCAATTTTTTATTTTTATTTTTAATATTATGAAATTTTAGATTAAAATTTAATAATTATACTGATCTTATAATTCCTATTGAAGAAAAGGCAAAAATAGAAAGAACAATGCTAGTCGGTAACATATGGAGCGTGTCGAACTGTCGATAGTTTCATGAAAATGCCACCACACCGCACCAGTTACGAGAAGGTTGACGTGTCCCTTCCAGTGGCCAAGTCTTCCTCATTCTTCTCTGCCCACCAATTCTTCTGCTTCACTCACCCTCTCACACACACACACAATTCTTTTCGTATAAACCATCTGTTTCCTACTTATATATATATCTATATAAATTGTTTCAATTAGAGAAACCCCTCTTCGTGATTTTGAAATTGAGTTACTGGGAAAGTGATTCCAGTCTAAAATGTCTATGCACGTGAGCGGTGCGTGTTCCTCTGTATTTGGGTACAGAAGAGTGAATACAATAAGAGCTGTCGCTTCTGAGGATTTTGCTACCGTCAAAGCAAGAGAAGAGAAAGTGAAGTTGGGTGCTTCGGATTTGAAAGTGACAAGAGTTGGCATTGGAGCTTGGTCTTGGGGTGACAACACCTATTGGAATAACTTCGAATGGGACGGTGAGTATTTCTTGTTAATTTGTTTCAACAGTTCACTTCATATTCTTATTTGAGTGATTGTGAGCCACTGTATTCTATGTTTAGATTAAAGTTTAACGTTTAATTTCTTGTAAGAATTAATTATTAGCTGTGTAAAGTATTAGTATTTGATGGGGTGATTTATGTTCCATGGAAAAGTATGCATAATGGTTATGAGTTAGATTGCTTTTTGTGTTAGCATTTGGATGAATTCATCAAATTATTTTAATTACTCACATTCTATTATATTTGAAACCAAGCATTTGGATGAACATTTGTTTCTACACCTTCATATTTCCAGGTTTTTCTTGGTTTAAAAAAATGGTTGTTGCTCTTCCAAACAACAAAGCTGATTGTCATATTAGTTATATTTTGACATCTGTTAAGTTTACTCTCTATAGCTATTCCATGTTTGAATGCCTATTTTTTAAAATCGGATGTAAACTTTTTCTTCATTTCCTCTCTGTGAAGACTTGTTTGAAAAGCCTTCTCCACATTTGTTTGTTTATTTATTTATTCTGATGATGGCAGACAGGAAAATGAAAGCTGCTAAGTCTGCTTTTGATACCAGTATTGATAATGGAATAACTCTTTTTGATACGGCGGAAGTTTATGGCTCCAGCGTGAGATAAAATTTCATTAGTCTTTCATTTCTTCCCCTTCTATTGCCTGTAACATTTAGCAATGAACACAACACGTATCGTTGTCTATTCTTGCAGTTCTCATTGGGTGCAGTAAATTCTGAGACACTTTTAGGAAGGTAAACTATAAGAGTTTGAGTTTTGTTGAAGTTTCTCCTTTTTTTTTTTTTTTTTTTTTTTTTTTTTATCTTGTGCAAATTAGATATAACCTGCAAATGTTCGTTTCTATCATCTTGTAATTCTTTTCATCAAATTTATTGATCTTTCTGAAGATTTATAAAGGAAAGAAAGGAAAAGGATCCGGAAGTGGAGGTTGCTGTTGCAACCAAGTTTGCAGCTTTACCGTGGAGGTTGGGTCGTCAGAGTGTCCTCACTGCCCTCAAGGATTCTCTATCTCGGCTTGGACTTTCTTCTGTTGACCTCTATCAACTCCATTGGTATGTGTTTTATGATCTTGTGATTTGGTTTATTCCTGAATTTTATTTTATTTTATTTTTTTGGAATAATATCTTATCAAATCTTTGGCATGGATTTTCAGGCCTGGAGTGTGGGGAAATGAAGGTGCCATTTCTTCGTTGAACTATTGAAATCATGTAGCTAGTAGAAATAGATGTTTATAGAACCCAATCACCTTGAGATTCAAAGAAGCTCAGTTATTGAAAAATAATTTTTCAGGGTACATTGATGGTCTTGGAGATGCTGTTGAGCAGGGTCTAGTGAAGGCTGTTGGTGTTTCAAACTACAGTGGTATGTTTCTAGTTTTATGGTGGTATGATTGACTAAATTTTTGTAGATTGAATGTCTGGAATTCACTACCAATTAATCCTCGTTTCTTCTTTGTATTGTGGAGTACAATAGCATCTAGATTCTAGTGTGCAGCATTTTTTGGTGATGAGGACTGGTCTATTTTGAGTCCGGTTGCTGTCATAAGTTTTTTGTTGTGTGGACATCTTATCTACCTTTTGTATCATCCTTTCTCTTTTTTAATACAAACTTTTCTGTTTCTGATAAAATAAAAGGCATCTGGTGTGCAGCACAAATCCAACTTTGGCTTTATATAGTTTGAAATTTGAATTATGTTTTACTCCCTCTGCGCGCAAGAAGAAATTAATGATTTTATTGTACTGTAACTCAGAGAAGCGACTTCGTGATGCTTATGAGAAGCTTAAGAAGAGAGGAATTCCACTAGCTTCAAACCAAGTGAACTACAGTCTCATATACAGAGCACCGGAAGAAAATGGAGTGAAGGCTACTTGTGATGAACTTGGGATCACTTTAATTGCATATTCACCTATTGCTCAAGGTAAAGTTACTATGCATTTTTTCGTGGTTCGTATGCCATTTGTGTGCTACATAAGTGTAACTCATGTCTTTCATTTCTCCCTCGAACAATTTTTTTTAGTGCATCCAGTAAGTTAGCCTAATAACTCTAACTAGCTACAAAGATTTTCTCTCATTACACCTGACTAATCTCCCTGGTTATTTGTTTGTTCTCTGTCCATTTTGCTTTTGATGTTTGAATGTACATTGTGGGAACATAAGAGACAAAGCAAGGAAAGAAAGTTCTAAATAAATTGAAGGGAAATGGATATGGACTGCATCACGGTTTTTGGGTTGGATGTGTGAACTATTAGGAACTAGAAAGAATTTAGCCCTGTGAAGTAGTCGATTTGGAAATCATATCTTTCTATCATCAACACAAATTAGAAGGTCTATAATGAATGAATTAGTTGTAACGTGCTTGTTAAATGAAATATTGAAAAACATAAAAGGCAAACTCGAGTTCATGTATATGATCTCTTAATGAAACCACCATCTTGAGTAGCAAAACATATAAATGTTGATTGTTTAATGATTATAACTGGTTAATTGGGTCTGAAGAAGGATACCCGATAATTTGAATATATGCAGGTGCTCTTACAGGAAAATATACGTCAGAAAACACTCCAACTGGCCCTCGAGGACGGATTTACACTCCTGAGTTTCTAAGAAAGGTAAGGCATCTGCGAAGACATGAAAACCGACCATAAATTCTAAATCGATTGCTGAAGTAGATTTGTTTCTTTCAGCTTCAACCACTGCTGAACAGAATCAAGGAAATAGGAGAGGGATACAACAAAACCCCCACACAGGTTAGTTCGAACTCTTCTACTGGCAACGAAATATTCAATCTGATGTAGTTACTCTGGACTTTGGAGCCTGTTGGCATATAAATAACAAGAACTTAGCAAAGACACTCCCGCATTAAGATCTTAATACATGTTGAAGAACCGGAAATATTATCAGCCAGTCTTATTTCTCAGTTCTCTTTTAGGTTTTGTGCCACCTCTATCCGAGACAAACAGTTGTCTTACTTTGCATTAAATGTATACTAATTTGCAGTTATAGCAATTGAACTTGCAAGCAAATTCTGTCAAATTGTAGAACTACAAGATAGTATGTAGTAGTTTAGCATCCAAAACATTTCTGTAAATCAGGTTATCAGGTTTTCCAAGTAACTACATGATCAATTCTTTGTTTTGAGGTCTTCTAAGAATCAGTTTTTTCGTATAGGTTGTCCTCAACTGGTTAATAGCACAGGAGAATGTTGTTCCAATCCCAGGAGCAAAAAATGCAGAACAGGCAGCAGAATTTGCAGGTGCACTAGGTTGGAGACTCACTGATGAACAGGTGAATGAGCTACGCTCTTTGGCATCAGAAATAAAACCTGTTATCGGTTTCCCTGTTGAGAAGTTGTAAATTTTATGCTGGCACCCGCCATGAACTCATGAATTATAAATGTCAATTGCTAATTGTAAATGGCTTTTCGATATTTTATACTTGTCTGTGAATGATCGGTTATGAAACTATCGATTTGGTTACAAACCATTGATTTGAAATGCAAAAACCAGTTTAGAGCCCGACGAACATAGATGGGAGGATTTCAGGGCATCAAAAAGAAAATTTGTAAGCAGCAACTTTGGTTGTCCTAGCTCTGTTTAGTAACTTGGAAATCAGAGCAAATGGTGAAACTCAAATCATGGTTGTGTTTGTATTCATACTTCATAGCACAAGCTACTGGCGAACTTTCTCATCTTTTCACTAGAGGCTAATTCCAGACTCAATAGAATGTGCAAAGCTTGATTTCCTGCTGTCAATTCTCTTTTATTTTCATAAACATTTCGTTTTCAGAGACTACAGTGATTAGAATACGTTAATGACCCTCCAGTTCTCCAGTATTTCACAACTATTCTGTACTTGTACACCATTTGTTTCAAAATTAATTGAATTCCTTCTATTTTGGTCATTTAATTTTAAAGGAGAGGAAAACAGTGAATGGAATTTCAAATGATTTTCCTTGGAAAAAAGTACGTTCATTACTCTTAGAAAACACTTGAGAAAATTGATTCAGAAGATCGAACCCTGATTTTAAAAATTGTATTCGATGAATTCCAACGAACCAAAGAACTAGAAAAAAAGAATTTGTTAGAATAAAAGAAATTAATTAAGAAGTTCCCCTATGGTCATACAACTCATACAATTTAATTATTAGTTTAGGACCACCGTCCAATGTGGATTAGTGGTTAAGCACGCTCATTCATTCAGTTTGACAATGTAGCATGTTCAAGTCATTTTATCTGAAAAAAAATAACTAAAACAATAAAAAAAATTAGTACGCATGTTTGGTGCCTTGTATTACATTAGAGGTTTAAAATGTATTAGAATAATATAATACAATGCTTGGCTTGTTTTGGATTATACATTGTATTGTATTTAGGGGTGGATAAAAAACCAATAAACCGAACCAAACCGGTGAACCAAATCGATCCAATCGGTTTTTTTCCGGTTTTCTTATGTTGGTCGGTTCAGTTCGGTTCATTTTTTTAAAAATCAATTGGATTAGTTTTTTCCCGGTTCGCTATCCCAAACCGAAAAACCGAACTGAGATCCAACTTAAAAATAAATAAATAAATAAATAAAAAACCTACTTTAATATTCAATAGTCCATGAAACTATAAAACTATGAAAGTGTGTCACATAATATATATATTTTTCTTTGTTTCTTTTGCTAAATATTATTTTAAACTAATATTTTCAATTTGTTTAAGCCCATAATTTAATTTGGTTAAAAGTCCAAAAGAATTAAAATATGAAAATGTGCACTAATTAAAACCCATGAATTTGACCCGGTATGACCAAAACCAAACCGGTCCAATTCGGTTGATTTTTTATTGGTTGACATTTGTAAATTTTATTGGATTGGTTCATATTTTCAGAAACCGAACTTTATCACGCATGTTCGAGTCATTATATCTATAAAAAAAAAACTAAAACAATAAAAAAAAAATTAGTACGCATGTTTGGTGCCTTATATTGCATTATAGGTTTAAAATGTATTAGAATAATATAATACAATGTTTAACTTGTTTTTTAATATACATTGTATTGTATATTTGTATTAGCTAATACATTTTAATTGATCTAATACAATTGATGTTATATTAGCTAATACAAAGGGGAGAGAAATAATAATAAATTTTAATAATAATAACGTGATAATAATAATATTTATTGTAAATAATAAATTTAAATAATAATAAAATTTAATAATAATAATAATAATTTTAAATATAATAAAAAATAATATATTTATTTTATTTCAATATATTAAATAAAATAAATTTAATTCTAATAGTATATATATATATATATATTTTGAAATAGTTATATTTGTGCAATTAGCCTTTTTTTTCACCGATAACAAGCTTCATAGTAAACACTAAACATACAACTATACAAGAATCAAGATCACTAACTAACAATTCCACCCACATGTTAAATCAATTCATATAGTGATACAGATACATGGCCTTCAAATACGTACACGATTTCCGAAAGATCTAAAAATGACAAAACCGATATTACTGAAGTTTATGTCACAAACAAAAAGTCAAATTATATCGTACATAACTTTTGTAATTTTGTAATTTTTTATTTTTTATATTTTGATCTGTAAATTATAAAAACAACTATTAACTTTTTTTTTTAAGGAAAAAAAAAATCAATAATATTAACTCATTATTAACCATACAAGTCCTTTTGAATAGCATGCTTGATCCCATTTACTAATTATATCTAAAAATAAGTCATAAATCATAATCATCTTATAGTATATTGAACAAGAAAAAATAAAAAAATTATAGTATGACAAAATGAGTTTGGTCTAATAATATAGCCATCACACACGTATTAATACTTTAATAGGGTTATGAGTTCGAATTATATTCTCCTTGCTCGATCACTAAACTGCTATAGTTCTAAAAAAAACCTTAATTATGAACCATCAATATCATATTATCTTTATTCAATCTAATATTTCTCTTGACAAGATGGGGTTTGTTCGACGATAAACCCTTCACACCTACCCCACGAGATTACCGGTTCGAGTTCCCCTCCCTCCCTATAAAAACCCCAAATTAATGTAATACTTCAACAAAAAAAAAAAAAAAAATTCTAATCTTTCTCTCCCTTCACTACCTGTGTAAAGAATTGCTGTTCATATTTTAATATTCATGCATATCTAAAGAATTTAGGTTCGTATCGTAATTAAGCATTTCATAAACAAACTATTTTGTTTAGGAAAAATTGTACTAACTTTCATTATATGTGCAAAATTGCACTCTTTGATAATTAATTAAATCGTTAATTTCACAAACAATACCTGAAAAGCATTGGCCGTTAGGTTTACTATCCGATTATTTAACTGCAAAAAGTAGAGTACTCAATTGCCTATGCACTTTTTTCTAAAATAATAATTTTAAAGTTAAATTGATCATCTAAAAAAAACAATTCCACATACAATGAACACCATTGACGTCGAGTGTCTCCTCCAATTTGTAGAGGAGGGGACAATAAGGGCCCGTCCTGCAAGCCGTTTTTTGTTTTTGTTTTTCGAAAAGAAAAATGAAAATGAAAACAGTGTTTTTGGTTTTGTTTTTGAATTCCGAATACGCGTCTGGTAGCATTTACTGGAATCCGTATTTTAAAAATAAAAACGGGAAAAACGCGTCTGGTAGGAAAACCGAAAACTTTCGAAAATTGAAATATCAATTTTTACATTTTGTTTAATATTATAATAATTATAAACAAATTGATTAAATAATTAACTAAAAAAAATTGAAATGTAATTTTTAAATTAAAAAAAAGTTATCAGTTGAAGAGGAAGAGGAAGAGGAGGAAGAAGAAGAAGATGAGTAGATCGGCGACTCAGTAGAGCAGATCGGCGGCGTCGAGTGGCGATCGGCGGTGAGAGGCGACGCAGAGCCGATCGGCGGCGAGCGGAGGAGGAGGAAGAGGAAGAAGAAGAAGAAGAAGAGGAAGAAGAGGAAGAAGAGGAAGAAGAGGACGGCGGCGATGGCAGCAGCGAACAGAGGAGGAAGAAAAAGGAAGAAGAAGAAGAAGACGGCAGCAGCGACCGGCGACCGGCGGAAGGCAGCGGCGAGCGACGACCGGCGGCAGGCAGTGACGATCGGCGGCAAGGAGGAGGAGAAAGAAGGTGAAGAAGAAAGAAGATGAAGTGCAGTTCGTCTGTCCAAGAGAAAAAAAAAAAAAAAAATTTGTTAATTTTTTTGAAATTGTATTTGAAATACAGAAAACAACTTTTTTTTGTTTTTCAAAATTTCCACTTTTAACACTTGACTTTGTTTTTGTTTTTGTTTTTGATTTCTGAAAATAAAATGAAAAACGGTTTACAGGACACGAATTCGAAATCATTTTTAGAAAATAAAAACAAAAACAGCTGAAAACAGCCTGCAGGACGGGGGCTAAATCTCCTCTGATTCTCTGAAGAGGGGAGATCAAAGGAGATCATCATCGATCTCCTTCGGTCGTTAGATGAATTAAGAGAGATATCAACTATCTAAGTAATTTTTTAATTAATTTTAATATTAAATAATTTTATTGTATTAGGTTAAATTTCTATATTTAATTTTTTTACTTAATTTCTTTTTCATAACTTGTATGTCAATTCTGACCATTTTCAAACACAAGTTGTCTTTTCACCATTGTTACAGCTATATTCAAGTAATTTTGACAATGGTGAGATAATGTGGACCATAGATTATAGAAAAGTTTTGATAAATGCATACACTTTGAGTCAAAGTATGTATATCTAATGGTTCACATTCTTCGTCTTGATATATTTTATATCAGGACAAAATATATATATATACATGGACAAACCATGATTGGGGCTAGGATGGGGTCAAGCCCACCCTAGCCATTTAAAAAAAAAATTGAAAAGTTAAAAGAAATAAAAATTAATAATGAATATGCTTCCTAATAACAAAAGAAGACATGCAGTAGTAGTAGGACTAGGAGTACTGTAGCCTGTAGGAGGTATTTATATGTTGTGCTTTTGCATACTTTCTTCACAAATCATAAGGTGGTGTGATCTATTTTATTTTATTTTTCTTTCTTCAATAATTATTTTCTCTCATTCTTTCCCAGATTTATTTAAATTTGTCCAATTTCTTTATTAACACCAACAATTGATCTTCCCATAAGTTATGTTTTTTATGAATATTATGAATTTAAACATTTTATTTTATATTGAAATTATTCAATTTTAGGATTGCTATAATTTATAGTTTATAAAATTTTAGGAATAATCTAATTATGATTAATCTAATTTTAAATTTACAAACTAACAATATTGTTTTAGGAATTTCTTGTTGTTTTGATTGAAATTTAGAAGCATGCTTTTTAAGTTTTTTATTTTATTTTTTAGGTTTTTAATTAGAGTAATAGTGTAATACTATACAACCTAAATAATTAACCCAAAATTTAACCCAAATAATTACCACACAAATCATGGAATGATATAGTTAATGAATAAAACCGCTTGTCACATCATTTGAGTTAATTTTTGACCTATTTTTTTGTTGTTGTCTAGCATTAGTTTTTTAATTATTCTTTTTCTTCTATATTTGCTAGTAAATAATAACATAAGCGTTTCTATTTTCTTGACATGTATAGAAGGTAATAAAATAAGGATTATTTTAATAACTTATTTTTGTGTTTTTTTTAATAAAAAAAAATCATTGAATAAAACTTAATTACTATTTGATTGTATTTGCATTTCATGTTTATTTTAAAATTTGCTTTTACTTTACTTTATTTTATTAATTTTGTTAATGTATTTATTTAAAATATATATTTACTAAGTAAGCCTTGCTAATATGTCATATTGACTAGGTATATATTTATTTATAATTAATAAAATTTTCTCGTTTTGTTGGTAAAATAAAAAATTAAAAAAAATTAAAAATTTTTTTTTTTAAAAAATAATAATTCTAGCCTACCCTAGTGTTTGATCCTGGTTACGTCCCTATATATATATATAGTCTTTTTACTGTCAGTTCGTCCTGATATAAAATATATCTTATATCAGGATGAAAAATGTTGACCATATATTATAGAGAAGTTTTGACAAGTGCATACACTTTGAGTCAAAGTATGTATATCTAATGGTCCACATTCTTCGTCCTGATATATTTTATATCAGGACGAACTGACAATAGAAAAATTATATATATATATACACACAGTCCCATTCACATCAATGAGTGCTGATGTAAATATATAAGGACATTGAATGTGAGTCACTCATTATGGAGAATTTTTGACAAATACATACATACTAAGTCAAAGCATGAAAAATGAGTGGCTCACATTCAATGTCCTCATATATTTACATCAGTGCGCACTGACTTGAACATATATATATGGGGAATTACACAAACATCCCTCGAGGTTTAATGAAATTGCACAAATATGGTAGTTTTGGCCATATACACACAAACTTCCCTCAACATTTGAAAATTGTTGCACAAACATTCCATGCTATTAGATGGATCCGTTAGTTAATGGTCAAAAATGTAAAAAGTCTAAAATACCATTTATTTTTATTTTAAATAAATTAAAAAATAAGATAAAAAATATAAATATATATATATATATATATATATATATATATATTAGATAACATGAATATATCTTAAATCTGATATCTAGAAAGAAAAAAAATCATCTTTACAAATAAGAAAAATAGTTTTTTAAACAATTTAAATTTATTTAAAATCAAGGGGAAATTGCACAAACTATATTTTTTTTTTTTTGAAGATGAATTTTTTTCCAACTTTCTAATTTAAGATACATTCATATTTTCTAAAAGATTTTTTAATATTTTTTAATCTTATTTTTGAATTTTGAATTTTGTTTAAAATAAAAATATAGGGTATTTTGGACTTTTTACACGTTTGACCATTGACTAACAGTTCCATCTAACGGTAAGAGATGTTTGTACAATAATTTTCAAATGTTGAGAGAAGTTTGTACATATATGGTCAAAGCTGCCATATTTGTACAATTTTATCAAACCTCGAGGGATGTTTGTATAATTCCCTCATATATATATATATATATAAATTTTCAAGTCAGTGCATTCTGATATAATTTCGTGAGGATATTGAATGTGAACCATTCGTTTTACATACTTTGACTCAAGTGTGTATGCACTTGTCAAAACTAGTGGTTCATATTCAATATCCTGATAAAGTTATATCAGGATGCACTGACCAGATCGGGACTGTATATATATATATATATTTGATATTATCTATCTATCCACTTATCTAGACCAGATATTTTTTTAAAGCTTTTCCCATTATAGAATTTGGGCCGCTAACTTTTGAGTCATTTACCAAAATCTCAAACTCGTCGTTGATCTCGTTCATCTATCAACTGAGCTACGCCATTGGGGCATGAAATTATATATTTCAATCATATTTTCTTCCTTTCAAGTTTCAACACACTAAAAATTATAAAAAGTGGGAATTGCATCTTCCAACTTGGAAAATCAAATCAATGTTTAATTGGCCAATTCTATCCGTTAGTTGTCAAAAACACTTTCTCTGACAGCATTATCCTTTAATCATTACCTAAAAAAAATACCGCCTGTTATTGCACATGTGGCACCACTACTTACTAACTTTCAGATCACACTTCAATTGGCTTGTAGTTTGTAGATTTCCTACCTCCAAACGGTCCCACATCAAACAAAGCCCCTATAATAATCGCCACGTGTACGACACTGAATTGTTCATCATTACATTTTTCACATGAGTGGAAAACGCTGAACCAGAGCTGCATAAGGGAAATTACATACACCCCCTTCAGGTTATGAGTCAAGACATCTAAATGAAAAGTTTAAATTTTTCTACAATAACACCTCTGCATCTAAAGGTAGTTAACCATTCTATTGAAGTTTATCCAATTAACCTTTGAAATGTCTAGAATACTCTTATGTATAAAAAATAAAAGTAAAAACAGAATGAAACAAAAAAAAATGAAAATAATTTTTTTTAAAAAGTATTAAAAAAAAATAATTAGAAAATTAAAGGAAAACCACTTGTACAACCTAAAACCATAATAAAGATTCATGAATGAGGCTAACTTGTGGTGGAGGCGTGGGCCTCCTCAACCGAAAATAGAATATGTTACATTAGATGGAGGAGCGCCTCCTCCAATGTGTTAAAGGAGGCAATATCTTTATACATCCAATGTAAGATGCCTTTATTCATACCAAAAAAAAATATTTCAATCACACTGAAATTACAAATCTCAATGTGATTGAAAGATTGGTGCAAGATCGTGAATGAGCTAACGTCTTGCATGTATCATCTACCGATTTAATTGAGAACGATACCCCTCATGTCTTCTCTATTTCATATTTTTTACATCATAAATGAAGTTTTTGAACGAAAACAAAAAACAAAAAACAAAAAACAAAAGTAATAGTTGCAGTTAGATTTTATCGGAGGTTTATTAAGTGTAAGGGTGGTAGTGTAGCATAAGCAAATATTTTGATCTAGATGTCTTAACCCAAACCTTAGGGAGTGTTTGTAATTTCCTCAAACTACATAAAAGCACTGGTCCCCTGCTTCTCCAAAAAAATTATCATTTAATGAGTTCACGTTCACATTATCAGCTTTTTCTTTAAAAGAGGCTAAAGAGAGAGAGGGAGAGAGAGAGAGAACTAAACTATTTCTGTTTCAGTTTCAGTTTCCTGTTGAAGAGAAGCTATAGCTTTAACCTCTGGTCAGCTTTACTTTTGATTTCATTTCCATTTCCATTTCTGGGTTTTCTTTTAAAAAGCTCTGTTTCTTCTCTTCTTTGTCTGGTTTATTTTGAAAACAAAATGTTCTTTCTCTGTATCCTTTACCACAATCATGTGAAGCATATTTTTTTTCTTTGTTATGACAGAAGACTACTGTTGTTTGGTTAATTATTATTTTATTTTATTTTTCATAATTTTTAAATCTTAACATGGTCTTCTTTTCTTTTTTCTTCTTCTTCTCACTCTTTTTATTGAATTTTCAATCATTCTTTTTCTCTTTCTTGGGGGAAAAAGGTCTTGGACTCTTTGTTTATTCTAAAACTTGCAATGATGCCAAATTAGTGATGATTAATCATGAGAAGAATCTAATCTTACTTGTTTAGGAATAGTTAAGTAGGGCTTCAGTCAATTGCTATTTATTATGCTTCCATATATGGCATAGATGTTCAATTTAAAACCATTTGTTTTGTTCTTTATGATTGCTAAGTCAACTAAACCATTAAATAATTAAAGTTAGTTTAGTGTTTTTTTTTTTATTTTTTTTTTTTTATTGTGGGGTTCTGTATTTTACTGTTTTGGTGCTCTGTTTATGAGAGAGAGAGAGAGAGTACTTTTGCTATGATTTTGTGTTGATATAATTAATTAAATGCTCTGTTCTGTCCTGTTATTCAGAAAATTCTGTCCTTTAAGCCATGAATCCATGCATCCCTGATTGGAATTTTGAAGGTGATCTGCCTGTTACCAATCACAAGACATCTACAGGGTCTGTTCTCTCTCTCTATCTCTAAATTTTACCATCTCATCATCACTAAATTTTTTATTTGTGTTTCTCTCTAATTTCAGGCCAAATAATGAGCTAGTAGAGCTCCTATGGCGAAACGGGCAGGTTGTTTTGAACAGTCAAACACACAGAAAACCAAGTCTAATAAATCCTAATGAAACCAGACATGTTCACAAACAGACATTAAGGGGTGGTTGTGGAGGATCATATGGTGGCAATTCAAGCAATTTGATTCAGGATGAAGAAACAGTCTCATGGATCCAATCCCCAATTGAAGATTCTTTCGAAAAAGAATTTTATTCCTCTTTTTTCTCTGAATTGCCATTGCCTGGTTCAATGGAAATTGATAAGCAGCCAATAAGGCAATTTGAAGAAGAAAAAATGGTTAAATTTGGTGCTGTCACGAGTTCACAACAACCACCAAATGTTAACCTTCCGATTGTTCCAGGATTTCAAAGAAGTGTAAATTGTGTAATGCCTCCTCCAAGATCTGATTTTGATGATGCAGTTGTAGCCCAGCAAAGCAAAAGTTGTTTAGGTGGTGTCGGAAAAGTAGTTCACTTTGCTCAACCTGAAGCTCCTCCACCAAAGGGTGAATTGGGATCATCCTGTAATGGAGGACAATTAGGTCGAAAAGGGATTGGAAATTTGACACAAGCAGAGATGAGGGAGTGTTCAGTTATGACAGTTGGTTCAAGCCATTGTAGTAGCAATCAAGTTGTATATGATCTTGACGTGAGCCGAGCCTCGACCAATAATAATGGTATCAAGACTAGTACTGATTTGTCTCATGGAAATTTGAAGGATGATATCCGAAAAGTGATTTCTCATCAAGGTGAGAAGATAGGTAATAAAACTGAGACACTTGAACCGACTGTTACGTCGTCTTCTGGTGGATCTGGTAGTAGTTTTAACAGAACAAGCAAGCAATCTACTGGGGACAATAATAGCAATAAAAGAAAGAACAGAGATGCAGGAGAATCTGAGTGCCAAAGTGAGGTAAAAAAAACTCTTTTCCATTTCATATATGCTTGTGAATAGTGAACTTATAGTATTAACATTCATATAAAATTTGACATGTTATATAGGCTGCTGAACTAGAATCTGCAGCTGGTAACAAAGCAGCTCAAAGATCTGGATCCTGTCGCAGGAGCCGTGCAGCTGAAGTACATAATCTCTCAGAAAGGGTAGGGTACTAGAAATTTCCTAGAACTTCAAAGTTCACGAAATTCGTAACTAAATGTTTGAACTTATTTACACAGAGACGGAGGGACAGGATCAATGAGAAGATGAAGGCATTGCAAGAGCTCATACCTCACTGCAACAAGGTCTGTTTCTTTCTAGCTAACAGTGTAGGATCAGATTTAATATGGCCTTACTAGATCAAAGCTGCAAATTAACCTCTGTTTGGGTTCAGTTTGAGAAATATTATTGATGTTATTTTCGCTTACAATCTTGCAGACAGATAAAGCATCAATGCTAGATGAGGCAATTGAATACTTGAAATCACTTCAGTTACAGCTTCAGGTAGAAATATCAAAGAATCTTGTAAAAACAAAATTTATAGTACAATTAGTAATTCATGCTGCCACTGACAAGTAATTGTAGGTTTCTCAGGTAATGTGGATGGGTAGTGGGATGGCCCCTATGATGTTTCCAGGAGTACAACATTATATGTCTCGCATGGGTATGGGAATGGGTCCTGCCGCGTTGCCTTCTATTACTAATCCTATGCATTTGTCAAGGGCCCCTCTTGTTGATCAAACCATGTCTATGGCTCAAGCACAAAACCAGGCTGTAATGAATCAAACATCAATGTTGAATCCAGTTAATTACCAAAATCAGATGCAAAATCCAAACTTTACGGACCAATATGCGCGTTATATGGGTTTTCACCATATGCAAAACCCCTCTCAGGTTTTTGCTGCTTGTTTGGCATATAAATTGCTCTTGTTTCATCTATAATTGAATATATAACTCACTTTTTTTTTTTTTTTTTTTACCTTCCTGGTTATGTTGTGTTGCAGCCTATGAATATGTTTAGATTTGGTTCTCCATCAGTGCAGAGTCAAATAGTGACACCACCAAGCAGTAGTTGTGGACCTTTCACTGGAGGAGCTGCACCAGATAATGGCCCTCTAAGTGGTAAGAGTACTACTGCCTAGTCATTTCAATCTCTTTTTCTATAAATGTTTTGTATTGTTTGAATCAGAAAGTTGAGTAGTGCTGTTATCTGTAGCTGGAAATGAAAGTTCAAGTTAATCGTTGCATAATTCCATTAAATTCATTACACAACCATCTGTACCTTTCGAATCTGAAAAGAAAATTTAAATGATCTTTTGGGACCAAACTTTTGATGAAAGGCTATTCGACACCATCACGTGGTTGATAGTTCTCCCAATTCTGGGAAATTTATATGGACTTACAGGAACTTATTTAGCCACACAAATCTGAAATCTTTCTTCTCTATCATTGTCTAGCATTAACTTGTCCTTTGTTGCCCAACAAATACTATTCTCTCATCTTATATGCTAAATGCCACAAGTGTCATCATCATGCAATATGTGTGCTTGATCTAAATATTTCTACATGTCAACAGGTTAATCAATGAGAGAAGAGAATTGAGAACACATGATAATCATATGCTCATGGACCATGGTCCCCCATCTAGTTATTATAGGACCAATTGAAGATAGTGAAAGCCGATACCCAGTTGAACGCACACTGTTGTAAATTCTCACCAGATTGATAAATGAAGCAGCAGAGTTCCTCTGTAAAGTTATGAAAGATAAAATCAGTTCTGGTATATATAAATATAATGATGCTACTTCCTTCTTCAAGGATGAAGACAAGAGATTACTCTCTGCCAGATTTTTTGTTGACACCAGCAAAAATTAGATGGCTGTTGTTGTCTCATTACATGTATAAATATTTACATCTCTTGCACCTTGTTTCTCTCTTTTTTTTTGTAAAATGATACAGCACATATTATATTACTCTTTTAACATATTGGATTGGCAGGCTGAAATGGAAACTGCCAAAGATTCTAATCATGTGTTCATTGTTATCTAATTAATTGTTTATGAGAATCTTTACAATACTTAGAGAGTTAGAGATAACTTACGTTTTAGATATGATCATACAGGAGAACTCGTACCCAGATCTCTCTGGTATAACAAGTCTATGATATAACATGTTAATAATCAACAGATTCAAAAGCTAGAAATAACCCAATAGAAAGCTTAAACTAATAGAAAATAATCCAAATTTTCTTAATTCTAACCCGTGAGAGCATCACCAATAGGCCAGAATCCGCAACCTCCTTGACTATATTTAGGGAGGCTGGACTGGAATTTGCTCCAATAGTCTCCCTATCCTACTCCCTAAATTTTATTCTGGCCAAAGGCTCCCTAAATGTAAGGAGGGAAGACATCCTCCCTATTAATTTTTTATCACTCCTTAAATGAAATGGGTGGTCAAGATGAGTCCACACCATTCATATCCACCGGTCCAAATTCATCCTCCCTATTTCATCTTTTTACCCACATAATTTTTAGGGAGGCTTATTGGAGTGTACACTCCTTATATGGCTCCTTATTTGTAAAAAGTACAACTAGCTCCCTAAATATAAGGAAAAAAATATGGAGCCTTGTTGGGGATGCTCTGATATAAAAGGAAGGTCGGTGATATGAAAAGCAAATCATTTTGTGATGCATCCCTTTTGTTGAGTCAATGTACACAATCAATTGCATGGTAGACTAAGAGGAATAGTAGGCATCAAAAGTAATGGTAGCCAACTACCCTTATGGTACCTTATTTATGATTACAATAACAATACCATGAATCTGTAACACCATGTTAGCTTGTTATGGGCTTGTGGGGACTCTTCTTCAATCAAATCATCTTATTTTGATCCCCCTCAGGCCTCACTCATCAAAGTGTTTGGATAAGTAGATGAACAATGTTTGAGTAATGAGTAGTTTCTTTTCAAATCCTCTCTCTGCTTAATTAGCGTGCCTGTTGCTTTTTTACAGCAAACTCTGTAAAATGGTATTATATCTTATCTAGATTCTTATATATCTACTACACCTTGTGGTATTCTGTGCTCCTCACCAAGGCAAATATTTGGAAACTTTTTGTGGGATATTCTCTTTGTAACCTTCACATCAAAAACTGTAGTGAGCCAGACAACTGGGATTTACTTTACATATATAGAGTGGGATAATGGATATGATGTTTAGAGAAGCACCAACTTTGGTGGAAATCCCATCTTGCCAATGCCAAAAGTCTAACTCATATGAAATCTAGCGCTATTGGTCATATTAATTACTATCACATCAGTCATTAAAGGAAATTAGCCACAATTATTGTAAATTCTAAATTTAGATAATCCCAATCATTTTCATTTTTTTTTTTTTTTTTTTTTTTCTAGGGAAATCATTTATGGACAAAAATGCCCTTTTAGAATGAAAATTGAAAGAGAGAAAAAGTTACTAAGAGAATTGGAAGAGAGAGAAAGTTAGAAGTTAAAGAAAAAAAGTACGAACGACGAACAATGTGACGACACAATGACAATATCTTGATAAAGAAACAACGAATCGACGTTTGTGGCTTGTTGTCGCTTCAAGTCAACGAGTTTGTTAATTTATGATTCTCGAAAATTTACATTGGTGTGCAAAGTTAGTTTCAAAATTGGCTTGTAAATTTTGTTTCAATACTAGTGTATAAAGTTAATTTCAGTTAATAAATGATATGTGAAGTTTCATTTTAATTAGGGTATAAAGTTTCATTTTATAACTACGCATAAAGTTCTATTTCATAACCAAAATGTAAAGTTCAATTTTTTTTTATTTTTTTTTTTATTTTGAAATATTACAATAATTAAGGGGTTTTGGGGGATGGGAAGAGACTCGAACCTACGACCTAGTGGCGTAGGTGTGAGAGGTACACCACCGAACCAACCTCATCTTATTAAATGTAAAGTTCTAGCTTATAACCGGCTTGTAAAGTTCAGCGTTTAAAGTTGTTATAAATCGAAATCGAGTTTTGTTTTACACCAATACACCATTTTCACTCCAAAAACACTAAATAACGACATGCCATAACATAATTAAAATAATTTATGGTATTTCATGCTTCTTTAATGAACATGTGTTTGGTATGCATACACTTCTTGAACTTTTTCAAAACTTTAACCGGAAAACTTTTGCAAATATGGTAGATTAGAATGTATTTGGGCATAACAAGATTTTAGGAGGAATATTTTGGAATGATTAGTTAGAGAAATTAAATAGAGTCAAATGCATAAAGAGAGAAGAGAGAGAACACATAGTGGAATAAGAGAAAGAGAGAGATAGTAACAACATATGAGGGTATTTTGGTCACACCAATGATTATAGCTGTCAACAAAAAACAAAAAAAAACAAAAAAAAATCCGTCATCTACAGTCCCTAGACATATTACTGCATGTATATAATTTGAAAGCTAAAATGCCTTAAGAAACAAACAGAATGGTGACAAAATTTGCTAATAAAAGAAAAAAAAACATTCAAGTGTCAAATCCTGAATTATCAATAATGTTAATTGGATAATTAGTTTACTTTGAATTTGAAGGTGTCAAATCCTGGTAGCTTATCTAGAAGTTGCTAATATATACTTTGGACCCCGACCATCAGCTCCTTTTGAGGCGCCAGCAAGACAGCATAAATGATCAACAACAAGATAAGGAAATGACCAACTTCTATCACCCTCTCAATCTCAACTCACTACTTTGTGGCCCCCAGTTTGGTTGTACGCCAACAAAATGGTCATTGTTGGGTTTACATTAATTAAAATACTATAAATGGTTAATGTAATTATAAAAAAATGAAGGATGATTACCAAATTAGTCCGGGACTTTTCTCTTAATTCCAACTTGTTTGCGACCTTTTCGTTTTGGGTTAATATTAAAAACCTTCCCTCACTTTTGAACTATTGTTAGATGTACAGTTACAATATTTTTTATTTTTTTTTAGAAACCTCCTCTATGGACTAACACCGTTAGCATTTCATTTGTGTTAACTGAGTTTGACCGTTAAAACATATAAAATGTCATATTTAAGCTTCAATTGTATGAATTAACCATTATACCCTCATACTTTTATCAAATAAATTAATAAAATGATAAAAAAAGTTGGGAATGTTAACTTGCAAATGAAAAGTTATTTTGTGGACAGTTTTATCCCTAAAAATAACAAAATTACAAATTAACCAAAAGCATTGAAAATAAACTAGAATATGTATTTATGTATGTATTTATTTGTCTTTTTTTTTTTTATAAATCCAAGCAAATACTCATTTTCAATGCTTTTGGTTCCTTTATATTTTTGTTATTTTTAGGGATTAAATTGTCCACAAAATAACTTCTTATTTACAAGTTAACATTCCCGCATTTTATATCATTTTATTAATTTTTTTTTTATAAAAGTATAAGGGTATAATGGTCAATTTATACAATTGAAGTTTAAATAGAAACATTTTAAACTTTTTAATAGTCAAACTCAGTCAATACAAACAGAATACTAACGGTGTTAGTTAATAGGGGAGGTTTCTAAAATAAAAGCATTTGTAACTATACATCCAATAATAGTTCAAAGGTGAGGGGAGGTTTTTAATATTAACCCTTTCGTTTTTGACCAAATTTGTCCCATGTTTTTCATATGTACCAAATTAGTCCCTCCGATCAATGTCTGATAGTCAACTTTAACATATTTAAGGGTAAAATTGTACTTTTATTGAAATTAATTATTTGAATTTTTTTTATTTATTTTTTTTGGAAAAGGGGACTTTTATTTGAAGATTTAATATTTTTATTTTAAAAAAAAAAGATTTATTATTTTTTAAAAAATTGAGTTGAAAAAAAAAATAACAGAGGCCAGCGTTGGTGTAGGAGGCAGCCTCCTCCACGACCCAGATCCCCAGATCGTGGAGGCGCCTCCATAATCCAGTCCGTGGAGGAGGTTCCACAAACCCATTTGTGGGACATACATGAACCCAGATCACAACCCAGATTGTGATCTGGGTTCTAGGTTGTGGAGGACTCCTCCACAAAGTTGAACCCAGATCGTGATTTGGGATCTAGGTCATGGAGGTCCTCCACAAACTAGTTCTTTGTGGAGGATTCCTCCACAAATTTGTGTTAGGATTTTGATTGTATTTACAACTTGAACCCAAATCGTGATCTGGGTTTTGGGTGGTGGAAGACCTCCATCGGAGGCCATTAGTGTGGCCTCAGGATACTATTTTTTTTTTTTAATTAAAAAAAAAACAATTTTGTTTTCATTTTTGAACTTAATATTTATTTACTTATTAAATTTTTATTTAAGTTTGTTCAATTAATCTTTTTTTAATTAATTAATTTTGTTGTAATTGTATCGATGATGATTGGTGAATTGATTTAATGGGTAAACCAATCATTTTGCATAATATATATATATAGTGCTAATAAAGTAATTTCATCATTTCTATTAAAGTCAAAGGTTTGAATTAACAGTCAATAAGGACCAATCTAGTATTTCTTAAAAGTCTGGGATCAATTCGGTACATATGAAAAATATGGGGACCAATTTGGTCAAAAATAAAAAGGTCGCAAACAAATTGGAATTAAGAAAAAGGTTCATAACCAATTTGGTCAAAAATGAAAAGATCGCAAACAAATTGGAATTAAGAAAAAAGTTCATAACCAATTTGGTAATCGCCCAAAAAATGAAAGAAAATATATAGATTCACAAGTATCGAAAGCATTGTATATAATTTGGTTATAGAGTGGATTAATATTTACAAACAATGTTATCTTAGATTCAATACGTTAGACCATCTCCAACCCAAATAGTGTTTTTGATGCAAATTTTACTTTAAAATAGTGCAACTTTCACACTATTTCACTATTCTATTTCCAACCCATTGTATCAAATCTTATACTATTCCTCTTTTTTATTATTATTTATCAACAAATACTCATCTCCTACCAATCAAAACCCAGTTTACAATAGAAAAAAAAAAAAAAAAAAATACAAAGTAAATTTTGCGTTAAAGTTGCGCTAAGTGAACAGTGTCACGTAATATATTGTGCGACACTGTTCATTAGAGCAACAATAGCGCATGTTTTGCCACTGGGTTCTAGCTCGATTTTGCTGCAAATTGGTGTTGGGGATAATCCTCTAGAACGATGAACGCGGAAACGCCGTGCCTAATATACGCCCATAACTCATAGCAAATAATAACGTCAATAAGCAGAAAAATAGATGAGAGAGAATATAACAATAACAACACAAGATATACGTAGAAAACCCAAAACAGGTAAAAAACCACCGGCCATCAGGACGACAGAGAAAGTTCCACTATATGATAAATTGTTACAACCATATACTCCAGGATTCTCTCTCACACCTAACCTCAAACCACACTCATAAGATCCTCACCAAGAACCCCACAATATCCCCTAGGTCTCCCCTAAATATCACCCACGGATCTCTAACTTGATCCACCGATATTCCCTTGGATCTCTCCTCGGATATTCCCATTGGGTCTCCCCGGATCTCACTCACACTCTCTGATGTTTACATGGTGTTCTTTTTGCTCCACACAAAATAACCTAAATACAAGGTCTATTTATACTAATTACAGGGAGTATAATATAAAAGGAAATCCTACTCCTAAATGTACAAGACTTACTTGTTCCACATAAATACTATTTCCTTTTATGACAAGTCTTCTTGTAAGGAGTAAATCCTTTTCCTTCAAGCACAAGAACTTCCAGAAACAAACTACTTCCTTTTCCATTGAAGATTTCCCGTTTCACGTATGCTTATTATTGACTACGATTCGGGTCACGGTTGTACACCCGCTTCCTAAACCGTTACAAGTCACCTTAAATTACATCGTTCAGAAAACCGCGATCCATACGATGAAACAAACCACTTATTCAGTTCTTCATGATCTTCAAACCTCCCTAAAACACCGCCTTCAACTTCCAAACGTTATCCCACGTCTTCTAGGAAGTACCACATCAATTGAGTCTTGTTTGGTTCACATCGGGTTCGCTTAGGAATACAAGTCAAAACCTAACAATTCTCCCCTTTGACTTGAATTCTCAAGACCTTTGTCCACAGCCACAATTCTCATCACCGAGAATCACCATACTCCACCACAAGATATAACCACTTAGGAACGAACTATCCTAAGATTTTCCTTCAACACATTTTTTTTTTTTTTGTGTTCGTTGTTCCGGCACTATGTCGAAATAACCTGCTGAAATTATGGTGCAACTCCTCAAGTCAGATTTCCAGGGCGTTCGTCAGCCATCGACATCTTTGTCCACCATACACCTTGCATCACTTTCTGACCAATGCCTTGTGCACAATTATGGACCACTAGCAGCAACATATCCTCTTCCATGGCTAGTGGGGAAAACTGCCAAAAAGATAAACATGTCCTTACATCACCCAAACCTATGAAAGACCTTATGTCCTTGCATCACATACCTGGTGAAAGACTTGCTACTAGAAACTGGGAGTGCTTTGCCGAATAAACCCCACACCACACTACACCACAAAGAGATTTTTTATTTTTTTTTAATAGTCAGGAGTTTCTTTTTGTAGTCAGGAGATTTTTTTTTTTTTTTTTTTTGATAGTCAATCAGCTCCTTGTGTAACTCAGATTGAATCTCCATGACTTGTACCTGTCACCACAAGCCAAACTTCTGCTCCATCAAATTCTTCCTTTCATCAAACCCTAACGAGTTCAAATACCGCCTTCAAGACGTATCTCTTTTGCTAAACCATATTAGGCAACCATGATCATCATTATCCCAATGCCACCAAGTCCTCCATACGATCTCCCGTAAAGACTTGAAATCGCCATCGCCAAACCATATGGCTCTGATACCAATTGTTGGGGATAATCCTCTAGAACGATGAACGCGGAAACGCCGTGCCTAATATACGCCCATAACTCATAGCAAATAATAATGTCAATAAGCAGAAAAATAGATGAGAGAGAATAAAACAATCACAACACAAGATATATGTGGAAAACCCAAAACAGGTAAAAAACCACCGGCCGTCAGGACGACAGAGAAAGTTCCACTATATGATAAATTGTTACAACCATATACTCCAGAATTCTCTCTCACACCTAACCTCAAACCACACTCATTAGATCCTCACCAAGAACCCCACAATATCCCCTAGGTCTCCCCTAGGTCTCCCCTAAATATCACCCACGGATCTTTAACTTGATCCATCGATATTCCCTTGGATCCCTCCTCGGATATTCCCATTGGGTCTCCCCGGATCTCACTCACACTCTCTGATGTTTACATGGTGTTCTTTTTGCTCCACACAAAATAACCTAAATACAAGGTCTATTTATACTAGTTACAGGGAGTATAATATAAAAGGAAATCCTACTCCTAAACGTACAAGACTTACTTGTTCCATATAAATACTATTTCCTTTTATGACAAGTCTTCTTGTAAGGAGTAAATCATTTTCCTTCAAGCACAAGAACTTCCAGAAACAAACTACTTCCTTTTCCATTGAAGATTTCCCGTTTCACGTATGCTTATTATTGACTACGATTCGGGTCACGGTTGTACACCCGCTTCCTAAACCGTTACAAGTCACATTAAATTACATCGCTCAGAAAACCACGATCCATACGATGAAACAAACCACTTATTCAGTTCTTCATGATCTTCAAACCTCCCTAAAACACCGCCTTCAACTTCCAAACGTTATCCCACGTCTTCTAGGAAGTACCACATCAGTTGAGTCTTGTTTGGTTCACATCGGGTTCGCTTAGGAATACAAGTCAAAACCTAACAATTGGCAATTTGCCGTTGGGTTGGAGATGCCCTTACAGATTAATCTTTTGTTGTCTTTGACATGAGATATTGTTTATTCTTAAGTGGCCACAATGTCCACTGTCTCTTATTTCCAACTTGCAAAAAAAAAAGAATCATTGGTCCTCAAATCAATTTCATGAACTGTGTCTAGCTAGTTTTGTTATCACTAAGAATTTTCAAGCGATCAAAAGATATTATTCTTGCTTTCTACTACTTGTTGTATTGTGGTACTAGAATCATCATCCTAATTCCTAGCTATAGGCCCAAGCTAATATATCTTTCTTTCTGCTTTTTAATTATTGTCTTTCTCGAATTTATTGAAGTGTTGAACATTGAACATTGCAAAGCTTAATTAAGATATGGAAATGGAACCCACCCCACATGTCTTGTTATCATCAAGCTTGTTCTTTTCACATATATAGTATTCTACCATTAAAGTATATAAATAAAAGTAAAAACTCATTAGGAATTCAAGTAATTGCGTTTTAATTAAAAATCTTGTGATATATTAACATTCTTAGTATGTTTTTCTTGTTAATAACATTCTTAGATATATATATATCTCTTCAAACAAAAACTCAGACCAAAGAGGTGTAGATGACTTCCAGCAACTCATCTTGTTTGTTTGATGTTGGAAAAGATAGAAATATAGATTGATGTGGGAGATTGGTCCCCCCAGTGGAAGCTTGTGGGCAAAGGCATTTTATATCCACAACTTTGGACCATACTTGGTTGTCCAATTGGACCCAATATGCGACAACCTTTTCTGTCCCCACTTTCAATTTGTGTTTGTCCAATTATTACTATTTTTTTTTTTTTTTTTCTCATTCTTCTTCTTTGTCGGAAAACCTTCCTAATTACCTTCATTTTACTTCCAAATAGGGTGTATATCATCACTTAAATCTTTGTAATGCCGACTATGTCCGAATAATGCATGCTTACAAGTCATGTAATTGCAGTAACGAAGTAAGACATAAACAATTGAACCAGGCCCAAATAAGAAGTCCAATACTCTTCTCAGACTTGGCAATTAGGCTAGCAATTTATAAAGTTTAAATGGGGTCTGTTAAACGGGTTCATTGCTGAATGGTGCACTCAGCCAGGGTTAATAGCACCAATGTCCCTTGAATTATACGTGAAGTTGCGATGTGCCCCCTAAACTTTTTTTCCTAGCATTAAACCTCCTGAACTATCGTTTATTGACCAAACTTAATTGTAGGGGGGGGGGGGGGGGGGAATAAACTCAACTGTTTGCCAATAAACAATAATTCAGGGGGTTTAATGCCAAGAAAAAACGCTTAGGGGGCACATCGCTACTTCACGTATAATTTAGGAGACATTGGTGCTATTAACCCAAAAATAAAACATATTACATTAAAATTAAATTAAATTAAATTAAACAAAAACAAAAAAAACAAAAACCTCAATTGAGCATTTGGTATGCTTAAGGCTAAAACAACAGGAAGGTTGGGTATGAGTTTGAGGTTGGGCACTTGGGCTTCTAACAATAAAATGCAATTGCAGATAACGCA
This sequence comes from Acer yangbiense, assembly GCA_008009225.1. Classification (NCBI taxonomy): domain Eukaryota; kingdom Viridiplantae; phylum Streptophyta; class Magnoliopsida; order Sapindales; family Sapindaceae; genus Acer; species Acer yangbiense. The sequence continues at coordinate 32,533,758 of CM017769.1, read as the reverse complement.
ACGCAAGCACAATGCATGCTGTCATCATTCATAATTCCCAACAGAATTTTTGTACACTTTTTAAAGTGCAAATAATTTTACACAAGAAGCTAAAATCAAGTCTGAAATCGACAGATTAATTTAAAAAAATCAGCCTACCAACACTAGATTGATAAATACCTAACAATGTATGGAGAAAAATATGCTTCAATCACTTTAACTTTTCTGTCTCAAACTGCTTTTTTTCCTTCCAATTTGTCCTGTACAATTGAATTCTTCTGCATCAGCAGAGGTCATCTTGTATATGCTTCTTTCTTTGATTCTTTCATGGACGAATTCCAAGCCAGCAATGCTGCCCCCACAGCCGGCTCCACCTGGTGTTGATAAAAGAAGACAACATCACAAATTTGCAATGTGTATATGTTACAAAATGCAAAAGTTGTATGTGCACGTGGACAGATACCAATATAATAAAATGTAAAGCTCACTATCCAAAGAAAAATGGGGGAAAATGAAACACTTAGATATTTTGTTGCAAAGTTCCATATAGTCTACTTTTTTTCTTTTTCTTTTTGTGTAGATACATTCACAGTTCACACCACTTCAGTCATCATAACTAAGACCATCACACGAAAAATATGATTCATTTGGGAAGCTTTCTGCAAGCACCTTGAAAACATTTATTTTCTCCTTTGTTATCTTTTTCCAAAATTACACCTTGATGCAACATGTAAAGAAAAGACTCTAGATTATCTTCAAAATCTTCCTTAACTTGCAGCATTTTTAAATATTATTAACATATGAATCCAGACAATTAATAAAAGAAAAGGGAAGAACATCTTCTTTTAGATTGTTACTATAGGCAATATATCTCACTCCATGATTAGGATTGTGTGCCCATATGGGCCCAAGTAAAACCGCATAAAATAAACACTGCAAACCCAATTTAATCAAATTGGATGACCCAAAAACTATTTCTTGAACCAAGAGTAGTATGTCTGCACTCTGCAGGTATAATCTTTTTAACCTATGCCCATGCATCATACATTCTCGACTAGCTAATAACTAGTGTGCTTCCAAAATATATGATCTAACAAATATTACTCAATCTTTAATTGTAAAATTCAGTAGAAGCAGCTTAATTTTTTAAATTTACTCGACAGCAGCTGTAGATTGTAGAATCCTTAGCATATAACTGTCACTTACACAAGGCATCACTACAAAAATAAGCAATTGCTTGCTCAGAAAAGTTGTGTCGAGAGTCGAGACCAGATGCATACCTTTGGCCTAATTGGAAATGCTCCAGAGTACTCCTTAGAGATATATTTTATGACTTCTTTTCCTATATCCCACCTTCTATTCGCTTCAAGAACACCACCAACCATGACAAGGGGAAAAGAATCTGTTCCATCTGCAATGATATATTCACAAAAACACAAAATTATCCCAACACAACCAAAGCAATTTATTGGGGAGCTATCACAAGGGTAGACTACAGAGTTATCCATTGTTACGTATTTCAAATCAGCTTTCCATTATTTCTTGCAAGTACTTAACATCTGCCCAAGTTTAAAAAGCATACACATTTCTCCTGATTTGCACAACGTTAATAATACCTAACAGTTGTCCATGGTAGATCACACTAATAGAAGACTATGACCAGTAGAATGAGAATGGACAAAATGTAATAGAACTACATATATTTTAACACAGTATACTCATATCATTTAGATTTCAGTATTTTTATACTTTTTTTATACGATAGATTTCAATATTAATTACATGACTAAGATCAACCAGGTTTTATCACATCCCATCCATGCTTACAGAGCAAACCTGAAACATATTAACTTTCCCTAAGGGGCACAGAAAATTTTTTCCTCAGCTTAAGTATCATATCATACTCTTCCTGTGATATGCAGCAAATTATTCTCAATGAATTCGATCATCCTACTCTATCATAGATCTATAACACTATCTTACTATATTGGAAGTAATAACTACAAACCAAGGGAAAGGGATAAAATCCTTAATGAGTTAAAAGAGGCAAATTTTCTTGTAATTTATTATATAACACACCTTCACCGCACAAACCGAGTCTCTGAACAACAGCCTTCACACTTAAAGCCAGCTCTTGGACAGAATCTCGCAAGATCCTGTTCGCAACTTCATCACCTGCCTCTGCACAAGATACAACTTCAGGAACAAGTGCAGCAATGCGAGCCCAAGATGGATCTGCGTACGTCCACCTAAATACCAATAAGAAAAATATAATGTCAATCTATTGTGTGAAGCAAAGATCAAATGTTCCAAAAATATAAGTTTCTATTCAAAATCATGTTATTCCTACAAATTACTTGCTATGATCTTAATAGCCACTCATATGCGTCACAATTCACATGTACCATTGAATTGAGCTACAAATGAAACCAATTAAAGGCCACAAAATGGCACTTCAAAGGTCTCCTCAAAATTATTAGTTAGATTTCTATAAATAGTTTCACAAAGGAGATTACTTTAATACTAGCACACTTTAAAAAAAAAAAAAATAAAGAAAAATAAGCTAATAACTGACAAGCAGTGACAAAGTGCAACGTTTACAAGAGCCTCACTAAGGAGTTTTTTGAGGGAGGACTTAGCGAGTTAGTGACTGAATCTTCTAACCAAGCAGCCTCAAAGTATAAATCATGGCTAAATATCAGCCCGCCAGACAGCAACTGGCATGAAAGCTAGCTATAAAAAATTAAAAAATAAACCTTTATAATTTATCTATTACCAATCTTGATAAATAGGTCTCAATTCTATCTCATGCCTGATCAAAATTGGTTTTCTCTCTTGTACACTGTTATGGTTTTGTAGCACTTCCATCAATGAATTTTGGGCATTCTTTGGGTGGTGAAGAAAGAATACCTCACGCATATTTTGCAGTTCTCACATGCAACAATCAAAGGGATTTCTCACAGAATGTTGACTGATGAACCAAAATTTTCAGTTTGTTTTTGTCCAAAATTTGAAGGAAAAACTAAAAGAAATTTGTTATAGCCCACAATGTAAACTAGTTACTGAAGCTATTAGATGTAGTCTTAGAGCATAAACCCGATAAGTTCATCTGGAGAAGAAAGATCAAGTGTCCTTAAGATATTGGATGTGAGCATTGTATGTGGACCACGACCATCATAAGCTCTTATTACCGCTGTTAATGCCTGTGCGGCTATTCCATATCCACTGCAAGTAAGCAAAACTTCTCTTTCAGATAAGACAAATATTTACATACACACACGAACAATATGCTTGTACACATTTGCAAATAGAAAAATAAAAGAAACACTCTTTATGAGAACAAAATTAAAAGTTTGTTCATAGATGGTCTTCCCTTAAAGCCAAATGTTTAATCTAATTTAAAAATAAAAAAATAAAAAAAAAACCCACCAATGTATTAAATTAGCAGACATAATTTATAATTCTATAGTAGAGTGAGAAAGTAATTAAATTACTTAATTACTCATAATGATATAACACAAGCTATCCAAATTAGTGCTTAACCCTAATCTGACTTGATTATATTCAGATAATTGAGTTGAATTGCTTGACACGATAAGCAAAAGTCATATTTTTTTATTAAGTTGCTAATGACTCAATTGACAAATCCCATCCCGTTGACTGATTCATAACCTAATTTGTATGACAAAATAAATCTTTCTATCTAATTAAAATTAAAATTTCAATACCAATATAAATCAATGTTCAGATAATTGAGTTGAATTGCTTGACACGATAAGCAAAAGTCATTTTTTTTATTAAGTTGCCTGACTCCAAGTTAAATCGTTATTGACTCGATTGACAAATCCTATCCTATCGACTGATTTATAACCTGATTTGTATGACAAAACAAATCTTTCTATCTAATTAGAATTAAAATTTCAATACCAATATAAATCAAAGGTTACTCAACTCATAAAATATTTGTCAACAATGGTACAAATTCAAACTTCAAAACTGCTAGGTGAAGGTAATGCCTTTCATCTGCTATTGAACTTGAGAAAATCATAACTGAACAACACATGTTAATGTCAATGATGGAAGAAGTACAGACAGAAAAAATTCAGTGAAAGTATTTGCAGTTTGACTTTAAGTGGTCAAAGACTCAAATTTTAAAGACAATCATAAGCTAAAATTATGAATATCTGAATGCCAAGTGTAGCCCGAAGAAGATGATCAATTCTATCATTATAGACAATGAAAGTAATTTCTGGTCCCTCAAACTACAAAAAAGATGAGACTACAATTGTTGCTCAAGATAAGATTTTTTGGCAATGGACCCAATTTAAATTGCTACACCTTCCAACAATATCGACTAGCTGGAGCTTAAATACAATTAATTGAACATGTCATGTTCATGTTAACATAAATACTTAGCTGATCTAGTACTTGATTTGGTTTATAGTTTACGGTGTGAACATATAGTGTTTTCTCTGTGTTGGAAGTCAGCAAATTTGGAGTCCTAATTATATGCTATTTTTTCTTTCTCTCCTTATATAATCTTCTTTTCTTAATTGTATATAGTTCCCTTGTATAGCCTGGACTCAACAGTATACATTGAGAAATTTGTATATCTAATCTATTGAAGAAATAAAACTCTACTGTTTTCACTCACTGTTTCGCTTATCTGATTTTCCTTCAAACTTCTTGAAACTCAAAAAGTCAAGTCACTATACATTATTACTGTTCAAGGCATTTGTGAGAGCTATTTTTTCACGAATATTCAATATTGTAATTTTCAAGATCACACAAATTTCTTTTAAAACCCTGATGAAATATCAAACTCCACGTCTCTTTTCTAAACATGTACATTTGTCGTACATCAAAATGCTACCCCTATATGATACTTATTTTGTGACATATAAAGAAGAAAAGTATGAAATGTATTTAGGACAAAGGAAGTGTTATTTTACAGAAGAATTAAAGTAGTATTAAGCTAGACTGTTAGGAATAGAACTTTTCTTTACTTGTAGAAATGTCTTCTTCAACCAATAAGAAGCATACTCTCCTCTAGTATGTATATTGAAAAATCAGAGGCTATATTTCATGCGTGTAGATGAAAAGACTGACGCCTAAGGATAAAGTCGAACTTTATGAACCCTGATCCAAAGATCCCAGTATCCCACCTTTGATCCATGAAGGTCATTGGTGAGATGACTCTAGAATGGGCCACTTTAAGTAAAATTATTCTGCATAAATTGCCATGATATGAGTGTATTGTCACAAGCATATATGGTATACCTTCCCCAATCGCCTAGGATAGGCCCTGCACCAGCAGCCCGTGCATCTCTGCCATCTTCTGTGAACCCATAAGCAATAGTCCCTGTACCAGCAATTAAAACACATCCATGAAGCTTTCCCATTGTTCCACAAGCCAGTGCTGCCACAGCATCATTATGGACATATAGTCTTACGTGCCTGGGAAATATATCCCTGCACAATCAAGACATCCAAAATTATAAAATAACTACAAATCAATTATTTAAATGTAGAAAAATATTAGTATACATAAAGTTATATCATTATCAAATTTTGCACACTAACTAAATTGATAAATGCTGAAGCAGCAAGAACCTGAAGTTGCCAGCACAAAAGGGATAAAGAAAAAAAAATCTAACAGTCATCACGATTAACAAGATGCAGCAGCGGCCACTAGGTATATCTCAGATGGTCAAATCCCAGTAGACATCTAGCAGCAAAGCCCAATCAAACAATGTGTAATAATTAACTGAAACAAGAGAGAAACTTGGCCAGAGAGCAGCCAAGATTCAGCAATGTGCATGTATGATAATTCATGGATGCAACAGGTAACCAATCTTCTTAATTAAACATGGGTCCCTGATGCAGATCTGTAAATCTAAAACATATAGATTCAGCATAGATTATGGCAGCTCAGGTAGACAAAGAAAGAATAATAAAGATCAAATAATGAAACAATATAAATAGAATGGAAAATGCCTATTTAACAAACCCATGAATCTTATTCCCAAACTACGATAGATGTATGGATGTGCTATTTAAAATTGATAGATAGATAGCCTAATCTGTTCTGATAGATTGAAAATGAGACAAGTATCAATTCTCAATCCATCAGAAAGAAATCAAATGTATCTGATGGAGTCTATATCATACATAAAGCACCCAAGTGCCCAAGTCTACATCATGTATGACATACAGGAAGAAACATTTCTTCATTAGCTTATTAATATGACAATACATAGCAATATATGATGAAGTAAACCTGGCCTCCAAGTTCACCATGGACCTCACCTAAGTAACTTGACTAACCTAAAATAATTCCAAGAAGGATCTGTAAATAGTGAACCAAACTTGAATATAAATCCCACAAAGTGACAAAACCACCTTTTAGTCAAGCCAATTTGAAACACAAAAAGGCCCAAGATATGACAACCAAACCGCTGCCTGCATCAGACAGAACAAAAAACTAAAAAGTATTTATTCCATCTCCATAGGCAAGTTCCAAGACAGAACCCAACCAAATGACCATGTTTGCAGCTGAATCAGTTATCTCCTATTCTCAGTGATAATTCCAGATCTTCCATTTGTTTGCATCAATTCCAAAAAGAATTTCTGATAAGCAAAAAAGTTATAACCATAGCTAAAAGAATAAACCACTACAGCATCAAGGCCAAACATTATGCTCTTATTCTTCTGCTCTGATAGGTCAATCTGGACTAGCAGCTTAAAGTACCATCGTTACACAAGACTTCTAAGATTCAACATGATAAAATTTAAAGTCATAAATATGGCATAACACCTGGCTCTTTTCAGTCTTTCAGCATTTACAAGGCCTTATCTTCATTCATTCCATTTTCTTACATAATTTAATAAGTGGTATGTCGACATATTTTACAGTCTACCAACTTACCCTTAAACCTTAATACTAAAGATGTATCATGTATGTCGACATAATTTAATAAGTGGTATGTCGACATTTTTTTTACAGTCTACACTACCATGTTACCGATCAATCACAACTACCATGTTACCGATCAATCACAAGTTAAAATAAAAAAAATGCATTCTTGTCTTTCATCATGTGAAACTCATGCTCTTCCAGTTTTATGTATTACAAGTACATTAAAAAAAATCCACATTAATTTAACATTCCAAAATTATTCTGAAGATCATAGTTTATCCAAACCCTAATTTCTCAGTATGATAAAAACTGCAAGAAGTAGTTTTGTGAAGGGCAAACCTAAGCCAATTTAATGTTCTTTGCTGATCTGTTGGATGGTTAACACCAGATACCGCAAGACAAACAGCTCGAACTGCAGAGCGACTGGAACCTGATTTGGAAAGTGCATCAGCCATTACTTGCTCCAACGTTTCCCTTGCAGCATCTTCTGTAAAATACAAAAATTCGATATCATGAAAACAAAAGAAACAATGGTACATGCTCTTCATATACTTTATCCACTATATTGCAATATTAAATTATTTATTCAATTTCGTTTAGTGGTAAATGATTTTCCAGTGCACAGAAAGCATAAATAGAAGCACCAAAAAGGAAAACTAAGATTTAAAATTCAGAGAAGAAAAAAAATCTGTAATTGTAGACCGACACTGGGTAGTCATGGAAGAAAAACAGAAACTCTTTACCTACGCAACAAAAAAAGCAGAGGCTGCACTCAAAACATCACCACTCCTAGTTTTCTTTCTAACACCAAAAGAACAAGTCAAGTATGGCCCCTTTCACAAGGGTTACAGAACAAAACCCATGAACAGACAAACAATGCAGTAGCAAGTGATTAACAGTGTTGATGTCTTCGTAGGCATAAATAAAAACAGCAGGTAGCAACAATCTTCTTCCTCTTACTCTCTCAACAATAAGAAAACTTCCAGTCTATTAAAGCAGCTAATGTCATATATATATATAAACATAGATACCACAAAATCAGTAATCAGATATCCAAACATATAACAAAAAGAAGCAGCATTTGCAAAAGCAAATACAAAATTAACACATTGATCATCTCTTATTCGCTCAAAAGCTAATGCGCTGTAAATTAAATTAAAACCCCGCAAAAGTAAACGCGTTAGCAATGTCATCGATAAATCAATGTACATGAAACAATTAAGGAATAGTGAAATAAAAAATTGGAGAAAAGGGTATTGTGAATTGTGAAGAGTGATACCGCCGACGCTGTTGTGGTTGGAGCAGCCAGCGACGGCTCTGGCAAGGAGAGGGAGCGGGTCGGGTAGAGGTTGAGACATGGAAATAACGGGCATACATATACAGACAGTCGAAGTGGTCCCTCCGTCAAGGCCGAGAATGACTTCTCTTCCAGTAGCCATTGCCTCGAAATCCCAGATTTCGCCATTCCTGTATCGCTTCATGGATGATTCAGAGTCAGAGTCAGGTTCAGTTCAATCAATTTCAATTTTGTGGGTTAAAAGGAGAAGAAGAGAGTGTCCTTTTGTGATTGTTTATTAATTACAAATTGCTTCTCTTGGATTCGGACGGCATAATGGGCCAAACGCTAATGCTTCATTATAACTTTTAATTATAATTCAACAAACAAATCCCAACCGGGGTCATTCATCGTTTTCTTTTTTTTCTTTTTTTATTTTGTGTTTGTCAATTGTTCTACGAGGACTGACTGACACAACACAAGCCGCAAGGGCATACATTGCGTGTGTAATTGTTGTAACTCTACTCTATTATGTTTCTAGCTTACAACAAACAAATCATTTGGTATGATTTTCTTTTTAAGTGGATTATTATATCAATACACCTCCAACAATATTATTATTCTACGTAGATCACGATTCATGTACAACTACAAAATCTTCTCAAACAATTAGCACTGCACTTCCTTTCTATTTTTAAGCTGACACCGGAGATAGACCTAGCGAGATTAGGCCCTACAAGCATGGTTAGAAATGTACGAATACAACTCCCACTTGGGAAGGTCTCCTCACACTTAGAAGTTTAATAGGTAAAGATGAGCTTATATTTACAATATCAAGATTTAAACACATCACCCTTAGTATCACTACACTGTACTGTACTTCCTTATTTGAACTCACTTTATTAATATTTCTAGTTCATTAAATATCTTTTATATTTTTATTTTATAACTATTCATGTAATCCAATTCCTGTCCATACATGTTATTGTTATTTTTAAAAGGGATATTATTATTTTCCCTCCTAAGGTTTGCTATATTCATAACTTTTTCCCCTCTAGTACCAGTAATGACCGTTCTTCACCCTAAAAACCAAATTATTCGAAGATTTACACCCTACCGTCAGGATTTCTATTAGAAGAGGGAGAATTAACTTTTTTAACAAAAATCCTGACAGTAGGGGTAAATCTTCGAATAATTTGGTTTTTGTGGAGAAGAACGGCCATTACTGGAACTAAAGGAGGTAAGGTTCCGAATATGGCAAACCTTTATGGGGAAAATAATAATATCCCTTTTAAAAATCATCTCCAACTCCAATCTCATGAATATGATATACCAAACAAAAAAATGGCATTATATATAAAATTCAATGCATTTAAATCTATCGTGAAAATTGTCAAAAATAACCACTCTAATTATTGGAAATTCTTTTTTAACCACATACATAACTTTAATTGTTAATAACCATGTTTTGAAAAAAAATTCAGTGGGTGTCCATAAATTACCAAGATGCCCCCAAATTAATATTTCTATTTTGTTTTGTTTATTTTTCTCTTTCTCACCCTCTTCTTCACTGTTCATCGTCTTCTTCCTTCTTCTTTGTTCATTCTTCATCAACGATTTCCGATCGTTGTTCCTCTTCCAGCAAATCGAACACCAATATGGTCGAACCATTGTTATTCCTGCAAATCGACTAACTAGAGGATGATTTGATTTCAAAATCATGTTGAAGAATTAAAGAAGTGAAAAATTGAAACAAAAATTTCGATTTGCTCTAAATCGGTATTTGGTGTGTAAATATCTTTAATTTATTCAATTGAGTTGCAAACAGTGACCTTTACATGAGTTTAGCGTTATTGCATCACTTTTGTGTGTTTTTGTGAAGAATCGAATTAAATAAAGTTTCAAGTTTTTTCTAGAAGATTTCAAGTTCACTGGTTCGAAAACTTGAAATCTTATATAAAAACTCGAAATGTTGACAAGTTTCTGGATAAGACTTCAATCAAGTTTTTTCCAGAATATTTCAAGTTTCACTGGTTTGAGATTTAGAAGATTTCAAGTTTATGTTAGAGATTTAAAGCATGATTTCAAGTTTATGTTAGACATTTCAAGTTTGTCGAAGATTTCACGCTTTCAAGTTTTTTTTCAAACCAAACTCCAACATCTAGTCTCAAATCATCCAAAATACCATACCTCAACATTTATTATTCCCTAAACATGTTCTTAACATGAAATCGCAATAAAAATGTCAAGTGAGAAGAGAATGGTGGATTTGTCTCCAAGCTGTGATGGCGACCTCTTCTCTTCCGGTTGCTCCGGCGACGACGACGATGACGCCCTCTTCTCTCCCTGCAACACCACTTCTTTCTCTCTTCTCTCTTGGCACCAATGTCTCTTTCTCTCTTTTCTCTCTTTTCTCTCTTTAATTGTTAATCTCCACTGCTCATGTTTTTGGTTTTTAGTGCTTATATATGTGGGTATTGAGGTAATTTCTCAAAAAAGTGGTTATTAACAATTATAATTTCAAAAGTGGTTATAAACAAAAGTTTAATGTTTTGGATGGTTACTTTTAGTTTTCTCTCTATCCTCCAATAAATCCAACTGTTGGCATTACCAAGCAATGCTGAAGAAAAGTTTGGGCCTAGAAAAAGCATCGAAATATCCTTCAACGTTTTTTGGGCACAACAAAACTAATCATTTCTTACGAAGTTAGGTATATTCTGAAGATTAACGATACCGACATTTTGAATGTCTCACGTTACATCGAAAGATGAAAAACGTTTTTTTTAATTCACAGTTGGACTACAAGATGCCACGTGATATATAAATTATAAGGAATTTATAAAATACAAGTAGCTTCCATCAAACTTCACCTAATAACTTGCAATATACACAAGTCAACAAATTGCATGCCATTTAACAAAAAGTGAGAAGCCACATGTCTCTCATGTAACTAATTGGAGAACCAAGCCAATTACATAACAAAAAGTGAAGGAAACTCCAAACATACAAACAAAAGATACAAACAACTCCCCCACAAAAACATCTATTATTTTTTAAGGCACACCAACCACGCAATATACATACATACTACAGGAAACAGACAACCATATACCAATACTTTATTTACTTAATTTATTTATTAATACTGCAAATTGTCTTTTGAGTGTCAATCCCCACGATGAAATAAACACACCTAAATATTGCCTTGTGATAATAAAATTCGATTGCTCAAGGCACACATTGCTGCTCACTTATTACCTACTAGAGAAACCACTAATAAAATGGTGGCTAGCTAACTAGATTCATGATTTTTATGATTGTCCAAAGTTCAGAGCCTATAAATATGCCAACCATAAGGCAAGGCAAACTATACACATCAACCAATTCTATGACTGATTTGGCTATTACATTACCCAAACAGCCAGTCGAATTGGCAACAATGTATTGGCCACATCCCATGCTTACATATTTACAATAATTTACTATTATATGCCACAAATCTTAAAAAGTTACATTCGGGAAATCAAAAGTGGGACAGAAACCGGGTTATCCTCAACCATGACCGACTGGAACAAGTCCAACTCCCCATAACGCTCCAGGACACGCATCCGGCAATCCTCAGCAGCCATCAGCCCAGTCGAGTAAGCACCATGCACGGACCCCGGGAAGCTCATACTTGTTGCCTCTCCAGCAAAGAATAGGTTGTCCACTGGAACCCTAAGCCTTTCATACAGATCATGGGGTTTGCCTACTGTATCGTAGCTATAAGAGCCAAGTGAGTTAATATCTGTGCCCCAATGAGAAACAAGATACTGAATCTGCATAATCCAAAAATAAAATAAAACCATTTTAGCAAACTTAAATCTAAATATTTCACTTCTGTTCTGTCAAACAATATGTGCATGTATGTGGTTGTGTGTGTATTAGAACAGGGAATACCGGGGCAGACGCATCAGGAAGGATCTTCTTGAGTTGCAGAAAAGCAAAATTAGCAGCAGCTTCATCAGGCATTTTATCGATGTCTCTGGCCAACTGACCGGCAGGCATATAAACAAGGACAGAGTGACCTGTTGCCTTGTGAAGATTTAGAAAGTAACTGCACTCATATGTCGTCTCTGCAACAACGCCTAAGAACTCCACATTTGGCCAAAACACCTTGTCAAAGTGCAACACTATTTTGTTCTCAATCCCCACTCCAAGGTCATTGATGGCTTCTTCCTTCCAGTCCGGGAGCCTTGGCTCAAACTTAATGGTCCCGGCCTTCAACACCCCAAGAGGAGCAGCAACAATGGCAGCATCTGCCACAAATGAATTTCCATCTTCTACTGTAACCTTCACTCCGTTATGACGTCTACTAATTTTGGTAACCCTGAAAACACATGGGATCAGTATGCACCAGCAAACACGTCATAAGAATAATGCAGGACAATCAAACTGGAATAAACCTGTTTAGACAACTCATGTATACCTGTGGTTCAAGCGGATGTCAAGGCCTTTGGCAAGTGTGTTTATAACAGGAAGGTATCCCCTAACCATGAGCCCGTGACCACCAGGGAGCAGTTCTTCCTGTACATAAAGGAAAATAATAAGTAACATCCAAAAAGAATTGTTAATGACAAACAAACAGGAAAGAAATATTGCTCATCAGATAAAATCATTCGGAAGGAGACTTCCAGTAACAATTAGTTAAAACTTAACACATAACCCACGAGAGAAAATTATGATATGAAAATATAAAATGGCTAATTTTAATTTTATTGTTATTTTCTTGATAGATTCCCAAAGAGACTATCAAAGATCACATAAATTTTAATCTTGTTCAAAAAAGAAATCAAACTGCACGGTAGTCAATCAAATAAGCAGCCAATTGATTAACCATTGCAAACCCACACTGATCCAGCAACATTTAATATATAAATGTTCAACTCTTCTGATTCAACAAGTAAAAAATAGTATAAAAAAAACAATTATATCCAGAGGATTCGGTACACACCCAACTTGTTTTAAATAAAAGTTGATCCAATCAATTCATTTATTCATCCATTTGTTGATAGAAGTAATGTTTCATAAACTTATGAAATTCCAACAGTTGGTGAGTGTCTAAGACCATTCGTTTAGCCAGTCGACCACAGATCTATAAATTGGTAACATTTCAAAACGTATACTAGTAATGTTCTTGAGATTGAGAAGTAATCCAACTCCATATTCTTTGCAATACATTGCAGCAAATTCAGGACAATGTAAAAAGAGCATAATATAGTAGATGCAAGACTAGCACAAAGAAATGAAAATGCATATTGAAGAAAAGAGGGAGGTATCTATAGCCAACAACCTAATAAAGCTGACAGTAACATTACAGCAATAAAACTATAACATCATTGTCAATTAATATCACTATACTAATTACTAATAGCATTTTACATGAACACATCTCTCATACAATTTTTAAAACCCCTGTAAGATTATCCAACACAATCATGGTAAGACATCAACAATTCAAAGAAGTCTACAAAGTCTCAATTTCTGATATTAAACTTGCCTTATCCCAGGAATTAAGTGATATGGTATCAGCATCTGCAGCAAACCAGCCTTCCATTCTGCACAAGTACCACTGAAGTACCTTATGTGAAAGCCCCTGCAACCTGTAGATTAGAACCAAAGTCAATAAATCAAGTTGCCTTCACGTATAAGAAATGCAGAGAGAACTTGAAACATGCTGACAGAACCTTAATTCTGGTTTCCTTTCAAAAACAATTGAAAAGGCTCGGTGAATGGACATGTCTTCACTTTGTTCCTGTCTGACTTTCTCTGTCTGCATTTGAGAAAAAGAAAAGTGACTCAGGCAATGCACCATGTGAAACACTTCTTACTCAAAAACTTAACTGTTTGAAGAAACTGAGAAGAAAAAGGAAAAAAACCCCACACATCACCATTCAAAATCTAGATGAGACAGGAAGGTGTAATGGTGGGCATAACATCACCATTCTCCTCAAGCCTTGGCTAGGAAGATGTAATATTATATTCATCTTTATCAACTTCTGACACACTATCCATTAAAGGAAAGAAAACAATAGAATATAAGACAAACCTCTTTCAAAATGCTCTCAAAAGCTTCGCCAACCTTTGTGACTAATTCTTGAGGAATTTGATTACCATCCTTTTCAAAGAGTGCATAACTGCAAAGATAATATATGCTCAGCACAAGTGACCATTTATTGCTTTCAAGTTATATGAGATTCAACATTCACAAAGGTGAAAATTTAGATGAGAAATTTTGTTGAGGATGAAAAGAATATAAACAAGATAACTTTATTCGTTTAAATGCAATTAAAAGAAATTAGTAATACAAGATTTTATTCTGTAAGGTTCTTATTTCAATGATCACCAGAATTTTTATGGCTTGAAGTTCAATCAACTCGTGTTAAAATTATGTAGCCAGAAATTTATAGCACGGAACACGCCACCACAAGTTTCCATTTACAGCTTTCAAGTAAAATGAGATCAACATTCACAGAGGAGAAAATCTAGATGAGACAGGAAAGAATGTAACAAGATATTAAAAAAAAAAAAACCTTTATTAGTTTGAATGCAATTAAAAGAAGAAAGTATTACAAGTTGTTGTTTTGTAAATTTCAGATCTCAATGATCACCCAAATTTTATGGCTTAAAGTTCAATCAACTCATGCCAAACTTATGTAGCCAGAAATTTTTAGCATGTAAAATGCCAACAATTCTGGAATAACTAGACAGATCAAAGAAAGCTATAACACGAGATATGGAACCAATTTCAAGTTGTTCAAACAAGCCAATTTTATTTTTTATTTTTTCGGATACCCAAAGTTCCACATACCTCTCTCAGTACTGCCAGACTGTACAACCTTAATAGCCATGAAACTAGTAGGATTTTATTATCCTAGATAGGTGGCACCATGGGTTATCAAACACCTAACCTCTTGATAAAAGTCACACCCCTCAATCACTAGGCCAAACCTTGGGGCTTTTAAACAACCCAACAGTGCAACCCTGACCAAAATAGCTTATTCAATTTGAGCAAGGTTAATGAACTTCATAAAAAAAAAAATCTGAAACTAAATAATTGATTCAAGTATTGATCAGGTTTTCTCAACAACAAAAAAAGTATTGATCAGGTTGTATAACAAATTGACGATCCCAAACCATACTCTATAATCTATATATTCATATACCACTGAAAATATCATACAAGGGCATTATATGTTAACAATCCTTTATATTTTATACCTAACCAATTTTCACTTGCAGTATATGCTTTTTGTGAGGATTGGCTTATCAAGACCAGATTAATTCAATTTGGAATAAATTTCACACAAAAAAGGGTTTATCCAATTTATGTATACATCTACCTTCAGGAATCCATTTTCTCTTAGAATATTATCTTTTTAATTGACTATGAATCATTAACTATTATTGATTCTTTCTCTTGAATGATTGATTCATAGTTAATTAAAAAGATAATATTCTTTAATCTTTATCTTGAATGATTGATTCATAGTTGATTAAAAAGATAATTCTCTTGAGTGATTGATTCCTAGTCAAGTAAAAAGATAATATTTATCATATTGGCCATGCTTTGATGCTTGAACATGTATTTTGCAGTAGGGCAGCAATTGCCAATAAAAGGAAAAAGATCAAATATTGCACATTAAAAAAAAATATAAAAAATTGACATTTCCTCACCTTTCTAAATCATGATCATATAACACGGAATTATCACCACTGGTTCGGTATAAAGGTAACCCTAATCTCCCAATCACCGATGCCAAGGGATTCTCTTTACAGACCCCATGCAACCTAAAGCATATCAGTAGTTCAGATGAAAACTCGTAATACTAGCAAACAATAACTATTAACATTTTTAGAAAACGAAAAGTAATGAAATTACCATGATGCACCCAAGTCAACAGGAAAACCAAACGTATAATCAGTATAAACTCGGCCACCAAGTCTATCCCGAGATTCCAAGAGGATAACCTGTTCATATTAAAACTGCACCAAATTCAAAAACAATTCAAAAAGAACAAAGATGTATTGGCCCAAACTGTAGTACCTTTTAAGTAAGTTTGGCAATATGGGAAGTGTTGCCACTCGACCACAAGAAAGGTGTGTTGTAAATACAAGTACTCGGCAAGTAGACTTGGGAGAGCATTTTCAAGGATGTTGATAAGCATTCTTCGAAAAAAGAGATTTAATAAAAATAAAAAAGAGATTTAATAAAAATTTAAGGACCATTACATCCACAAGCTGAAATCAGTTTTAAAAATTTTCAATATGATTTGAGTTTTTCGAACAATTTCACAAAAAATTCCAAAATCTGACTCGGTTAATTTTATTTTATAAACTGGTTTCTAGAATTGTATCCGAAAACAGTTCTGGAACCAGTCCCAGCCAAAAACATTTTCATAAGCTTTATGGTATTTCCTGTTCTCGAAATCAAAGAATTAGATTCAGCTTGCAAGCTCAATAATCCAAAAGTAAGAAAAGAAGAAGTAGACAGCATAATGTCATCATAATGTACACAGATGAAGTCCTATTCCAAAGCTCCAACTACAGCCAAATCAGTCGAATCTCAACAGTTGACGGTCAAGGCTTTTATGGCCAAAATCATTTGGCACTAACTTACGAAATCATTTGCATTAATTGTCAAATGAAAACAATCATAAGCAAATTCACTAACGCAGACTGTAGCACTAAAGGTGCTGTCAGAACTGCAACATTGGTTTCTGGAGTCAATAAACTATATCCTATCTCACGCATAAAAACTACATGCATTATAAATAACAAGTAACATACACAGCCCCTTTTAGTTAAAACACTAAAAACAAAAGCAAATAAAGCAAATAAGGGGTTTTTGGACCTTAAATGACGCATCATGAAGAGTACGAGCGGCTGCAACTCCGGCCATCCCACCGCCGATGACGATAACAGACGGCGATCTGGCCTGCGTCCTCTCCGCATTTGAATAGCAAACAGCTACAAAACAAAAATAAAAAAGTTAAAGAAAAAATTAATAACAAAAACCACCGACGTGCAAAAATTAACAACCACCACAAAAAAAAAAAAAAAAAAAAAAAAAAAAAAGCAATAAGCAGAGGATCGCAAAGACGAACAAACCTCTACGCAATTGGCGATTACTCCTGCCTGCAGACTCCATCGTAGGACAAAAACAGAAGATTATCACAACAATTATTACTATCTAAATTACTAAGAAAAATCGAAGATGTTAATGAAAACAATAATAACGGCTCCGTCGGTTTTTTCTCGAAATTAAAAAGAGAGGGAGGTAATTGGGGAGAGTAATGGAGGGTAAAAATCAGAAGACACGTAATGAAATGGTTTGAATTAGAAGACAAGAAATAGCAACCCAGCTTTCTCAACCAGCTCATACAGAATTCCTTTTCCAATTTTCTCACTCTTTTGCCAAATCGATCAGACGCCGACAGGCGAAGATAGCCCGGAACCTGAAGATTTGGGGCACAGGAAGAAAATTGGAAAGGAATCGAAGGGCTTTTTTGGGTTTTCTAAAGTAGAACGATTTTATATAGAGAGAGAAGAAGAAGTTTAAATGTGAGGGGAAGAGTGTGTAATTTGTTTGGTTAAAAGGCTGGACCGTCTGCCTGGCTTTATAAACTTGTGGTTTGCCAACTATACGTCAGCAGCGCTGACAAATCTGTACTCGCTCGTTTAGGAAAAAATCCCTACTCTTCTCTATTTTATTGGCACGTGTCGTTTGCTTTTTTTTTTTTTAAAAGCCGAGACTCAGTGAGGATTAGACTCAACTACAAGCACAGCCTGGAAGTCTACTCCTACAAGGGGAGAGGGCTACTCCCACTAATATGGGGAGAGGGCACCCACACATGGTGTTAAACCAAGGAGGTACAAGAATTGTATATATATATATAAATATGTGCATGCCATGGGTATTAAACCGTGGTGGCGGAGGGCTCCAAAGGGGTTCCAACCACATTGGCAAGTGACCCAATGGCCGTTTGCTTTTTTATTTATTTACACTTTTCAGATTTGTAGTTAAAGAATCAAACTCTACATGTACGATCCGGAGAATATAAAATATATATAGAGTATATACTCCCACGGAAAACTCCACACGTGTTTGTATTTTTTCTTTACATGTTTTTATTTTTATTTTTTATCTTTTTCTATCACTATTTACTAAATAGTGATTTTCTCTTTTTCATTTTTTTTCTTTTCTTTTCTTAGAAAGGGCATCATAGGCATGATAGTACCACTATTAAAAACAACTCAAAGTTGAATTTAGAAAACAACTTTGATATTTACGGACCACTCTAACGTTAATTTCAATGATAGAGTTATTATCATAACACTTTTTTTGTTGTTGTGAGTACCATAGCCGATCCTTTTAGAAAATATAATGATAATCTTATCTAAACACCACTGACCTAACAACCAACCATTGAATGCAGACATGAGATGGTTGCATTGCATAACGATGCGTACATTTGGCACTTGCCATATGGCAAGGAAAGATATTTCTCACATGCCAACTAGGTGTATATAATATATATACAGATTTTCTATTATCAGTTCGAACTGACAATAAATATATCAGGACGAATAATGTGGATCATTAGATTTACATAATTTGACTCAAAGTGTATGCACTTATCAAAACTTTTCCATAATCTGTGGTCCACATTTTTCGTTCTGATATATTTATTGTCAGTTCGAACTGATAATAGAAAAACTGAATATATATATATTCTTTTCTTCCAAAACTTGTCTCACAAAATTCTCAAATCTCTATTAGACATCAACACTACTTGAAGTCTTGAACTAAAATATTTGTAAATCATCATGTTTCTTATCATTATTGATTTTCTTTCATCGCATTTTCACCATAAATATAGACATATAATAGTGGAGTTAAAAATGATTTTTGGTTGTGTCATGTGTTTGTGATTAAAAAAAAAGTTTGAAGACTTATATTATTATTATTATTATTTGTTTGAAATATTAGAGCATATCCTATGCAAGGCTTGTGTCAAATGCTATAATTTATTAAGGAGTAAAAAGTTAAATGTTGTGTTAAATTTGGTACAAAATATAGCATATGTCAAATTTGGCACAACAATAAATACCGTTTTTTTTTAATTACAAAAATGTCATTATATATGTGTGTGTGTTTAAAATAAGAGCAAATTTATTATTAATGAGGTTTGGCCTCTTGCACCCTGAAACAACTTTATTATTAATTGACACTCATACCCCTAACCCCCTACTGTTAGGTCAAACTTAACTGATGACTAACTGTTACCTTTAAAAGACTAAACTATCCATGATCCCTAAATTAAAGTAAAATAAAAAAATAAACTTTAAAAAAAAAAAAATGATCTCCACCATCCATCACAAACATGGACGGTGGAGATCAAATAAAATTTTAAATAATTGAAAATTAAATTGAATTAAAATATATATATAAATTAAAAGAAAAAAAATTAAAAATTGAAGAACTGGAAAAAAAAACAAATATCATTGTTTGTGTAGGTGAAATGCATCATGGTCTCTGCAATGATCTATTATTGTAATTATAATCACCACCAATACCGGCCATTGAGCTCCATCTCCATCTCAGAAGTCATTCTCTTTCTTATCATCTTGTTGTTGCTTCCGGTGCTATTGGAAGCGCTTGTCATTGACGTTATTGGGCTGACATTAATAGCTGATTGTGAATATTGTTGGCCTTTAACACCTAGTAAACCACAAGCAGCCATGGATTCGAAAACAGAGATCCTGATAGTTGGTGCTGTTGGTGGGGAAGTACTGAGGAAGGCAGTAGTTCTTCATAGGTAGACCTGGCACGGTTCCGGTTGGAACCGCCGGAACCGGCCGGAACCGGAACCGGAAAAACCGGAAAAACCGGAACCGGAACCGGTTTTCCGGTTCCGGTTCTTGAACCGGAACCTGAACCGGCGGAGACCGGTTCCGGTTCCGGTTCCGGTTCAAGAGTTTGGTCGAACCGGCGGTTCGAACCGGATTGGAACCGGCGGTTCCGGTTCCGGTTCGAACCGCCGGTTTGCACAACAATTTTTTTTTTTTTTTTTTTTTTTCTATAAATTCCACCCCCCTTTCATTTTTCCTCACACCAATTTCTTCTCAATTATCTAATTCTAATTTCTCTCCAATGAGAGAATAGAAAAAAATTGCCTTAAAAAAAGAAAATTTGCGGTAAAAAAAATTTTATATATGCCTTAAACTTTGAAATGCCATAACTTTGTGCTCGGATGTCCGAATCAGGTAATTTTTTTTTTGAAATCGCATAGAACGATGCAAGGAATGCGATGGGAGCAAGTCCAAAGGGCTTGTGGCCACTTTTCGAGCCCTAAAAACCCCTTTTTCATCAAAAAAAAGTGTTTTTAAGTGTTGTGTCTATTTCGAACCTCGTTTAAACCTAGTAAGAAACCTTTTCCTCCCGATCCCACACCACATCCGTGCCCGTCTTGGTCCGGAGAATTACTTTAACATCAGGCCTTGTGTAAATGGACACGTTTTAAAAAAATCCTTTATACTACTTATAGTTTTTATTTGAAATATTATACAAGTATTGAATGTGGCTTTAGTGGCTAGTTTAGTTTGTGTTTTTCTTTTGCAACCATGGTTCAAGCATCCATAAGAACCCATAAATTGTTATTTGTAATTTTATTTTATAATTTAATTTAATTTTGTAATTTGTCATTTATATATTTTATTTTATTAGAGAAGTCTTTTTTTTTTTTTTTTAAAAAAAAAAAAAAAAAAAAAAAAAAAAAAAAAAAAAAAAAAAAAAAAGGGTTCAAAACCGCCGGTTCCAATGGAACCGGAACCGGCATATAGCGGTTCCGGTTCCGGTTCCATCAAACCGCGGAACCGGAACCGTGTCACCACTATTCATAGGGGCTTGAGGGCAGCCAAACAGATAAGGGTGTGAGGATTGAGACAGTGGAGCTTCGGGATTCTTTTTGAGTCTTGACTTGCTCAACTCTCAACTCTTAACACGATCTTCTATGCCTTTTTCTCTTATTTCTTTTTTATTCTATAACATATTCGCATATTATAATATAAGTTCGCCAAAACTATCCCAGATCAATTATTTAAAATTGTATTGACAATGGATGATGGAGATCCATTTAAAAAAAAATAAAATAATTCTTTTTTTATTAATTTAATTTATGGATTATGGATAGTTTAGTCTTTTAAATGTAACAATTAGTCAATAGTTATATTTGACTTAACGGCAGGGGTGTAAGTGTCAATTAATAATAAAAATGCTTTTGGGTGCAAGAGGCCAAACCTTAGGAAGGTTTAGTGCAATTTGCTCTTAAAATAATTTAATTTAATGCTCATTAATGATATCATAGAAAACAATGGGAGCAAAACAAGGAAGAAGGGAAAAGAGAAAATAGAGAATAAAACAATTAAAAAATATACTAAATGCATGAATTGTATTTGTTGACTTTTGTAATTTTAAATAATAAAAAAAATAGCATTTCAAATATAATTGTGTATTGAAGTACAAATGTACAATGCTAAAATGATGTGTCAAATATAACATTTTACTATTTTTTGTGCCAAATTTGACATTAACATTGGCATATGCATCGTAGATGATCTTTCAATAATCCGGGATTTGGGGTGGAGAATAGACTTGAACTCACAACCTCATAGTATAGGTGTGAGGGGCAAACCACTAGGTCAACCTTTTTTTTTTTTGTATTATTTTAAAATATAAAAAGGTTGACCTAGTATGGTAGCACATTAAAAATATATATTTATTTATAACCATTTACAACTAAATTAAGAGTGAATGTCATATATTTAGAAAAAAAAAAATCTATTAAATTAAATGCAAGAATTTATATTTTTAATGTGCTACCATTGCACATCACCTCTTAGTAGAGGTGGTTGGGCACCTTCCTTCTACATTAGTGGTGATGGTGTTGGTTCCGGGAACCGAAATCGGTATCCGCACAGCGGAAGGGGGCCCCGGTTTTTTAAATTTTTCGTAAAAAACGTTTTAGCCGGATCGTTATAATTATATTGATTCTAATATTTAATATAAATAGTAGGGAAAGAAATCGTTACCCTTGTAGACTTTCCGTGATCCACTCGAAGCGAATTCCTCCACTGTAGAATCTTCGTGATTCCCTCGAACCAAGTTCTTCCACACCGAATCTCCAACACCAAAGAACCGACGAGTGGGCGTCTCGGTATTGAATAGAAAAATTCGACTCTCGAATTTCCGTACTTGTTGTGTACTCAACACTTGAGACAACTAGAAAAATATTGAGAGACACTCTCACAACATTCTTTAGAGGCTTAGATCTTAAAAAAAAAAAAAATTCTCTTTTGTTGTCACTCTCTCTTGTTAAGAACTTGTGTTTCTCTCAAAACAAGAACCCTTCTTGTCTTGTTGTTTTTCAAGCTAAAAATGAAATTAACCCAATACATAAAAATTACTCTTTGTATGCTTCTTGAAAACTCACTTTTGAATGCTTCTACCTTCTAACACACGAGAGAGTGAGAGCTTTATATATAGGGAGGTGAAGTTTTGTTTATAACAATAATTAAACTAGGGTGGGTGGTAAAAGGAAGCATAAAAAAGGAACTTATTTTTCAACCTAGTTATTAATGCAATGAAGAAAAAACAACAACAAAAAAATCTGCACAAGTAGAAAAACAAGAGGACTAATTGCTTGCCTTGCCATATACTCCAATTTGACCATTGATGACAATAATTTAACCCACCCCTTATTGACTATTGAACAACAATAATGTAAAAGAAATCTATTGGGTGGTGCAATTTTCACCACCGGCACCCTTTATATATTAAACAATCAAATTGTAATATATATAATAAAATAATCAAGCTTATATTATATATATGATTAAATAACCAAAATATTATTTAATTATTATTTAATAAACAATACATAAACTTCTTTATGTATAGATGATTAATTCCAAATTAATCACTAAACCTTAGTATACCTTAATGTTCAATACAGTGTTATAGAGATGGTATGATGACACATGGACCTATAATTTCAAGCTCCAATAAATCTTCAATATTTAATTAAACTCTTTAATTAAATATTAGATTTATTAATTCCAGATTTATTCCACTAAAAAACTGGAACTGCACTCTTGTCATTATAGAATTAATTACTCGAATAGGAATCGAACAGTCCATTGATATAATCATTACATATAGATCAATCCTCCATAAACAGTTCGTAATATGAGCTAGGTTCAAATCCGTTGACCTCTCAATTACATATTTATCCTTGAGTGCCCGTGATTCTCTAATGAACAACTATTTATGATCTTATCATAAATTGAGCGCTCTATTGTTCAAGACCCGAATCATTTACTCAAGAGAACTGTTTGTCTGCTTCAATTAAGAAGGAATGGATTCCATCTTGTATATTATCATTCCCAGCTAAGTATATCATCATGTCTCCAAGATACAAGGTTTTTAGGTTTGGCAATTAGAGCAAACCATACCGAGTAAGTCAAAAGACACAACTCTATAAGTAAGAGTCTGTTAAATACTCAAGATTAAGATCGTTCCATATATGACCATCTGATTGATAAAAGGGAATACTTGTTTTAAGACGGAGATTATTAAAGATTCCAATTTATCATGTCCATGTCTTGTATAATCTTATTATACAAAGTACCTTCATTCTAATGTCACCACATCAACAGTTCGGATAAAACTGTTCCATTCTTAATGGGAATGAACCGTACTAGTAATTTTAATTAATTAAAGATCCCAACTTTAATTATCAATTACAGACAATTAAGATTATTATATTAAACATAATCCTCATGTATATAACGACTTATATACTATGTTTAATATTACATTTAATAATCATGGAATTTTATGTTATTAATACAATATTAATAACATCAAATGCACACAAATATATAATAGAATGTCAATCTAATCATTAATTCAGCATGAAGATCAACAACATGTGTTCTTAGGGCATTATCCCCAACAGATGGTTCATATCTCAACATGCATTACGTATTTTACAAATATGTGTGAGAAGTTTGGGTGGTGCAGTGGTGCTATTGGTCTATTTCTAGCCCACTTTTTAAAATTTTGATTTAATTAAATACAATTAAATGTTTTTATTAATTTTTTTGATTTATTTCCAAAATTACTATTTTTAGTTAATACACCCATCTCTAATCTATGTATACGTCTCTCTCCCACCTCCCACCTCCATTGAATGATTTATTTTTTCTTCCTTATTATTATTTTTATAGTTTTTTTTTTTTCCTTTTATGGTGGAAAAGAAAAAAGAAAAAAGAAAAAATAACAGGGTTGCTCATTCTTAGACAATTCTTGCAGATTTTTGATATCATTGTTAGACAATTCTTACAATGTTTTATATCATTATCAGACAATTCTTCCAGATGTTTGATATCATTCGCAGACAATTCTTCAATATGCTTGATATCTTTCTCAGACTCTTCCATAATATTTTGTATGTGTGTAAGAAGCAAATTTCAGGGTTTAAGAGTTAAGAATTTTTTTTTTTTTTTTCAAGAAACAGATTACAAGAATGTGTGTGTTTTTTTTTTAAAGGATTATGAGGTTTTAATAGATTACTTTGTAGAAGATTTTTTTTTTCTTAAATTGTACGTGTCTTTAAGTAATATTGATAGAGGCAAAAAAAAAAAAAGAATACTATAATTAAAAAAAATGGGGCATAAATAGACCGATAGGGGGTATACCAATAGCACCACTCGGGAAGTTTTATTCTCGATTTGTGAGAGTAGTTATCTCCAATTATGGGAGTAGATATCTCGGCATGTCCTGACAATCCTATTGTAATTCTTTAAAAAAAAATGTGCTACCATTAATATTTTATTTAAAACTAATATTTTAATTCTTTGTTAAATTATCATTGATATATTAATTTGTTTTGAAACATATTTATTCATTACCATTTTCAAGAACAATTAAAATTGAAAAATATATACCGTTGGAAATTATCGATGTATTAAATGCATATTTTATACATTCTAAAAAAACAAAAAGAAAAGAAAACACAAAGGTTAAAAATAGAAAGAAAAAAAAGATAGTTTAAAAAAATCCGGGGAAATTTCTTAAAAATAAATTCGGGTATTGGATACGAAGAAACTCGGGTTAAAAAAACATGGATCGGGTAAATTTTGTTAAGAAAAAATTTCGGGTACGTTGCATGTTTGCCTCTCTTTTTTGTTGTTGGGTATGTGTATGGGTGTACCATTGGTATTTTTTGCTTGACATTTCTTTTTTCTTGTTTTTATTTTTTTTCATATAAATATATATATATGGATAATATAGGAGTTTTTCATTTTGTGATGCGTTTCCCCTTTTAGGATAGTATAATTTCAGAAGAAAAAAACTTTGATTTGTTATTTAATATTTTAAATGAACTTATTAAAATATTTTAATCATAGTAAAATTGCACTTTCTATCAAAATAAAAAGCTTGCTGAGAGAAAATATAGATGGAAAAGAGTTTTTATTTTCGTGGTATTAGGTCATTAGTCTATGTGTGAAACATGGATTTGGAATAGGGATGGTAAAAATCCCCGACCTGCCCCAAATCAATGGGAATCTGATCCGTTTGAGGTGGGTTTGGATCATTTAAAATGAGGCTCGGATCGAGTATGGATTAAACGTTCTTGACCCGATTTGTATCCGGGTCAGGGTTTGGGTTAACACACCATGCGCCGACCCACCCCAATTGATTCGGTATTTATATAATTATTTTTTAAAAATAAAATGAAAAACAAAACTTTATCTTTTTATCTCTTTGCCTAATTATATTTATGTTTGAATTTAAGTTTTATACAAGGTAGATGTTATATTTTATTAAATTTTTGTTTATATATAAATTTTAAGTATACGTTAATCTTTACATTTTAATAATTATTTGTAGTTTATATTTAAATTTAAGTGTATGTTTAAATATAAATATATTTTTCAATTTAAATGTATTTTTAAATTTTATTGAATGTTAAAATACAAGTTCATGTCATTAAATTCAATTGTGTAGTAAAATTTGTATATTCAATAGTTTAAACATTTTTTTTTTTTTTCATTAAATGAAACGAGTCCGTTCAAGTAAGGTATAAATCACCCCACCCCAAACAAGTTCAGATATGGGTAGAAATCGAAAACCTATCTAGGGCACGGATCAAATACGTGACACCTTACTCTAATCGGGTTTCAGGTATAAGACATGCCGACTCAACCCCAGTTCGAATTGCTGTCATCCCTAATTGGGAATGAGAATGGATACCCACCCTTGTTTGAGGGTAATTGAAATTCGGATATATTTACGGCCACCATGACCTCTATATTGGATTATTTGCTTCTGTCCCACCTACCAATTGCAATGGTTACTAATTAACAATATTCCAAAATCCAAATTATGACATGAATGGTGACGCTTTAAAAAAGAAAAAGAAAAAAAAGACATGAATGGTGACAGCTGAGAGCACACAGTTAGTGATAAGTTACATAATTTATATACACCAAACCACACGAAAGTGGTCCGTATACATACATGCAAGGAACTTAATATCGGTATCAATATCGGGTTTCTAAATTTACGGATATTTTAGGGATATTATCGATATCGGTGGATATTCTGTCAAAAATTAAAAAAATGATAGATATTTACATCTAAAGTTAGATTTGTTTTACGAAATTTTAGGACAAGCTTAAACAAGTAATTATACATCAAATAAAGTATATTTCAAACATAAATTAGCATAGTTATGAGTTTATTATAAATTATAACATAGATAGAGTCCGTATATAATTTTTTAAATTGAGTATTTAATAGAATAATATTTTGTTTCACTTTTACAATATTATATACAATGTAAAGAGATTAAATATTTAATACACAAAATTATCATTAATATATATATAGTTCCACACTTCCAATATTCTATCATAAATCATAAATCATAATTCATACATAATAATACACTGCGTGTCTGAAATTTAAAACCAAAATGAATTTCTTGCTGGTTCAAATACATAAGATACATTTCTATCTTGATTCGAACAATAATTTTCCCAAGAAAACGTGCTTGCATAGTTTTCAATGTAGTTATTAATATGTCACATGTATGTTGCTTGATCTCTTCCAACTGATCCATGAATCGGGTAGTTTGGATTTACCCAACTTGGTGGATGTTGTTAATCTACATGCATATGTATTGTATATGACATTTGTGAAAAATGATAATCAAATATATTGCAGCCACCATAACTACCATAACATGGTACATGAGAACCTGACATTGTCTGCGAATCACCCAAAAAACTATTTTCTGTATCTATACTCATTGAGGAGAGAGTCATATTCAAAGAATCTTCATCAATTTGACTTGTTCCTCTATGTTGTCTACCACGATTTTGATCAAAATTACCTGCATGAACATCCTAATCTGTTGCACCAGCATCCCAACCTCCAGCACGAACATCCCAACTTGTTGCATCAGCATTCCAACCTCCTGCACCAGAATCCCAACTTGTTGCCTCGTCTCCATCATCCCCATCATCTCCATCATCTTTTCCTCCACTATTTACATTAGAGGTATGTTGGTCATCGGAAGAGCTGGTAACAATAACTCCACGATCTATACCAACTTCTTCTCTAATCACTTGTTCAACATTTATTCCCATGTCTCGAGCATGAGAAGCAATATGTGAATCAAGATTTTCCTCGTCATCATCCAAGGAGGCAGGTCTAACCCAGTTAAAAATAGGATTCTCATTATCGTCTCCTGCTTCAGCAGCTACTTGAATTAGATCCATAAAATCAGTTTCATTTACTTTATCTTTTTCAGTTGCCATATCCCTAAGTTTCAACTTCATATTATAATAATAAACAAGTTGTTCAAGCTTAAAATAGGCAAGACGGTTCCTTTGTTTTGTGTGGATTAAAGCAAATGTGGTTACAATTTTACATTTGGATTCAAGCTTACACATTTGAGTCATAAACAATTTATTTATTTATTTCAGATTGCTTTCACAAATTTGTATATATTTTATACGCCCACTCTTTGGTTTTTTATCCAATTTTACTTCAAGTCCTCAATAATTTTACTATTGACTATTATGTTGGAAATTTTTATAAATTTGTTAATGCTTCTGCTAAAATAATTTTCAATCTAAATTATTTTAACAATAATTTAATTGTTTAGGATTAAAAATATGAAAATATCCATGGACTTTCGTGGTGAAATTCTTGTAATTTCGGGAATTTCGGGATATTTCGGGAACATCGGGAGATTTTTACGGATATTTCGAAATCGACCGGATATTTTACAGGATACTGGATATTTATCTGTTTCGATATCGGTCCCTCCAAAATACGGATATATCGGTGGATATTTCGGTGGATATTTCGGTATATCTATCGATTTTAAGTTCCTGGTGATACATGATAGTATGATACAAGGATACACCAAATTATAAGAAGCTTTTATTATTGAAATTGTTATAACTTTTCAAATATATATATTAAAGTAAATAAGTAATGCTATATTTTTTTTATTTACTTGTCAAATTCACTTCTAAATAACATGATATATGAGTTTTAACTAATTAATTATTTACCACATCTAATCATGATATTTACAACTCACAACTTATATGCTACATCATTTGGTCGAAAGTTTGATAACAAACAATTTTTGTCACTCTAACATTATTTGTTTATTATTATTATTTTGTAAGAAGGTACTAAAATAAATATCGATATATAAATATTTTTCAAAGTGATTGTTTTACACGCCAAATAAAGTCAAAATTGGCTGTCTCTTTCAATAATCACGTTTTAGATTTATTACAAATAAAATAAAATAAGATGTGAAAAAAATTTGACGAGATTGTGGTATATTTATCACACCCACGTCTATAAGGTTGTAGGTTGAGTGGTGTCTTCAATTTCAAACCTATTTCTTACTGAATATTGACTAAAACAATTTTCAACTTTTTTTCTTATAAAGTTAATACATATTACAATAACATATTTAGAATGAAATTTTGCAAAAATTATAAGGAAATATCTTTGATAATTAATGGCGGTGTAAACAGTTGAAGGTAAATCTTTTTATTATATAATATTATTTAATAAAACTTTTCAGCTGATGTTGGTGTAATTCCTAACCAAATCTACAAATTTTATTTATTTTTATTATCTTTTTAGGTATCTACAAATTTGAGTTTGAGAAATAAGAAATGTGTCAAAATTTCTATGTATTTTTTAGTATGAAAATACCTAAACGGGAGAATTATATGTTAGTTGTTACATGAAAATAATGGTTTTACATTTTCGAGTACTCATAAAAAATGGCTAGAGGATTGTATTGGACCAAATGTTCAAAGTATGACAATGATTTATTTTATTTTTTAAAATATTACATTAAAAGTAATGTTAGACTTCTTATTATTATTATTATTTTTATAAATTCTTTCCCAAATGATGTGGCACATAAGATGTCAACATCTTGTAAATCATGAGATTATATGGTGTGTGATATGATGTTGACACCTCATGTGCCATATAATTTGGGAAAACAATTTAGGAAGCTTAACATTACTCTTACATTAATTCAGGGTATGGGGAGCGGAGAATACTTGAACTTATAATCTCGTGGTGTATGATTAATGGTTATACTATTGACCAAATGTATTGGCAGATTTTATAGTGTAAATAAAAATATTAAAGAAACGATTGGTTAGGTGGGGGTGGGGGCCTATTGAGGTGGGGAAGGGTCCCCCCACCCATACCCTCATTCCTCTACTCTCCTCCACCTCCACCCCAAAACCCTATTTGAGGGAACTGAGGATGGGGGTGTTTAGGGGGAGGTTTCCCCGCCCCAACCCTCAAACCCAATTTTTCCTATTTATAATCTGAAAATCGACTGTTAGAGACTCACCGTGGTAGAAGGGGATTAAAAGGAAACAATTAACAATGTCAAAAAAGTGAGAGAAACACAATATTGTAAAAAAAAAAAAAAAAAAAAATTAAATAACAATTGGCAGTCGCCAGTCGGAGACTCAACGTGGCAGCAGTCGAAGGTGGAGAATACGGAGACTGGTGAGGAGACTTGGGGGACTATGGATTTGTAATGAAAGAAGAGAAAGTCGGAGAGAATAACTGAAGAAAATAAAAGTGAAAGTCTTGGTCTCTTGGACCTTGTGTTATTTAGAAAAATTAAAGAAAAACCATAATGAATGGACGAATTGGTAGATACTAAGGGGTCGTTTGTTTTTTTGTCTGAAGACTGAATAGTCCTGAATTTTTCTGAAGACTGAATATGGACTAAAATCTGAACTTGAATGACATGTTTTTTTTTTCCTCAC
Organism: Acer yangbiense; assembly: GCA_008009225.1. NCBI lineage: Eukaryota > Viridiplantae > Streptophyta > Magnoliopsida > Sapindales > Sapindaceae > Acer > Acer yangbiense. The sequence goes on along the minus strand of CM017769.1, from coordinate 32,503,135 downwards.
ATCTTAATGTATTGTCAACACGTTGTTTTTTAAAAGTAAAATTGTCTGAAAATAAGTAATTTTACATTTATACCCATGTTAAACAATTATACATATAATATAGAATAAAAACAATCCAAAAATAATAATTATATATGAACACATATGATCATGATCTTCCTCTTCCATTACAAACAAATTTCATTTTTACTAAGAAAAGAAAAGATTTTTTTTTTTTCAAAAAATAAAAGAGGCAGCAGGAAAACTCACACAAAACACTCTAAAAAAAATAATATATAAATATATCACCCTAATATCATAATAAAGTACTAATATTAAACATCAATATGAGAAGTGATTAGGATTTTTTTTTTTTTTAAAGCTATTTAAAATAAGGTATATATTAAAATAAAGATTTCTATACCATATATAATTATGATAAAATTGAAAATATGTTATATATGGAGGATAGTATCGGAATAAAAGATTTTGGATTGCATTTAATTCAATTAAATAATTTGCAATTAAGTGAAAAATCATGATTTTTTACTTTTTATTTTAAGTTGTTTGACCATTTAAATGGTCAAACAACTTAAAAATACAAAAAAAAAAAAAAAAAAAAAAAACAACTTAATAATTATGATTTAGACCCATTAAGTTTTAAGTGAAAAAACAAACGACTCCTAAATCAGGTTTATATATAATTTTTTTTTTTTTTTTTTTTAAATGTTTAGATAATACTTATTAATTAGGATTAAAAATAATTCATATATATATAATATTCTAGGGAAATAGGGGAAAGGGGGTGGGTTTCCTCCATCACCTCCCCCATTAAGAAAATTGGGCCCCTCCCCTCCCCTCCCACCCCCGCCCACCCACCGGTCCAGTGGGGGTGGGGACCTATGGAGATTTACCCATCCATAACATTCTGAAATTGGATATAATTGATAGCTTATATCACAAAGAAGTGATGATACAGGCACTAGGCAACCGCATAAAAATGATAGATAAGAGCATTTGAGGAAAAAGTGAAGAGGATCAATGCAAGAAAAAAAGAAAAAAAGAAAAAGGTGTTATGCGTGCGTAAAAGAAAGATTTTTTGAAAACGACGTCGAAGGCTCTCCGCGTCCACACACGAGAGTACATGACACACTAGTGGATAACGCATTTACTCCATTAAATGAGTAACACATCACTGCTTGGATAAAGTTAATAAAGTATTAAAAATAAAATTAACTAGAATGTATTTGATTAGTAGGCCTATGGCCATAAAAAATAAAAAAAAACACTTGTATGGTATCACTGCCACGTGGTGAGAATGTGAGATACTCTCGAGCAAGGTTTTATCCTGACCATCGAGTGAAGGGGTTGACGGGGTTCCTTTTTAGACACATATTATAAGATAAATTATATTATCAAATCAAAGTGTTACGATGATTGAGATTGTAATTTGATGCCAATTTATTTTTAGATTTTTTAATTTTACAATTAAATAATGAGTGTGCTATTGTCACCCATCTACGGAGCTAATAATGTCTCACTTTTAAAATTATTTAGTTTTTTTTTTTTATATAGTTTTTTTATCAAAATTACTAAAAGAGACATGATTTTTTTTATAGAAAAATAATCTACAAAGTAAATTTAATAAAGGGTTATTGGCATTAGTCTCCCCTGAACTGTACACGAGTTTTGCATTTTACCCCTAAACTTTATTTTAGGCGTTAAACCCCCTAAACTTTCATTTATTAACAAAACCTGACTAGATGCCCCCTCAAACAGGTGTCCAGGTGGCAATAAACCAAACTGTTTGCCGATTAATGAGAGTTCAATGGGTTTAATACTTAAAAAAAGTTCATGGGGTAAACTACAAACTCGCGTAAAGATCAGGGGAGACTAGTGCCATTAACCCTTTAATAAAACCCTACATTCCTTTTCAAACCCACGTTCATGTGATTAATTTGTTTGCTTTATTTTATATTTTATTTTTTTCTAACTCTTAAACCCTAAAATTTGCTTATCACACAAATACAAAATATTATAGAAGAGTCCGATAATGATATCAATTATTAAGCATCTAGAAGCAATTCTTTCTCTAGAAGTAAGTTTGAAGTACTCTATAATTATTATTTTTTTCCTATTTTGTTTCGTTTCACAAAATATAAAATTTCCTTTGTTATCCTTTTTCTTGTAGTGTTTTTCGGTCTCTCTATATTGTACACACACATTCTATTTACTTGTTTCACACACATACAAAGCGTACTTGATATTCAAACAACCATAAGCCCATCCTAGGCACACGGCACACCTGCTCACATCTTTTTTCTTTTTTCTTTTTTTTTTCCTGTTAATTGTTATAAAAAAAATAAAATAAAAAATTCATGTATTGAATAAAATCAAATATTATTTTTTATTTGATAAAACTAAATTTATCTCATTTTAGATGTTCTATTTTCTTATCTTTGCTTGAGGATGAGTAGTAATGTTATAATGGAGGGAGATTTTGTTTATTTTCTTTTTTCTTTTCCATCATGAAATAAGAAGAAAAAACAAATACTGCAATGGAGGTGGGAAATGTACAGAGAGATGGGAGATAATGTGTATTAAGTTTGAAAAATAAGTAAAAATTGTAGTTTTGGAAAAAAAAATTAAAAACTATTTTAATTTGTGGGCTACAGGAACTATTTATTTCCAATTTTTTTGAAGATAAAATATTTAAAAATAGTAAAATATTAGAAAAAATAGATATTTAATATGAAAAATTCTCAAATTTTTACTCTATGTATATTTTAATTTTCGTATGACGTATACAAAAAAAATCTCATTAAAATATATTAAATTTCAAGAAATTTCATCAAATGTGCTTATTGGATGCATTGGAAAAGTTCCCTACATTGTATATTGTATAATGAATAGTACTTTAAACGCTTTCGTTGAAATTTAATGGAATATATTAGATTTTGAATTTTTTTTATATGGATGAAAAAAGAATGCAATAAACCAAGTTGGTTGTGGCGCAGTGGCAAAGCGCCCCCACGATGGTCGAATCGTTCGGGCACTGCCCGAGTTCGAGCCAACTCTGGAGCAACACTTAGGCAGGCCTTGTCCCATGCCTCCCGAGCCGAGCGGGGATTAGTCCCACTCGTTAACGATCAGTTGCTGATCGGAGTGAGGGATACCTCATGGAATTACCAAAAAAAAAAAATGCAATACACCTACAAAAAATAATTGATTTTTTTTTTTTGGAACAAAAACTATTTTTTATGAAAAAAATTTAGGAGGGTGTATTGGATTGGGATTTTAATAGACAATTTTGAGGTGCAAGGATTTTATGGATTTGCAAGACTATTAGGATTATTAGGATTGTTAGGATTATACTTTTAGGATTATGGACTAGACTTTTAGGATTCTGAAAGAGTCTTTGAACTTTATTTATAGAATATTATGATTATCTAAACTTCATTTCAAGACTTGGACTTTTAAAAATATAGACTTTCAAGAGTCGATGGTCATATTCAATTTTCTCCCCAAGTTTCAGTGCTCTATAATCTTGTTGAGGGCAGTCACTGAACAATAAAAATTGAATGAGAAACATCTATAAGCTATGAAGAGAAGTAATAAAATCTTAAAATACCACCAACCAACACATAACATTCGACTGGTTCATATGGTGCAGAAAATGTCAGCATATGAAATAAATATAATAACCAATAACCCATCCCCTACTACCTCACTAGAAATGACATGAAACAAGGAAAAAAAAAATAGCTTGAAAATTGAAGTATTTCCGTTTGGTTTATTGGACTTCATTAATTCATATGTTATCAAACTCCAATATTCACTGCTCTTCAATCTTTTTTTTTTTTTTTTTTTCTCTAGTGGTGTGTACAGTGTACGTCTCCCCTTTCATGTTAGTGATAGATGATTCAAGTCCGGTGAGATGAGTTGATATACAGACTATGCATGCATTGGTTAAATTTGGAGGGTCGAGGCATGACAAGATTTAAAAATATATATAAATGTAAATAACAAAAAAAAAAATGATATATAAGAAAATAACTAGTGATTGCTCTCGACAGGTTTCGGCATACATTTATGTTATCGGATTTTTTATAAAAAAAAAACATGTATCTAAATTTTATAGAAGCATGGTTTTATGCGAGGTCCATATCTTTTTAACTCGCTCAGGCAATGAATCAATAGAAATGGTGGCCATCTTCTTTTGTCTTTGAACTCAATCTACGCAAAGGGCGATATTATCAGTAATGGACCAGCTCTTTTTATCAGGTATATATATATATAATCAACTTCCTCTTTATGGAAATCTAGTGGTGGTGTTGGTGGGATCATGGAAATCTAGCATAAAACTATTTTTAACTCATAGAGGCATTTTATCAGTCATTTGGTACTCGACTTTCAAGTGTAGTTTTATCATGTCTTTTACATGTTTGGCCGCCACATTTTTTTTTTTTTTTTTGAAAGGCAAAGTATATTAATAATAATCAAGGCAAAAGCTAGAGCCAACAACCAACAAAAGCGACTACAATCGCACAGCCCCAAAAGAAAAGCAAAAACCAAAAAACACAACAACAAGGCAAATAGCGAAAACCAAGAAAAAAAAAACCCACAACAGCAAGACAACAAAACAAAGATCATAAAACAAGACAAAACAGAGGAAACAGCAGAAAACAGAAGCAACCACCGAAAGTATATCAATACACCCACCAAATATTTGAAAGCAAATAAAAAGTTTGGAAAGTATTGAGGGAGAGGGCAAGACAATTTTGGGTTCAAGCTATTTATACATATCACTAAAAAGTCTAGAAAATCCATTTTGTCATGAAATCCTAAAAATCTTGATCTCAATCCAATACCGGTAGACAATTTGCTACCTCTTGAAAGTCTAGATCCAATACCACAAGACAATATGGATTTTTTTTTAAAAATCTTAAAATTCTTGATCGAATACCATCAGACTTATCTAATTTGTTAAAAAGTCTCAATCCAATACCACCAGATTTTTACTTCCCTAAATTGTCTAATAAAATCTTGAACCAATACACCCCTCTTAAAGATAAAACATTAAAAAATAATAATAGCAAAATTTGACATTTTTTATCATATAGGTTAAAATAAATTTAAAATCAATATCTCTTATTAAGAAAATAGGTAAAAGACAATTTTTTTAAAAGCAAAAGACCTTTAACGGACGATTTCATACCACCGCCCAGTGTGATTTTATGGTAAATGACGCTAATTTGATTTGACAATATCTTGGTTCGAGCCGTTGTACCGAATGTGATATCAAAAAAAAAAAACCTTTAACATTAGATGTCCTCTCTATGACTTTATTGTAAATTGTTTAAATATTTAATAGAATAATACTATTTAGCCATTTTCAAAGAGCTAGGGAAAAAAAAAAAAAAAAAACTATTTTAGCCAAATTATAGTCTAAAAATAAATCTTAAATGACGTAACAGTTTTATTTATAACAAATACTACAAGAGAGTTACAAATCATTTAAGATAAATTTTTAGAAAGAAAGAAAGAAAAAAAACTTGGATTGTGTAGCATTACTATCGGAATATTGGTCCTATTGGACTATTTTATATTTAAATAACTAGAAAAAAGGGAAGGTATAATTAGGGGTGGGCATGGTTCAGTTCGGTTCGGTTTTGGCCAAAACCGTATTGAACCTACATATATTCGGTTTTTGAAAATGTGAATCGATTTGAACCATTTGAACATGAAAACCGAATTGAACCGAACACTTTTATCTCGGTTCGGTTCGGTTCAATTCAGTTTTGGGCCAATTGGGCTTTGAATGTTTTTTATATGTTTTTTTAATTTTTTAGGCCTTTAAGTTGCATTTTTGGCATTTAGGCTTAAACTTTTTTAAGAAACATAATATATAAAAAATAATTTAAACAAAATACAACCCAATTTTCAATCCAAATCTAAGATTTCAATCATATTATGTATACATACTCAATCAAAATATAAAATCTTCATAACTTCTATAAAATAGAAGTCAAAAAATGTAGTACATAATGTAGTCCAAAATAAAACATCATAAAAAAAAATTCCATAATAAAATTAAACCTTACAAAGTAATTAATTAAGACAATTCGATTTATTCGGTTCGGTTCAGTTTTGTATCGGTTCGGTTTTGTATGTCCAAAACCAAAACTGCACCGAATTCAATTCAGTTTCAAATTTCAAATCGGTTTGAACCGAATAGAAGCTATGAATCAAACCAAACATCCTTTTTCGGTTCGGTTCGGTTTAATTCGGATTCGGTTTTTGTGCTCACCCCCAGCTATAATGATATTTAAAAAAAGAAAAAAAAAAAGTTAAATAGGATTATTATAATTTAAATAAAACCATTATTTTCTGTTTTTTTTTTTTTTTAATATTTATATTATTTTAATTGACATTGGATTTTTATTTTGAAACATTTTACCACATTTAAAAAAGAGGAATTTTTAATTTTTGATGTTATATATTTTGTTAATGTAAACTAATGGTAACACATGTTTTATTATTTATTGATCATGTGATCGCAAGTACTAATTTTGAATATCATCCATGGTGATCGCAACTTCGCAAGTACTCTAATGAAGCAGACCTCCATCCTTAAATAGAGCCATAGAGATTAGAGGCTCCAATCTCCATTAATTGGATACAATTAGTTTTATAAGGAGAATAATTAATCATCGATTTGCAATTAAAACTAAAATATTTTAGATCAATAGATGGTTTGATTTGATTGTGTAATCTTAATAATATTTTTGTATTATTAAATTAATAAAAATTATTTTAAAGGAAAGAGTGATGCAATCAAATTTTTTATTTTATTTGTTATTTTAAATAAATTTTAAGAAGAGAAAACATTACAAAGAATTGTAAAACATGTCTGTCTAACAAAGGAGGAGCTTCCTCCATTCAAACAAAAACACATGCAACACAAATGATATATCTGGCTAAGCATGAGCCACTGAATTTGACTATCATTAGACTCGTAAAAAACATCATAATACCTGGCTCGAATCCTACCAATAGCTAAAGTTTAAAAAAAAAAAAATATGATCCCGAATTAATAAATATTATAAAAAAAAACATAATAATAATAATAATAATAATAATAACATAAGGTCATCAAGACATCAACCTAACTACTGTGGTAGGATTTTAAAACTTAATTACCAAAAAATGTAAACTAATTAAAAATAAAACATAATTGAAAACAACTTGTTATGATCTTCAATACCCTCAATTAATATTCTTGATAATTTATTATTTCATCTGTTCATCTGCTCTTACCACGATCTCTTCATCCAAACTGATAAAATAATAATTATGTTGATTATTGTAATTTAGAATGACTTTAGTATTCAATTCAATTATCAACACAACTACTACTTTTGCTTTATATCTCTACTCGTGTAATCGGTAGAACCACGTATTCTTACAATTTTTTATTTTATAAATGTATCATTAGTCTATGCAGAAATTGATCACATTTTTTATATAATATATATTAATAATTTATCGAGTAATAATTTTTATAAATGCATTTCGAGATCCTGAATTTAGGGGGGTGTATTCAATTAGGATTAATTAGGATTCTTGAAGACATTTAAAGACATTTTTTAAGTGACAGATTTTCATGGATTTCTACAGATTTTTATAAATCCACATGGACTTTCATTGATTTGTTTAGGGGGGTGTATTCAATTAGGATTCTTGAGGACATTTAAAGACATTATAAATCCTGGTGTATTCAATTTGGACATTTAAAGACTTTAAATGAGTCCATATGAATCCAGTGGTATTCAATTAGGATTTATATGGACTTTTAAAGAATCCTTCCAAATCTAGGTGTATTGAATTGAGACTTTAAAAATGTCTACAAGAATCAAGGTGTATTCAATTATGACTGGATTTTAAAGGATTTTCTTAAATCATGGATTTTGATGGATTTTGGTGGACTTGATGGTGAAAGATATAAATATCAAATGTCATAATATGTCCAGCATTCTCCCCAAAGATTTTGGTGGATTTTGTTTTCCCTCTCCCTCTCAAATCAGAAACGAAAAGCATTAATATATAAAAATTAAAAAAAATCGATGCATGTGAGAATAATAAGCTTCCATCTCCAGTATGTTCTGTGAATTAAAAAGGAAAAAAAAAAGCTGCACATAATTATATATGTGAGAATATGTTGCAGTCACATAATTATATACGGTATAACAAGTACAAAACTCACTACGTGCCAGAATTGCATAAAATAACACCAAATTAATCTGTAGAGCCTTCAATCAAACACCAAAATGCTCACTCTTTATTAGATTTTTTTTTTTTTTTTTTTTTTTTGAAAAACTCTTTATTAGCATTTTATTTTAAAGAAAAATAATTCATCTACACTTCATGCAAGCAGTGCCTTTACGCAGATAAGTCTTAGCCAATTTTGGGTTCAATTCAATCGCTTTGTTTGCATCAGCAACAACCTCATACTATATATATACACAAATATAGATTGACTGGTGTATCAAATTTTGCTTATTCTAACTTCAAATGTTTTTTTTTATAATTAGCTATAATTAGCTTACTATTGATAAGTCAGAGATAACAAATTCATGAAAGCCTTAGCAAATTTTGGATTCAATTCAATCGCTTTATTTTCATCAGCAACAACCTCAAAATATGTATATACGCAAATATAGATTGACTGGTGTATTAAATTTTGCTCATTCCAACTTCAAAGGTTTTTTTTGATAATTAGCTATAATTAGCTTACTATTGATATATAAGTTAGAGATAACAAATCCATGAAAATCCTTGGATGTCTAAACAAATCCATAAAAGTCTGAGATATATGTCTAAACAAATCCATAAAAGCCTGAGATGGATGTCTATAATTATATATATATATGATCAGGTTATATTAATTAAAACTTTTGATTAAAATTTTTGTGTTCAATAACTTAACCACTAATTTGCTCATGTGCTTTTTAGTTCAATGGTTGAGATATTGAAGTCAAAAAATTGGATCAGAAATTTAAGTTGATATAGCCTAACCCTATATATATACCCACGTTTTAAGAGAAACATGACATTTGTCTTGATTTGTAGACGAAATAATAATAATAATAATAATAATAATAATAATAATAAGGGTAGTTTAAGAACATAAAAGTTTCTTTGATGGGAAACTCAATCGAATAATGTTTGGGTATTGACTGGTCAGTATCCAAAATACTGACTTCATCAATGGGGGTGTAGCACGTGGCTCAATTTATGAGATAAATGTAAAAAGTAAAAGAAAAAAGGTCACGTGTTACACTCCTCAGTACCCAAGTATTATTCAATTCAATCTTCTGTAACAATACAATAAATACAGTAGTCGCCTAGTCGGCTTTCCTTATGAGGTAACTTTTGTGTGTACGTGTATGGTATGGGACAGGACAACGTGGGATAATTTCCACTTGTCCCACGTTTGGCGTGTTTTGAATATGGGACTGGACCGGACAACATGGACAAAAATCATCAAAATTTGTCCCAACCAAATTCGCTGGACAAGTCTGAAATGACCTTATTGCCCTTAATGATTTTCAAAAATTACAAACTTGTCCACTACAAGTCTACAACACCTGGATCCCATCTCTCTCTCTCTCTCTCCTTCGTATGTTAATCTCTGGATCACCATCATCATCAATCTTCAGCCTTCAAGCTTCCATCATCATCAACCCTGAAAAAAAAATGAAACCCAGAAATTGAAAAAAAAAATGAAACCCAGAAATTGAAAAAAAAATGAAGCAGATAAGAAACTGGAAAAAATCACCACCAATACTTTTTTTTTTTTGTTTCTCCCTTTGAGTTGCATTTATTTGGAGATCTTGGGAGTGTCTTAAAGAACAAGAATGTGTAATTATCTTACAAAAATTACAATCGTTTTGCATCTGGAATTTGTGCAGAGAAAGATCATGATATACTCAATACATAAGAAAACTGATAACTAATTCACTAATTTTTTATTACACAGAATAATATTAAGTTGAAGACTTGAAGCATCTGCAAAGAAATTATAGTCTTGAAATTATAGTCTTGAAATTATAAACATTTAAAAAGAAAATGTAGATGTGATTATAGTCTTGAAATTGTAGCTGCCTTTGCCTTAACCTAACAAGCCACGAGAGATTATAATCCAGGTTAGTTATTCTGCGGAATCTGAGATAAAGCTTTCTGACAGAGCTTGAAGAGACAGTCCCGATCTGGCCAGTGTATCATGATATAACTTTATCAGGATATTGAATGTGAGCCACTAGTTTTGACAAATGCATACATACTTGAGTTAAAGTATGTAAAACGAGTGGTTCACATTCAATATCCTCACGAAGTTATATCATGATACACTGACTTGAAATTTTTTCCTTGAAGAGATCTTGAGAGAAGCAATATGTATATATATATATATATATATATATATATTTTTAATTTCATAATCCAAATTTGAAATTTCTAATTGACCCTTGGATACAAATCACGAGAATGGATATTCTATTCTGCTTCGGACCGGGCATACTTTATTTAAAAAACCATGAATGGTAAATAAAAAAGAAAAAGAAAAAGAAAAAGTAAGGCTACTCCATTTCGACAAAAGACCCACACCCAACTACCCAAGGTCCATAGCTTTAGGTCCGCTATCCCGATCATGATTTTCCTACCCCCAGAGGGAAGGGTCCCTCCCTTTTGGGCCGGTTGTGGGCGAGGAGGGATTCGAACCCTCGACACCGTGGTTCGTAGCCACGTGCTCTAATCCTCTGAGCTACAGGCCCCGCCTCGTCTCCACTGGATCTGTTTCCAGAAGTACCCTAAAAAAAAAGGAACCTTTCCTCTCCTCAGCCATTTTGGGTTAAAAAGATGTAAAAGCACATTTCTCTCTATAAGAACACGGTGCGTTACTAGGTGTGAAGTGGGGAAGAAGGGATTTCGTAATTGGGGTTTTGAATAAGACGACTTTTGCATTTTTTTTTTAAAAATAAAATCATATTGCAAAGGGAATAAGAACGAGATGTGTTAAGCTTTTTATGTGATATGTATTTTGTTAGGCAAATTGAACCGTTTGGGTGTCGGCGAAGAGGAAGACCAACCCACGGACCCTTACTTTCAGATGTGTGGTTTCAGCATACCGATAGAAAGAGCAATGAATGGAAGTTGACCCCTTCCCTCGACAAGTTCAATTGTTTTTTTTTTTTCTGAAGAGATTTTCAAAAGCTTGTTTTTTTTTTTTTTTTTTTTTTTTTTTTGGTTCTTCGAAAGCTTTTCAATTGTTTATTTTTAAATAAAATACTAATTTTATAGTATTTTTATTTTTCATTTTAAAAAATCAGATTTTGATTAATATATTTTTTAACCATTTTATTTTATTTTATTATTTTATTTTTGTTAAATATCATACATAAATATATTATTTGTCACTAAGGTGTGGTAACAACCATTAGAGCGGCACTCTGGTCATTTGAATCACTTGTCTCATCTTGTACCAATCAGACCAAACACATAAAAGTATAATAAGGGTTTGTCCCATACATTTCAAACACAATACGAAACAAATGCCCTGTCTTATCCCGTCCTGTCCTGTTTTGTTCCGTCCTCGTACCAAACGCACCCTTATAGGTACATATTAACAATACCCTAATAAAATAATAGAGAGGATAATTGATAAGATGGTGGGGCCGTGGAGGTAGGGAAAGATGAAAAACGTGGAATTATAGAGGTGTGACCGTGTGAGTGCTGACCCACCCACGTGTAACTGCCTGCAGACTCAAAATTGACAGTTGTTGTCTGTTTTCTGACAGCCACATAATCAAGCACCAGACATTCAGATTTGGTTTTGTCGCCTTCTCTCTGCCTCACATCAAAAGATCACTATTTCTGCAACAGTTTTTCTTTTTTTGGCGTCGCTAAAATATCCGGTTAGAGACACAGAAAAGGAGGAACTCATGATCAAGAGAAAATCTTACCTGCACCCAGTCCAATGGGTGTATACCATGTGGCACAGAGAACAAATCAAATGGGTTCTCCATACCATATGGCATGCACCCATTGTTTAGGATACATTACACCAGGTGCAATGCAAGATTTTCTCATTGATCAAATTTTATCCGTTTTTTTTTTTTTTTTTTTTTTTTTTCAAGTATTGTCTTATTGATCAGTACAGTTCAGAAAATGGAACTCATGATCAAATAAATATAAAAGTTTTATTAAAATAATATTTCAGCTTATTGTCAACTACCTCCAAGATGGCAAGATCTTAGACAAAATTTATTATGCTTTTAAACAAACCAAAAAAAATAATACTAATAAAATAAAATAAAATCCTGAAAATTCAAAAGGTTCAAGATAACCTTCAACAATAATGCTAGAGGACCCAAAAAAATGATCCAAATTTTAGACCCAAACCTATGTGGCAACATCACACACAACATGGGCCCACGTCACTCTTCCCAAAGATCCCATGTGATGTTGCCATATAGGTTTGGGTCCAAAATTTGGGTCCTCTAGCATTACTCAACCTTCAAAATTGTTACCGCCGACTCAACGTAGTTTGATACAATGTTATCATTGTTAGAATTTTATCAACTTTTCACATTGACTCCAAACTCGATCTCCAAATTTGATGGAGGTTCTCCCATCAGGTTGTTTTGAAATTATAATTTCAGGACAACCAACAACAACCACATGTTTAAATAAAATGTTGATTTTTTTTTTTTTAACAAACATATGAACTTATAAAAACACGTGGCTATGTGCTTAAAAAAAAAAAAAAACGTGGCTCGGGATGACCTGGTGGGAGAACCTCTCATATATAAAGAATATCTCCTAGTCTCTCTTTGGAAATGAAGTTAAAGGTTGCGAGTGAGGCTCCATTGTGACGAATCTGTTAGGAAAAGTTTGACGCGGAAGTGCATGCCTAATGTACACCGCAAATAAATAATGTCTAAATATAGAAAAATAAGATGAAGTGAACATCTAATCACAACACAAATATTTACGTGGAAACCCAAAACAGGGAAAAACCATGATCGTCAAGACGAAGAGAGAAAAATATCAATTATGTAGAAAATTGTTACAACTATACAGTACACACTCAATATTCTCTCTCAAACCCCAAATCCCAATTACAACCAAGCCTTACCAAGCCCAAGCTCACAACTCTCTCTAGGTCCCCCTTGAGTGTTTCCTGAACATCCCCTATGTGTCCACTGAATATCCCCCAGATCTTTTCCCAGATCTTTTCCCAGATATCCCCGAATCTTTCCCCGGATATCATAATATCTCTCCCTGGATATTCCTTGGATCTTCAATTAGGTCTCCTGCCCCTAGATATCTCTTGAGTTTCCCTCCAGATCTCCTCGAGATCTCACTCATCAAATTTACTCACTCTCTGATGATTTCCCCGGAATCTCACTCCTCGTATTTACCAACTTTTTGATGTTTCTAGGTGCCTCTCCACTCCACAAGTGTTCCAGGCACAAGCCACCCTTATTTATAGAAATCAATTACTTTGAACTAAAGAATATTCTTGGAGCCAAAGCAAAACATCTTGGCTTCTTTCACACACAATTTGGTCCAAAAGTAATTACTTGGCTTCTCTCATAGACTTTTTAGAAGCTTTATGTAGACACCGTTTGGATCACTTATGCAGTTTTGCTTAGTTGAATTTCGTCTGGATTACATGGGAATACGAGCCAAATTTCCAACCGAATCCACAAAGAGGCTAAGAGAGAAGTTCTTTCATCATCATTATTATTATTATAAAAAAAATTCAAAAAAAAAATGATCTAGCTTCTTAAAATTTATACTGGTACTTAATATGCAAATCAATGTAAAGTTTAATTTGAGATAAATAGATAATCCTCATTCCTCAAGAACCATTTTTTAACATGAAGAATAAGAATCGAAAAAAAAGAAAAGAGGAAATAGGGGGAAATAGCACCAAATTCCATTAATATCACCAAGTTATTAAGTGTTGTGGAAATAGCACCAAAGTATGTGATCTGCCAAAATTGCCCCTCACTGATTCTTTCTTCCTCTCTCTCTCTCTCTCACCCTCTCTTTCTTCTTCTCTCTTTCTTCCTCTCTCCTCTTTTTTTTTCTTTTCAAAAACCTCCATTGATCCATCAATGGAGATCGAAACAACCTCTGTTAAAACGACCTCCGGAGAAACGATCTTTTTCGAAACGGTCAACTCCCTTTGATGGAGATCAAAACGACCTCCGTTATTAAAAAAATTCTGGAAATAAGTCTCAGGTAAGTCACCCGAGACTTATTTCAAGCTATTTCCAGCTACCCGAGACTTATTTCAACTACCCAAGACTTATTGCAAAATAACCGAGACTTATTTCCATAATTTTTTTTATAACGGAGGTCGTTTTCGAAGACCTCTAATGGAGTCGACCGTTTCGACGGAGGTCGTTTCGATCTCCATTGATGGATCAATGGAGGTTTTTGAAAAGAAAAAAAGGAGAGACGAAGAAAGAGAGAGTGAGAGAGAGAGGATTAAATAATAAGTGAGGGGTAATTTTGGCAGATCACATACTTTGGTGCTATTTCTACAAAACTTATTAAGTTAGTGACTTTTCCATAAATAGCTTTGGAAAGAGTGCCACAAAAAAAATTTCCCCCGAAAAAACTATTCCTTCTTTCATAATTTATAGGGGGAATTGCACAAACATCCCTCGAGATTTGATGAAATTGCACAAATATGGCAGTTTTGGCCATATACACACAAACTTCCCTTAACATTTGAAAATTGTTGCACAAATATCCCCTACCGTTAAATAAATCCGTTAGTCAATGGTCAACAGTGTAAAAAGTCTAAAATACCCTTTATTTTTATTTTAAATAAACTAAAAAAATTAAAAAATAAGATAAATTTTTTTTTTTTTTTTTTAAATCGATAACATGAATGTATCTTAAATCTGAAACTTGGAAAAAAAAAATCATCTTTACAAATAAAAAAATAGTTTTTTAAACAATTTAATAATAAATAATTTTTAAATTTTAAATTTATTTAAAATCAAGGGGGAATTGCACAAACAATTTTTTTTTTTTTAAGATGAATTTTCTTTCCAACTTTCTAATTTAAGATACATTCATATTTTCTAAAAGATTTTTTAATATTTTTTTATCTTATTTTTGAATTTTTAATAATGTTTAAAATAAAAATATAGGGTATTTTGGACTTTTTACACATTTGACCATTAACTAACGGATCCATCTAACGGTAGGGGATGTTTGTGCAAAAATTTTCAAATGTTGAGGGAAGTTTGTGCGTATATGGTCAAAACTGCCATATTCGTGCAATTTTATCAAATCTCAAGGGATGTTTGTGCAATTCCCCCTAATTTATAACGAGAAGGAATGCCTTAAAGTCAATATTGAATAAGAGAAAAAAAGAAAAAATATAGATAGAAATTCGAAAATCAATGGGAGAGTGAAGAATTGGTGTGCTTTTGTTACATTCAAAATAATAGTTTTGGACAAACAGAAAAATAAAAAGGCAGGTTGAAATTCAAGATAACAAATCTCCACAAAAACTGAGAAGAAAATGAGACGTTTTAAATTTTAATAGATTAAAGCATCTCTAATAATATTCTATTTTAGATTATAAATTCCAAAAAGTAGTACGATGAGCTCTAACGGTACTCTATTTTTCTATCTCAAAGATTTTTTTTTTAGAGTTTTATTGTTTGGTACTCTAAATTTAGAGTTTAGCGTACCAAATTTGAAACTCTAAATTCACTTTTTAACATTATTTATTTCATTTTTACCACATATCCATATTTACCTTTTTAATTAAATTCAATTATTATATAATAAGGTTTAATTTATAACTTTTATCATCATAAAAATTATACCATTAAAAATGTCTCATCTAGATTTTGAAAATAAGACTAATATTGAATATTGAATAATAATTTTTTATTTATCAAAATTTACTTATTCTTACCATACTTTATATTATTTGCATATTAATTATTATAAGTTAGCAATAAAATAAATACATTAAAACTTCCAAATAAAAATTATAATAACATAAACATATTAAAATAAGGATAGCGAAAAGAAAACAAATAACAAAAAACATAAATAATAGTAGCATAACATATTAATATTTCAAAAGTTCATCCAAATGACTTTCATATCCTCCTAAAAAAGATCCATCTTGTATTTGGGAATTGCGAGTGTTTTTTCCAATAATTTACATCTTATTTTTTCAAAAGAATTCGCGTTCATTGAGATTTTCAAGGAATCAAAATTTATCATCATAATTTTAGGTAACAAATAAAACATGTAAGAAATTTTAATGATAAAAATCTGGTTGAAAAAGCTAGAAAAGAAATAACTAAGTAGGGAAAATTAGTTGAAAATTGTTAGACCGTAAAATTTAAGTACAAAATTGATTGATAAAAAAAAAATAGATAAAAATATATTAGAGAATATAAATGTTATATTTTTACTAAAAGTAAACAAAAATTAAAAATGTAATTAAAATAATATTTGTTAAAATTTAGTTGAAAAATAAAATAAAATAAAAATAATTTATTGAAGAAAGTAAAAATTAATAATGAAAATATAAATTATTTGAAGATAAAGATAGATATAAGGATGTAGAGTATGGTTAGAGTGGAGATTTTTTAGAGATGAAATCTGGAGAGAATATTCCCTTTTGGAATTCTAATTTAGAGATGAAGATAGAGTATGGGTTGGAGATGCCCTTATAATTGTTTTCTTCCCTTTGCATCACATCTCAACCATTGGTGGATACAACCTTGGTTTGGGTTTTTTTAAAATAAAAATAAAACTATTCATTTTTTTCACTTTTATTATTGTTAATTATTATTAGTTAATAAATTGCTCATAAGCTTCTTCCATTATTCAATTAGCTTTCTAAACCAAAAATATTAACAAGTAAATGAGACTTATGTGACGAGATGAGGCTGATTCGGTGGTATACCCCAACTTCTACACCATGAGGTTGTAGGTTTAAGTCCCCCCCCTCCTCAAAAAACCCAGAATTTATGTAATTAAGAAATTAAAACTTCTATTATGTACTTTACAAATATTCAATTAATGAGATAATAATGTCATAATAATATACCCTTATACGAGACATCACATATGCTTTTCTTTCCGAGTGCTACAATTTTAAAGTACTTAATTTTTAATTTTTATTTGATAATTTTGGATTTAAAAGTAAATAGTTGAATTGGACTTGTTTTGAAAGATTTGATATTAATTTGTCAATTTCAATCATGTGTATTTTTTATATTAATTAATGAAAATTCTCTCACATTGACAAAAATAATATTTAATCTTGAATATTATGATGGTTTACCAATATCTTTTTTTCTCTAGACAGCCTAACCTGAAAAGAGTTTTTGGTTTCACCCCTGATCTCAACATTTTAAATACGATACTAAAACATAGCTACTACTTAATAACCAATATATATATATATATATATATATATATATATATAGTAGTTATTAAGTGAGATATACCTTATTTTAATTTCGGTAAGGACCTTGATGAAATCACATATATTTTTATGAACTTTGATCTGAATTTTTGTGTGAATGATAAGTTCATTGAAATTTATCTATGAATAAAATTTGAGAAATTTTCAAGTACTAGAACTATTGTTTTGAATTTTCCTATATTTATCTCATTTTTCCAATGCCTTTATATTTCACAAAATCGGGATAAATAGTTCCGGTGCTTTAAAAATTCTCAAATTTTGTTATAGGTAGATTTTAATGAACTTATCATCCACAAAAAAATTCAAATCAAAATTCATAAAAATAAATGTGATTTCATCAAGGTCCTTACCGAAATTAAAATAACGTATACCTCACTTAATAGCTAATATATATATATATATACAATTTTTCTATTGGCAGTTTGAACTGATATAAGATATATTAGTTCCTTACTTGGCTGTATGCACTTGTCAAAACATCTTTTATATCAGTTCGAATTGATAATAGAAAGACTGTATATATATATACAGAAATTCTATTATCAGTTCGAACTGACAAAAGTTATATCAGTTCCTGCATGTGGACCACTGGATTTAAATACTTTGACTTGGCTGTATGCACTTGTCAGTCAAAGTATTTAAATCCAGTGGCCCACATATAAGGAACTGATATAACTTTTGTCAGTTCGAACTATTAATAGAAAGACCGTATATATATATAATAAAAGATAACCAATTTTTTTTGAGAGAAAAAACTTGCATAGTACGGTCTCATTAACTTGGCAACGGGACATTTCAATGAAAGTGTGCCACGTGGTACTTTAAAAATATATTTCTATGTTTTCAATATAAATAACACCTTTTTATTAGACGGTCTCACCGTGCAGTAAGACCGTCCCATTTAAGTTTTTCTCTTATTTTAGTGTTAAAATATAAT
Organism: Acer yangbiense; assembly: GCA_008009225.1. Classification (NCBI taxonomy): domain Eukaryota; kingdom Viridiplantae; phylum Streptophyta; class Magnoliopsida; order Sapindales; family Sapindaceae; genus Acer; species Acer yangbiense. The sequence continues at coordinate 32,484,671 of CM017769.1, read as the reverse complement.
GATGTGGTTGAATATCACTAGTTTGATGTGCCACATCATATGGTGTTAGTGTTAGTGTTGGATTCGTTATTATTATTGAGTCCATTTTTGCTCATCCCCCTTCAAGGGGGGGTAAGTATTACCCCTCTCCCCAACACATGACATGTGTCCAGGAAAAGGGTATTTTTATCTAAACACATGGCAGTTTTTGGACAAAAATATCCTTCCCTTGACACATATCAAGTGTTGGGAAGGGGGGTAATGCTCACCTCCCTTGAAGGGGGTGAGCAAAAGTAATCTCATTATTATTTTTTGATAGAAGGCTTTGGGTTTATAAAATAGAATGATGTGGCATAATGTCACTAGCTGTACGCGCCATGTCATGTTTTGCGCCTGAGGCAACAAAACATTTCTCCTGATTTATAGAGTGAATAAAGCATGTTTTATCCTTTAAACCTGCATTTCTTGTCTATATATATTTATCAATCAATTGTGTTCTGCTTCCAAAATTACATTCTTCCCCTTGGATTTTGACCAAATTATCAATATCAAGTTCATCCTTCTCTGGTTCGAGAGATAAATCCAAATATTTGAGTGATAAATTGATCAACGAAAACAAAGAGTGATTCTACTCTTTGATGTCGGCCACTAAGTCACTAACATTATACTATGCGACTGTGACGTTAGTGTCATGTAATGTGCCGCATACACTCGTGATAGCTACCTTTAGGGTGCATTTGTTGCACCGGATCCCATGTTTGGTGCGTCAGGCAACCGGACTATTTTTATCCCATCTTCAATTTTATCCCGTTAGCAGGGGATAAAATTATCCCCTCCAAATTGATGGGATTATTTTTATCTCATCATCTCTGATTCAACTCAACCAATTTCATCACTGGCCATAAGATCTCCGGCTTCCAAGTTCCGCCGTGCTGTCGTGCTATCCGTTATCGCGACCACCAAATCATCATCACCAATTCCAGATTCAAACAAATTCACAATCACTTCACAAATCAACTTATAATCCATTCAAATGCAAATACGATTTCACAACACAAATTAAATCACAAATCCACAATGACTGAGTTTCAAAACAAACCGAAACAAAATTAATTGAAAAATAAAAACCTAACGAAATTCAAATCTATTTCCAGAAAAATGAAAAATCAATTCAATCCAGAAATCTGAAATCCAATAGGAACTGAAACCATAGCCAACTCATCACAAACCCCATAAAACGCAAAATCCAGAAACAAAATCAAAGCCAAAACGGAACCAAACCTCTTAAAGCATCAAACTTTATTGCCCTTACCTTGAAAACGCCTAATGGGTGCCTTATAATTCAACTTACAAAGCCGTATTTCACACATTTCAACAGCTTTTATAGAAAAAAAAGAGTGGATTTTGAATATTGGGAACTAGTATGAAAGAAGGGAGATACAAATTTTGTGTCTTTTTGATGGAACCGAGGTTGTTTTCATTGTTTTCTTCCACTGACTACAGGTGCTTGTCGTCGTCGTGTTGCCGGAGTCTTGTGGATGCTGTCGTCTGCCCGGTGTCGTTGCACTTGTTGCCATCGTTCGGCCAGAACCAGAGCAGAGGAAGCGAGGAGAGAAAGAGATGAGTTTGATGTGAGGATGTTAATAGAGTCAACGGAGGAGAGAAAGTGATTGTCTGTTGAGAGGAGAGTGAAGGGGAGTTTTTTTTATCCAATCCCATCACCTACCCAAACACAAGATTTGATTATTTTTAATCCAATCCCATGTTGCACCAAACACGGTAAACATTATAATTAATCCGATCCAATCAAATCCCATGTCTTAAAAATAGTCCAATCCTATCCCGTGCACCAAACGCAACCTTAGAGTATGACCTTTCTCATAATAGCTACCCCATAATCATATAACTCCTGTCTTGTACTTGTACAGCTATATAAAAAAAAAAAAAAAAAAAAAAAATCTTTACACTCATGGGAAATTGCTTGGGCATTGACTCCACCGTTAGAGCATCTACAATGGTTCATAAAAGAGATCTATTTATACCAGATCCATTTTGCTTTCCATCAAATTGTGCCACAGTGGTAAGAAAGTAGATCCAAATAATAAAAAAAAAAACAAATCTTTACACTCATGGGAAATTGCATGGGTAATGACTCGAAAGAAAAAAGCAACGTGGCAACACTTTATTGGTGGGGTTAGTACCTAAGGTACTGACCGGTCAGTTCCCGAACAATGTTCACAATCATGTACGTGACCAATGATATTTGAGACAGGATATATAAATTCAATATTTTAATTTAAAAATAACAATAAACTCAAAAACAAAATTATGATCAGTACTTGACAACTTAAATCCACCACCATACAATTCACCATGGTACAGTACTAAACTCAAACATAAAATTATGAACAAAACAAAACCCTTTAATGAATACAATAATTCTCCTTAAGAATTGACATAAATCACCACTTTCATTATTCATCTGAAAATTTACATATGTTATATGTTTTATTACCAATCTTACACTGAATGCCACTGAATTTAACAGAAAAAATGCGTTTTCGTAATGTACCCTCAACATTCAATCTCTTCATTTCTTCTTCAACCGCTCTCTTTAGAGAATTGCAAATGTCTCCCAATGCCCAAGCCAAGGATATATGAGGGCGCGCATCCTGGATCGTCATTCAAGAGAACATACACGAAGCATAGCGTAAGCAAGATGTTTAATCATTTATACTATATATTCAAGAAAAAGTATCAACAAGACTTATAAAAAATTGATCGAGTTGCCACCAAACCTTATAAAATTCGGGAAGATTATGAAGCTTGTAAACCTCGTTAACCACTTGAATTTGCTTAGTTATCTGAAACCCATTTAACCAATTGAATATCATGTAGCAACACAATGATTAACAGCAAAGAAAAGAAAATCATATACAAGTTGAGCATGCATGATCAATGAAATAACGTAGATGCTACTATGCATCTACCTCGATAGTCTATCCACCACTATACAGAGATGAAAATAAAGGGAAAATGCAATTAAGAATATACATATGGATCAAATGAAGACAAACAATTTTGGATCATCATATTCATCAATGAGCTAAAAACGCAAGCTCTGAAATTTGTTTAAATCAAAACACACACTAACTAGATAAATGACTACATATGGGATAATACCTCAAGTAATCCTCCTGTAATAACTTCTATGGAGAGGAAGGTACGTGTGCAATCATCGTTAACGAAAACCTCCCACCTACTAAAATCAATCCAATACCTGTTTGCTACAAAAGAATGTGTTAAAACCTCATCATACAAGAAAAAATGGAATTGAACTAAAACGAAGGTCGTAGCGAATAGCAGAATATAATCTAACCGTCTCTGAGACTGAAGCTTCTGGCGAAGCATTGCTACAATAGAGTCAATTTGGTGAACCCGGATTGGGACAGTTCTTCCCAAACTTATGTGAAATTCCCTCCCTAATGCAATTTGTTCAAGCTTAGAATCATCTTTGTACAGACTATTAACCGGAACATCCACATCAACAACATGAAGTCCCGGCACAACAGATGACACCTTCTTCAGAAACTGAGTCATCTCATTCTTTGCCGCAGATGGTATAAACACTAAAGAAATGTAGCTCTTAATCTCAGTGACAACAATTTTACATTAAAAAAAAAAAAACAGAGCATTATAAAGAAACATAGAAATAGAAAGGAAACGAGTAGACTGTAGAAGCACCTGGGATGTAAACATGTAAAGCATAGTTGCCTTCAACATGAGGAAAACTCCTGAGTCTATTGGGCTGACTACTAGACAAAAAATCTACCATACCTTTCATAGGAAAATCAACAAACAGTTGGTGGGCAGAAACGAAAAGTTAATATAAGAACAGAGTTGTTTTGGTAATATTACCGAGGGAATTTGGAGGGTTGAGGAGTGAGAGAGGAGGCGGTGGCAGTGGCAAATGGGTCGTCTCCGTTGCCAAATTTGAATCACTTGTACTGCTGCTTGTACTTATTTTTGGTTTTTTTGAGTTTTCTCGTTCTGAGTCCGAGTCCGAAGATGTGTCCCCATACGAGGCTCTAAGGGCCTCCATTTTCTGTCTCAACAATCAACACTAGATCGTTTGACGCAAGTTGGTGACGCTTTTTCATATTCTACGCTGTATGATTCCTAAAACGGCACCGTTCCTTTTCTGGATTCCACTAGTGGGCCGTGTAATCACAGACTGGGCCCATGTTTTGAACTTCAGATATTAGGAGGGAAACCCTCGCACGTCAATTTAAATCAACCATGAATAATGCCCTATTCTGACTCTGACTTGTCGGAGAAAATGTCGAAGGAAAATGTTTATGTATCAGGTGAAGGAATCGCGAATCAACAAATGTCTCGGATTTCTCAGAATTTCAGAGCCGCAAAGCCTCTTCTTGACCGTAAGCGGCCTCGCCAAACCAACGATTTTCATCATCACTCTCCTCTCAAGTGAGCGGCTTCCTCTCTTCTCAAATCTCAATCTCAACATTCTTATTTCACCTTATTTGGCTGTGAAGAAAATTTATTCGACTTTTATTTCACAATGAAATTAATTTTACTGTCTACAAGATATCGTTTTCTTAGGTGTCAAATTTAATAAACCCTAATATTTCTAGCTCTCTTTTCTTTTTATTTTTTTCCTTTCTGAAACTTGCTAAAAGAAATTAAAATTTGGACATTATAATCGAAAGCCAAAACTGCTGAATACTTGTAATTCAAATGCTACATGCTCTTTGATTTTCTTCCATGCTTGCTCCAATTAACATAAGCAATGGTGATCAAGTGTTATTGTTTTATTGTTTCTAATTTCAGAACTAGGGATGCATTTGAAATTGAATCCCCGGGTCAGGTTATGAGCATCAAAAGAGTTGCTCTTAGGGAGATACAGATCAACACACCACCTTCGTATTCTCTAAACGGTGGACATAGCAGCATTTCGTGTACGAAATATACGTCTGTTCATAAGACTAAATTAATTAATGACGTAAAAAATGCACCGGCGACTGATGCTGTGATGAACAGTGAATGTTTATGTGATCCTTTTATAACTCCGTTGAAACAACAGGTGTCTTCTAATTCAAGTGAATCTTTCTTAATGCCTAGCCTTCTTGATGATGATTTTGATGAATCGATTTTGCAAGAAATTGATGCTATATGTGAGAGGTCTGCATCAAAAGCGGAAATCGAGTGTCAAAATAGCAGCTCTTATGAGGAAAATCAGCACAATAATAACAGTAGTAATGATTTTAAATCCGGTTCAGAGTCTGTCACTGCCAATGAGAATATAAGAATGGACGTTCCATTGGAACCGGGTGATGATATGAAATCTATTGGAGAGGAGATGGATACCTCTCAGATCTTAGAGAGTGGGAGCACGCCCGATGAATATTTGAAATACTTGCAATCTTTAAATGACAGGCAACGTGAAGCAGCTTGTTGTGATGTTTCAACCCCTTCAATGATTGTTGCAGGTCCAGGAAGCGGAAAGGTCTCTCTCTCATGCCTTATTTACCTGTGTCACATAAATGACTGTCATTTAATTTTTGCTATTATATTTGATATCATTTCTTATTTTCCCTTGTGATTAAATCTGAATCTTCTGCCTTTGATGTTAGACTTCCACAATGGTTGGGCGTGTTCTTTTTTTGCTTAAAGAGGTATTGCCAATTCTTTGCTCTTAATAATCTCTTCATGCTTTATCTGATATATATATATATATTTTCTAATTGATTGAAGATTTGAAGGTAGAGACTTTCATGTCCCTCCTTTCATGATCTTCCCTATGATTGCATGTATATCTTGTTGGTTATCTTTTATGAAAACACCTGCTTGGAAATTTGTTTTTGTTACTTTATATTCTTTAATTTCTACAAACATGGTCAGGGTATAAGTCCATCAAATATTCTGGCAATGACTTTCACTACAGCAGCAGCTTCCGAGATGAGAGATCGAATTGGATCAGTGGCTGGGAAAGCAACAGCTAAAGAAGTTACAATCAGCACATTCCATTCATTTTGTTTGCAGCTTTGTCGTTCACATGCCGAAAAGTATGCAAATTCTGAGGTCATATATATATATATATATATTTCTAAACATGATGGTATATTTTGCTTTTGGGTTCTGTTTCAATAAAAAAATCTATTTTAGTTATTAAATTTTCTAATATCTGAAAACTGTCAAATTCCCTGCCTTGCAACTATATGCCAATTTCCAACCTTACTTAAAATACCGTGCAAAACGTCTTCATATTGAAGGTTGTTTATCATTAATTATTCTCGTATATATATGTATGAGAAAGATCTCTGGCGCTTTACTCAATTTTTGCTACTGTATGGTTTGAAGGATCAGGCTATTATGCAAAGGTGTTTTGATTTGAATTTCAAGAAAATGCTGAATTATTGGATGTTATTTTTTATCATCCCTCCTTTTAGACTGTCATGATTTGATAAACTTTAGATAATGGGAGGATTTTGCAACTGATCTGAAAGTCCTAGCTCGCTTGGACCAGGTTATGAAGTACATGGCCTATCACTATAGTACCATGGAAAACTTTGAATGTTATGTTTTCATTTGGATCATGATCATCCCCCCTGGACCTTCCTTCATGATGCGGCCGGTGATTATTTCCAAGTCTTCACTTTAATTGATTATTTTGAAGAGCATATTGTTGAAAGATCATACAGTTGTTACTTTGTTATGCTGTTACTATGTAAATAGTTATTAGGAGGGTAGTTAATAATTGTGCACCAGTTGTAGTTGTGCTGTAATTAATTAGTGTAATTAGCTGGGTAGTAGTTAGTTGGGTGGTAGCCGTAGAATACAATTACTATCATTTATTGTTTCTTAGCACTAGGCCCTCTATTTAACCTCTGTGTATTCTGCCAGAGAAGAATAAGAATTTTTAGTCTAATTGACATGGTATCAGAGCTTTAGGCTTATAAAAAAAAAAAAAATTTTTTTTTTTCTTCTAGCCTACATTGCTAAATTATCTAAAGCCTTCATAGCTTTAGTTTCTCAGGCTGGCCTTTATTGCCAGAGTCAGTGCTAGTTTTTTAATCCCTCACAGCCACCACAAACCTAGCCATGACAACGATTGATGAATCTGCTAAGACAGATATGAGTGAGGTTCCTCCATTGAATGAGGGATCGAGTAGTCAGAATGAAGATGTGATGTCTGCTCCAAGCAAAGGAGAGATGCAGAATATCCAGGCAGCATATCGTCTGAATGGGAAAAACTATTTGAAATGGTCTCAGGTGGTTCAAACGTTTCTTAAAGGAAAAGGGAAGGTGAGCCACCTCTTGGGTACTGGACCGAAGGAAGGGGACCCTAAGTTTGAAGCTTGGGATGAGGAGGATTCCATGGTCATGGCATGGCTTTGGAACTCTATGACCCCAGAAATTAGTGACACCTGTATGTTCTTGTCTACTGCAAAGGACATATGGGATTCAATTCAGCAAACCTATTCAAAGGTGAAGGATGCTGCCCAGGTGTATGACATTAGGACCAAGACAGCTTCAACAAAGCAAGGCAACAATTCAGTGACAGAGTATGCTAATACTCTGCAGAATTTGTGGCAAGAGCTAGACCATTATCGGTGTATAGCCATGAAGTGTAGTGATGATGCAGCTACACTAAAGAAGGTTATGGAACAAGATCGGGTGTATGATTTCCTTGCTGGTTTGAATGTGGATTTCGACCAAGTCAGGGTCCAAATCTTGGGCAAAGATGAATTGCCATCTCTAAATTCAGCTATCTCCATAGTTAGGGCAGAAGAAAGTAGGCAAAGTGTTATGCTCCAATCCCGGTCAATAGATCATCAGCTATGATATTGAAACAGGGAAGCAACAAAAACCTAAGAATGGACCAACCATTTATGGAAGGAAGAAGAGGCGATGGAGGAAGGCCAACCATAAACCGAGACAATCTCTGGTGTACCTATTGCAAGAAATCAAGGCACACCAAAGACAGATGCTGGAAGTTGGTTGGAAAGCCTTCAACCTCAAGCAAAGAATGGGGTAATAAGGTTGGACAACCGATTGGCTAGGGACAAACACATAGGACTGGAGGAACATGTGCAGAAGACAATACAGAGACGATTGTGAAATTGAAAAGTTTACTAGGAACATTGGAGAAATCTAACAACAATACATGTTCTTTGGTTCAGTCAGGTAAGGTTTCTAACTCTATTGGATTAAATGTTTCGGATAAGTGTGATGTAGACTCTTGGGTCATTGATTCAGGAGCCACTGACCATATGACTCATTCTCCTAACATTTTTTCGACCTACACACCATGCCCTAGCAATAGAAAAATATCAGTTGCTGATGGTTCATTGACTACAGTAGCTGGTTTAGGAGAGGTTAAGATCAACCCCACATTTAGCCTAAAACAGGTTTTACATGTACCTAAATTGTCTTCAAACCTAATATCCATACAGAAACTTACTAGGGACATGAACTGTTATGTAACCTTTTATCCATCTTATTGTGAGTTTCAGGATCGGTATTTGGGGAAGAGGATTGGACTTGCTAGGGCAAAGGATGGACTTTACTATCTTGAGACACCTTGTGAATCTAGTGTTACTAAGAACAGCCTTTCCAGTTCATATCTTTCTGAAAATTCAACAAACAAAGACAAAGTGTGGCTATACCATTTCCGGTTTGGGCACCCTTCTTTTTCAATTTTAAAAGTCATGTTTCCAGTTTTGTTTACTGGTTTAGATATTAGGGATTTTCATTGTGGCACATGTGAAATTGCAAAACACAAACGTGCATCCTTTCCAATTAGTAATAAAAGAAGTTTTATTCCATTCTCTCTTGACCACAGTGATATATGGGGTCCTTCAAAAATTTCAAATATCTCTGGAGCACGATGGTTTGTGTCCTTCATTGATGACTGTACTAGAGTGTTATGGATCTTTTTGCTAAAAAACAAATCAGACTTAAGTGGAGTGTTTTTAAATTTTCACAACATGATTCAAAACCAATTCGGGGTCAAAATTAAAAGAGTTCGATCTGATAATGCCCGGGATTATTTTAATAAGAATTTATCCTCTTATTTTCAAAATGAAGGGATTATTCATGAGTCTTCCTATGTTTATAACCCCCCAGCAAAATGGGGTGGCAGAGAGGAAAAACGGTCATTTATTAGCTACTACTAGGGCATTAATTTTTCAAAACAATGTTCCTCATTCATACTGGGGAGAGGCTCTGTTAACTGCCACCCATATTATTAATAGACTCCCTACTTAAGTTCTGGGCTTTAAGACTCCAATTGGTGTTCTTTCACAATACTTTCTTGATTTTGTCACAACTAATAATTTCACTCCTAGGGTGTTTGGTTGTACTGCTTTTGTTCACAATCATAGTCCTACTCGGAGTAAATTAGATCCAAGAGCTGTTAAGTGTTTGTTTTTAGGGTACTCTTCAACTCAAAAGGGTTACAAGTGTTACCACCCATGACAAGTAGAGAGGATGTTCTTAGTCCCACAAGATATCTACAGGTGTACTCAAGAAGGAAGGATCCAACAGAGCCTGTGCAAGTCCAAAAGTCTGCCTCAAAAACTGATATAGAGGTACTTTCTGATCCTTCTACCAGAGACTTACCTATAGCAGTTAGAAAAGAAACCAGAGAGTGCACCAAACGGCCATTATATCCTCTCTCAAGGTTTGTTTCATATGATAAGTTTTCAGCCTCTCACAAGGCCTTTTTGATAAATTTACATACCATTGCTATTCCTATTACACTTTCCGAAGCATTATCTAATAAGAATTGGAGACATGCCATGGAGACTGAGATGGAGGCGTTGGAAAAGAATAGAACTTGGGAGCTTACTAGGTTGCCGCAAGGTAAGAAGGCAGTGGGATGTAAGTGGGTTTACACGGTAAAATACAAAGCAGACGGTTCTCTTGAAAGGTATAAGGCTCGGTTAGTGGCTAAGGGCTACACACAAACACATGGGGTAGATTATCAGGAGACGTTTGCTCCTGTGGCAAAAATGAATATAGTAAGAGTGTTATTGTCCTTGGCTGCAAGTCTTGACTGGCCCCTTCAACAATTTGATGTGAAGAATACATTTCTTCATTGGGACCTAGAAGAAGAGATTTACATGCAGATTCCTCCTGGATCTGGAAGTGGATTAGAAGCAGAGAAAGTGTGTAAACTTAGAAAGGCTTTGTATGGCCTTAAGCAATCTCCTAGGGCTTGGTTCGGAAGGTTTGCAAGGGTTCTAATAGCAACAGGGTATAGGCAAAGTCAAAGAGATCACACACTGTTTATTAAGCATTCTGATTCAGGGGGAGTCACGGCACTTATAGTCTCTGTTGACGACATAATTTTGACTGGGAACGATGAGAAAGAAAAAGAGGCAGTGAAACATTGCATGAAAAAGGAGTTTGAAATCAAGGATCTTGGGAAGTTGAAGTACTTCCTAGGTATTGAGGTGGCTTACTCGAAACATGGAATTTTTCTTTCACAGAATAAGTATGTGATTGATCTGTTGAAAGAAACTGGGAAGATGGGTTGTAAACCAGCATCTACTCCCATTGACCCGAATCACAAGCTTGGTGAAGCAAGTGATGATGTGGTGGTAAACAGAGAGATGTATCAAAGGTTCGTTGCTAGACTTATTTACCTTTCACATACGCGACCTGACATTGCGTATGCTGTTAGTGTAGTAAGCCAATTCATGCATAGCCCTAAAGAAGTGCATTTACAGGCTACCTACCGTATATTGCACTATTTAAAGGCCAATTCAGGAAAGGGAATCTTGTTCAAGAGAACGTGGTTGCAAGGTCTAGTGCTGAGGCCATACACGGATGCACGGATGCAGACTACGCTGGGTCAGTTATGGATAGGAGGTCTACTTTAGGTTACTTACATTCCTAGGTGGTAATCTTGTGACATGGAGGAGTAAAAAGCAGAACGTGGTTGCAAGGTCTTGCTGAGGCCGAATTTAGGGCAATGGCACAAGGTATCTGTGAGTTACTATGGTTAAAAGTCATTTTGAATGATTTGAGGATTAAGTGGGAAGAACCTATGAAACTCTACTGTGACAACAAGTCTGCAATTAGTATTGCACACAACCCGGTGCAACACGACAGAACGAAACATATTGAAGTTGACAGACATTTCATAAAGGTGAAGCTAGATAGTGGGCTGATTTGTACACCCTATGTGTCAACCAAGGGTCAATTGGCGGATGTCTTGACTAAAGGCCTACCAGGAGCTGTTTTTCAAGAAGTTATATCCAAGCTGGGAATGGAAGATATCTATTCCCCAGCTTGAGGGAGAGTTTTGAAAGATCATACAGTTGTTACTTTGTTATGCTGTTACTATGTAAATAGTTATTAGGAGGGTAGTTAATAATTGTGCACCAGTTGTAGTTGTGCTGTAATTAATTAGTGTAATTAGCTGGGTAGTAGTTAGTTGGGTGGTAGCTGTAGAATACAATTACTATCATTTATTGTTTCTTAGCACTAGGCCCTCTATTTAACCTCTATGTATTCTGCCAGAGAAGAATAAGAATTTTCAGTCTAATTGACACATATCCCTAAAGTGCTATGTAATCCTGCATGTAGCAAATAACAATTTTACTCACCGTTTTCTATGCCATGTCAATCCATGTTTTGGCAAATGTTTGAATTATCATCCCTGCCGTTCTTACATTAGTCTTTTTTTTTTCTTAAAAAAAAAAAAGACTAATGGACATTTATACACAACTATGAGGACTTCAACCAAACTAGTTGCTATCAGCTATGCTCAACTGTGTACAGGTCTATGACATCTCTTCTTTTGTTCATAATGGCTTTTATATATAGTTCCATTTGATGCACTTTCTTATTCACCATGACTTCTTTTTGTAGTGCTTTCAACATATTCTTTATTAACTATTTAATGCCAGTGTGCCAATTTTTTTTTTTTTTTTTTTTCTTTTTTCCGTAATTTCTTTGTTTACTTAGTTATATAATTCTAGTATTGATGGATATTCATGATAGGTTACACCGCACATCAGAGTTCTTACTATATGGGAATGGACAGCAGAGGAGAGCAATTATTGAGGCAGTTCGGTTATTGGAAAATGGAAAAAGCAAACTAGATCATGATGCCTGCAAACCTGGTGAAGACTTCGATGGTATGAAGTGCGTGCAATATTTTAAGGATGAGTCAAAGAAATGGCAGAAGTTTGTGACTCAGGTTAGAAGTAACCTCAGCTCTATTGTGACATCAATACTGGATGTGCAGAATATGATTAACAAATCGATGCATATTTTCTTATTGTTCATTTCTCTGATAAATCTTGTTAGTTGAAGAATGCTTTATGTTGCATTATTCCTCTATTGTACTCCATTTCAGGCTAAAGCTTCTGGAAAGACTCCTGCAGAGTGCCGTAAAATGGGTGATGAAATTGGAGTAAGCTTGATAATTGCTGTATCAGGTATCCTTTTTGTTGCTTTTGCTTATATTAATGAGATTCTGAGCTGTGGTTCTCTGTGGATCTAAAACAGGCTGCAGTTATTGAAAAGTACAATGACATTTTAAGATCCTGTAATGCTCTGGACTACCATGACTTAATCAGCTATTCTGTGAAGCTGCTCAATAATTTTCCTGAAGGTTCATAGCATCTGAACATGATCAATCCATCTATACACCGTTTTTTGCTACTCCATATTGACAATTGCATGCTCTATTCAATTTTTGAAGTGTTCAAGGAGTGCCAGGATTCATGGAAAGCCATAATAATTGATGAATTCCAAGACACAAGTGCGATGCAGTACAGTCTTCTGCGAATTCTTGCATCTCACAACCACATAACTATTGTTGGTGATGATGACCAGGTGCATTATACAATATTTTATAGATTTGCTTTAACAATATTGAAGTGTTCTTTTCAGAACTCTCACTTCAGAATGATCAATTGCCTTCTTAGTTGTTCTTAAGTCAAATGTCGTATGTATTATTGCAGTCTATCTTCAGTTTCAATGGTGCCGACATTTCTGGATTTGATTCATTTCGAGAAGATTTTCCAGACTACAAAGAGGTCTACCTTTTCTCTGACAGCTACTATGTAGCAGATTAATAATGTTGACTGATTCTACCATTTTGAAAATTTTTCTATGTCAACTACATTTTGCCATTTTGGTTGGTTTACATTCTTGATTTTACGTATGTATTTATAATTCAGATTAGACTTACCAGAAACTATCGGTCCACGGGCTGCATTGTTGAGGCTGCATCTTCACTTATAAAACATAACGTGAAGCGATGTCAATTAAAGAATGTTCTCACTGAAAATTCTTATGGATCTAAGGTACATTAATCTTGCCACGCACTACATTTCCAGTACATCTTCTATTTACTTTAGTTCATAACCTTGTTGCTGCTTTGTTTGGTCCTCACTATACAGATAATTGTAAAGGAATGCCACAACGAGGAAGCACAGTGTGCATTTGTTGTCGACAAAATCCTGGAAAATTCTTCTAATTGTTCAGCTGATAAATGCTCCTATGGCAGCATTGCAATTCTCTACAGGCGGCAGGTCAAGCTTGCTATTAATGGTGTTAATATGCATATAATGATAATCTGATTACAAATAATGGATCATGGCTTTATCTTGTACTATAGGTATCAGGGAAAGTGTTCCAAAGGGCCTTCCGTGAGAGGAGAATACCATTTAACCTTCATGGTGTGGCGTTCTACAGAAAAAAGGTCATTAATTTTTTTTTTCTTCTGAAGTGCTCTTATGTAGCATCCATACCGGTCTATGGTATTGAGCATGCATTGCATTTGATATATATATATATATATATATATATATATATATATATATTTCGGTTTGAACTTGATTCTAATTAGCAAACGATATATATATATATATATATATATATATATTGTGATTTGTGAATAAGAAGAATGGTTGGAATGTGGTTGCTCTACGACTGTTGTCAATAGTCTGTCATTAGCCATGTAATCAGTGTTATTGCATGCTCCTCATGAATCATGATTGCTTCCGCCCTTGGCCAAGAAGTACAAAATTTTGTAGAGCTTTTACATAATAATGAAGTTTTTCAACTTTATTTGTACCAATTTAAGTTTGAAGCTGCAGTAATTTTGCACCTTACTGATTGTATACTTTTAAATTTTTGATTTTGTTCCTTTCTATTCCATTATACATTTTGAATATATACTATATCCTTGATAGGTAGTCAGAGCCATTATTGCTATGCTCAGAACGACGTTGCCTGGTTGTGATGATGGCTCATATCGTCAAGTGTTCAAGGCTTTTCTTCCTCTTGAGAAAGAGGAAAAGAAGAGGGTACTTGTGTATTTATTTTTCTTCTTCTGTTTCTTCTGTCGCTTTTTGTTTCTCCTTTGAATATGTGTGCTTGCTTCTCTTTCCTTCAGAAATATGTATCCAGTGTAAGGCTCTTATATCCTTGACATTGTCTCTTTTTCCCCTTTCCCCTCTGCAGATAATTGACCACATTGACAAAATCTGTACTATCAGAAAAAGCAGCTTTATATCAGCTGCCTCTGACATTTTCAGTGCAAAGATTTCCGGTACCTTCAAGAGGTTTTCTTTACCAATTTCTCTATGTGATAGATGATTTATTTATATGGAAATGTGCAAAAATTCTAACTGTTTTTGGGGCACACAGTATGTTTTAAGCCTCATTATTCTACCAACTGCAATGTTGGCATTTAATGTTCCCTTTTTCCATGAGATTTACCACAATACTGTCTATGAATTATGTTTGAATTTAAGACATCATAGTCCCTGGCTGTACCTTATGCACAAATTGTTAATCAAATTCGACTTAATTTTACATTCTCTCTTGTAAGATTAGAAATTATGCCATTATGATTGATCCCATCATTGCAAGTTTGGTCCCAAATCTTAGGCATATGTATGTGCTACCAGATATCAACTCAAAATTTGATCATTTCACCACTTAGGATGTTACCTTCTTTAAACAGTATTCATTAGGTTTTCAATGATGCCTTACAGGAGAGCAAAGTATCTTTTGTCAAGAAAGACCTTAATTGTTCCTATCTTTTCATTTCCTGCTTTTTGACCTGCCCATTAATTGCAACTCCAGTGAACTCTGTGAACTTTAATTGGTAAATAGTCAACATAGCTGAGATGAAGTTCCCCTTAATAAATAGTAGGTGTATTACAACTGAAATTACTGTAATAGTGAAATCCAATCCCCACCCCTCAAAAAAAAAAAAAAAAAAAAAAAATAGCACAGAAAAAGAATCCTCTGATCGTCTGGCTGATGATTGTGCGAGACACATGATGCTTTTGTCTTTGATGGGCCATTCTTTGATGCTAAGGTGACAATTAATCTAGATATCTTAGGGGAGTTTATAAATTTCAACTTTTAATAGTTGGCACATGTCTTGTTGAATTATAGTTGCTTATATTGTAATAATCTTGGTTATTTCAAGTGGGTGAGTGAATCTCTCTTTCTCAGCCTTTAATGTTCGTGATGTATAACTGATATACAGATATAGCCTGTAGAAACTTTCTGAGTGTGATCTGGTAATTGATCTAGGAGTCAACTTACTCAAGGACGGAAGGTGTTGTCAACACTAGAGATGATATTGAAGCTTGTTCACAGGGTAAGATGTTATTTATGTTGTGGAGTATGAACCTTGTCTTTCTCATCGGTGTCCCTTCCATACCCCTCTCTATACTCATTTAAAAAAAAAAAATGTGTGATTAAGACATGAAATTGAACTCCATTTATTGGTGATTCATGATCTAATTTTGGTGTAGTAATACAAATGCTTGGAGCTCTTTTGGTTTCATGCAACTAGGCTCGGTTTCTTCTAATCCAAGTATTACTTTAGAGAAAAGTTGGATTTATTGCATTTGTTTTAAAACAACAGCAGCCTGTTAAGCATCAACTTCCTGGAGAATTTCATCTGACTCATGAATGATTTACAGGAACAATCAATCTCAGCTGTTATAACTTCCGTGGCAAACATAGTACCTCAGGTTTTGTCTTCCCTTTTGCTAAATTTTGAAGCAGAATGCTGTCTTATGAATTCACTATTTGTGGCTGCTTCTTGATGAAGCTATACATTTAAATGATATTGTAATGCCAAATCAACTGATTGTATAACTTTGGAAATAGATGTCTATCTTTCGGTCCATATGCTAAATCAGTTTATCATATAATGATATAACTCGGGAGATGGATATGTAAACCAGTCCATATCAATTTTTTTTTCAAAAAACCTGTTTTTGACCAGCCTTAATGAATTGTTCTCATCTTTTCTTATTTCCTTTTTTCAGGGACAAATAAAATATATTTTTTTATAAATAGGGATCTTTCATTAAACTATCAAAAACTTTATATATGTAATGTTTTTATAACTGTTTTGGTTCTGTATACTTATTATGATTTATTCATGCCACTTTAACATTTAGAAATACCTTCTTGAGCATCGGGCAGTTGTTGATTTTGATGGAGGAAAATTGCTTAATGAAGACAATGACCTCAGATCTGTAAGTTGAGAGCTCTCAAGCTGATGTTAGCTTAGGCCATAATTGAATGAAGTTTGTTACCTATTTATCATTTAAGTATGCAAGTAGAATATAACATTTTCCTGTAAATTTCATATGAAATCTACATCTTATTCCTCTTTCTGTCATATCTATCCATTTTTTCAGATCAGTGGTTAGTGTTGTGTGTTGCTGAAAACATTTGATTTTTCTACTACTTGATTGTTGAGATATACTTTTTCGGTTTGTCCATTGTATAGCATCTGAATAGAGTAGAATTTAGTTGGCTTTGTTGCAGCTCTGTTCAGAGTTCTCTGATTAGAATTTAATCGACCTTCAGATCTGTAAAGGAGATATCTATTTATGGTGCTGTTTGATGGGGGCGAATCATGAGAAGTTCAAAAATCACCATTAAATTTTAACATTTTTTTTCTGTTGATTTCCAATGTTTCATGAGTAACAATTTATGTGCCATAAAAATGTAATATTAATTAGTTTTTATAAACAGATTAAAAATGGAGAATTTATATTCTTAGGTTTAGCATACTATTCTTAATGAATGGAGTTGTCCGTAACTATATATGATTTTTCATACCATAGGGATTGATTTATATCTTTTGAATCAATATCCAACCCAAAAAAGTCATCTATTAGGTTGTTTTTTCATGGGAATCACATGTGATTTCCAATCAATTTGATGTTGATATTATCTCCCAGAGTAGTCTATTAGGTTGCAAGTGTAATTAACTTATAACCCCTTCAACTTTTCTATAGTTTTTTAGATGTGGGATTTGTTGGCTTTTTCTTCATGGAGCTCACATGTGATTTCCAACAATTTGAAATTGATTTCATCTTGAGCTAGGTCATGCTGAAGCATTTCGTGATTATGTTGAGGGTTTGATAAATGTTCTTGGAATTTGGCAATTCCACATTGCAGGTCCTTCGATACCTATTAGATGACGTCTCTGATTTCTTATCTACAAAATTTACTGCTCCAGAAGAGACAAAGGTAGATGAAGATAAAAAAGGCTGTGGTAATGTAATCAAGGCTTTTATGGACTACTTATCTGAGAGGGAGAGAGAAAATTTCCGCACCCGAAGACATGAAAATGAAAATTCTGTTACCTTGACTACCATTCACCAGGTATTTTCTTCTCAAACGTCTTTTCTTTGGGTTCTAATAACTCACACCCTTTTCTTTGTCCTAGTGGATTTACTGAATATATTTGGCTCAACTTTCTCATTACCTTCCTCCTTTCCTGTGCAGTCAAAAGGCTTAGAATGGGACATCGTATTCATAGTCAAGGTACGTAATTACGTATATTTGCAGAACTATTCTTTAAACCAACCTGCTACAATTATTTTTCTCATTGTGATATTATGTTACTTTTCATAATTGACACTTGTGCACCTGTAAATGATTTTATTTAAACTAAGATTTTTGCTTAAACTATTTAATCTTACATCAAGTTCATCGTGCTAGAATTCATGTTTATTGTAGTCAATAAGTCAAATAGGTAAAGAAACACTTTTGGCATCATGCATGAGAATGTGTATATTGATGCAACATGATTTATAACAAGAATAAATTTTTGTTAGTAAGATACTAAACTTTACAAAACCTTAATGTCATACTTGTTGAAAATTCTCTCTCAATTTTCTTGTTCATAGGATCTGAGTTTACATCGTTAATCAACCTACTGCAATATTCCCCTATCTAGATTTCGAATCTGCTATCAAAGGATACCACACTCAGAACCAAAAAAATGGAGCTTTTGTTATTTGGTATATAGCAAAAATAATCTTGATCCAGATCTAGATGAAGTAAATAGTATTCATCAGTAGTTCCACATTATTCGTCATCAGAATATAATGATGTAGGAGAAAACACATTTGCTTATAGCTTGATACGAGTATGTTTGAAAATAAGGATCCTTGATGGCATAAAACATAAAGCAATAATTTGGAGATAGCTAATGATAATACCCACATAAGATATTGTTGCCATTAGAAAATTAAAACTAGAAATACTGAGGTGCTAATTCTAATGACAAGACAATTTCATAGAGTTGTATAGAGCAAATTTTTCTCAGAGTGTGTTTGGTATGACTTTTCAAGTAGAGCTTCTAAAGTAGATCTTTTTGTAGTAGAGCTTCTAATGAGTAAAGCTTTTAACAAAAAAGACTTTTGGTTGTGTAAATTACAAAAAAGGTGTTGACCATGTATTTTTAAAAATAGCTTTTTGTTGAGTGAATTACAAAAAAGGTGTTGACAATGTATTTATAATGAAAGAGTTATGGTGGAATATCTAAAATTTATAAAGGGTAGTTGAGACAATTCATTTATTTTAAAAAAGCTCAAAAAAAGCTTTTTGGAAAAGCCCAAAATAGTTTTTAGCATTAAAAAAACGTTTTTGATCCTTTCAAAAGCCATAAAAAACACACACTCAGTCTTTTATCAGAAGTAAAGTTTATAAAAGGATACCAATCCATGGATGCGGATTGTTTTGATAAGAAAGCGTTAGTGAACATGCTTTTTCCCTAGAAGCAAAGCACTAGTTTTATTACTTCAAATAATACTGTGTGATTAGTTTTTATTCTTTATACATGAATAGTTATTGTTGAACCGGTAGTCATCCTGGCCTTCTTTATTTGATGGACCAATGGTGCAGGCAAATGAAAACGAGATTCCTTTGTTACATGATTTTAATGGTGTTGCAAGCGAAAAAGGGAACTTGGTCGAGGTATTTTTTTCTTTTTGGATATTTTTTGCCCGTTTCTTTCTAAAATATTGATTGTTTGAGTATGGTACTTAAATAGCATTCTCACTTGAAAATTTTAGGAGGAAAGACGTCTGTTATATGTGGCAATGACTCGTGCTCGGAAAAGACTTTTCATTCTATATGTTACAATGGATTCAAGTTGGCAGGTTTGAAATATATTCAACTTTTGCTCTATGTTTACTGTTGCCATTTTCAGGTGACACTAAGATTATGTGCAGTTGCTTCGACCGTCACGATTTCTCAAAGAAATTCCGCATCATCTTTTAGAAGTTCAGGTGTGTGCTGCTTGTCCTAAATTTTTTGAGTAGTTATTGTCCAAGTTTGATAGAATTTATGAAATGTTTTTTTATGTTGGCTTAGTTTATTTATTTTTTCTTTCTTTCTTTCTTTCTTTCTTTCTTTCTGTTCTTGGTCCTTTTCTATCACCATGTGTTTATGTAAACTATAGAACATAAGTATGTAACACGTGAGTGACATGACAGGCTGTTCTTGGTCCTTTTCTATCACCATGTGTTTATGTAAACTATAGAACATAAGTATGTAACACGTGAGTGACATGACAGGCTAGTGTATTTATTCATTTTTATTTTTATTTTTATTTGAATGAGTTTTAATTTCTGTTTTTAACTTGAAACTTGCACGTTTCAAAAAAAAAAAAAAAAAAACACTTGAAACTTGCAATAAACTTTCATCTTCTGTATATAAGAAGGTGACAAATATGGAAATGGTGGAAAATTGATATTGAACAGTTGGAAGTAACTAAAATGTAATGCATTATCAACAAAATCACTGGCATGAAAATGGTCGTATCAAGCTGAGATTTCATAGAAAATGTTGTTTGCTAGTAAATGTGTTCTCAATTTGACAATTCGAGAATTCGACAGCCTATTTTCTTTCATACTTTACTTTCTTTGCAACTGTGATCATTTTCCCATGATATATATATATATATATATATATATATATGTGTGTGTGTGTGTGTGTGTGTGTGTGTTAAAACAATTCCACATATACATGTGAGATATGGATTTTATGTGTGTGTGTATATATATGTGTGTGTGTATATATATATATAGGAAACTTTTCTTCTCGGTGCGTGGACCATTAGATTCAATTGCTTTGACTCGGTCTGCATGCAATTGTCGGTGCTTATCCATAATCTATGGCCACATACAATGCACTGATGTATTTTATATCTTCCCCCCCGATATAACACGTACAAACCTATTTATTAGCCTTTGGATCAAGATTCATGTTGTGTATTCTCTCTCCTAGCCCACCACTTATACAACATCCAAAGGCTAAAAAAAAGGTTTGTATGTAAGTTATATAAGGGGGTTTGTAGGTGAGAAGCTCTCTCTCTCTCTCTCTCTCTCTCTCTCTCTCTCTTATATATATATATATATATATACATATATATGAATTGTTAGCAAATTTTAACATTCATCCATAATGTTTTATCCCGATCTTTTTCTTTTCTTTCTAATTTGGGCATGAAACTTTTAGATTAAAGGAATTATTATGTATGCTAGGAGCTATATGAAATTTATGTCCATATGAGTGTTAGTTATATTCCAAATCATGTCGATAAACCATGACTTGGAATTCTGGTATTGATCTGGAATTTATTTAATATATTATCTGCTGTTTTCTTTATATAAGTTTTTTTGTCATAACATTTGACTTTGTTTCCTTGATGCTCACTCACTCTGATGAACTATGTTTTAAAGTAGGCTGAGCAATGCGTAAAAGATCAACAAACAAACCATCAAAACATCCAAAAGGAAACTGCCCAGTTTACAATTGATCTACCTAGAGAAGATCAACCTTCTGAGACAGATGTGGTTGAAAATGACTTCCTCAAAGTTCAATTTAACGAGGCTACAAAAGACTCAACGCAAACAGTGGAAGCTTGTGATGGAAATAGTTTTTTAAGAAGGTTACCCTTTAAATTTGTGATGTGTGTAATAATTTTATTATCAAATTTAAAAATTATCCATTGAGATTAACTTTTTCTCAAGTCCATTACTTTTACAGATTCAGTGTGGACGACAGATCAATTGTTTCCCACTTATTCCATCAATGGGCCAAGAAGAAAGCCTTTCAAGATCCTAAGAGATTGCTTAACAAGGTAATTTTCTTTTTACCTCAGATTTTTTTTTTTTTTTTTTTTTGCATGTTCTGCGTTGTGTATTAAGCTTTTGTCCAAAGGGACATATGCAATTTGTTTTTACAGGTATAATCAGTTTACGATTTGGGTGAATTAGGGACTACACTTGCTGATTCTGTGCTCCATTATAGAGGACTATGTACACTTAACTTAAGACCTTTTTAATTCATCAATTTTTGAAACCTAACCTGTCATGCTCCGACCTTGTTCTTGCATAACAAACTTGCTTTCTAAAGTGTGTAGAATATATCTGCATGTCCACGAAAGTTGACTCACAGTGTTTCTCTGAATAAAGGTTTGTGTGCTGTTTTCTAGAAGTAATGAGAAGCTTCAGTAAACTTGCATTATGATCAAATAAAAGTATGTAAAAATTTCAGCTGTGGAATCTTCAAGAATAGGCATTACACTAGGTTTCCTGTCTAATCATGTTGAAACTTATTTGCAACATACATTGCCAGCTCTGTATCCCTATTTTTCTTCTTTCTTGTGATCCACTACCAATTTGCAAGTGACTCTGAATTTTGGACAGATCAGTGCATCAGAAATTGGAAAGAAATAATTATGGAAAGTGGAAAGCAGAGTATTATTTTTTATTCCTTAACTATTATATTTATTAGTAGAAATGCATTTCTCAGCATAATCCATAGATAGCCTCCAGCATCTGTATGCAATGGGACAAGGCAGGATTGCAGTCATATGTAACAGCACTGCTGAGAATGATTAAAACACAGGATCAGATTTCTGAAAATCCATCTTTATGATATCAAGTTGTTTTCAAATGATATTGATGTGCCTAGTCTTTCACAACTTGTTTGTATCTAACGGGGCCTCATGTATTGTACTAACGAACAATACCGTTACAGACATAGTTGCTGCCTTGTACTTAATTTCTGTCTCAATGTTTGTGAATGATATATCAATTTAAGTGTGATGCCTGGTTATTTGACCACTCTGTTTTGCGTGACCTTTTATTTTTGCAGGTCGGTTTTGTAATTGATGAACGTTTAAGAGTCGAGAAGAACAAGCACAAGGTCATAAAACTTCTCCTTTCTTATTTCCAAAACAAAATTCTTAATGATGCCCTCCTTTTTGATGGTTGAGACATGATTGAGAAATACGATTTAGTTTTATTATCACATATGTATTCAAGAGTTTGTTTATTAAATCTATATATCTTTTGCTTGCCAAATATTATTTATGCACCGTATGACTGAACCTGCAACCTCATCCTCCACTGTACTCTATGAGAACAGTAGATGCCATCCAGCCCCTAGGTTATCGGTCCAATCTCCAATGTATGCTTATACTCGCTTAAGCATATAACCAAGATATCTGTTGGAAATCTTCATGTCTAGAGACCTTACAGAGAATTATACTAGAAGGAAGAAGAATGCTGCAGTCTTTTGAATTGTTTGGATGATATTATACAGTGTTTGTCTATATGTAATAAACTAAATCATTGGTAGACCTTTATAAATCATCTACAGGCTATTGCATATTCACATATGAATTTAAATCATCTGTAGACCTTTTTGGACGTGTAGATGAAACCTACATTAAACTTTATGTCTGTGCATGCTTGTGAATGTTATTAGTTATATAACTTTTAACAGTGAAATGGCTACATTTTTAGGATATTTTGCGTGCACTGAAGTCTTGTTTGGGCTGCTGTGAAGCACATCATTATGCAGAATATGTAAGCATATTTGACACCTCTCTAATTTAATTATAAGTATTTTGAAACTTTGAATAGATGAAACTAATATATATTGGTTTCTAATTTCTTCTTAGTCATGGTATGCAACTAAGAGTAAAAGATCACATGTGACATTTAGATTTTAACAAAAATCTAGATGTCAAACTTTAGCCATTGAATTACATTTAGGCCCCGTTTGGTGCGTGAGATTAGGTTGGACTATTTTATAGGATTAGATAAGATTAGATTGGATTGGATTGGATTAGACTAGATTAAATTAGTACCATCATTTGTTTGATGTGCCAGTGGATTGGACTAAACCTAATCCTATCTAATGTTTGGTATATGTTAGGATTGGACGAAATTATATTAATTTATAAATTTAAATAGGTAAAATTATTTTAAAGCATTTGTTGATATAAAAAAATTATTATGTTAAAATACAAATATATAAAAATGATTTAAGTAAAATATAACTTATAAGATACTCACTTTACGTGTGATAATATTTGATATTCAATATCGTTATTTCTTTAATCATATTCTTAATAAAATATAATTATTTTAATCATTTGTACACTCACTTCACTGGAAATTAATTAATATAAAAAAATAGAACAATATTTTTTTATTTATTATTTTTGACTTTAAATTAAGTTATTTTTTATTATTATTTTTTTATTTTATTTTATAAATTTCTTTTGGTGAAAATTTCATTCCGTAAAAGTAAAAAAAGAAAAAAAATCCACTAACAATTACTTCAACTTATTTATTAAATCAAAAACATAAAATAAATGACAAAATAATCAATATATTACAATTAAACCATTTCACAACCACCAAGAAGCATTTAATGTGAAGCAATGGAAGAAAGGGAAACAAATTAGTCCCGAGGGAACTAAACCCATGTTGGGGGAGGGGTTTATTTTATCCTGCTGCTGAAGGATTATTTTGGTGTTGGGATTGTATGTCCCATCCCATTTAGAGGCACCAAACACAATATTAGGATTATAAATCCAAAAATTATCCAATCCCACTAATAGTCCCGGCTGCCAAACGGGGCCTTAAGAGATGGGACTTATTTATCCCTATTTGCTATTCCGCATTGAACTAAGAAAAAGTAAAGATCTCAGTTGTCAAATGCAATTAATAGTTGAGAATTCAAGGTTTGTATTTTGTAAGAATCTGGATGTAACTTGATAATTTTTAAATACATATATTTGGAATTGTTAACTCTATAATGAATTTGTTAATGACAAAGCATTTTATGAGAAAAAAAGGATGAAAAAAGAAAATCCGTGCTCTAACCATTTTTTTGCTATGGATTTAATTTAATAGTTACCTATATGTATAAACTCATGAAAACATGTGCTAGATTTTTTTGAATATGGATTTCCGTTTTATAGGTTTTGAGATGGGAGCAAATTCCTGCCGATAAGCGTGCTCATTTGATGCGAGAGAAGCAGGTTTAGTTTTTCAACATCTAAATACTATGCTGAAAATTGGGAACAAATTTCCTTTTTTATTTTTGTTCTCATTTCAGGTTTTGTTTAGACAGTTATTTTAATTGTTTTTAAGTAGGGGTACTTAGTATATGGAAATCTTTGAAACCTATAAGTCACTGCTCCAAGCGCTAGCCTAATGTTTACCCAAGGTTGTGCTCTTGTTAGAGATCCAAAGGGAGGCAATCTCCTCATGTCATGTTTCGTGGAAAATATGCCCAGCTTGGAGCTTCCATTTATGGCTTTTAGCTCTCTTTTGGAATTTGATATCCTAGTAAACTGTGGCAGAGGATCACATATTTTCTGTAGTATGATGTCCTTGTGATGTAGGATGTCTATAGTTCTACAGCTGAATATGACCTTTGGTCGAAAGAAACTTTTAATGTCAAATTTAGGCACATACAAACATTTCATCCAGTAGTGCATGTAATTTTTCTGATCAAGTACAAAGTTAGGCAATACTGTGCTGACCAAGTACAAAGTTATATTTATTTTCATTGCTTTACTTTCCCAGGAGCACTTCTTGAAGTTAAGGATTGAGAATTCAATGGGTTCGGCAGTGGCAACTCCTAAACAGGTAGGCAGTATTCAGTAAATAGATCAGTTTGTTTATAGATTTTTATTTTGTTTGTGTTCGAAGAGTAGATGGATGATGATGGTTTTATTATATTTTAAGATTCAATAAAGCGTGAGATCGCATTAATTTAAATTTGTGAGTTAATATATAATCATCTATAACTAAATGGATATCAACACAATAAGTGTTTCAATTCTAGACGTTAAAGTCACAAATTTAAATTAATATATCCTCTCTCTTCATCAAATACTACATGCACTCTCGTTCTAATGCTCTACTTGTATGATTTAGCTTAAATTGTTTTCGTTGTGTTAAAAAGGAAATGCTAATTTGCACTAAAGATTCATAATGATCTTGTAATGACTGGTTGCATAACATTTACCACATCAATCTTTTATCATTTGTCACATTTGAGACCAACATTCACCCTTAAAATTAGGATGTTTTTTTTTTAGAGTATGTAATATTACTTAAATTATGAATGAGCCTATGAATTTATGGTACTATTGAATTTTCTGGTTGATGGTAGATCGCTTTTCTACGAAGTTTGGGATGCACCATGGACCCTACATCGCGTCTTCATGCTTCCCGTTTGATTGAGCAGTACAAGTCACTGTGACTACAAAAGCTGTTTTAGATGCCCTCATTTCGGGATAAATTCCAGTACTAAATTGTATATTTTTTTGGCATATCAACGTTTCATTGAACATTCTCATGGGAAGAAAGGGGTCATGCTATGGTATTGTTTCGGCACTGGCTCACTAACTAACGTTAGAGTTGTAGGTTTAACGCGGTGATTGGGGTTGTAAAAGTTAGAAATGTGGATTTGTACCAAGAGTAGAACAATACGGTAGCAATTTTCAAAGTGATGCCATTTTTCAATTGCATGTGTCCCAGTTAGGTAAAGAACTTTGGGTGTGTAGTGTAATAGCATGTGACATAGCGTTTTTATTCATTGTGATTGGTTGAACTGCTATATGGTGTATTTTTATTTCAATGGTGTAAAATTTACATTCACTCAATTAGAGCCACTTAGAGGATTTTTTTTTTTTTTTTCTCAATGTAAAATTATACTCTGTTGCAATTATACAGCATGTTACATCGGGTTCATTTATTCCATGGTGTAATATTTGTTTTCACTCAAGTAGAGCCACTGACAGGATTTTTTTTTTTTTTTTTCTCCATGTGAATTCATACTCCTTCGCAATTATATAGCATGTTATATTGAATAGTTGAGCACATCATGTAGTATGTTGGGCTGGAGCTATAAAAATTATTAACCAATTAGAGCCACAGAGAGGGCATAGAGGACAAAATACGTTAATTTCACGCTGCTTGGTTCTAAGGATTTGTCATATACATTAGGATGCTAGTTTTTTCTTCTCTGGTGATATTAACTCTGTGGGTGACATGGTACATGTAAATTGGATACATTCATTTAATGATCCTCATCGGCTAAAGGATGCTTCCACATACGTACAATTGTACAAGGCAAATATTGAGCTATCACCACAGGTAGATAGTCTGCACTCTGCAGTGGTGCTCGCTTGCATATCTCTCAAGTGAAATATTGTGCATCCATCCGTTGGAACAATATACTTCAACCAACCCTGACCCTCAAAGAAGTTTCTCTTTTATTAGGGTGGTAGGTATAATGAAAAGAAAAATGTTTTGGAGTGTAAAACTATAATCTCATTTATTAGGGAGTTGCAACACTATAAGATCATCGCTTAAATGACCAAAACACATCTTGGCACCTAGATGTGTCCAATGCGCTTCTTGATCTATTTTATATACAAAGTTTGGTTATCTTGGCATGTATATTTTTACATATAAGTAATAATTGAGAGTGAGAGCGATATGAAACACCTTTAATCAAAGGGATCAATTCGTGGATCATGTTCACTTGCCATTGCCATTCCAGTGCAAAGACATGTTGGACACATCACCTGTAAAATATAGAAAGTGGCATGAAAATTGAATATTAAAAATTGTGAAATTGTATTTACAATTAGGTTCGAGATCATGTTACAATTATCTATTTTATTTGATAGGTTAATGACCTTTTTACCCTTAGTAATCTAACTGTTTATCACTAATTGTTGGGGATCTGAGTGTAATCCTTTGATGCTTTTTTCTTGAGATATATTTGTATTTACAATTATCTATTTTATTCGATAGGTTAATGACCTTTTTACCATTAGTCCTTAAAATCAACAGTTAAGTCTAACTGTTGACCACTAACTGTAGGGGGTCTGAGTGTGTAATTAAGGTAATTTGTTGCATATTTTTCCGTATCAGGGTAAGTTTATACAATTTACCCTTCCTATTAAAATGATACATATCATTGGATGTCTAACCTTTCCTGATCCTGAACAGTTTGAACATCTTTCCGTTCTTGGAGCTGATAAAGGTTGGTCTCCACTATTGACCGTTGAGACTTCAGTAAGGACAAGTGCTCCTGTACTCGAGCATCGAGCACAAGCAAGGTATCCTGCATATATTAGGTCAAATGTTAATCAGATACATCAAGTACCATTTCCTACTCTACACAACAAAAATGATATATACATCGAGATAACTGTTGAACCATTCCAAGAAATCTAGAAAAGATGAACATGGAATTTAACACAGTTATGATTAAATTTAATTTGATCAATGGTCTACAGAAATGGTGAACGTGGACAAGGCTCAAGCTTAACTTTCTAAGTATATTTGACCAGGTATAAAAGTTTAACAATTCTCATGTTCATCCCACAGTCACCATATGGCTGTCTCAGAAATAGACATTAAAGACCTAGAGAGATGAGGATGATAAAACTCAGAAAATGCTGGATAGATTCAAGAATATACCTGTTCCAAGGCAATATTTGCATCTTTTATGCTCCTGCTGTTTCACATTGTTAACTTCAACTACCATCAAGGCTGAAATCACCCCAACTGCTCCTCCAGAGAATGATGCAACTATAGGATCAACGTCACTGCACATTGCAAAGTGCAGAAAGTTGCAGCAAATCAAAGTCAAAACTATAGAAAGTGATTAGATATCAATAACAAGCAAAATAAGATCCACACCTCAATTGCATTGGCAGATGCACACTACGAATAAAATCTTCATATGATGTGCCCCCTATTCCCAACTTGAGCTCCAGCTGAGATGCAAAGCATTAAAAGAACAAAAAAGAGATTAGAGAAGGATCATGCAAATCAAACTGATGTTATACACAGTTCTTTAATTGCATGCTAATCACCATATGCTCACTGAATTATGTGCATGTTCTCTTCACAAATAGCCATATAATGACTTTCAAATCAACCCAAAAATTTAGCTACATCTTGTCTTTTTGTTCGCTAACAAACATTTCTCTGGACTCTTGTTAAGAAATAATTTATAAATTATATTTCTAGTACATAAAATTAGACAAATTGAGAGGAATAGGGGGAGAAAGAGTCAATGAAGTATGCTTGAATTGAAAGGTAATTTGATTATCATAGGTTAACTTGATCATGATAGTTAAAGGCATAAATAACTTACCGTAGGTGCTAGAAGACCACCAAAAATAATAATCCCAGCAATAAGAGAAAAACAAGAAGCATAATAAACCTTCAGATTTGCTGATGTCTGCAAGCATAATAAATCACCATATGACCAACATTTCAAGGAGAACAAAAGAAGGAAGGGAAAGATCTACATATGATATGTAAGATTGAATATAAATGTAAGACAGAAATAAAAAGGTTAAGTCTAAAGTGAGTTACTGATACAAGTAGTCACAGTAAGAAAACTAGTGTTGCAAAAAGAAATCTTACCAGCGGAGGCAAAAATGGGATGAATGATGGAAAATTAGGGAGTTCATTTTCTTGCTCCTCTTTAAAAATACCAAGTTCAGCATTTTTAATTCTCTGTTGAATCCTCAGCCTGCGTACCTAAATGCATTTCATAGTATAGAAATGAGGTTTAGGCCAATGTCGTAAAAATGTAACCTAGCAGTAAATCTTGATGCAATATACCAATAATTATAGTTTCTGAATATATTGTGAGGGTGGAGTCCTGAAAGGAGCATGTAAACTGTCGCCAAAGAAGATAACAACAACACATGCTAATGCAAATTTATAAACCTAGAAACGTTTACCACACAAAACCATAATAGGAAGTCAAATTATAGATGAGGATCATAATTCAAATCTAAACACAGTTAGTAAACATTATATGTGTGATCAATTGCTCCTGAATAGAAAAGAAAGGGATAAAAGCAATTATTCAGTCTTACCTTGTTTCTCATTAACAACCATGAATGTAGAATTTACCAACATGCACAAGGCTTGGATCCAAAACAAAATGGTATTTCTATATGATAGAATGGAGGGGTCAATCTATTAAATATTTAGAGATTAAATTAGAATCTGTTTTCTTAGTCAGATATTGTACAAGATCCTACAAATATTTACTTCCTATCATATCAGCTGTACAGGAAAGTGAATACCAGCATCTGACCATCAGTTTTAGTTTAGTCATTACTCATATAGGTCAACTTCTGTATAGTAAAACAGGAATAATAGCTATAAAAAAATGAAGCAAAAAAGTCAAACAAGGTATTTGATACGGTGCTTTAATTCTCTATGAACTCAAAAACTTTAAAACAAGATTTTGCATTTACATTAAAGTCAGCTTGGCTATTTCATTTATGCAATCTGGAAGTACAGTGTTCCTTATTCTCACCTCTTCCATATGCAGGAATATTTTATTCCGACGACTTAGAATATTGTCTTGAATTTCTTGTAGTTCCATCTTGACAAAATCCTGCACTGTTTCTGGCCCTTCTATGATACAAAATCTGCATTGAAAATCAAAAGACATGTACAGAACAAACTATTTATGGAATCTCTTGTCACCATACCTTAGTTAACAAGAAAAGTTATGATTATGCCATACACAAGAAAGTAAAAAATGGTTATCATTGAGTTACGATAATTTAATTAAACCTTTCTTTAAAAGGTTGTTATCTTTCTTCCTCAGTATATCTCTTCCTTTCTAATTTTTTTTGACAGTATTCTAATTTTAACTCTGAATAGAAATCTTTACTGAGAAAAAAAAAGATTGTTACATTTGAAGTTCAAGAATTTACTTGAGAAACAGCTCTGCCTCTCAACCACATATTCAAGTGTATTTGATTGATTTTCTAACAGAACTCCATCCATCACACAAGTATTAGCGATAACTATGACTGATTTTTCCTAATTTTACTTCACTAACAAATTTTTTGGGTCTAATACCATATTTGACATCTCAACAAGAAAATAACATTTACAATTCCAAAGAGAGATTTGAAAAGCTACACATATCATGTATATATGCCTCCAGCTACAAATTTCAGGACATAGTAATCGACACGAATCATAAACATGGAAGTTCCATGTACAAATATACAGAGCGAGAGAGTAGTAGAGTGAGTACCCAGAGGTGTTTACATCGGCGGACGCAGAATTATTCGGCGGAGCAAAAGAGGAAGAATCCTCTTCGGACGCCATACATCGCCAGTGATTGGAGTTAAATCTTGGCCTGACATGTGTAAATCTGGAATTGATCCGGCGACGATCGTACGGAAAAAACGGTTTCACCGGATACGAAACCGCCAAAACTCTGCCGAAACTGAACATGGCCAAAATCTCCCTCTCAATTTCTTAGAGTTCAAAGTATCTGCGAAGAGTAGAGTCGGCGAATAGAGGAGAGAGTGGAGACAAAGGAGAGCATAGGAGCATCGTAGTGGAAATGTTGAAGAGTATGAAGAATTGGGATTTTTTTATTTATTAAATTATGGTGGGAAAATGAGTGCTGGGAGGAGTTGGCTACGTGGAACGAAAATGTTGGTCATTTTTTTTTTGAGTGGAGCTTCTTTGCTCAATTAATTAGTGGGATCCAACGGAAATTTCAACGGTACCACCCTATTATTATTATTTTTTTGGATAAACAAAAGTGTTGCTTTCACTTTGATAATTTTTGTTTTTTTACTGCTTTTAACGTTTTGTTGCTGTTTTTTTTTTTTTTTTTTGGGAAAAAACTTGGTTACTGTTATACGAGCTTAGTAAGTAGCAGGGTACTTAAAATCGATAGATATACCGAAATATCCACCGATATATCTGTATTTTGAAGGGACCGACATCGAAACAGGCAAATATCTAATATCCTACAGAATATCCGGCCGATTTCGAAATATCTGTAAATATCTCCCGATATTCCCGAAATATCCCGAAATTCCCGAAATTTCATGAATTTTACCCCGAAAGTCCATGGATATTTTGCATAATATTAAAATAATTTTTTTAATCCTAAACAATTAAATTATTGTTAAAATAATTAAAAATAAAAATTATTTTAGAAGAAGCATTAACAAATTTATAAAAAAATTTAACATAATAGTCAATAGTAAAATTATTGAGGACTTGAAGTAAAATTGGATAAAAAAACCAAAGAGTTGACGTGTAAAATATGTAAAATTTTGTGAAAGCAATCTGAAAAAAAAAATTTGTTTGTGACTCAAATGTGTAAAACTAATTCCAAATAGTATTAAATATGTACCGATCAATTTATAAATATGTAGAATTGATTTTTTTGTAACTTTGTACCGACATTCCAAATAAAAGAATCTTAAAATTATTTGTGCAAAACGTGTAAAAACCCACATTTGTTTCTTTTGAGTAGAGAATCTAAAGAAACTCAATTATTTTTATCAAAAAATAAAATAAAAAATAAATAAGAACACAATTATTTGGTATGGCCCGTACGGTAGAGAATCATAAGGATAGAATTTTACCAA
Organism: Acer yangbiense; assembly: GCA_008009225.1. Lineage (NCBI taxonomy): Eukaryota > Viridiplantae > Streptophyta > Magnoliopsida > Sapindales > Sapindaceae > Acer > Acer yangbiense. The sequence continues at coordinate 32,452,597 of CM017769.1, read as the reverse complement.
ATAGTATGGCAGAGAATAATAATGCATGCCTATGCCAAATAGTATGGCAGAGAATATTAATAATGAATGCCTATGTCAAATAGTATGGCTATGCCAAATAGAAACAAAATGAATGCATATGCATCATGTATTTATTCGTTGCAGCGAATATAAATGAATGCAACAACGAAAATCTCCTTCATTCATTCATTCATCTAATTGTTCACTTCATCTATAAAATAATCTCCACTCTTCTCTTTCAAGTTTTCATCATACACAACAGACGACTACACTTGAGTACTTGACATAGCAAATTTTACATTACAAGTTTATCTCAAATTCTCAATATCTTCAATTCTTCATCAAATAATCAGGTACGTAAATGTTTACTTTGATAAAATTTTTTTTTTATAAAAACAATAATGATATTATAATTGTAATATTGTATGCAAATTTTAGATGTTGTGTGGTATTATTTCAAATACTCATTAGAATTTTCATATTTATAAATTGATTGGTACAAAATTTAATTTTGTTTTGATAGGGAATTATATTGCATAAGATGTCAAGCACTAAAAGTGATCCAGCATGGGAGTATTGCAGAACAATACCGAATAATAAAAATGGTACTATATGCACATTTTGCGGTCACACAATGCAAAGTGGAGGAATTACCCGATTTAAATTTCATTTAACTGGTAATGAGTTGTATAAAAATGTAAAAGTATGCTCAAAGGTGCCACCGGAAGTTAAATTTCAAATATCTCAATTGCAACAAAATAAAGAAATAACAAAAAAAAAAGCTGCAAGGGAGATTGAACAAATTCAACAAGAATTGAGGGGAAATTTCCGTCATACAGAAGAGGAAGAAGATATCTATCATTATCCTGAAGGTATGCTTCCTGATGAACGAGAGGATTATCGTTTGGCAGTAGATGCATCCAAAGCATCTGAATGGCAAAAAGAACAAGAAGCAAGATTCTTTGGAGGGAGGTCAAAGAGAGGAGAGGGTTCAGGTGCCGGTGGTAGTAGTCAACCACCACAACAAGTACGTCGCACTCAAAGTGGGCGAGAGCCGCATTATAAACTTCCTGTTGCACCTTGAATGTACAAATCATCAGGTGCAAAGCAAAAGATTATTAAAGATATGTTCAAGGGGGGTAGCATTAGAGAAAAAATGGGGAGGCTAGTATCGAAGTTTTTTTTTTATGATAATGTGCCCCCACATAAAGCCGACTCTCATCATTTTAAGAATATGATTATTGGTGCTCAAGAATCAGGTATTATTTTTTCTTAAATAATAATGTTTTTGAAATTTTGATTTGTTTTTATTTTTTATTTCACAATTAAATTTAACATGCATGTGAATATAGGTGTTGGAGTTCAACCACCATCAGCATATGAAATTAGGCATAAGTACTTAGACATCGAGTACAAGGAAATAAAAGAGTATGTTGATAGCTTCAAAATTAAATGGGAGAAATATGGCTGCACCATAATGTGGACCGACAAGATTGTCGATAATTAATTTTATGGTGTATTGTAAGGGTCACACAATTTTCCTAAAATCTGTTGATGCATCCAACAAAATTAAAGATCATCAGTATATTTATGGATTGCTCAAAGATGTGGTGAAAGAGGTCGGTGAGAAGAACGTTGTGCAAATTGTCACAGACAATGGCTCTGCATTTGTGAAAGCAGGTAAGAAATTGATGAAAAAATATTCCTTATTTTGGACTCCTTGTGCAGCACATTGTATAGATTTGATTTTTGAGGATATTGGAAAGAAGAACATTGTTGCAAGTGTCATTCATGATGCTAGAGCTGTGACAAACTTTATATATAATCATGGATGGTTACTATCGCAAATGAGGGAGGTTTGTAAAGGGGAGATAGTGCGGCCTGGTGCAACTCGATTTGCGACCAATCATATTGCCCTTGATAGTCTTTTGAAAAAAAAGACAAATTTGAAACAATTATTTACCAGTGATGCATGGGCTGCAAATCGGTTGAGTCGAACAGTAAATGGAAAAAGAATAGAACGGCGCATTTTAGATGTAGAGTTTTGGGATAATGTGGCTTCTGTAGTCAAAATATATGAGCCACTGTACCAAGTTCTGAGATTGGTTGATACAGAAGTTGTACCCACTATGCCTATCGTGTATGAGTTAATGCGTGTGATGAAAGATACAGTAAAACAACAAAGAGGGAGTAAATGGGTTCTAAACATTATACAAGACTGATGGGATAAAATGCTCAATCACCCACTACATGCTGCAGGTAAATTCTATTTTGGATTGTTTGTCATTCATAATTAAAATTTAGTATAGTATTTATACAAAAATTATTCATTTTTTTTTTATATTATAGCTTACTATTTGAACCCAAATTACCAATATAGAGACAATATTGGGGATAATTCGGATCTTCTGAAAGCCGTACATAATGTCTATGCGCAATTAGACACGGAAGCTGCAGGAATTGCTAATTTTGGAAATGAGGTAAAAAGTTACAATTTACAACCAATTTTATAATTCCAATATTATAAATTCTTTGCATGTGAGTATTGTGTCATATTAATATATATTATACACATTGATCTCATGAATGTAGCTCACATACTTTAAGGACGGAAGGAAAAGTTTTGGTGAACGAGCAGCCATTGCAGCTAGAAGCAAAATGCAACCAGAAGCAAAATGCAACCAGGTATATAACTTTTATTACAAAAATTTACATATTAATAATAAATAATAATATCATTGAAATAATATTCATACTTATAATACTTGATAATTTTTATTACAGCTGATTGGTGGGTAATGTATGGAAACTGTGCTCCATCATTGAGTGCAATAGCAGTTCGCATACTATCACAAACATCATCATCTTCTGCATGTGAAAGAAATTGGTCAACATTTGCTTTAATCCACACAAAACAAAGGAACCGTCTTGCATATTTTAAGCTTGAACAACTTGTTTATTGTTATTATAATATGAAGTTGAAACTTAGGGATATGGCAGCTGAAAAAGATAAAGTAAATGAAACTAATTTTATGGATCTACTTCAAGTAGCTGCTGAAGCAGGAGACGATAATGAGAATCCTATTTTTAATTGGGTTAGACCTGCCTCAGCTCCTTGGATGATGACGAGGGAAATCCTGATTCACATATTGCTTCTCATGCTCAAGACATGGGAATAAATGTTGAACAAGTGATTAGAGAAGAAGTTGGTGTAGATCGTGGAGTTATTGTTACCAGCTCTTCCGATGACCAACATACCTTTGATATAAATAGTGAAGGAAAAGATGATGGAGATGATGGGGATGGTGGGGATGAGGCAAGAGGTTGGGATTCTGGTGCAGGAGGTTGGAATGCTGGTGCAGCAAGTTGGGATGTTCGTGCTGGAGGTTGGGATGCTGGTGCAACAGGTTGGAATGCTAGTGCGGCAGGTTGGGATGCTCATACAGGTAATTTTGATCATAATCGTGGTAGACAACATGGAGGAACAATTCAAAATGACAAAGATTCTTTGAATATGACTCTCTCCTCAATGAGTATAGACACTGAAAATAGTTCTTTGGGTGATTCACAGACAGTGTCAAGTTCTCATGTGCCATATTATGGTAGTTATGGTGGTTGCAATATATTTGATTATCCTTCACCACAAATGTCATATGCAATACCTATGCATGCAGATTAACAATATCCACCAAGTTGGGTAAATCCAAACTATCCAATTCATGGATCGGTTGGAAGAGATCAAGCAACATATGTGTGGCATATTAATAACTACATTGAAAACTATGCAAGCACGTTTTCTTGGGAAAATTATTGTTTGAATCAAGATAAAAATGTATCTTATGTATTTGAACCAGCAAGGAATTCATTTTGGTTTTAAATTTCAGACATGCAATGTATTATTATGTATGAATTAGGATTTATGATAGAATCTGAAAGTGTTGAACTATTACTATATATATATATATATATATATATACATAATGATAATTTTGTTTATTAAATATTTAATCTCTTTATATTGTATATAATATTGTAAAAGTGAAACAAAATATTATTCTATTAAATACTCAATTTTAAAAATTATATACAGACTCTATCTATGTTATAATTTATAATAAACTCATAACTATGCTAATTTATCATTGAAATATGATTAATATGATGTATAATTACTTGTTTAAACTTGTCCTAAAATTTCACAAAAAAAATATAACTTTAAATGTAAATATCCATCATTTTTTTAATTTTTGACAAAATATCCACCGATATCGATAATATCCTCGAAATATCCGTAAATTTAGAAGCCCGACATTGATGCCGATACCGATATTACGTTCCTTGGTAAGTAGTAACTGCCATAACTATTTTTTGGGAAATTATTAAAATCTCCCTATAATTTTGTTATTCTTCAAACTTTGCCCTCTAAGGGTCCCTTTGCGCCTGAGAATTCCCAAGAAAAATATTAATTTATTATTATATGTTATATGATATGAGACCAAGAGGAAGAAATGGCAAGATACATTTTGCATATAAATGAAGGAAATGGAAATAAAATAAGGATTTGGAAAACAATACGGGGATTTTCTACAATGATATTGTATACCAATTGAAAGATATGTAGCGCAACTTGGTAGCGCGTTTGTTTTGGGTACAAAATGTCATGGGTTCAAATCGTGTCATACCTACCTATTATTGCTCCTCGAAGCAGTAACCAGAGATACATTTTAGAGCGATTCAATTTGGACATACATAATACATAATTTTCAATTTTATGATAGTATATATATGCAAGAAGTATTTATTGGGTTGAAGTTTTTTTGGGGGTTCTATACTATACTATATATATATATATATATATAGAATCCCCTTCTTTACAGTCTTTTCCGTTGTAGTAAGAAAGCGCTCTTAGTTTAGTTCGGTAGAACGTGGGTCTCCAAAACCCAATGTCGTAGGTTCAAATCCTACAGAGCGTGATTATGCTCTTGTCTTGTTAGATCGAAAATTCCACTGAACTGGAATACAAAAATCTGAATTTGACCTTTGACAAAGGAAAGGAGGAGGTCAGTTAAAAAAAGAGATGTGAATTAATATTAATCAAAGGTCCAACTGATCACCATGCCTGTATTGTAAATATGCGGTTACGAATAATATAGCCAAAGTAATAGGAATTAAACCTAAGACAATTCCAAATAGAAAAACTTCAATCATTTCAGGATAGATATTACCAATTAGTGGGAAAACGAGTGCTGCGAGGAGTTGGCTACGTGGAATGGAAGGATATAATGCTTAGGTGCTGACCGGTCAGCACCAAAAATACTGATCCATAAAACAATGACCCGTCAATTGAAGTGTAACATGTGATCTTTTTTCTTTTACTTTTTTACATGTATCTCATTGCATTCTTCATAATTGAGCCACGTGCTACACTTTAATTGACGAGTCAGTATTTTGGGTGCTGAATGGTCATCACCCAAGCATTATTCAGAACGTAATTGTTGGTGGGTTTTTTTTATTTATTGGAGCTTCTTTGCTCTAATTAATTAGTGGGATCCAACGGAAATTTCAATGTACATGGGTCAGCATCCAAGCATTATCCGGAACGAAATTGTTGGTGGTTTTTTTTAAGTGGAGCTTCTTTGCTCTAATTAATTAGTGGGATCCAACGGAAATTTCAATGGTACGCGGGTTAGCACCCAAGCATTATCTGGAACGAAATTGTTAGTGGTTTTTTTTAGTGGAGCTTCTTTGCTCTAATTAATTAGTGGGATCCAACGGAAATTTCAATGGTACGCTATTATTATTATTATTTTTGGATAATTTTTTTGGAAACACAATAATGTGTGAGACTTATTGGACCAAAATAAAATTTTCCAATTTTTTTTCTCATCTTCTTCTTTATCGGCCTCTAATGGAGGTCGAACAGACCTCTAATGGAGTTCAATTTCGATCCCCATCGAAGGTCGATTTCGACCTCTAATGGAGATCTGTTTCAACCTCCAAAGCCGATGAAGAAGATGAAAAAAATAAATTGAAAAGTAAATAAAAATAGGGGTGAATTCATAAAGAGTCAAAAAAATTATTGGTTTATTGTTTTTAGCCACAAATTTATATTTTATTGTTTTCATCATTTTTGACCACTTTTGGACAAAATTACCCTTAAATTTTACTTCACCTGACATGTAACTTGGTTACATGCCATTTGATTTCAAGTTACATGCGAGTTGATTTTTCAAGTTACATGTTAGTTAAGTTTTAAATTACATGACAATTGACTTTCAACTTACATGTCAATGATTTTCAAGTTACATGCCAGTTGATTTCCAAATTTTTGGGTGGGTGAAGTAAAGGTAAAATGGAGGGCAATCTTGTCTGTTCAAGACTAAAGGTGATAAGTATAATAAAATATAAATTGAAGGTTAAAAACAATAAGCTAATAACTTTTTTGGTTACTTCTTGCAATTTCCTCTAAAAAATATATGTAAAGTAAGGACATTTTTAGAAGTTCACTTACTTTGGTGTCTTTAAAATTTAAGTTATTACTCCAAGGCTGAGTTATTACCCTGAGTTCGTTACTCTAAGGCTCCCCAATTTGATTATTATTCAGTTTTGTTTGGATTGGCTGGGTATTGTTTCGGCTACTAATGGTAAACAGGGTTCCCTCCTCTCGATTTCTTGGATCCCTCCCCTTGAAGGATGGGTGAAGCTTAATGTGGATAACAGCTGCGACAAAAGTTTGGGTGTGATTATGTTTGGTGGGGTTTTGAGGGACTATTTGAAGAATTGGTTGACTGAGTTCGTGTTAAATAAGGGAAGAGGGAATGTGTTGGAAGTTGAATTGTGGGGTTTATTTGAGGGTCTCATGTTGGCTTGGAGTTCTGGTTTTCGGAATGTTCTTGTGGAGACTGATTCTTTGTATAGGTGCAGTTGCTTGCCAAAGATATTCCTGTTTGTTTAGCATTGCTAGTGGATGCTCGGCTCTTATCAACTTGGATTGGCATTGTTTGGTTTCTCATGTGTACAGGGAAGGGAACAAAGTGGCTGATGGTTTGGCTCGCTTGGGGCATGGTATGGAGCCTGGTCTCCAAATTATGCATTATGCCCTCTATACTTTTTTTTTTCACCACTAAACCCTCTGAACTCTCACAAATTGGCAAATGACGATTGTAGATGCCCCCTCACAAGGGGTAAAAAACCCAAATGTTTGCCAAAAAACGAGAGTTCAGGGGTTTACTGGCGGAAAATAAAAGTATAGGGGGCATAGTGTATATTTTGGAATAGTTTATGGGGCATCAGAGCTAATTAGCCTAAAATCTAAAAACAATCTGATCGATTTATTGAATACTGCCAACCTGTTTAGGAGTTGCCAGTTTGCCACTGCTGAACCCATTGAATTCTCAATCCTTAACTTCAAGAAGTGCTATTGGGAAAGTAAAGCAATGAAAATAAATATAACTTTGTACTTGGTCAGCACAGTATTGCCTTTGTACTATTGGATGAAATGTTTGTATGTGCCTAAATTTGACATGATAAAAGTCTCTCAACCAAAGGTCATATTCAGCTGTAGAACTGTAGACATCATACTACAGAAAATATGTGTTCCTCTGCCACAGTTTACTAGGATATCGAATTCCAAAAGAGAGATAAAAGCAAAAAATGGAAGCTCCAAGCTGGGCATATTTTCCTCGAAAAATGACATGAGGAAATTGCCTCTCTTTGGTTCTCTAACAAGAGCACAACCTAAGATGCGTTGGGTAAACATTAGGCTAGCGCTTGGAGCAGTGACTTATAGGTTTAAAAGATTTCCATATACTAAGTATCCCTACTTAAAAACAATTAAAATAACTGTCTAAACAAAACCTGAAATAAAAATAAATAAATAAATAAAGGAAATTTGTTCCCAATTTTCAGTATAGTATTTAGATGTTGAAAAGCCAAACCTGCTTCTCTCGTATCAAATGAGCACGCTTATCAGCAGGAATTTGTTCCCATCTCCAAACCTATAAAACGGAAATCCATATTCAAAAAGATCTAGCATGTGTTTTCATGAGTTAATACATATAGGTAACTATTAAATTAAATCCATAGCAAAAAAATTGTTAGAGTCGTGATTTTCTTTTTTTCATTATTTTTTCTCATATAATGCATAGAGTTAACAATTCCAATTATATGCATTTAAAAATTATCAAGTTACATCCAGATTCTTACAAAATACAAACCTTGAATTTTCAACTATTAGATGCATTTGACGACTAAGATTTGATTTACTTTTTCTAGATTTTTGTTAAAATCCAAATGTCACATGTGGTTCTTTTACTCTTAGTTGCATACCATGACTAAGAAGAAACTAGAAACCAATATATTCAAAGTTTCAAAATAATTATAATTAAATTAGCTAACATATTCTGCATAATGCTGTGCTTCACAGCAGCCCAAACAAGACTTCAGTGCAAGCAAAACAGCCCAAACAAGACTTGAGCACAAATGAGATACAAACACAATTCGTAGAAACCATCACTGACATTAAAAATGTAAACCCAAAAACTTACTTTCTTTTCATTTCCTCAGCTTTCCCAGCAACCAAACAGAACTCAATCAAGGAAAAAAAGCTAAAAGTCTTAGTTTTGACAGAAGTCTAACAAACTAAAAAGCACAAAACACTATATCAAACCCTGATGAATGAAAACCCCAAATATCAAATCTCAAATCTTCACTTAAATGTTCAAAGTTGATCAAAGTTCACTTATATGGGGGTTTCCTGTTATTAACCTGTGCAAAAAAAAAAAAAAAAAAAAAAAAAAACCAAATTAATGAAACCATTTATTAAAGACAAAGAGAGAATTATTTCAGCCTTTCACACAATGAGAAAACATTCCACATGCAGACCATCTGCATCCATACCTTCCACAGGAGTAACTTATCATTAATTAATTTCATTTTCTCACTTACTAACTTAAGATTTTATCTTTTACTAAATTTCATAAGATAAAAATTAAGATCATTATAATTTCAAATCACACAAAATTCTTACACAAGTAAATGTAATGGCAAATTTTATATCAAGAACCTCAAAAAGGAAGCTAAGACTGTATTACAGAGCATTTGAATATGTAAATGAAACAAAAATCTTGTTTTGGGAGGCACATTTTGCTTCCTTTCTCCTGATACTCTTGTCTCCCCACCTAAAGCACATTTGGCCAACAAATGTTATGGTTCTATTTATTAGTTTTCTTCTATCCTGTCGATTGTAGCTCCAACGCCACTTTTTACTTCCCCTTCTTGATTTGAATGAGGATAAGCAGAGCCATATTCCCCTTGTTTGCCTTTTCTAGAGCTTCAAGTGGAGCCAACCTAACAAGAAATGCACTTTTTATATTTCAAGTTTACCGTTTCATATCAAATATATATGAACATATTATAACAATCAAATGTAAACCAAACTCTGATATGCTTGGGATTCCATCTCAAGCCCTCTTCTATGCTGTATTATAACAAGAGACATGACTTCTCATTAGTCTTGGTATCATGTTTCAATTATCGAGATAGAGGCACCTCAAATCAAACCTAAACCGTTTAAGTTAAATATCGAGTTCAACAACTTTCTACAAAGTTTAGTACACAGAGAGCTCCAAGGTTATGATAATGCATCATCTAGAAAGATGCAAAACACATACAGGAAGTAGACACCCACTGCCGAAGATTTTTACCAATTTAAATGAAAAAAAGTGTACTTTAGTTCAACAGCTGCAAAACAAACAATCATATGCCAAAAGTCTCCAAGCAGCAAAACATGAAATTGTATGACTTACAAGGACACTGAATATAAAAGTTGTTGATAGCAGCTCAAGACCTCTATCTGATATCACCTGAAAAATTAGTCACAATATAAGAACAAGCACGCACATTGGCAAAATGCAAGCACCCATAATAAACTAATTTCAATAATCAAAGATCTAATTAATGCTCCCTTCAATTTTCCGCTATGCATTTTCAGTTTAAGTAAATATCCAAATCTATCTTATACCAAATTAAAACAATAAAAAAAAAAGGAAAAAAATATAGAGTCTGAAGCTTCTGAGAGGAGTGACCTATAAACAATCCCACCCTTAGTCATTTTCAAACATGTGACCCACCGCCAAACTCAAACCTGCACTCCTGCACCTGCCAGTTCAAGACTTCACCATTTTATAAGACAATTTGCCCATTTGAAGTTTAAAAACTATTCATTGAATAACATACAATATTTAAAAATCAGGCATGACATTGGATTATCTTCAGTACAATCTTGATTTTATTCAAATATTTGCCAGCATATGACAAATTCCAGCAAACTAAGAATCAGCAAAAGCAAGAACTACTAATCATAAATAAAATAAAGAAATGCAGTGTAATTAACAAGACACAAGTAATGATAGATTAGATAGCAAGTACATACAGTAGGCGATATGAAATTCATCCAAGCTCCAACTCCAAGAAGCCCAACCAACAATAAAAGTGACAACAAACCTAATTAAAAACAACAAACCATTATAAACCTCATAAAAATTACAAAACATAACCCACCAAACACAGATTTTTGAAAAATTCAAAATCTACACAGCTAAGAATAGAACTACTTTACCGGGTAAGACAGACCCAAAAATTGCCAAATAGGTAAAAAATGTAACCAATATCGCAACTAGTGGTGGCACGGTTCCGGTTCCGGTTCGGAACCGGCGGTTCCGGTTCCAAGGTTTAGTGGAACCGGCGGTTTTGAACCGGATTTTTTTTTTTTTAATTTATTTTTTTTTTAATTTTTTTTTATAACAAACAAAAAAAAAAATTCTAAGTTCTAACTTGTAACTTATAAGTTGTAGATTGTAATTGAATAAAATAAAATATATAAATGACAAATTACAAAATAAAATTCATTGGGTTCATAAGTTCATTGGATGTTGGAAGTTAGATCATCGTCATCCGAGTATCCAACCGAAAATAAAATAAACAAATTACAAATTACAAAATTAAATTAAAATAAAAGTAAACAAAATTACAATTTACATTTCATTGGGTATTTGGAAATTGAGTCACCCGAATTTCAAAAATAACATAAAATAAATAAATGACAAATTACAAAATTAAATTAAAATAAAATAAAACTAAAAAAAATGTAAAGTTATTAGCCTTGCACTTAATTTTTACCACAATTAAGTTGCCTACGTATCCTCTTAGGGGGGTTTAGAGGAATCAAATGCCACGTAGTTCTCATACCTTTTATTACAGATTTACAGATTTACGGTTCCGGTGCTCAGCTTACTCCAGAGCCTTCGCCCGCTTCGGGTTCGTCGCTGTTAAAGAAATCATATGTCGGTTCTTGTTGGATTTCTTGTTGTCTGTATTCCGCTTTCGTCCAGTCGTCAACACAAACCTGTATCTGTAGTGCTTTTGGAGTCAAGCACGAACGTTTTTCATCCAAAATATTGCCCCCGGCGCTGAACTCTTGTTCCACCGCCACAGTAGAAACCGCTGTTGAAAAAATATTTTTGGCTATCATAGCCAAAATTGGATAGTACTTCGTAGCATCATTCCAATATTTTAAGAGGTCAAATTCTTCAGGAAAATCACAAGAAGAAGCTAGATAAGATTCAAGCTCGGCATGCGAATCGGAGCTTGATGAAGAACATCTTGGTTTTTTTTTTTTTTTTGAGAACATACTATACCCTAAATTCATAAATCCAGAGGAGGAGGATGGAGGCTGAGATGCAGTTTTTGTTCGTGCAACATCTACGTTCGGAGTACCGGATCCATAAAATGTAACATATTCATCATATAAATCATACAATAATTTCTTAACTCTACCACAACATGCTTCAATATCATATTCAATATTTAAACCTTCTTTGCCATAATAACCATCTAGATAATAAGACAAAGATTGTAATTTGTGTCGTGGATCAAAAACCATACCAATCAAATAAATATTTGGAAATTCCGTATAATAATTTAACCATTTTTGCTTCATAGAACTAACGGCTTCCTTTATTGTTTGGTCAGATTCACAATAAAAAAATGCACCAGCAATATTAATACTCTCAATAACAAATAAATGTGTTGTAGGAAAATAAATTTTAGAAAAATTTTGTGTAGCATTATAAAAAACTCTTAACAAATTGAAAACATTGTAATAAGCATCCCAATGAGATTCAAAAAGTTGAATGTTAGGAACATGAAATTGAATAAAAGAAACTAATAAATCCCTATACTCATAACTTTGAGCAAGCAATTTATAAGTAGAATTCCAACGTGTTGGAACATCACGAGCAAATTTAATGGCACGTCTACCATTTTGTTTACAATATCTTGCCCATGCTTTCATTGTAGAAGGATTTCTCCATAAAAACATTAGGGTTTTTTTAATAGGTTCAATAAAACATTGAAGAGTTTCTAATCCTTTTTTAACACATATATTTAAAACATGGCATGCACATCTTTGATGAAAAAATGTACCACCAAGAAAGGGTTTGCATAAATCAATTAAAAGTGGAATAGCAGCGGTATTGGCAGAAGCATTATTAAAACCAATTGCAAAAATTTTGTTTTCAATACTATACTCTGAAAAAATAATTCTAAGCTGTCTAAAAATATTTTGAGCATTGTGTGAATCATCAAAAACTCTAAAAGCAAGAATTCTTTTTTGGATTGTCCATGCATTATCCATAAAATGGCAAGTGACACCCAAGTATGAATGCGTTTGCCAATGGTCAGTCCATATGTCGGCACATACGGTAACACGACCATTATATTTTTCAAAAAAAATTTCTAACTTTTTTTTGTCTCTCACATAAATCTTTTCAAGTGTTTGTGTGAGCGTGGATCTAGGGACACGACATGCAGCAGAGTTTAATGCTCGTCGACAATAGTTAATAAAGCCAACCCTCTCACCAAAACTGAATGATAAATGTTCTACTGCTACCATCCTAGCTATTTCTTCTCTATTTTGTTCATCACTATAACGAAATAATTGTTGGTTAGGAGTAGCGTACCTGGGAATTTGTGTTTGTGACCTCATTCTGACCACTGCGTCTGGATGTTTGACTTCAATATGCTTCCAATAAGTGCCATATCCTCCGGATTTGCTCCATTTATATACTTTGTTGCAGTAATTGCAAGCTGCTGTAAAGCTTCCATCTTCATTCCTAATTTTCTTCATATGTTTGACGAAGAGATCAGATTTGTTCTGCTTCTATATCAGATCTTCCTCCCTTTCTAGATCCACTTCCGGTGTATCAAAACCAAAATCCGGAGGTGTATCAATATCAGGCATATTTTCTGACTGGCTTGTCAAATTGTTGGGGGTGGTTTCATTGGGATCGGGTTCATAAATTGTAAAAGGGGGATCAGGAATATTTAGGCCTAGGTTCAGCATAGGTCCGACGTTGCAGATATTCATGATAGGTGGGGTTGTTATGATCGAGATTATTGATCATAGTACCCTTACCTTTCATTGAAATCGAACGCCTAGGACCGTCACAGCCGTGACCCCTTCCATTTCCACCACTTCCACTTGCCATTTAAAAATAAATTTGGATTCGAAACTTGGAAACTTAGAACTTAGAAGAATAATTGACTAATTGGAAATTAAATAAATTGGAAATAAGATAAATTGCAAATAAAATAAATTGGAAATAAAATTAATTGAAAATAAAATAAATTACAAATAAAATAAATTGGATATAAAATTAATTGAAAATAAAATATATTGGAATTTAGAAATAAAATAAATTGCAAATAAAATAAATTAGATATAAAATTAATTGAAAATAAAATATATTGGGAATAAAATAAATTGCAAATAAAATAAATTGGAAATTGGAAATAAAATTAATTTCAAATAAAATAATTAAAAAATGAAATAAATATTAAAAACCTTGGAAACTTGGAGATTGAGAGACTTATCACTTGAGAGTTGAGAGTTGAGAGAGTGTTGGAGAGAAATTAGAGAGAATTGAGAAGAAATTGGTGTGAGGAAAAATGAAGGGGGGGGGGGGGGGGGGGGGGGGGGGGGGGGGGGGGGGGGGGGGGGGGGGGTATTTATAGAAAAGAAAAAAAAAAAAAAAAAAAAAAAAAAAAAAAAGGGGTAGCCGTTGGACCCCAACGGCCTGCTGACGTCAGCCGACCGTTGGGCTCCAACGGCAGCCCAACAAAAAAAAAAAAAAAAAAAAATTTTTTTTTTTAATTCGTCGAACCGTCGGTTCGAACCGGAACCAGAACCGTCGGTTCCAATCCGGTTCGAACCGGCGGTTCGACCAAACTCTTGAACCGGAACCGGAACCGGAACCGGTCTCCGTCGGTTTAGGTTTCGATTTTTCCGGTTCTGGTTCCGATCGGTTCCGACGGTTCCAACCGGAACCGTGCCAGGTCTAATCGCAACCTGATAAATGAAAAAGGATTCAAGAATGAGCAGAACATGTGGAAATTTGTGCTGACATGAAATTGGATCAAATAGAGTACAGTTCTTATGAAAAAGAAGAAGTACATACAGAGTCTAAAGAAGAGGTTAGAGCATGTAAAAGAATACCCAGATCCATTTTTAGCAGATGTGAACTGATACACTGTCACTGGTCTCTACTTCCTAACAACCCAGACACCACCACTTCGATCTCTAACCTAGAAACCCTAGCCGCCACGAAACCCAAAAAACCCGGTCGCCGTGAAATGTAGAAAACACTGGCCACCGCGAAACCCAGCGCTGATTGGGTTCGATTCTTTCTCTTCTTTCAGACTGGGTTTGATTTGGGTGTTGGTGGTGCTGGGGTTGATTTCGTGGAGAGGTTTTGGGTGTTGTTTCGGTGGTGGGGTTGCTCCGTTGCTGGGTCTTCTCCAGAGAGAGAGAGAGAGAGAGAGAGAGAGAGAGATGGGATTCGGGTGGTGTTTATGTATGTTTGTAATTTTCAGAAATATAAAGGGTAAAATAGTCTTTTTGATGCTTGTCCCATGCCATGGGACAAGTTGTCCGAGGGTCTTAGGTGGGACAGAATTTTGTGATTTTTGTCCCACCTTGTACCGTTTTATCCCATGCTAAAGTCGCGCCAAACGTGGGACAAGAGGAAGTTGTCTCACGTTGTCCTGTCTCGTCCCGTGTACCAAACGCACCCTAAGAGCCAAGTTGTTGTATCAAGGCTACTCGGTCATTAGGTGTAATGCCAGCCTCTATCATCTCATCATACAATCTCAAAGCTTCATTGGATCTACCTTGCTTGGACAAATCCAAAATTATTGTTGTGTAGGTGAAATCATTCGGTATTATACCCCTTTGCTTCATTTCACTAAACAATTTCAATGCCTCATCTAACTTCCCAAATGATAATTCACCATGCTTGAGTGATGCATATGTGTATAAATCTGGTATACTCCCCATTGCTTACATCACACCTCTTAGCTTATGGGCTTTGGTCATATTCCCTTTCTTACAATACTTATCGATCAAAATAGTGTAAGTAACTTTGCCACCTCTCACATCCTTTTTCTCCATCTCTTCAACTAGCCTTTCTGCTTCCTTAAAGTCTCCTTTCTTGCAGGATGCATCAATCAAAAGGTTGTAAGTAACAGTGTCAACTCTCACTCCCCTGGCTTCCATACGACTTTTTAGCTTATAAGCTTGCTCCATCTTTTCTTTCTTACAGTACGCATCAATCAAAGTATTGTAAGTAATAGTGTCAAGTCTCACTCCACCTTTTTCCATCTCTCCAAATAGACGTTTTGCTTCCTCTAATCTAGCATTCTTGCAATAACCATTAATCAAAGTATTGTAAGTAACAATGTTAGGTCTCACTGCACCTTTTTCCATCTCTTCAAAAAGTAGCTTTGCTTCCTCTAATTTCTTTTTCCTGCAATACCCATCGATCAAAATATTGTACGTAAAAATGTCATGTCTTACTCCACCTTCCTCCATCTCTTCAAATAATTGTTTTGCTTCCTCTAAGTTACCTTTCTTGCAATACCCATCTATCAAAGTGTTGTAAATAACAGTGTTGGGTCTCACTCCACCTTTCTCCATCGCTTCAAATAGCCACTTTGCTTCCTTTAAGTTATCTTTCTTACGGTACCCATCAATCAAAATGGTGTAAGTAACAATGTTAGCTCTCACTCCACCTTTCTCCATCGCTTCAAATAGTCGATTTGCTTCCTCTAAGTTTTCTTTCTTAGAGTACCCATCAATCAAGATATTGTAAGCAACAGTGTCTGGTCTAATTCCACCTTTCTCCATCTCCTCAAAAAGATGCATTATCTTCTGTAAATTCCCTTTCTTCGAGTACCCATCAATCAAAGTATTGTAATTAACATTGTCAGGTCTCACTCCACCTTTCTCCATTTCCTGAAACAGTCGGTGTGCTTCGTCTAAGTTTCCTATCTTCGAATTTTTGTTAATCAAATTATTGAAGGTTGCTACATTATAAGTAAACCCTCTTTCAATCATAGCGATCAACCACATTTTTGCTTCGTCATACCATTTCAATTTACACATGCCACTAGCAATTGTATTATAAGTAACCACATTGGCCTCAAATCCTTTATGTTCCATGATAGCTTTCATTTTTATAGCTTCTTCTACCATACCTTTAATGCATAACCCCTTTATGAGGGAATTATAAGCTAAAACATAATGCTCTATTCCTTTAGTGACCATTACTTCCATCAAATCCTTAGCCCTTTCAACCTCTCCTCTTATACACAATCCATTAATCACAATCATCATAGATTTAACTGTAATCTCCACATTGGCCTCAACCAATCTATGAAAGAAACTAAGACAAGTATCCATTTTATCACAACTCCTCAAAGGAAGCAAAAGCACCGTGCAACACCCCTCATGAATCTTGATCTCACTTTTCTCCATATAATCAAAAACCTCAATAGCCTCTTCGAACATCCCATTGTCAGTATACACCCTAAACAACATACCACACAACTTTTGAACAAAAATGGGGTCAAGAGTGCAATTTTCAACCAAAGAAACTATATTTGAAACCGGGACTCGAAGATTAACATCATTTGCAATGCAATTCAATACAAAACGAATGTCAGTAAACTTTCTCACATTGTATAGTCTACAAATGAGGGTCAAATGAACAACAAGATCGGGTTTATGAGCCGGGTTTTCACAGAGGAAGTTGAAAAATTGTAAGTAAGAATGAAGAGAGAATCTCTGGTTTGACAAAACAAATTGGGCTAGGGGTAAAGGGCTGTGCGTTAAGAATTCAGTGCTTGAATAGCTCAAGGCTTGAACAATGTTTGAAGCGGTGTCTTGGTGTGGATTGTTTGGTGTGTGGATTCTGGAGAAGGCTCGAATAAATTTCTGGGTTGACATTGTTTGTATACAAGGAAATAACATTTGCATACTTTTATAAAATAAAATTTAAAGATAGAAAAACAAAACGACAAGCTTACAAGTCAGTAATGTGATCAGCTGGTTCTCTGTAGACTCAATAAAATGCAGCAGCCGTGGACCTCACTAGGGTTGGAAATGGAGGTTCGATTGTTCGAAGAAGGTAAAAAAACAGTTACTTAGTACGACGTCGTTTCACTGTGGAAGTTGGGTTAGGTTTTTATTTCATTTGCTTCACTAAAAAGTCCGGCCCACGTACAGTTTATTCGTTTGAAGACTTTGGGATAAGAAGATGGTCTATTTCTCTTTTGGGCCGTTGGATCCACAGCCTCTCATTCAAGGTTTACAATAATAACCTAAAACCCTAGCTCCAACCTCTATAAATTGATACTCGCTGCTTCTAATAGAGGCATCCTTCTCATTCTAGTTTTAGGGTTTCTACAACTCTCGCCGTTTTCTTTTCAAATTCTCTTTATTTTTTCTCTGGTTTTTTCACTTTCATGTCTCGGAGAGATCTGAGGAGATCGCAGTGATGACTCAGTAAATTCAAGCTCAACAGACCGGAATGCAGTGCTTCTCTTTTTAGAGAGCTTTGCGTGTCGACAACCCCGCTGAACTGAGCGATCTCTCTCTCTCTCTCTCTCTCTCTCCCTCTCTCCTATTGATATTTTTTCTGTTTGGTTTCCTAGAAAATTTGCTTTCAAAATTCTCTTGCTCTGTTTCAATAGATTCAAAGTTTTGTAGTGTGTGAAAATGAAGGTAGAGGTTACGATGAGGATTTACAGCTCCCTCTTCTGAGTATGGTTGAAGAGATTTGCTGGCAGAATCGAACCTATAAATATTACCGCCACCACTGAGTAATCTCTTTCCTTAATTTTCCATTTTCACGCTCTGCTCTGCTCTGCAAAACTGTTTTTATTATTATTATTTTTTCAAATTATTTGGTTGATAAGGATGAAGCAAAATTATAATCCAACACTTGATCTGAGATATTCATTGTCATTTGATGCCAAATTATTCGCTTCTGAATCAATCTGTATTAACTTTTTTCGAGTTGTTTTTCAATAGTTTCTGGTAAATCCAAGTCTTACTTTATTGATTTATATACTTTGTGATGATAACTTAAACTTGAAAATTTTTGTTGTTTAGGATTTTGAAAGATAGGTAGATCTAGTTAATAGAGATTTGTGTGATGCATTACAAATTCATATTAACTAGCTTTATTTATCTTTGAAGTTCTATCTCAACTTGAATTTTACTTAATGTTGATAATTTGATTTTCAGTTTCTTAATAATATAAAATTAATAGAAAATATTATTTATCTTTAAAGCATTTATGTTGAAACATTTGTGTTTTAAATGATTAAATAATATATTTTGTTAATATTTTAGTTTTTTAATTGGGACATATCTTGGGACACTCTTGTCACTATTTTATATTGAAACTTGTAGAATCTGAATCATCAATTCATCATGTGATGAAAATGGAATAATCTTAGGACACCTTCCTACACAGTATTTTACTGTGAATGAGAATAAAATTTCCAATCTGATGATGATAAAATTGATAATATGAATGTCTAAAATTATAGCTTTAGGTCTTGGGCCGGTGCCCCAAGTGCAACCATTCAGGGCCAATATGAATGGGATCCAGATTTTGTTTTAATTAAAAGTATGTTTATGAAACCCAAACTTTATTAATAAGCAATAGATAAAATAAGATTATTTCGAACAAAAGTGCCGACACAATTAGCTTCTTTAGCCATAAAACAAAGAGGACAAGCAAAGGTCACTTCTCTAGGTACAAAACCAAAAATAAGGAGGACAAGCAAAGGATTACCGTTAAATATATAGTATTGAAGATTTTTGGGCCTATGGTCATAAATATTTGATGAGTGATGATATTTGCACCCTTAAATTTAAATATCTAATGTTGAAAAACGAATCGGACCATTTTTCTTATCTTATAGAATCATAGATTATTGGTTGTCAGTATCCAGATTCTAGGCTATGGAAATTCTTCGGATACTATTAAAAACCCTCCTCTAGTTTGAATTTTTTGTTTAAAACCACCCTCTAGTTTCGTTATTGGCCAAAAACCACCCTCTAATTTGATTTATTAGTCAAAAATCACCTTCAGTTAATTTTTGTTAATATTTCTTATGAATATACCATTTTACCCTTGTATTCAAATTTAAACAAATTAAAAAAAGAAACATTTTAAAAAATTTAATTAAATTTTTTTTCTCAACCGGAATAACAAAACAAATAACAAAATACAAGAATTTTGAAAAATATATATATAGATCTGGATCTCCACAAACTTAAAGTTGAAATAATCATTGACTATCCTAATCATCCTTCTGACCTTTAGCCTCTGCAAGAGATTGAAAATTTTCAGAACATAAAAGTGCTTTTGAATCTCCAACATTGGCAACTAAAATTTTGCCCTTTGCTATTAGTACAACTGTGGCCGTAGAACTTGAATCAAGATTGTATCTAGATGCTTCCTTCATGGCCCAATAGAATATATGTCAACAAAAGAGAAAATATCATGGATTGACACTAGAGATTCACAGGCAACTAATATTACACTAGAGATTGTCCGTCTCTGATGATCAATTGGATCAGCTTGATTACTTCTGTTTTTAGATACACAAACTGCAAGTCCAGTATATGGCACATGATCACATCTTCTTGTATCCTTAGCAGGCATTGTGTTACAAATATAACCTTCCTTTCTAACACACAGCACCACCAACCCAAAATCCAAACTAGTCAAGGCATCACCCAAATCCAAACACACTAGCCACCATCCGCTGCCCCTGATCCAAACCATCACCCAAATCTCTACCACCGACCACCACACATCTTTCATAAATATCGACGCCAACCACCACATAAAAACCTAGCCACCGCAGATTGAGAGAAACAATGTTGAGGGAGAGAGATCGATCGTTTCGCTCCCAGTCGTCGAAACGGGTCGGTTCTGGTTCTCTCAAGCCACCGGTTTCTTTGTTCACGTCAACGTCAACGTCATAATCGTCGTCTTCCAGATCTTGTTTGTTCGCTTTGACAGTCTCTTCTCGATCTTTGGTTGCGTTTTCTTCTTTCGATTGTTGAGGCTGCTGAGTTGATGACGAGCAAAAGAGGTGAATCACTGAGTTGGACTCGGATCTGGCGTGAGGTAATAAGGATAGTTTGGGTGCGGCGGTGGTGGAGAGATTGAAGATCGATAGAAATTGGTTTTCGCCATTTGTTTTGTTCCTGATTTTGCTCAGGCAGGATGGAGAGAGACTTGTATCGGGAAAATAATGTATTTTATTTTATTTTATTTTTTTATTACCTTCTTATTAAATTTTTTTATTTTAATTAAAACTATTTTTTTAATCCATTAATTGCCATTTACTATTTTACCCTTATTACCTAACAGAAAAATTTGAATATTTTAACAGAAAACTAACGGTAGGGTGGTTTTTGGTTAATAAATCAGAAAGCAAGGTGGTTTTTGTCTAATAATGAAACTAGAGGGTTGTTTTTAGCCAAAAATCCAAACTAAAGGGGGTTTTTCTTTAATAGTATCCCAAATTCTTCAATACTATACATCTAACTTTTAATTAAAAAAAAAAACTCAAAAATCCTCTTTAAAAACCGAATCACTTTTTTTTTTTTGATGAACAAAGGACCCAGAAAAAAAACTACAAACAAGGAAAAATCCTACACAGACAGGTATTCTATGTTGACATTTGATAACCTTAAGCTCCTGAAAAAGGCCCGTAATATCCATCACTACCCAACTGGCTAAACCTGAAAACTGATGGTTACTTGAGAAACACATAGCCACATTGGAAGTATCAACTTTAGCCACAATACCCTTTAGACCTAACCTTTTAGCAAGCAGCACCCCTTCCCTTAACGCTACAAACTCCTCGACCTTTGCCTCAAAAAACCCCACCAACTGTTTGGCCAAAGCAGCCACCACCAAGCCCTTACAATCTCTATTCATAGCACCAACACCCACCAGTCCTCTACTGCTCCTCATAGCCACATCAGTATTCAACTTTAGGATGCCTTCGGGTGGAGGGAGCCAAACAGAGGAAGTTTTCGAAACTTTCGAACCATTGGTTTTGAAAGCCTGTTGAGTATTCTGGTATTCCACCAATAAATCAGAGACCCAGCCTAGAACACTACCAAGATCTCTTTCCTTACTCCTGTGTGCCACAGCATTGCAGTTGAGCCAAATGCTCCATAAAATCATACACAAAAGCTAAATCCTCCTTACTCTCCACCGATAAAATTCCTCTTAAAATCTCATAGCAAGACAGCCCCAGAAACCTTTCAATCACCTCCCAAAAAACTGTCCTGGTCCACACCTCCCTAGCTTTCTCACACCACCAAAGTGCATGCTCATAAGACTCAATTTCCGACCCACACTTATACAGCCAACATCCTTGACTACCTTCCGTTTAGCCAAATTCACTAAAGAGGGGAGAGCATTTAAACAAACTCTCCAAGAGAAAATTCTCACCTTTGATTGGATATTCATAGTCCACAAAGTCGGCCACCATTTCTGATCGATATTGGCCATAGAACAAGCCCTTTGCACTTTCTCCCCCATAGCCAATATGTATCCACCCTTTACATCATACTCCATTTTCTTGTTATAATACCACATCCTTGAATCCTCCCTTCCTCTCCATCCTAACGGGATAGAAATAATAGCCTCTATATCCATTTGCATAAAAAAACTGATTTAACTTCACCATATCCCATTCCCTCTTATTATCTATCAAAAAACCTGCCACTTTGATCCCACTGTTAACAGTATGAGAAATAGGCTTAAAAAGAGTAGGCCTAGGAATCCATGGATCTTTGAAGGCCCTAATCTTCTCTCCATTCCCAACCTTCCATAAGACCCCTTTTGAAAGCAACTCCCTCCCCCAAAGTAAACTCCTCCAAAGATGAGAGGCTCCTGGCTTACATTTGATTTCTAGCAGATCATCCCTTTTGAAGTATTTAGCCTTTAAAAGGTTAAAAGCCAAAGTATCTGTAATCATAAGCAACCTCTACACCTGTTTTGCTAGAAGAGCTTGGTTGAAAACAGAAATATCCTTGAACCCCATCCCTCCTATGGCCTTTGGCTGACACATTTTATCCCAATTAACTTAGCTAATTTTCCTTTTATCTCCATTAGCTCCCCACCAAAACTGAGACATCAAGGACCCTAGCTCCCTACAAAGACCTAGTGGCAGCCGGCAGCTGAAAAATACTCATGGTGTAAGTTGGTACAGCCTTTCATTACTCAAAAGTCATTAATCAATTTTTGAGGATAACAAATCTTTAAAAATTAATTTCTCGTTACACCTATTTATTATTTTTTCCACTCAATTAAAATTAAAAATTAATAGTTGATTTTCTATCCCTATAATACTAAAATTTACTTTAAAAATTAAGATTCATTTTAATTAATTAATTTTTGTTCTCTCTACCCTATTTACTGTTTTAATACCTAATAATATATGACAATTTAAAAATAAAAATTAGCATCCTTATCGATTAAATTTGATGATCTTAACTTTATAATATATAAGTAAAAGGAAAAACAAAATATAAAAATTCAACTTTTGAAAATCAACATTCGAAGGCTATTTATGAATTCATGACATAAAAAATATTAAACAAAAAGCTCTAATAAAACTAAGAGGTAAACTAGCCCCCATGGGCGTAGCTCAGCTAGTAGATAGACGAGCTAAGGTTTGTGCAAATGATTTTCAAGTCAGCGGTTCGAATTCTATCAGTGGCAAAAGTTTCACAAAAATACCACATGGTCTAGATAGATGGATAAAGAGATACTGTCCAAAAAAAAAGAAAAATCTAATAGGTAAACTAAAGGGTGAAAATATATTATAATTAAATTTTTATATGATAATGGTTTTGAAATAATATTTAATTTTTAATCACTCGATTCTAAAATTTTAAATTTTTATGGATGAATATTCATCAACTGAATTTTTATGGATTTAATAAGATCCTTAAAGAAAATGTGGATATAAATATTTTTATAACTCGACCGGGCAACCTATGCAACACATGGTATATATTTATTCTTTTGATCCAAAATAGGTGTTGTAAAGACTAAAGAATAAGAAGTGAATAGGTGATGCAGTGAAAATATTTGCTTAAGATGAGGTTGACTTAGTAGTAATCCTCTCACGCCTACATCTAAAATGTTGTAAATTCGAATCATGTTCTCCTCTTCACTCCCGAAATATTGTAATAATTAAATATATATATATAAAATTACTTGATAGATCCCACAAGTAGACATCCAATCTTGATTTTGGATACACCTTAACCTAACAGAAAAATCAACATCATGAAATTTTAGCCCCAAACAACATATCTTAGAAAATGGAAGCGATCGTTGTCCATAGTACAATTGATATGACATGAATCATCTAAAATACAGCAGTGGTTATTATGGCCAACTCTAGCGATTAATTAGCTTCTGTTTTTTTTTTTTTCAAAATCTATTTGGATATGCATGTGTAGTACATATGGTCCCGAAAAAGATTCATTGAAGCAGGACAGTATGACATAATAAGAGAGGCCCATAGATATATATGTGATATTGATCATTGATGACATGTATGATTACAACATTTTGCAATTATAAAACAATAATATTAATCCATATTTAATCAACATTAAGTAGCACAATCTTGGCAACATTTGTCAATAATCATGG
The DNA here is from genome assembly GCA_008009225.1 of Acer yangbiense. NCBI lineage: Eukaryota > Viridiplantae > Streptophyta > Magnoliopsida > Sapindales > Sapindaceae > Acer > Acer yangbiense. Next base: position 32,428,487 of record CM017769.1, on the reverse strand, counting down.
CCGATTTGCAATATGCACTGCTTTTCCTCATCTTTCTAGCTTCCATCAAACTGGTTCGAACCATATTGGGCAAAACTCGGACCACGGCTAAGCTGCCACCGAGCCCCAGAAGGATACCAATCATAGGACACATGCACCTCCTGGGTCCTATACCTCACCAAGCATTTCACAAGCTCTCAACCCGGTACGGACCCTTGGTTTACTTCTTCATTGGCTCAAAACCATGTGTTCTTGCTTCCTCTCCCGAAATAGCAAAAGAGATTCTCAAAACCAACGAAACCAACTTCCTCAACCGCCCCAAAGTGGCCAACCTCCATTACCTGACGTACGGTTCGTCTGATTTCGCTACCGTGCCTTATGGACCTCACTGGAAGTTCATGAAGAAGCTTTGCATGACTGAGCTTCTCGGCGGGAGAATACTAGACCAGCTTCGCCCCATTAGACGTGAAGAGACGAGGCGGTTTTTGAGGTTAATGATGGAGAAAGCTGAGGCTGGAGAGGAAGTGAACGTTGGAGGAGAGCTAATGAGATTGACTAATAATATAATTACGAGAATGACACTGGGTCAGAGGTGTTCGGATAATGAAGACGAAGCTGGTGAGGTGAGGAAGTTAGTGAAGGCGTTGAATCAACTGGGGTCTAAGTTTAATGTGTCGGACACCATTTGGTTTTGCAAGAATTTGGATTTGCAGGGCTTCAGGAAAAAGCTGAAGGATGCTCGAGACAAGTATGATGTTATGATGGAGAGGAGCATGAAGGAGCATGAACTTGCAAGGAAGATGAAGAATTATAAAGACGATACAGCGAAGGATTTGCTTGATATTTTGTTGGATATATATGAAGATGAGAATGCAGAGATTAGATTGACCAGAGAAAACATAAAGGCCTTCATTATGGTATAACAGTTTGCTTATTAATTTATTAAAAGTTAATTTTAATTAGTTGAAATTTTTTATTACGATATTTATTGGATTCAGATTCTCTGCTGTGCTGATTTTTGACAGAATATATTTGGGGCCGGGACAGACACATCTTCGATTACAATAGAATGGGGATTGGCAGAGTTAATCAACCACCCAAACGTGATGGAAAAAGCAAGAAAAGAGATTGATTCTGTGATTGGGAAAACCAGAGTAGTTGATGAATCTGATATTGCCAACCTTCCTTACTTGCAAGCTGTTGTAAAGGAAATACTAAGACTCCACCCCACCGGTCCATTAGTCGTGAGAGAATCAGCCGAAGATTGTACAATCGCAGGTTATCTGATTCCAGCAAAGACCAGGCTCTTTGTTAACTTGTGGTCTCTCGGTAGAGACTCAGATCACTGGGAGAACCCACATGAGTTCAGGCCAGAGAGGTTCCTTAGTGAAGAGTGGAGCATAAAGAGCCAGTTTTTGGATGTGAGGGGGCAGTGTTTTCACATGATACCGTTTGGGAGTGGAAGAAGAAGCTGCCCTGGAGCTACTCTGGCACTGCAGTTTGTGCCAACAACACTTGCTGCTATAATTCAGTGTTTTGAATTGAAAGTTGGTGATGGAGAGAGTGGAATTAGTGTTGACATGGAAGAAGGAGCTGGGCTAACACTTCCCAGGGCTCATTCACTTGTTTGTAATCCAGTGACTAGGCTCACTCCATTTCCATATTCCATCTGATTATGGTTATGCTTGCTATCTGTGTGATGTGTGATGTGTGATTGATGATCATCTCATAGGTGCTCAAATAAAAACTTGTTTATGTTATTCAGCAGCATTGGTTTTAAATTTAATAAAGGGTGATATATATAAGCAGAAATGTTCAAGCATTACATGAAATTGTAAAAGAAATCAAAGTCAGTATATGATTGAACCTATTAAGTTTTTCAAATTCATGATGCAGTTTATTTCCTCTTTTGAGTTATTATAATTTCTCTTGCAACAATTTTATTACTTGGCATGGCCTTCCCATGGGGATGGCTAAGCAAATGCCCAACTGCACCGCAACCTGACGAATAAATCCAACTTATGACGAACCATTTTTATTCAAAACTCAGATCACCAGAAATTTCAAGAAAAAAATGTACGTAGAATGCAGTCAGCCAGTCATGAGTAAGATGCATATAAAATTAATCAAATGTAGGATAAGAATGATCATAAATGAATAAATTAAAGTGAAAATTTTATAAATTGAGATTTATGTATCTTTTGAACTGAAGGAGTAGAGGACTGTTAGAGAAAATATTTGATGAATAAGGTAATTGTAAAATATATTTTGAGTTGCTACTGCAGAGCTCTAATGTTCTGTTATTGAAAATTGAGTTACAACTCAATATAAAGAGTATGTAGAATACTCTGGAATGCTTCTTAGATAATATAAGATACATAGGAAATATCAAATACACTAGGAAATATCAAATACATAATAACTCATATTTGACTACAGTAATTATTTGTAATACCAACAACTCTTGAGAACTGAAGAACTCTCAGACTTCTCAATAAGTGCATTAATTCCAACACTCCCCTTTAATGCACTTTCTTGACAACTCCAATTTGTTCTCTGAGAAAACAAAATCGTTCCTTGGGAAGTGCCTTGGTCAGAATATCAGCAAGTTGCTCTTGAGTCCTGCAAAGCTCCAACAAAATTTCTTCATTCTGAATTGATTCTCTGATAAAATGATACTTGATCGCAATATGCTTTGTACGATCATGACTAACTGGATTTTTACCAATAGCAATGGCTGACTTGTTATCGCAATACAAAATGGTTCCACCTTCTTGCTTTTCACCCATATCTTCAAGGATTCTACGAAGCCATATAGCCTGAGAAGTTGCTTTGGCAGCAGCAACATATTCTGCTTCAGCAGTAGACTGAGCAACAGCTTTTTGTTTTTTTGAAACCCATGAACATATTCCAGAGCCAAATGAAAAAACATAACCTGAAGTGCTTCTCATATCGTCAAGACAACCGGCCCAATCACTATCGGAATACCCAATTAATCTTGAATTTTCTGTTGTCTTGTACAAAATTCCATAATCAAGAGTACCTTGCAAATACCTCAAAACTCTTTTTGCAGCTCCAAAGTGAATTTGGCTAGGTTCCTGCATATATCTAGAGAGCAAACCTGCAGCAAACATTATATCAGGTTTGGTAGCAGTGAGATACAAAATACTGCCAATAAGACTTCTATATACTGCAGCATCAGCCTTCTTGGCCCCATCTTCTTTCTTCAATTTCTCATTTGCAATTAATGGAATGTCCACAGAATTACATCCCAGCAAATTGAACTTCTTGAGAATATTTTCTGTGTATTTTCTTTGAGAAATGAAAATCTCATTTTTCATTTGAGATACTTCAATTCCCAAAAAATAATGCAGCAGCCCCAAATCGCTCATCTCATAAGTGTTCATCATATCATCCTTGAACTGTTGAATCATGTTCTCATCATTGCCAGTGAAAATTAGATCATCAACATACACTGAAACAATGAGAATAACAGCTCCCCTCCTCAACACATAAAGTGTATGCTCATTTTGACTTCTTTGAAAACCTCTCATAGTAAAATATTTATCAATTTCAGCATACCAAGTTCGTGGAGCTTGCTTCAACCCGTAAAGGGCCTTCCTCAACCTGTAAACTTTATTTTCTTCCCCTCCTGCAAGGAAACCTTGCGGTTGCTCCACATATACTTCTTCCTTCAAAACTCCATTCAAAAAAGCTGACTTAACATCAAGCTGATAAATTTTCCATCTCTTTTGTGCAGAAAGAGCAATCAAGGTTCTGATAGTTTCAAGTCTTGCAACAGGTGCAAATGTTTCATAGAAGTCGATACCTGGTTTTTGAGAAAATCCTCTAGCAACAAGCCTTGCCTTGTGCTTCTGAATGCTGCCATCTTGATTAAATTTTGTTTTGAATATCCACTTCACTCCAATGATCTCTCGATCTTTCGGACGATCAACAAGCTGCCAGGTTTGATTCTTCTCAATCATAGCAATTTCATCATGCATTGCTTTCCTCCAAACTTCATGTTGCTGAGCCTCTTCAAAGCATTCCGGTTCAACTACAGAAAAATTGCAAGACTGATACAAGTCACTCAACAAACGAGTATTTCTTGGAGGACTCTCAGGAGACGAAATTCTGCTGGAGCTTGATCTTGCAGAGCTTGATGATGACTGAAAATCACCTCCTCGCATTTGCATTCTTGTTTGAGGAGTAACTGGAGAAGAAGAATCTGAACTTGTGCTTGAACTTGCTAAGCTTGATGATGACGATGGATAAAGAGATGCATCTTGTGATTGAAGAATAACAGGTGGCTGCTCAAGTTCTCTTTTTTCTTTCCAATCCCAAGCTGCATTTTCATCAAAAATAACATCTCTGCTCACAATTAGTTTTCCAGTTTCAACATCATATAATCGATAACCCTTTGTGTTGGAACTATACCCAACAAAAATAGATTTTTTGCTTTTCTCATCAAACTTAGTCCTTTTTTCAGATGGTATGTGAGCATAACATATACAACCAAAAATTCGGAAATGTCTTACCGAAGGCTTGAATCCACTCCAAGCTTCAAATGGAGTTTGATTCTTCACTGCTTTGGTTGGACTTCTATTGAGAATGTACACAGCTGTATGGACAGCCTCTGCCCAAAAACATTTAGGCAAACACTTCTCACTGAGCATTGATGTTGCCATTTCCACAATGGTTCTATTTTTCCTCTCTGCGATGCCATTCTGCTGAGGACTGTATCCTGCTGTCAATTGCCTCCAAATCCCTTCATCTTTGCAGAAACTTTCAAATTCATTAGAGGTGTACTCACCTCCCCTGTCACTTCGAATTGTTTTAATGCTACAGCCACTTTGTTTTTCTACAAATGCTTTGAATCTCTTGAATGCAAGAAAAGTTTCTGATTTTTCCTTCAAAAAATATACCCACGTCATTCTCGAAAAATCATCAATGAACAAGAGAAAGTACCTTTGCTGGCTTATTGAGGGAGTTCGCATTTGTCCACAAATATCTGTGTGAACTAGCTCCAACGGTGCTCTTGCTCTCCAGGAACTTTGTCTAGGAAATGAAATTCGGTGTTGCTTGCCCATAATGCACCCTTCACATGTATCTGCAACTGATTCAATCTCTGACAGCCCCTTCACCATGTTTTTATGCTTAAGAAGCTTCAGCCCATTAAAGTTCAAATGACAGAACCTCTTATGCCACAACCAAGTGTCTTGAACCACTTCACTCTTCAAGGCCATGATAGCTCCACAATGAAGATCAATAGAAAAATTTCTATTTCTCTTCATCTGTACATATGCAATCACCAAATCTTTCTCTTTTTTATCAAAAATAGTGCAGCCACCATCCTCAAAATGAAGACGATAACCATTTTCAACAAGCTGACCAACACTTAATAAATTTTGATTTAATTCAGGCACAAACAACACATCATTCACATATTTTGTTCCCTTTTTTGTTTCAACAGAAATTCTCCCTTTCCCTTTTGATTCCACAATAGCACCATTTCCAAGTTTAACTTTAGGTGTAACTGTAGAATCAACATCAAGGAAAATATTCTCATTACCTGACATGTGATTGCTGCAGCCACTGTCAAGGTGCCAGGTACTGTCTTTTTCTTCAACAGCAGATTGGCAAGCATAAAATAAGGTGCCTTCATCATCGTTCTCCTTTTTAGCTTGGTTGACATTCTGCTTGTATCTGCAATCTTTTTCAACATGCCCAAACTTCTTACAGTTAAAGCACTGAGGCTTTCCACGATGCCAGCAATTTGAAGTATCATGGTTCTTCTTTTTGCAAATCTTGCAGGCAGGCTTTGAATCATCTGCAGCATAATCTCTGTGATTTCTGTTGTCTTCCTTTTTGCTAGACTCCCCTTTATTCCATTTTCTTCGATCACCTCTCTGCTGGTCACTTTTCTTGAACGATTTTTGTTGTTTGAAATTGAGCTTTGTCTGAAAAGCACTCTCCACAGACTGATCATAACGCAACAATCTCCTTTGTTCATGAGATTCTAAAGATCCCATCAATTGTTCAACTAATAAAGCGGTGAGATCTTTAGATTCCTCAATAGCTGCAACAATGTGCTCATACTTTTCAGGCAAGCTAATCAATATCTTTTCAACTACCTTCTGATCAGTAACATCTTCACCAAGAGTTCTCATATGATTGACAACTCCAATCACTCTAGAGAAGTACTCTTTTACTGATTCAGATTCTTTCATCTTAAGATTTTCAAACTCTCTGCGAAAAGTTTGGAGTTTGATAACTTTCGCCTTATTGTCACCTTGAAACTCCCGCTCTAGAATCTCCCATGCTTGTTTTGCTGTAGTGGCTCTCATAATCCTAGGAAAAATGGTTGCAGTAACTCCATTTTGAATTTTTGAAAGAGCCTTTGCATCTGTCATCCGATCTGCTTCAAGCTTCGCCTTTTCCGGTCCTGAAAGTCTGCTCTCTTCTGCAGGTTCTGTGAAACCATCATTAACAATGTTCCAAAGACCTTCTGACAGAAGCAAAGTCTTCATTTTTACCTTCCAAAAATCATAATTTTCTCCTGCGAAGTTTGGAAGGAGAGAATATGGAGATGATGGATTTTGGACAGAAGAAGATGACATCTTTCAAAGTACTAAAAGAAAATAACACCCAACCAGATCAGTAAACACTGCTCTGATACCAATTTGTTAGAGAAAATATTTGATGAATAAGGTAATTGTAAAATATATTTTGAGTTGCTACTGCAGAGCTCTAATGTTCTGTTATTGAAAATTGAGTTACAACTCAATATAAAGAGTATGTAGAATACTCTGGAATGCTTCTTAGATAATATAAGATACATAGGAAATATCAAATACACTAGGAAATATCAAATACATAATAACTCATATTTGACTACAGTAATTATTTGTAATACCAACAACTCTTGAGAACTGAAGAACTCTCAGACTTCTCAATAAGTGCATTAATTCCAACAAGGACCACTGGATCAAGTCATCATCAGCAAGCTACTGCCCATGACACTACAACGAAATTGACATAACATATCATGAGATGAATGCTGCAATCAATAATAAAGATATCATTTTTACTAATGTTATCATAGTCAAAAGTCTATTCCGAATTATTGCAATTTATGAATGCTTTTGATGATGTTATGAAAATGTATCACAAGTCCCATATAGACTTTTATCTATATATATATATATATAGAGAGAGAGAGAGAGAGAGAGAGAGAGAGAGAGAGAGAGAGAGAGAGAGAGAGAGAGAGAGAGAGAGAGAGAGAGAGAGAGAGAGAGAGAGAGAGAGAGAGAGAGAGAGAGGGTCTCATGAGAGATCCCTTATTTTAATTTCTAAGGACCATGATGAAAACACATCGATGAGTTCAATTAAATATATATATAATACTTCTCTAATTAGGACCGTCATGACTTTATAAACAACCACACACACATTCACAGTGGCATAGCCAGGGACGTAACCAGGATTCATCACTAGAGGGGCTAGAATAAACCTTCTTAATAAGTCTCTATGGAATGAAGAAATTATAATAATTGAAAAATAAAGATGCACCTAGTAGTTAACAACGTAAAATTCTAAAATTGAAATAATAATGTATACATTTTCGGTGTAAGGCTACTAATAATGTACCCAAGAAATTTTTGAAAAGTTTTAACTCAACTTTAACAAGGTAAAATTGAAATAAATTTAGAGGAGATGAGATTGGTCCGGTGGTATACCCATCACACCTATACCACGAGATTGTGGGTTCGAGTGCCCCCTCAAAAAAAAAAAAAAAAAAAAAAATGAAGTTATGTAATACTTCAAAAAAAATTTTGAAATAAATTCCTCATTTGTTAGCTCATGCCAAACCAAAACAAAATCAACTAGAATTTTACTAAATACTGTAGTTTGTAATTTATAGTCATATTTTCATTTGATGTTGCACTCAATTTTTATATCAATACTTTGTAATTTTGAAAATAGATTAACCCTAAAATTTCAAAACAAAATAAAATATTTAAATTTATATGATTCACAAAACTATAAATTAGATAAACACTAAAAATTCAAAATAAAATATATATTCAATAAAATATACCTAATTTGAAAACCAAACTTTTTTAGATAAAGAATTTAAGCCAAATTTAGAGAATGGGAGAGAGTAGTTAATAAAAAAAGTCTTTTTTATTTGAAGTAGTGGGAGTGAGTAAAAATTGAAAAAAATAAATAAATAAAAAAGAAACAAGTGAAAGGACATGCATGGTATTTGCTTATATAATTGATCTAAATAGATAATTAAACACATTATAAGGACTATTTAGCAGTTTTCTCAATTATTTATTTATTTATTTTTTAAGATGGGCCAGGGTGGGCTCAACTTGAGCCCACCCTAGCCCCTGTTATGGTCCGTCCTTAGACACAACCCCACATTAACAAATACCCACACCTAATATGAATGTGTGCATGTGGTTGGATGTCCTTAATTTATAATTTCAGAACGTCTTTATTAGAGAACCACCATATATACACACACACACACACACACACACATATACAGATTTTTTATTATCAGTTCGTCCTTACAATAAATATATCAGGACGAAGAATGTGTACCACTAGATTTACATACTTTGACTCAAAGTATATGCACTTGTCAAAACTTCTCCATAATCTGTGGTCCATATTCTTCGTCATAAAATATTTATTGTCAGGACGAACTGACAATAAAAAGACTGTATATATATATATATATATATATATATATATATATATATATATATGTGTGTGTGTGTGTGTGTGTGTGTGTGTGGATCCAACTACTTCTCCTTGTGGCATTCAAAAAAAAGAAAAAAAAAACCGATCACTCATCTTCAATAGAAGTCCAATGCAGTTGACAAAAACTTATATCTAGAGATGCACATTTTTCTCCGGGGTCCCAATTCCCCGTGTCCCTATCCCCATTTGAGGATTTTTTTTTTTTGGAGAAAAATGGGGAAATGGGGGGGCCATCCCCATTTGGGGATTTTTTTTTGGAGAAAAATGGGGAAATGGGGGGGGGGGGGGGGGGGGGGGGGGGGGGTATGAAAATCATCCCCAAATTGAAATGGGGATGGGGATAGGGGGGACCCCTCCCCATCCCCATTTCCCCATTTTCCCCACAATTATATTGAGATGGGGATGGGGAATGGAGATGGGGGACTTCTCCCCCATCCCCATTTCCCCATTTCCCCCAAGCATATATAAATATAATTATAATATATATTTTTAATTTTTTTTTTATTCTTTAAAAATCCTAACTCCCTAAGTATATATACACATTTACTCTTTAATTTGTTTTTTTTTTTTATTTATTGAAATGTTTGTTATTTTAGTTTAATTTATAATTTTTAGTCAAATGGGGAAATTGGGGAATGGGGGAAACATGGAAAATAGGGAAATAGGGAAAAACGGGGAAAAACGGGAAAAACGGGGAATTGGGGATGGGGATGGGGATGGGGATGGATATAGGTCCCCCCAAAATTTCTCATCCCCATTTTCCCCAAATGGGGGGGGGGGGGGGGGGGGGGGAAGAGTCTGGGAAGTGGGGATGGGGATGGGGATGGGGGGACCTATATCCATCCCCATTCCCCAAACGTGCATCCCTACTTATATCCCAATATTCACAACGTCTAATGATAAAAAATTGTGTTCCTATATTTCACAACCTGGATTTATGATTTCAAAAGGAAAAAAAAAAAAAAAAACATATTATTAATAAAATGAAAATTATTCATTGTTAATAATAAGAACATAAAGCGAAAGAAGTAAACGTTATAGGCTGTTTGGAAAATTTTAACTCACTGCACCAGACAACTAAAGCAAAAATGTCTTCATGCACTACCAAATACATCCAAGCCAAACAAGTTCAACTTCCAAACGTACCATAAAGTATTAAAGTATATAATTTAAAACTAAAATTATCAAGCAATTATGTAAACAAAATTTAAGTTCATAGCATAAATGGAATGAAAGATAAATTAAAAAGATATTGTTGTTTGACTGTTTTGGGGCTGGTGGTTGTTTGGTCCAGCAGTGTTTGGTGGCTGCAGGTAGAGAAGAGTCTGGTGGGTTTTTATTTTATTATTATTTTGTAAGTATCTTAAGGGTAAAGTAGTCATTTCAATTATAAATTGAAAGGTAAATTAGTCTTTTTGCTTCTTATGTTAACAAACTTAACAAGGTGAGGAATTTTGAGACTTTTTGTAAACTAGAGGTGTGATTTTGATCGAAACTGAATTAGAGGAAGAAGTTTGGAAAAAAAAAAAGGCAAACCACTCCCTTTTATTTATTTTTTATTATTATAAAGACACATTAGTGACTAAAATGATGATTATTCGAACAACAAAAACCCTAATTGAAATTAATTAATTAATTAATTTAAAAAAAAAAAGATATCAACTTGTAAAGTCGGACATCATGACTTTGTCTACATATTAATTACTAGCAGCTGTCGCTTTTGTATAATAATGTTTGTAACATCACACACCGGAATTCAAAACTACAAAATATAAGAATAATATACTATATATTAAACTAATAATAATTAAAATGATTATTTATGAATTTTCGAAACTGTTTATCAATTAAATTTCCTTAATATACCCAATACCTCTGAACTATTTCACCTGATCCCCGATTTCAAACCCATGTTATACCCTTATATAAATAGCTCCTAAAACCTAGAAAGTCTTCGATGCAGCGTGATGTACGGTGCATCAGATGCACCCAAATTTTAACCCCTAAAATCATCAACTTCATTTCAATTACTTTCGATAAAATAAATACTTATTGGCATTTGACCCCCCTGAATTATACACGAATTTGTAATGTGCCCTCTGAATGTTTTTTTTAAGCGTTAAACTCCCTGAACTCTCATTTTTTAACAAAACCTTTTTATAGATATATTGTCCTCTCAAACATGCGGTCAAGGGACAATAAAACAAATTGTTTATCAAAAAAATAAGAGTTTAGAGAGTTTAACGTCTAAAAAAAACATTCAGGGGCACATTACAAATTCACGTACAATTCAGGAGGTCTAGTGCCAATAAGTCTAAAATAAAATATGGCCGATATCGATTATATATATATATATTTTTCTCATCCAATCGGCTAATTTATACTATTTTGGGGCAGAAGAAATAGTATAATTCCATATCATAATATAGCTGATTCTGTTTGGCAGCCTTCAGCCCTTCACATCCATATCTGGAGGTCCGGCTATCAAATTCGAAAGTAACTACTCAATTTAATCGTCAAAAAAATATTTCTAATTGGTTGAGGGTGTATTCAACTGTTCTATTCTATTTGGAAGAACCCAACTTCCCTCGTGTGTAAAGCCAAATTCATGATTACGGACTCCAAATTTTTTATTTATTTTATAATTTTTAATATTTATTTAAAGTGCATTTTCATCTTTTTAAATTCAGAAATGGCCAAACAAATATATGGGTCACAAAACCAACGACAAGGACCGTTTCGGTTTTTTTTTTTTTCTTCAAAATATAGGAATTAATTAAAATGGATGACCTTAGAATCATTTCTGTAATATATATAATAATAATTAAAAAAAATTGTATTAATATTTCATTAAAGGGTTATGTTACTATACTATACTAGGTCCAATGTAAATATAGGGTAATTGATGTTAAATATTGGATTAAAATCTAATAATTAAGAAAAATAAAATTAATATTTTAAAAATAAAATTTAAAAAATCGGTAGGCTCTTGTCATACTTACTCCGAAATGATATATAATAGTCAGTATAGTAGTATAATATATATATATATATATATATATATATATATATATATATATTTAAAGTAGCACAATTTTTCGTAAAAATATATAAGTGGTTCAAGAATTTTCCATAACTTATCATTGACCCAATAACAGGTTACCATGGGTTAGAAAATGGAGACGGCAAAATTGAGTAGATAATTTTTTGATTTTTTTTAACTATTACAATATTTTAGTATTAAGGGAGGAGAAAAATTGACTAATATTTTAAATAATTTCTTAATCTTTATCTTCGGAGGATTCGAATTCGGCTATGCTTACAAACATTTAAATACTCAACTGAAAGCTACTTGTTAATATATATAGCCAACATGGTATTTGACTTTTCGAGTTGGTATCTAATTTATTAATTTTGGGTTTTGATCCGAATACTGATAAATTAAATAAGTTTGTATATAAAAGGTTATATCATAGAGTTTGTAGGTGAAAAGATATATATATATATTTATTTATTTCAAGAGCATCCTTATTATTTGAAAACTTTTCGATTTAGTTGCATGATTTGAAGAAGCATATGCTTTTTAATCCTTATTATTCATTTACATAAAAAGTCCTTGTAAATTCAATTTTACACAACATGGTCCGTCTATGTTGTTTATATAACTTTAATGTTTAACGTTTGTTTAAGAAGACTTTTATATCGCCGACAGGGGTGTAGCTTAGCTGGTAGATGGACGAGCTTGGGGCTTGGATAAGCAACTCAAATCCTACTTATGACGAAAGCTTTCAAAATAATACATGGTTTCAGATTAATAGATATTGCCAAAAAAAAAAAAAGACTTTTATATTCATGTATATTTATCTTAATCATAATTACTCATTTAGTCTCAAAATTATTATTCTCACTTATATATAACTTGATGTATAATAATATATAACTTAATTTGTAACATTACAAAAACACCATTGTAAACTTATAAAATGCCATTAATTTTTTTTTATTTTTTTAATATTTAAATGTCACTTTTGTTATCATAATTAACTCCAATTCATAAATGAAAATCAAAACAATAAATAAACATCTTGCCATGTGGCATGGGAATCCACCGATACCAAATGTAACCATCGTTGGCCTCTCAGATATTGAACGACCCACAAAATATAAATCATCTATGGAAGATAATCCTCGCAGATGGATTGCTCTCAAACCACGGCAAGTCTCCGATGGAATGACACCTTTGAAGGTTATACATGAAAACTTCATTTCAATCACATGTAAGGTAACATTTGTCATAACAATTTGGACAAATGTCACCCATGATCCGCATACCATACAACGACATAATAATAGGACAAAGATCAATCTATAAAGTGCACAAATAGTTAAACGAAAGGGTAAAATCCATAAGTAACCATAAAATTAGAAGAAGAAAAAGGAGGAGGAGATTTTAAGTGGCGTGTTTAATCCAGATTTTTGTGATTAAACACGATATTTTTTTTGGAATTAAACATGTTAGGGTTCTAAAACCCTAGTGTGTTTAATTTATGTGAGGAATTCGGTGAGTTTCAAAAAAAAAAAAAAAAAAAAAAAAAAACTTTTTAGCGTGTTTAATTCCAACAACAAAAACCCTAGCATGTTTAATCTCAACAACAAACATGTTTAATTCCAATCAAAAAAACCCTAGCACGCTTAATCCAAAATATATATATATATAACAATAATAACTAAACATGCCAGATTATTTTTTTCCTCCTTTTTCTTCTTCTTCTTCCCAAATTTTTTAAATAGGAGGTCTTTATTAAAAAAAAAAAAAAAATTCTTAAAGAAAATTAGTTTTAAAAATATGAGTAAATAGGAAAAACAAAGGTAATTTTATCTCTTCAGTGAATTGTTTGCTAAGAACAATAAAAACACTGATTCATGCTAAGAATAGAAAACCCCTTCATTTTATGGCTAAAAATGTTTATTTCCTCTAAACGAAATGGTAATTAAGTAAATGATTCTAAGAGATTTTTTTTTTTTTTTTTGTCAATCATCATTATTTTGATCTTATAATAAGATATAATATTAACTTAAGCATCAGAGGGTGTAAACCAACATCACTTGTTGGCCCGTCTTAATCCGTTTTTTCTTACTTCTTTCCGCGATTTGGACACCAAATAAGCAAGAGTAGTCACATGATTTAGATCCATACCATTCGCATCGGATTGAGAAATATTCATGTCAGATTCACCTCCAACAATTGTAATACAAAAATGAACTATTAAGTTTTTTTTTTACTCTTACTAGCACTAATAAACATAGAGGAAACAATGGAACGAAATTATTAATGAAAATGAAATTGAAATCATAAGAACTCTTTTATTAAAAAACAAAAACAATTAGTGACTAATTATATATTAACAAAAATAATTATAATTAAAGTTATGTTACTTATAGATAAAATGTAGTGATGTATATTAATATGATATAAATATTTCTGCCTACATCATGTACCTATATTTTCTCGACAAAATCTAAGAAGAAAAAATTGCTCAAGTTATTCTCTCGACAATTTTGCCGTCCCTCCATTTTCAAAATCAACCCATATTTTACACTTATATAAACAGCTCCCTAAAACCATCTCAAATACTTTCTATTGTCTATTCACATCAAAAAATAAAATGGCTGATTTCCAAGGCTACTTGGTGCTTTTTCTCATCTGGCTAGTCTCCACTGTTCTGGTCCGATCAATTTTCGGAAGACTCAAGACCAGACCGCGACTCCCACCAAGCCCACTGGCTCTACCAATCTTGGGACATCTTCACCTCCTCTCCCCAATCCCTCACCAAGCTCTTCACAAGCTCTCGACCCGCTACGGACCCTTGATTCATATCTACCTCGGCTCCGTCCCTTGTGTCGTTTCTTCCTCCCCTGAAACAGCCAAAGAGTTTCTCAAAACCCATGAAACTTCTTTCCTCGGACGTCCCTTCATCTCTGCTGTCGACTACCTCACCTACGGCTCAGCTGATTTCTCCTTTGCTCCTTACGGACGCTACTGGAAGTTCATGAAGAAAATCACCATGACTGAACTTCTCGGTGGCCGCACTCTCAACCAGTTACTCCCAGTTCGTTCTGACGAGATAACGCGTTTTCTAGGATTGATGCTGAAAAAAGCGAACGCAAAAGAGGAAGTAGACGTTGGAGGAGAGCTTATAAGGCTAACGAATCATGTTGTATCGAGAATGACTATGGGGAAGAGATGTTCTAGTAACGAAGAAGAAGCCGATGAGGTGAGGAAGTTGGTGCACGATGTAGCGGAGATTACTGGCAAGTTTAATTTGGCAGATTTTATTTGGTTCTGCAAGAACTTGGATTTGCAGGGATTTGGGAAACAGCTCAAGGAAATTAGAGACAAGTTTGATTTGATGATGGACACAACTATAAAGGAGCATGAAGAAGCAAGGAAGATAAACAAGGAAACAGATGGAGATGATGATGGTGCAGCCAAGGATTTACTCGACCTTCTGTTGGATATATCTGAAGATGAGAATTCTGAAATGAAGTTGACCAAAGAAAATATCAAGGCCTTCATCATGGTAAAACACTAATCTATTCATGAATTATTATTATTTTTATTTTTTTTTGAAAAACCTATTCATGAATTTTATAATCTATTAAATATATGAAACAAGAGAGCTATTTTAAAAGTAAATAAAATATACAAATAATATGGCCCAACTAATTTATTTCTCGAAACAACTTCAAAATGAAACTCCACAACTGGATTCAAACTCAAATATTGTAAATACAATCTCACATTTGCTTATTAAACCACAAAGTGTAGGGAGATTCCTCCTCTAAGATGGGAGTTGTATTCTAAACCGTGCTTGTAGAGCACAATCTCACCAAGTCCCCGTAAGCTTTAAGAAAAGAAAAAAAATCCCCTAAACACTTTGATTAAAGTTCTTAACACTTGCGTATTGATTATTTGATTATACCCACAAACTGTTTTTGACTTCACGGGCGTTAGATTCCGGGTTTGGATTCTCCGCAAATTTTTGTTTGGAAGTTTTGGTTGTTGTGGCCGGTAATATCACGAAAAAAACTAAAAGAAGTTTTCTGCATTGCACAGGATATATTTGCAGCAGGGACGGACACATCTGCTATTACTACAGAATGGGCACTGGCAGAACTCATCAACAACCCAGAAATAATGAAAAAAGCAAGACAAGAGATCGACACCGTTGTCGGAAATTCAAGAGTTGTACAAGAATCAGATATCCCTAATCTCCCTTACCTCCAAGCTATTGTAAAAGAAACACTTAGACTTCATCCGACCGGCCCAATGATCGTGAGAGAGTCAACTGAGGACTGTACTATCAACGGCTACGACATTCCGGCTAAGACCAGACTGTTGGTCAACGTGTGGGCAATAGGGAAGGACCCAAATCACTGGGAGAACCCACTTGAGTTCAGGCCGGAGAGGTTTGTTGGAGAAGATGGCAAGAGCCAGTTGGATGTGAGAGGACAGTATTTTCACTTGTTGCCGTTTGGTAGTGGAAGAAGAAGTTGCCCTGGAGTTTCACTGGCACTGTTTATGGTTCAGTCAACCTTGGCTGCTATGATTCAGTGCTTTGACTGGAAGCTTTGTGGAGGAGATATTAATGGCAAAGTTGACATGGAAGAGGGACCTGGATTGACTCTTCCTAGGGCTAATCCTTTGCTTTGTGTCCCTGTTGCTAGGATCTCTCCATTTTCATCACTCTGAATCTGATCCATCAAAAACAACAATTAAAAAGAAGAATCACAAACCCATTTTCATTTTTCTTTTTCTCTTCTCAAGTACCTTATCTTTCCACCATTTGTATGACATACACAAATGTGCATTCACTCAGCAATTTGATAAATGGTGTAGATGAGAATCCAATGTTTTAATGGAAGAGATTGACCCATTGTTATATGGTGGAAATGGTGGAAAATGTCACATTTTAAAACCGATTTGGTGACAAAGTCACTGCGCGCTTTAATAAGTTAAGTTTAAAAGGCACCTATTATGGTGAACTACCAAAATTGCCCTTACTTTACACATTCTCTTTCTTACTTTGAAGTTTTCTGATATTTTATTCTTTCACCTTCCTTTTATAACAGACCTCCAATGGAGGTTGAACACCATAATATTATCAATGCAACTTCATTGGATAATTAGTTTTGTGGCGCTACGTAGACGCATTCGGGGGTCGAGCTGCCCGGTCAGCTCGCGGGGGTGCAGGGGGCAGCGCCCCCAGAGCTTTTTTTTTAGTTTAAAACCTTAAACTAGGTTCCTTTTCATTTGTTCTCAGAGTCTTAATTTCATAACCCTTAAGCTGGTTGTGTGAATTTTGAATCTAATTGACAAGGCTCGGAGAAAAGGCTCGAACAAAAAGGCTGGACCAGTGAATGAAAAGTCACGGGAGGTGTATGAAAAGTCACGGGAACAGTATTAAAAATCACGGGAACTATATTAAAAGTCACGGGAATAGTAGTAAAAGTCACGGGAACAGTATTAAAAGTCACGGGAAGTGTATTAAAAGTCACGGGAACAGTATTAAAAGTCACGGGAAGTGTATGAAAAGTCACGGGAAGTGTATGAAAAGTCACGGGAAGTGTATTAAAAGTCACGGGAACAGTATTAAAAGTCACGGGAACTATATTAAAAGTCATGGGAAGTGTTTTAAAAGTCACGAAAAGTCACGGGAAGTGTTTTAAAAGTCACGAAAAGTCACGGGAAGTGTTTCAAAAGTCACGAAAAGTCACGGGAAAAGTTGTTTTGAAGACGATGAAGTTTCAAAAGGCTCGAACAACGTTTCAAAAGGCTCGAAAAGCCAGATCTTCATCGTCTTCTACACAACTTTTTTATAAATTCAAACCTTAAACTAAACCTAAACTAACCTAGAACCATAATCTATCAAGAACAAAAACGAAATCGAAACATAAACACTGTCAGTTGCAGGTTCTCCACTGTTCTCTCTCTTTCAACTTTTTTCTCTCCACGTTTGAAAAGACACAAACAGACAAAATGAGGGTATTTTTGTCTGATCACCTAAATAGGTGCCTTTTAAACTTAAATTAGTAAACCAGTGATATTCTTACAAAAAGAGACTGAAATAGTGATAAAATTTTTTTGAACCCTTGTTATATGCGTAGTAGATATGTGAAAGAGTCTTGATTAAGAATGATGTTACAACTTAGAAAATACATAATCATCCACTGCAAGTTTTTTTTTCTTTTTCTTTTTTGAGATGATTGCTATTTACAATAACAAAAAAAATCATATAGAAATATTGAAAAAACTTAATTTTATTTATTAATTATAAAATTTACAAAGAAAACTGAAGGCTCCCTAAATTTAAGGGAGTTTAAATCAATTAAAAAAAAAAAAAAAAAAAAGAACTGCCTACATTATTTATAACTAAGCTAAGCCTAAGAAAATTAGAAAGAAAGAAAGAAAGAAAACCTAAGAATCTTAAAAGTTCATTCCCTAGCAAACAGCCTCCACGGCAAGCCTCTTGACAATATTTCTACAGCTCATTTACCAAGCTTTTCTTCGGTAACCTGAATTGAACATGACTCCTTGCCAACACATTCCTGTTCAAATAAAACAAATTATTAATTTCTTCATCATTATATTGAAAACAAAGAAAACCGAGTGGAGCTTCGAATGTGGTCTTGTACCATGTCATCCTCCTGTTACTTGGGAGCTCTTCTAACAACCAGTTGGTCAGGTTATCAGAATCTGAATTTGAAAGCTTGTCATCCAAGCCAAGAAAACCGACTTTGTAGGACCATTTGTGAGCCAACAAATCTTTAACTACTCTCTCGTCTCCCTTTCTTCCGACAAGCTCAACTGGTCCAGGAATTCTAGATTGTACCAGGTCGAACATTGGACCGTAATTGCAATGAGCAGAGCTAACTGGTTTGGTCCCGGTTTCAATTTCACTTGTTTTAAGTGGCCCATTCTGAATCAAGATATTCTCCATTGACATATGCATGAAGAACATGACCACTGCCATTAACACGCAATGTCATGTCATCACTCCAGATTGGATCATCTTCATTCAGATTCATGCTGTTCCATAATGTAAAAGAACAATCAATAAAACCAACACATGAACGGTTAAAAAAAAAAGAAAAAAAAAAGTGAAGAATTACTGATAATTACCTTGTCATGTACCAAAGATAGCCACTTTCATCATTGATTTGTTTCTAGTCAATAGGCTTACTAGCAGCGAATTTTCCCTTTCTTCAAGAACAGGGCCGTCGATGATCTCAGGCCTCCAAACCCACTTGAGGGAAGCTGGTTCCTCTTCAGCTTCGTTGGATTTTTTCACCATCAACGAAGTTTGAGCGTTGACCTTAGCAGTGTTGTACTCTTCGTTTTTGCAGTCAGGAAGAATGGAGACAGACCATCCTGGCACCACATATTCACTTCCTTGGAATGTGATTGTAGCATTTGTTGTCATGTTTGCATTACTCAAAAAGCAGCCTGAACCTTCCTCAGTTGCATATATGGTGGCCTAATTCACATTAAATCATCAAAATAAATAAAAAAATATTTCAACAACCCAGAAACAAAAACAAAAAATTTTCTAGTGAAGAAATTTTTTTATATTCTTAGTTTCTTTCGGTGATAGAGTTTCCTAAGTCGACGTTGGAAATATTGCCCATGAGTGAGAGTCCTCTCCAGATCAAGACTTTATGGAGTTCCTTCAAATGTCCCCACTTGGGTTGATTCAGATTTCCTGTTAAAAAAATTTTAAAAAAAATTGGACTTGAATCGGCTGTCAAATTTTGTTGTCCCAATTTGTGTATAACCAACCAAATTGGAACATATGTGCACATTTATGTTCGACAGCTGATTTGAGTCCAAAAAAATTGTCAAATTAATTAGTGGACAATTTAATGTAATAGTCGTAGTTTATAAAAAAAAAAAAAAAAGTGGAAATAATTATTTATTTATTAATATTTACCATATTCTTCAAGTGGTGCATCATAGTCCATATAAAGTGGTGAGATATGAACCACCGGATATTCTTCCGATTTTTTTTATTTTTTTTTATTTTTATTTTTTACAATATTTATTAATCTGGGACCAGGTATTTTTTTTTAAAAAACTTTCACCATTAGTAGGATTCGAGCCGCTGACCAAGGAGTTATTTACCCAAACCCCAAGCTCTTCCATCTACCAGCTGAGCTACGCCCTAAGTTCTTCCGAAATTAGTACCACCATGATACTGGAAATCATATAAATCAAAGTTTTAATTAACAAACAGATTTTAATTTAAGATTAAAATAGTAATAATTAATTTGATAATATATATACAAACCATGTAATAATTTTGGAATGTGCCTCTAGTTTGGAAAAATCTTGCAGCAGAAAAAGCAACAGCTTCACTATCTTATTTATTTATTTTATTTTTTTGGTATCGAGGATCCCGGACTTCATCTAGGCACCCATCCGCCTGTCCTCCCCAACTGCATGACACACCCATAGCCAACTTGTTGGTTCTGACTTTGTTGGATGTTATGGAGTAGGAGTACGACAGATATGAAACCTCGGCCCATAACCCCGGCCACACAAATATGTAAGCGGGTAAATCAAAACTCGTCTTCGCCTAGGTAGGATTCGAACCGTTGACTTGGGAGTTACCAGTGCCCCAAACCTGTCATTCTACCAGCTGAGCTAGTGCCCTGATGGCTGGCCACAATGTAATTGCTAAGAGTAGAACCAAGGACTTGAGATTTTCATCCCAAGCCTTGGACCACCAAGGCAACCACCTCGTGGTTGACATCTTCACTATCAATGTCGTGAAATTTTGCATCTCATTCTGGCAAAAAATTTTTTTTAATAAAATAAAAAAAATTCAAAATCAAATACAATATTTATTTGTCACAAAATCAATTACGTAATATTGACTAAGATTAATCTAAAAAGTGTACCATAAAGACCGTGTTGGCCGTCCGAAACTCTACCCGGCCCGGGCATGTTGTGCAACCATACAGGAAATCCTCTAAACAAATTAATGGCAACGAATTAGATTAAGATACATATACAAATTCAAATGGAATGTGTAATTAAAATAAAAAAATAAAATAAAATAAAAAACTGTAATTCCATTCCGCACAAACATATGGTCCGATGCGAAGAACGGCGCACAATATTCCCTCGTCTTGTATAGTTGTATGCTTTCGATAAACCTTACAAGATCAAGATTGCCGTTAAAGTCATATTGACGACGTGACGGTTCATATGCATTCCAAAAGACGTAAGTCTCGATTGCATTCAAACCCCCTTCCTTTGATTTCCTCAAAAGGCATGGCCACATCTGTCAACCAAATAATTTAACGTTAATCAATTACTCTAAATTATATTAATCAAAACGAAACGAAACAAAACAAAACATTACTTCAGGGGTGCTTCTAGGGTAATGGATGGAGCCAGAGAGCAAAACTCTACGCTGGCCGTCGATGGTGACGGCTCTGCCGTCGTGAGAAACCTCAAAAGCAGTCAATGCTTGGAAGAGAAAGCATAAAGAGAGAGCGTATAAAATCAATTTGGTGGTCTCCATGGTTGTGTGTTGAACCAGCTAGAACTACGTACTATGAGAAGACCTGTTGATTGAGTGTGTTATTTATAGCGTGGAAGATATAGTTTAAGATAAATTACTAAATTAGATGACTTGAAAGATAAGATTTTATAGGTATATTTAATCTGAGAGCATTAGCTCTCAAATGCTGTAACAATCGTGAAAAATTATGTCCTATTAGGATTTAAGACAAATAGACTGCATGCTTAAATATGTCTCTCCAATACATTATTACTAATCAATATCTATGATGTGATAAAAAAAATTTATAAACATTGTCAAGTTGACCGTCTAATTTCTGTTTTCACATCTATCGATTGCCACATCAGGTTAATAAGTTGATTAAAAATATAATAATAAAATAA
The DNA here is from genome assembly GCA_008009225.1 of Acer yangbiense. Taxonomy (NCBI): domain Eukaryota; kingdom Viridiplantae; phylum Streptophyta; class Magnoliopsida; order Sapindales; family Sapindaceae; genus Acer; species Acer yangbiense. The sequence goes on along the minus strand of CM017769.1, from coordinate 32,406,757 downwards.
CAAAACATAATATTAATAACACTAATGATAATCGACCCAAAAATTCAATCTAAAAGCTAACCTAAATAATGTCATTCATCACATCATCACATGATTTGTATAGTGATAACAATTATATTTGTTTGACATATCTTTTGGATTGAATTTTATATTTATTTTTTGGTTATATACTATTACTCCATTAATAATACAAGCCATCATATGAATTGAAACAAATAATACACACCATCATATGAAAAATAATCTAAAACTAGTTTTATGAGTTGCAAAACCATAGGAAAAAGTAGGTGACTTGCATATAAACTATTAGACCATTTTCGATGCATATGCCAATGTTAATGCCAAATTTGGCACAAAATATAGTAAAATGTTATATTTTGCACATCATTTTAGCATTGTACTCCAATACAAAATTCTATTTGATATGCTATTTTTTATTTTTTAATTATTTAAAATTATAAAAGTCAACAAATACAGCAAATACATTCAATAGATGCATTGAATGTTTTTTTAGAATTATTTTAATCTCACTTTTCCCTACTAAGTTTGTTAAATTTTTATTATTTAAAATTTAAAAAGTCAACAAATATGGCTGCATTTATTGTTGTGCCAAATTTGGCATATACTATACACTGTGCTAAATTTGGCACAATTTATAGCATATGCCAAATTTAGCACAGCTTTTAGCATTGCATTGGAGCATGCTTTTTGTACTTTGTACTAAATTATAGTATTGGTACAATGATTTAGCATTACATTGGAGATGCTCTTACATCATTATCATTATAAGTTTATAACTTGAAAAATCAACAAATTAGGATGCGATTATGGACAATGAGCCTCACCTAATCGGCCATTCGAACCATTTTTTAACAGGTGGATGATATCTATTACTTATATAAAAAGAGAGAGTGGTCGGTTACAATTATAGCATTCCTTTTTTTTTTCTTTTATTTCTTTGAAAGTAAAATTACACTTACAATCCTTCAAGTTTCTCATTTTATTTTCTTTTAGTTTCTTTGAAAGTAAAATTATAATTACAACCCTTTAAGTTTATATATATGTACGTATTGAATGGATAGAGTTTAGTAAGATTTTAATTGTTGCATCTCTTAGATTTGCGTTAAACATCGAATGACAAATATAACTCTTCGAGTTTGTAAGATTACTTAATAGAATTAAATTGTAAAATGGGATTGGCGATGAAAATATAATTTTCTATGTATTTAATGTGTTGAAAAAGAAAAGGGAATTATACAAGGGTGAAAATGTGATTTATGTGAAACTTTATGACTTGTGGATTATACAATGGACGTGTGTAAAGTGAAAGGCAATATATATATATATATATATATATATATATTTTTAAAAAAGTCCAATTGGTGGTTTCTAATCAAATAGAAAAATAATTAAATCATCCACATGTCATCATGGGACACGTGGGAATGCATGATGCAATGAGGTGGTAAAGAGAATTGGAGGTGTCAAAAGGTGGTGAGAGGTGGCAATAATATAGAATAAAATAAGAAGAGAGGAAGGTGGCAAGCGGTTGGATAAGGAGAAGAAGAATAATATAAAATCAGAAAAGGAAATAAAAGAAAGAAAATTGAAGAGGAGAGAGAGAAGGGTCATTCGACCAAAATAGAAAATAGAAATAGAGAAAGAAAGAAGAAGAAACCGAGAGAGAGAGAGATTAAAAATTGGGATGAGAGAGACCAAGATTCAAATAGAGAAAGAGAGCTGTTTTGAGACATAAAACAGAGGAAGAAATAAGTAAATAGAAATAAAAGAAAACAAAGAGGTTCAGACAAATAGAAGAAAAGAAAAAGAAGAAGAAGAAGCAGAGAGAAATAATTAGAGAGAAAAAGAAAGAATAGCTTAAGGAAGAAGAAATAAAGTTATCGATGAAGAAATATGCATTGGATATATACCAGATAAGTGATTTCATTTTGGTCACTAAGTTTGGGATACAATAAAGTTTATTGAATTATCTCAATAGATATTAAATTGAGTTTTATGTATTTTAGGGTAGATCCAGAAATAGATGAATTTAGAAGGGAACCAGTCCCAGAACAAATTTGAGTGCATAAGTTATGTGGGTGGATACTTTTATTAAAGTTATTTGGTAGTGAATGATCAAAGTTACCAATGGAGTATTGCTGGTTTTGTTCTCGAAGATGATAAGATTCTTACTCAAGGTGGTTGGGGTTTTAAAATACCAGGCTATTTCCCGCAATACAAATGGGGTGGCTCATAACCTTGACTCCATGGCTTTGTCTTTTAGAAGGGATGAAGGATTCAGATGTGGAAAGGTGACATTCTCAGTTGTTTAGTTTCTTAATTTGTCTGTTTTGTTTTAGTCATGTTTATGTCAAAAAAAAAAAAACAAAAACAAAAAAAACAATTTACTATGTGATTTGTGTTTTTAGAATTGATTTTTGTTTTGTGGGTGTTGAATTGTATTGTAGGCTTGTTTTGAGGGAAATCCATTCAGGATAGTTCCAGGACCCTTTCAAGCTCTTTTGGCTGTGCATGAGATCTAAACCCGAGTATTTAGTGTTTAATATATGATTCTGAGATGCTCCTTTGATAGATTTATTATAAATTTTCTTGGCTCTCAATTTAGTTTACTAATTGATAATTGGAATTAATGACTAACAACCTCTTGAATTGTTTTATTTTTCTGTTTGATTATGTAAGACATTTAAAGTAACATAATATTTACTTGCACGATAAACATTGAAACGCAGGCATTGCAATCTAGTTAATGAGGCAAATGAAGATGTTATATACCTAGGTATATTATAACTTTTATCATTAAATTATAAGTTATTAATGGAGTTGAAATCTTTTTAAATTTTGGTTTGCGTTAGTTGGCACTTGATAGATTATGTGATACAGATATTAATTGTATCTTTGTTATATTAAGTGAGTTACACAATGTATGTCTTTTGGTTCTTTGTAATTTCTATAGCAAATAGATTATTCGATTTTGTTGTATTTTCATTCTCATATTCATATGTTTAATTGGGATGGTTTCTTTTATAAATTCATAGAGTATCTTATTTCTAAAAAAATCGTTTGGTTTTCATTCAAATGCATCCATCTTTGTTAATTGTTATCGTTATTGTTAACATAATACATGAGTAGAGTTGTAGAGGTCGGCATGCAAAATCATTTCACTTTATTGAATATAACTGTCTTAAATAACTTATAAACTGGAAGAAGAAAAAAACACAAAAATTATAATTATAAATATAAATGTATTGTAAAAAATAAATTATAAATATAAATGCAAGCACATGACTTGCATGTGCCACCAAACCCGGTAAACATAAAAAATTCCATTATTTTATTATGTATTGCTATTTCTTGTTTTATTTTATGTTGGCGACCGGAGATTGGAGAATTTGAAATTTTGAACACCAATCGAATTATTGCTTGCTTTTTCCCTTTTTTTTTATTTTTACATTATTCATCCACTATCTAGATTAAGTGTTTTTTTTAAAAGCTTTTTACTACCGGTAGGAATTGAACCGCTAACTTGAAAGTCATTTGTTTAAACTTCAAACTCTTCCGTCTAGCGTATGAGCTATGTCTTTGGGAATCATTTGTTAAAATCCCAAGCTTTTTACTACGATCATGGGAATCACCAACAAAAAAAACTAATGAAAACAAAATCAAAAGTGGATAGACATGAGAAGGTACGTCATACGTGGATCTCAATCCAGCCTGGAGGTATCAAATGGGTCGGGTGCCTGATCCGGGCCTGTTAATTGAGAGCAAAACCTGTATCCAATATCCATGCCCAGATGCCCTATGATTTGGTAGACCATGTTTAAGGGCAGGATCCGTTTTTTAAAAAAAAAACTTTAGGCTATGATCGGGTTTAAAGAATAAAAGTAAAAATAATAATAATATTACATACAAAACAAATAAAAGATAGACTTAGGAGTTAGTACCTTTCAAGTCTGTGCGGACAGGGGCGTACCCAGGATCTTTTATTAAGGTGGGCTACAACAATATATATATATATTTATATAATTAATTAATTAACGGGAAGGGAACTTAACCATACTAGAAAATTATCAAACAAATTGGTTAAAATGATAGCTTAAAAATTATCCTACTTAGGCGGAGGCGAGTTCTTATTTAACCGTTTGCATTTTTGTGGGGCTTTGGGTGTGGACTGGGGTTTCCTATTTATCCTACTCCACAATCCAACATACAGGCTACGGCGAGTCACGCAGTTGGGGAGGACATGCTGATGGGTGTTTGGACGAAGTCCGAGATCCTTGATACCAAAAAAAATATATATATATATAGCTTAAAAATTATAATTTAACACTATAAATAATAAATTGCTGTCGAAATATAAATTCATACAAAAAATAACAAAACACTTAATTAAAATTATGAATAATAAATTTAAAACCCTAATTTGTTAACGGAAGAAGGTTAAATTTTAAGAAAATATTTGAATAGAAAAAATATTCAATTTTGTTATTGGAAATTTCGAAGTGGGTTGGAAATAATTATTAACAGGAAGGGAGAAAAAATTGTAACTTATGAGAGAGAGAGAGAGAGAGAGAGAGAGAGAGAGAGAGAGAGAGAGAGAGAGAGAGAGAGAGAGATATAGAATTAGATACAGAATGGACGTGGGAGAGAGAAAAAGAGGAAGAGACCAGTAAAAGAGGTATAAATTTAGATGTTAATGGTTGATATAACTAGTGATAGTATATAAAAAAGAGAAACTACAGATGTTATTTTAACTCTACAAATAATGCTTATTAATTAAGTAAAAAAAGAAATTTTAATGCGGGTCAGCCCCCAAGACGGTCTGCCTCTGTGTATAGGCAAATCCACTATTGACATTGACAAAAAATATTAAAAAAAAAAATCAAGACCCGGCCTGTATTGGGGCTTCAAAGCCAATTGAACCATAAAACTATAACCGGCCCGACCCGTCTAACTGCTCTAATCCAGCGTGTCACAAACTCAAATCCATCTATCATCTATGTTCTTCTCCGCCCACAGTTTTTGTAACTGAAATAGTCTCTCTCTATATATATAACTGCGTGTCTCGCCTTAACAGGTTTTTAGATTTACCCACGAATCTCTCTCAATCAGTCTCCTTCTATCCGTTTCTTTATCTCTATCGTTCTTTCTCTTTTCTCTTTTTTTCTTCGTTGTTCTTGATTTTTTTTTTTTTTTTTTATAAATATTCAAATTCAACACACTATTGCTATTTTATGTTTTTATCTAAAAACTCTGATTCGCTAGATCTGATTTTCTTCTTTGATAATTTTCTCCAATTGTAATTGACATTTCATTCAATTAGATCTGTTCTGTGTTTTCCGAATAATTTTTTATCAATTATTTTCAACAATCCCGCTCTTTCGATTCCTGAGTTTTCAAGGTGTAATTTCTTCAAACAATTAATAATCTCATCTTATAAAAAGAAGCCAAATCTATCTTGTGATTGTCTCCAAAAATGGTGACTGTGAATCTGGGAATGCTCCACTATGTACTGGACCACGTATACGGTGCATTTATGCACAGAACAAAAATCAGCACACCATTTTTCTCCAGAGGATGGGGCGGCAACAAGCTTGATCTTTTAGAGAAAATGATCAAACAATTGTTTCCTGAAGTTGAAGGCCAAAACTGGCCTCCAAGCTTGATTCAGCCAATTTGGAAAACTGTTTGGGAGACCAATTCTGCTGTTTTAAGAGAAGGTGTCTTCAGGACACCATGTGATGAGCAGTTGATCAGTGCATTGCCTCCTGAGAGTCACAATGTCAGGGTTGCTTTTCTATCACCCAAGTGCGTGCCTCCCCAGAAGATGGCCTGTGTGGTTCACCTTGCAGGTATCGCCGCCGTGGTATATTTTTTTATCATTTGATAAGAACCCAGAATAGGATTTCTAGTTTTTTCTGGTTTGATTGATTTCTTATTAGAAATGCTGGGTTGGTTGTCATTCAATTAGTGAAGGATTTTTGTGGTTGCGGAGAATTAAAATGAGTTGGCTGTTTTTGGTTTTTTATATGCTTTTTGACATGGTATAATTTTGGCTCTTAAATACTTGATTGTTAACTTTTGCGGTTGAGTGTTGGATTTTAAATGGATTGGATTTTCTTTCTTTGTTGTAGAAGTTTGAAGTCAGAGGTTTAGTTTAAACATAGTTTTGAATGAATTTGTTTGATGTGAATAACTCCGCATTTGATGGGTACGGTTGTTAATTAGCAATTAGATGTAAAAGGCAGCAGGTCGAAAACAGTCTGTATGCTTTCGTTTTTGCCTCAATGAAGTGTAACTCAAGGATTACATGATAGCTATATTGTGAAAACCATATTAGAATCTTATCCTTTTCCTAGGTAGAGTGATTCATGTATTTGTGGGGTTCTCTGAAGGGTCTTTTTTGTGATGAAAGAATGAGGTTTGCTTATTTTCAGTTTGGAGGATGGATTATTGGCTTGTTGATGAAAAATCTAATTATTAATAATTATTGTAATTGAGCCTGTTTCATTCATTCTGTTGTGAGTGATCAACTGCCCTATGATTGTATTATGATATTTGTGTTGTGTCTATATTTTGTATTACTTAAGAAGTCTCTCTATTTCAAATATTTTGAGAATATCACCTTTTCTTGTGACGTTTGATTCTTATACATTCTAACTTCATTTGTGATTTTTTTTTGCTCATAACAATGCCAGATTAATTTCTCAGTTTTTTTTAGCGTTTTTGTAAAAATTTCAGATTTTAATCCATTGGAATCCCCGTTTTACTTGAATATCCTGTCAAAATTAGGCATTGTATTGCTAGCTTCTTAGTAATGCTCTTAGAGTCTTTTTAACATCAGTGCTCAAATTCATTGGATTACAAATTGTAGTCTTTCTTTTGCAGGCACCGGGGACCACACATTTGAGCGGAGATTGCGTCTTGGTGGACCATTGTTGAAAGAAAACATTGCAACCATGGTGCTTGAGAGGTTAGGGTCCATTCCGTATTGGCAGCTACATTTAGAAGCTGAAAGCAGAGTATCTATTTTATTATTCATGCAAGTTTGATTTGATGTAAATCTATATGCAGCCCATTCTATGGTCAAAGGCGTCCTATGCTGCAGCGTGGGTCTAAACTTTTGTGTGTTAGTGACTTGCTATTATTAGGAAGAGCAACCATTGAAGAGTCACGCAGTCTTTTGCATTGGTTAGATACAGAGGCAGGGTTCGGTAAGATGGGTGTTTGTGGACTTAGCATGGGTAAGAATGATTTGATATGATCTTTCTTCTTCTTTATTTCTTTTTTTATGGTTGTAAGTGTTGGGTTAAAGGTTTGTCACTTTCAAAGTTGAACTAAGTTGTTTGAAATTGACTTGTTGGTTCAGAGTTGTTATGTATAAAAGAAACTGTCTACTCGTGAACTAGAATAATAGTATATTGACTCTTTATATTTGGATGCTTCATGGAATTTAGGAGGAGTACATGCTGCAATGGTTGGATCACTGCACCCCACACCTGTTGCGACCCTTCCTTTTCTCTCTCCACATTCTGCTGTTGTGGCATTCTGTGAGGGAATATTACAACATGGCACTGCATGGGAAGCACTGAGAGAGGATCTTGCAGTGCAGAAGGCTGCAATGACTCTCGAGGAGGTGAGAGAACGGATGAGAAATGTACTATCTCTCACAGATGTCACTCGCTTTCCGATTCCCAAAAATCCCGATGCTATAATCTTTGTTGCTGCAACTGTAAGTACCCTATCAGATTATTTATCAAGCAAATGTCATTTAAAACTTTAAAGTGGACAACAAGAAGTTTTATTATTGACTTGGCCAAGAAGTCTTACTACTAAATTTCTGACCGCAATCATGCACTGCACTTTAGGATGATGGTTACATACCAAAACACTCGGTGCTGGAGCTTCAGAAAGCATGGCCAGGTTCGGAAGTGAGGTGGGTCACTGGTGGGCACGTCTCATCATTCCTTCTCCATAATGGTGAGTTTCGTAGAGCAATCGTTGATGGGCTTGATAGATTACAATGGAAGGAGTCTCCATTCTGACTGGTATCACCTGTGAAGAGGAGACTACATTTACTTCGGTACTCTTCTTCACCCCTAATTCTCGCTAAACTTGTACAATGGGCTTATATCTGAAAACACCCCTGAAAAGAAATGCAAAGGGGGTGTTTTGTAAATAATTAAATTTACTCTTGCATTGACATACAAATTTACTTGCTCTAAGTGACTTGATTGAATCAATGATAATTCGTGACAATGAGAGTTCGTTTATCTGTTTTGTGGACAATTGGTTTTGCCTCCGTCAATATTTGCAAGTAGAGGACATAATTTGGCTTACGGAGATAGAATCTGCTTTAAGCTATCTACAACTCAAAAACCTAATTTGGTGCAACATTTGCATTAAAATGGTACAACTTTCACGCTATTTATTTTTTTTCATCTTTAACCCATTGCATCAAATATTACACTGAAAATAATATTCCCTTGAATATTTCTCTCTTTTTTTTTAAATTATTTCTCAATAAAAAATAGTGTACTATGCCAATAACAAAAATGAAACAATTAAAAAAAAAAAAAAGGAAGTGTTGCGTCGGATCTGGCGCAACAATGTTGATGGAGGCAAAATAGCGTAGATGTTTGGCGTAGGGTTGGAGAGCAAATCTTGCTCTAATTTGGTGTTTTGGCGCAGGGTTGGAGATGGCCTTATCATGCAAATTTCAGCGCAACAACAAGCGTGTGTACGTAAGCTTGTGTTATCTGGTCAAGCACTCTAGTTGGTTGGTGATTATTATCGTTGCAAATTGGTTGTCACGCTGGATGTGTGAAACAAAATGTAAACCGGGTGGTCTAGGGTTGAGCTGTAAACTCAGACATCCTTGGTTCGAATCTTGGCAATTCCCTTGAGGCTAGCCCCCAGGGCGTTAGCTTAATTGGTGGAATGACGAGCTTGGGGCGTGGGTGACTCTCAGGTCAGCAGTTCAAATCCTATCCAGGCGAAGGTGAGTTTTGATTTACTTGCTTGTATCCTTGTAGGGTCAGGGGTGTGGGTCGGGGTTTCCTATTTGTCCTACTTCATGTTACCAACATGCATGCCACAACGAGTCACGCAGTTGGGGATGATAGATGGATATGTGCCTGAACTAAGTACGGGATCCTCGATATAAAAAAAAAAAAAAAAATTAATAAAAAAAAATTAAGTAGTTATTTATGGGAGTGAGCTCAATTTCTTATTGGCTTTGTGGTATGCATGGCACCACAACTTGGCAAGGTATCTTGTAATTGCCACTCGTACGATGTAAGGACAAGCAAGCAAGTTTACAATAAATCCTCCACTTTTCTTCGAGGCGCTCTAGGACTAGGAATGAAATTGTATATTTGCATAGCTCCTGGTGGTTGCAATGTTGCATGGTGTATGTTTCTCATTTTTTTTACAACTTGACAAGGTAGCTTGTAATTGCCGTTGGTATGATGTAAGGGCAGGCAAGTACATCATCTACTTTTCTTCAAGGCTCTCAATGGAGTGAAATACCATATCACTTTCAGACTGAAATAGGGTCTCACGATGAGGCCCTTTCATAAAAAAAAATTCTCCTTTTTCACATCTTCTATCATATTAATATAGAAATTTATACAAACACCCCTGACATTTAGTATAATTGCACACATATAGAATTTTTGCTTGAAACTGTACAAATCAGAATTTACTAAAATACCCTTACTTTATTTTTAAAATAGGGATAAATCTGATGCAAGATGACTTCCCTACATCAATTTCACAAAGAAAAACATCATCATCATCATCCGATATGGAAACACCCCAATCAAGCTAAAAAAATAGAACTTTTCTTTAAAAATCAATTTCACAAAGAAATAAAAACATCTAAACACAACTCTTCTTCATCAATCCAAACCTGATAGAGGAGATCTTTCCTCCATCACACCTGACTGATGGAAGAGATCATCATCCACTCCTCCATTATCATCCTCCCATCCATCAACATCTTTCAAACTATAACACATTCCAATCAAGCTAGATTTTTTTTTTCTTTAAAAATTAATTTCATGAAGAAAATAAAAAGAAACAAAAACATCTAAACATGGCTCTTATATCAATCCAAACTTGAAATCTTGAATCAAATTTCAAAGATAAAAATAATCAATTCCAACAAAATAAATTCAATTTAGAAAAATTGGCGCGGATCTGCTCTATCAGATGAAGAGTGTTCCATCGGAGATGGAGAGAAGTCAACCGTTAGTCAACAGTTTAGAAGGGGATTTTATGTAATAAAAATATATTCGAATGTAAAGTGTAATTTCACCATCTATCAAGGCAATTTAGTGCAATACCCCAATTTTTAAAAATTTTGATTCTTCATGTCATTATGATAAAACATCCAAGGATGTTAGTGTAATTACCTCTTCTAAAAGAGAAAATAACACCATACTTCTCTAAGGTTTGTCATTTTAGCATAAACAACTTTATCAAAAAATTGAAACCCACCTCCTTTGCTGTTAGGGTTTGACCATGGATTGACCATTAATTTTAATACATTCAAGGGTAATATTGTTATTTTACCCTTTATTTAATAAAATCATAAATTTTAAAATGAAGAATTTTAAAAAATGGATCTCAACCATCCATCTCTAAGATATTTTGTAATGAAGAACAATTAAGCCCAACCTGATCCAATCCGAATAGTATTTAGGCCATAATCCCGCCTGATCACATATTCTTCAATCATTTACTCTTGTTTTGCATATTCTTAATCACTTTCAATGTATTTTGTCCACGAAAAACTTTTGGGGGTAAATGGTATCGGATTTGTGTCTATAATAAGTTGTCAGAATTGTTTGGACATGGAGAATAAAGTTATAAAAAAAAAAGGGGTTAATTGTACAAGCATACCCTATATTTATCTAATAAAGCAAATTTTCAAACAAATACCATGTTCAAACACAAACATCCCAATTAGAATATGTTTGGGGTATGGAAAGTCAACAGTACCCTTAGGTAAAAGGGGGAGGTTATTTTGGTAGGTAAATTTCACAAACAACCCTGAATTTAGGTGTAACTGTATAAATATTCATTTTTTTTTCTAATAATTACATAAATATACCCTATCATCAATTGACTTTTGCTAACTTTAACCTTTAACCACATTTGTATCCCAAAATGACTAAACTACCCTTAAAAACTTATTTATTTTTTTCTTTTATTATTTAAATATATTAAAAAATATTTACTTAAAAAATTTTAAAAAAGGGTACAATTTTTTTGTTACTTTCTTTCTATCATTTTTTTTAACACAATTAGAACCCACAAAACTGGAAAAATGGCTATGTTTAGTGGGTTTTGATTGTGTTTAGTGAGTTTTGTGGGTTTTGATTATATTGATTAAATGTAATTGTTGGTGGGTTTTGATGTGGAAATGGTGAGAAATGTCACATTTTTAAGTTGGTATTGTAAGAAAGTCACCACTTTAATAACTTAAGTTTAAAAAGCACATATTATGGTGAACGGACAAAAATGCCCTTACTTTACACATTCTCTTACTTTGAAATTTTCTGAGACTTTATTCTTTCATCTTCTTCATAGAGGTCTGTTTAACAGACCACCAATGGAGGTTAAACATCATAACAGACCTTCATTAGTTTAGTGGCGCTACGCAGACGCATTCGGTTGTGTGAATTTTGATACTAGGTTCGAGCATTTTCATACTTGGTTCGAGCCTTTTCATACTTGTTAATTTTGAACCTCCGAGCCTTTTCATGTGCTTTCCGAGACTTTTAACACTGTTCAAGCCTTTTAATACTAGGTTCGAGCCTTTAAATAGTAATTCGAGCTTTTTAATACACAGTTCAAGCCTTTTCATACACTACTCGAGCCTTTTAATAAAGTGTTCGAGCCTTTTAATAAAGTGTTCGAGCCTTTTCATACACTGTTGAAAAGGCTCGAATCTAGTGTAAAAAGGCTCGAAAATGCACAAAAAAACTCGAATCTAGTGTAAAAAGGCTTGGAGATTCTAAACCGATTAACCTATGAATTTTCCTTGAAAAGGCTCGGGTAACATTTTAAAAAGCTCGGGGATTGTTATAAAAGGCTCAGAAAAAATTCAAAAAGGTTTTCTCTCAATGTTTGAAAAAGACACAAAATGACAGAAAGGGGTATTTTTGTGTGGTCACCTAAATAGGTGCCTTTTAAACTTAAATTAGTAATGTGGTGCCTGTCTAACAAAAAACGCCCCAAATAGTGACAAAAAAATTTTGAACCCGGGTTTTGATTGTGTTGATGAAATGAAATTGTTTGTGGGTTGATGAGTATGAAATTAAATGTTTTGCTGATAAAATTGGTTTTTGAAATCTGAGAATTTGGTGTTTGGGGACATGAAAAATGTAAAAAAAAAAAAAAAAAAAAAAAAATGATAGAAAGAAAAAGAAAATAAAAGTAACAAAAAAAAAATTGTATTGATTTTTTCAATTTTTTAAGTAAATATTTTTTAATATTTTTAAATAATAAAAGAAAAGATAAATAAGTTTTCAAGGGTAGTTTAGTCATTTCGGGATACAAATGTGGTTAAAGGTTAAAGTTAATAAAAGTCAAATGACGGTAGGGTATATTTATGTAATTATTAGAAAAATTGAATATTTATACAATTACACCTAAATTCAAGGTTGTTTGTGAAATTTACCTACCAAAATAACATCTCCCTTTTATCCAAGGGCACTATTGACTTTTCATATCTCAAGCACATTCTAATTGGGATGTTTGTGTTTGAATATGACATTTGTTTGAAAATTTGTTTTATTAGATAAATAGAGGGTATGTACAAATATGCAATTAACCCAAAAAAAAAAAAAAAAAAATTGAGAGAAGAGAAAGAAACGTAAATGTACAAGAGAGAAAGAGAAAAGAGAATTGAGAAAAATAGCAGCTATTGACATATATATGAAACGCTTAAGTTGACTTCTATTCTCTATTTTCAACAAGAGACGCTAATAACTGACATATGAAGCAACAACCCACATGTAGCAACTTTATTACATGCATGATCGCTATATAGTACGTATATGGTATTTTATTTTATGTGAGACACTTTTTTGTTTTATTATTTGTAAGAACTTCAATTTGAAATATTTATTCACATGAAATTTCGCTATTTAAGATTAAAAATAATAACATGTCAATGTGAATCAGTGGTATGAGTACTCATTAGATCAGTTTGTCAATATCTTAGATTCAAGAAAAGAGTAATCAATACTGTTTATTTAGTATTCATAATTTAAAACTGATAGATCATATATGTTACGAATATAATATTAAACTGGGCAAGAACAGAAACAGTAGAAGTTCGGCGACTGTGTTCACTTGCAGCTCTCAAGCGGTGCACCACACAAGCATCGGTTATGAAAATACGTGGAATAATCAAAGCTCTGCAAACTCCCTCCCACAGGAATCTTCCCACACAACCTGTTATAACTCACATTAAACAACTGCAAACTCAGCGAAGTCATCTCCTCTGGAATACTCCCAAATAGCTTATTGTGATTCAGATCCAGCGACGCCAAGCTCTTTGGAAACACAACCTTCGATAGATTGAACTCTAACATGTTTCTTGACAGATCCACACTAAAGGTTGTCTTGTTGGACCCGAACAAGAACGAAGCATCGCCTTCAAGCTTGTTCCTAGACAAATCTATGGCGTTAAAGTCCATGTTCCCTAAAGAATCCGGAATTTTACCAGAAAGCTGGTTGTGAGACAAGTAAAGCGCCGGTACTTGGCCTTTGAATTTGCCAAAAGAGTCCGGGATCGGACCCGTAAGCTTGTTTCTATCCAAATGAAGAGCATCGAGATTCTGCAACTTGGAGAGAGAACTTGGGATGGACCCAGAAAGAGAATTGAAAGCAAGATCCAAGAATGTTAAGTTGCTGAGTTGGCTGATAAAATCTGGTACTGACCCAGAAATGTTGGTCCAGCTAATACGTAGAAACTTGAGGTGCTTGAGCTTGGCAATGGAGGGTTGTATAGGGCCAGTGAGGTTGGTTAGTTTGTGAAACTCAAGGGTTTCTAGGTAGGGAAGATCGCCTACTGTGGCGGGGATTTGGCCGGGGAGGTCGCCGGCGAAGATGGTGAGAGAGTTGATGCGGTTGGTGGTTGAATCGCAATCGACGCAGTACCAGTCACAACAGTCATTGTCTGGGTTCCATGAAGAGAGCATGTAGGGGTTGTTTAGGGCTTTTTTGATTTTGAGAAGGACTTTTTTGTCATTTGGGTTGCAGCGCTCACAGAGAGAAGGGGAGGTGAGGATGGTGAAGATGATGAGCGAGAGGGAGAGGGAGGAGATCAGTGGGGCGTGCATGTTTTGTGTTTTGTGTTTTGCTTTTTGCCTTCTTTTGGCTTTTCGTTATTTAATTTGCAATGAGAGCTTGGTATTTTATAGTGTTTGTTGGCAGTGAAAAACTGAAAATGATGCAGACAATGACGGAAGCTTGAGACAGCTCAAACATGGTTGACTAATTTTTGCCAGTCAAACCAAAAGAGCAGATGATATGAAGTTAAAAATTCTGTTTCGAATAAACATGTATTTCTATTACAAATCCGTGTTTTACGAGTGATTTGACTTAAACACGTATTTTCGATTCGAATCGATTTAATTTATCGTATAAACCCTATCTCGGATCAATGATTAGAGGCATTTATGGAAGATTTCCTTGCTTGCCAGTTGCCATATCACATACTCATTGTTGAATGTTGACAGTGAATGGACTGGTCAATAACGAGGGCCAGATCCATCATCCATAATCCTTATCTTAATCATTTTTTATTCTGTAAGCTGGCTTATGGTTTATAGTGGCAAGCAAGGAAATCTTCCAAATGTAAGTGGTTTGTCTAAAATTTCAATTGACTTTGAAAGAGAAATAGAGAATGATTAATGATATTGATAGACCTTACTTTTTGGACTTGCCTTTCTCACATTCACATACAGCTTCACCAAGTTGAAGTTCCTTCCTTCTACTCTTGTCTCTGGCTACTCCTGCTGTTTTATTCTTAATCCATCTAATTCCATACATTGTTTTCATTTTTATTTTAAATTCAAATAAATTTTCCCTTCAACTTTCATTAATGTTATTTTACCTTTGATTTAATGATTAAGAATTAAAACTATATATCATTCGCAAATGATAAAAGTAATGTCGTTAACAAATAAATAAAATTTGAGATCCTAAATGATATGACATCTTATTGTTAGTTACATTCCACGGTTCACCTTACTAGCGCAATTGAATTTTGGAATATAATACAAGTTTTGAGTTCCTCTTACTCATAAGTCAAATGTTTCTGTAATATTATAATATAAAAGCAACCTCTTAAGCTTAAGACCTTCTCCAATCATTCTTCATTTCTTTAAAATGAAGACAAGATTAGCTCCAACCATTTTTTAAATTGAAAACCACAAAATGAAAATGGCTTTTGGTTCTTCAAAATCGATGATCCAATTTTGGATCATCATTTCACTATTGCATTAAAATATTATTATTTTTTATTTCCATCTCCTTTTTCACCTTTTTAATTAAACACAATTAATCATATATAATTTTTGATTTATAAATGTAATGAGTATAAAAATTATACCATTAGAAATATTTTGTTGAGATCTTTCAACCGAGTATAATTTGACTATATTTTAATTATGTTTAAAATTTTAATTTTTTTATTAGTAAACTAATAGGTATTTTTAATTCAAAACAAATATTTTCAAGTCATCAATTTTTATATGTAATTAACATATATCATAATAATTAACTCAAAATAATTCAGTAAAACCAAATAACAACATTAACATTCTTAAATTAAAATATTACAATGGAAAAAAAAAATGGACATTGAAAATGAAAATGAAACCAATAAAAATGACATTGAAAAACTTAAAAGTTAACACTAGTATTACGATAAGTTATCTCCACTCCAACAATAGTAATTTGGAAACCGATCAAAACCACTAAAATTACCCGACGAGTAGTGGTGCCCACGGTTAGGTTCTGGTTCGGTTTCGGTTTCGATTCCATGGGATGGCAAAACCATAACCGTAACGCCGGTTAGGCGGTTCGGTTACAGTTACGGTTCCGATTAAGGTTACTACAATTTTAAACATTTTTGCCACGTGGCAACTTATGATTGGTCGGATATTTTTTTTAAAAGGAAACCGTCGGTTTTCGTTGGTTTTTTTTTTTAAGTTTAACCGTAACCGAACCGTGTTGTAACTGGTTTCCAACCGGTTTTGTAACTGCCGATTTCGGTCACGGTTTCAGTTACAGTTTTGATTTTTAACCGCCGGTTTAATTGAACCGTGGCCACCACTACCGACGACCCACCTTGAAATTGCCGAGAACTATTAAAATTGTCATGGATAATGTTAGCAAATGATCTTTATTTATTAAAATCATTACATGTAAAAATAGTTAGGTGTGACAAATTATAAAAAAGATTAGAAAAATTTAGATATAATAAAAGTGAGCAAATTATTATCTAATAAGATAATGTAGAGAAAACAATTTTATTAAAGAAAGTTTGAAATATTATTTATAAAGTAAAATAATAATATTTTATTATTTAGAGATTGTAAAATGAAGAATGGTTGGAGTAGTAAAATTATGAAGATGAAATATTCCATTTCTAGTCTTCAAATTGAAGAAAAAATTAAAGACCGGTTGGAGATGGCCTAAAAGAGGTTTGTTAGAAAACTAAGGGGCTGTTTGTTTTTTCCCATATAAGTCTTTAACTTAAGGGGGGTGTATTCAATTAGGATTAATTAGGATTCTTGAAGACATTTAAAGACATTTTTTAAGTGACAGATTTTCATGGATTTCTACAGACTTTTATAAATCCACATGGACTTTCATTGATTTGTTTAGACATCCATCTCAGACTTTTATGGATTTGTTTAGACATCTATCTCAGACTTTTATGGATTTGTTTAGACATCCAAGGATTTTCATGGATTTGTTATCTCTAACTTATATATCAATAGTAGACTAATTATAGCTAATTATCAAAAAAAAACCTTTGAAGTTGGAATGAGCAAAATTTGATACACCAGTCAATCTATATTTGCGTATATATATATTTTGAGGTTGTTGCTGATGAAAACAAAGCGATTGAATTGAATCCAAAATTGGCTAAGGCTTTCATGAATTTGTTATCTCTGACTTATTAATAGTAAGCTAATTATAGCTAATTATAAAAAAAAACCTTTGAAGTTAGAATGAGCAAAATTTGATACACCAGTCAATCTATATTTGTATATATATATAGTCTGAGGTTGTTGCTGATGCAAATAAAGCGATTGAATTGAACCCAAAATTAGCTAAGGCTTATCTGCGTAAAGGCACTGCTTGCATGAAGTGTAGATGAATTATTTTTCTTTAAAATAAAATGCTAATAAAGAGTTTTTCAAAAAAAAAAAAAGCTAATAAAGAGTGAGCATTTTGGTGTTTGATTGAAAGCTCTACAGATTAATTTGGTGTTGTTTTGTGCAATTCTAGCACGTAGTGAGTTTTGTACTTGTTATACTGCATATAATTATGTGACTGCAACATATTCTCACATATATAATTATGTGCAGTTTTTTTTTTTTTTTTTTTGTCCTTTTTAATTCACAGAACATATTGGGGATGGAAGCTTATTATTCTTACATGCATCGGTTTTTTTAATTTTTACATATTAGTGCTTTTCGTTTTTGATTTGAGAGAGAGAGGGAAAGCAAAATCCACCAAAATCTTTGGGGAGAATGCTGGACATGTTATGACATTTGATATTTATATCTTTCACTATCAAGTCCAACAAAATCCATCAAAATCCATCACTTAAGAAAATCCTTTAAAATCCAGTCCTAATTGAATACACCTTGATTCTTGTAGACATTTTTAAAGTCCCAATTCAATATACCTGGATTTGGAAGGATTCTTTAAAAGTCCATATAAATCCTAATTGAATACCACTGGATTCATATGGACTCTTTTAAAGTCTTTAAATGTCCAAATTGAATACACCAGGATTTATAATGTCTTTAAATGTCCTCAAGAATCCTAATTGAATACACCCCCCTAAATTAAGATGAATATGTTTGTTTGTTTTTCCAATTTATATTTTATTTTAAGATATGTATATCTGATAGAAAAAGTAAAAAAAAAATTAGCTTTTCACTTATTTAATAAGTCATAATTAACACCTTCACAATTACTTCCACAATTAATCTATTACCAAAAATAACCTTCAATAAAAAAAAATCCTCAATTTCTTAACAACTCTAACCCTAACCCTAACACTAACCTAACCCTAAATTGACCTAGGAGGAGGCGCCGGCGCCGCCTCCTTGAGATTTGATCGGAAGCCGGCCTCCTCCTTGCCTCCGATGGTTAGATGGAGCACCATCGTTTTATCTCTAGAGATGGAGAGTAGCAACGCTTCATCTGTAAAAAAGCTTCGCTTTCGTCTCGTGAGTCTCCGGCAAGAGTAGATTGGCAGCAAGGAGGAGTCGACAAGGTAAGGTTGACTCCGGCGAACACAATGGTGGCAGCGACAAAGCTTGATAAACTGTGGATCGCGATGAATCGAGTCTACATACAAATCGGCAACCAAATCAGGTTTCGTTCGCGATTAAGCGAGCAAATAAATAAAATTGTAAATGAAAATAAATAAATATTTTTCAATAAAAATAAATATTTGTTAAAAAATAAAAATACATTAAAATAAAATAAAATAAAGTATCTTAAAAGTTAAATGGTTTGGTAAAATAGGGGTAGAATAGTAAAACCAAAACCACTTAATATTTAAATGGGATATTGAAAAAAAGAAAAAGAAAAAAAGTGTCTTAAATATTAAGTGCTATTACTTTACTTACTTAAAATAAGATCTTTTAATACTTAAGACAAAAACAAAAAACAAATAGCACCTAAGTACACAATAATCATACCATCATCTAATGTGCTTGATGGTAAAAACACTCATTCAACCTGATAATATTCAAAGTTCGAGTCATCGCCATTATAAAACTTGGTCGTTCGTTAAGTTTGACCAAGATTAACGGTAGGAGGGGTGAATATTTTTGATACAGTTAATTTTACGTGCAAAAGAGAAAATCTCAAAGGGGCCGGGGGTTATTCTCTCTTAATGTTATATACTTATATTCAATATTTCAACTAATTATGATGTAATGTAATATTGTAAATGATATTTTTTTATTTTTTATTTTTTATTTTTTATTTTTTATTTTTTTTATTTTTTTTATTTTTTTGTCTTTAGAGTTTGGACCTAATCCAACCCAATCAACATTGAATTGGGTTGGGTTAAAAATCTAACATGAGTTAGGTTGAATTTTTTCCAAGAGTTATGATATCTGAATCCTTGAAAAACTATATGTGCACCCCTTTATGTATAAACACCCCATTAAATTTTTTTGAAATCTTATATCTTGTAAGTACGCCCCACACATTACCAAATATGTCCTTTTAAAAATAAAAATTATATTACAGTATGATGTGGTGCATAAAGAATGGGAATTTTTAGCTCGTTATGAACATTCTAATAATAATTGACGTTGGTTAGATTTGGAATTTAGAGAAACTACTGCACTGTATTGTATATTTTATTTGTTTTTAGTTTATTTAATATGCAGGGTATTTTGGTATTTTTCTTGTTGCAATTATTTAGAATTCAGGAACTGATATAATTAGTTTGTTTTGTGGTTATGTTGAACATTAGAACGTATTGTATGAAGAAATAAGTTTCTTTGTATTTTACTCCATTTCTCTTGGTATTCATGCTTGACTCAATAAGAGTAAGAATTTGTTGTTTGATTGTTCATCGGTGTATACCTTCCGCTACATCACAGTATAAGTAAATAAATCATAAATAATTAAAATGAAAAAAAAAAAAAAAAAATTAAGAGAAGCCACACCCAATTTTGGGAGGAGGCAATGGCTTTCTCCTCTCTTGAAAAAGAGAGAAGGCTGTAGCCTTCTCCATCTCTTTAAATTTGCAATGGTTGAAGGCAGGAGGTTCTTCTTTCTTTCATTCAAGATCGGGAGAAGGCAAGTATAAGATCTAGGTTGTTATTTTTTTTATTATTAATTTTTTTTATTAATAAAACAAAATATTTTTTATTTTATTCTTCTCTAAATTTAGTTTAGTTAGTCAAATTTTATTTTATTTTTCAATATCTTTTGTTTAAAATTGAATTTAAGGGTAATGTTGGAATTTTGAAAACTTATAAATTTGGGATGTACATACAGTTTTAAAGAGGTGTAAATATCACCGCTCTTTTTCCAATCCAGTCAATAAGTGTTGGCCTTCAACCTAACCCAATATGCAAATGCACACTTGACACTCCTAAAAGCAGAGTAGCCCATTAGCCCACCACTACAAGCAAAGTAACACAATGATGGAAGAAGTTCGATTCCATCATTCCAATTTCCAAATGGCCACTTTCATTGTTATTTATGCTAAAAGATATTTACACCATTTGTGATTTTAAAAGGAAATTATATATATAATAGCAAAATCCTTTGTTAGTCTCATAGAAGTGATTTCATTACCCCCAAGTTTTTCTCCTTGTCATCATCCTCTAGTATCCTCCCACATATCTGATTACAAAATTCAATAACTATAGTCTATAGACCAGATCGTTGAGGTCTAATGTCCATAGTATATTTTCCTAAAATTAAATATTAAAAAATCTACAAAAGAATTGACAATCAGTTCTTACTTTCTAATTAATAATTTGAAGGAACATCTTCCTAACTCAGCATCTGCACTACTTATTTAGGCACAAAGCATCCTTTTTTTTTTTTTTTTTTCCCATTTAGTGCGCTCAAGGAATCATTGCCAACACTTCAACATCATCATCATTTTCATCATATAATTAAATATATAAAAAGACAATGATCATTCCATTATTGTTATGACCAACCTTTACACTTATAATATTAGCTACAGACCTACAGTACTCTGAAACCAATGTCCTCTGATACAAATTTCCAACAACTTTTTTTTTACTTTTCCTTTTTAGTATTTCCCAGCAAGTCAACATAAAATTACTATACCCAGAACCAAAGTATGCAGAGTCTGTCAAGCACCCTACTTGTGTTCGACCACTGAAAATGCATCGGTTGAAGTATCACTGAAGCTTTAGTTTAACAAAAAAAAAAGCAGTAGTGACAGTTGGAAATTAAAATTAAAGAGGAATAAAGATGAAGAATACTGGATAAAAGCATCTTTCTGTTGAAGGTCATATGCCCTTAAAAAGCTTTTTTCTTCTTCTTTAACTTTTCTTTAAGCTAATAACACCATACTGCTTTACCTCATTGATAATTTCTTTATAATCTTTTATAGTCCACACTACACAGGTCACTTCCAGGTACCTCAATTGCTAAACAAGTGTTCGAAGTGAATTCGATAATATTAAGTTGGAAAAGAATATAAATAAAGAAAATCTATAGCAACTAAGTGAGGTGAAGAAAGCTTGAAGAATCTATAAAAGTTGAGCATGCGCTAACTCACATTATTCTAATATCTAAAAAAAGACTATCTTTGTTTCCAATCAAAACCTACTTGTTTATTTTTTATTCTTTTGTTAGTCACCGCAACTAAAAAGGTAATGTGGAACAGGTAGTGGTGATGGCAGATGCTTATTAATTATAGTGTGAAGCCACTTAACTTGCTTTCTCAAAGTTGGCAGGAAAAAAACAGGGCAAGAGGACTCGAAACTGCAAGCTCCAGCTCCCAAATGCCTTTGTAAAATATCACACACCGGAATCTGTGTCTTACAATCAGAAAAGACACTTCACTGTTTGCAACTTTGTTGGGAAGAGAGATGATTATCAACATTTCTAACTAGAAAATATTGGTATTCTTGTATGTCAAAGGTGAGACCATCTTTTAAAAATCCATAACTTAGAACTATGTATTGCCAAATCTCTTTTCTCTAACTTCTGATACTTATTTCCTACTACAGGTACTAATTAAGCTTCAAGAGCTGTGAACATACTTCACCGGTCCAAAGAGTTGCAAAGATGAATCCAATATCTGCTCAAAATCTTCAAGACTACAAACTAAAGGACACAAAGCCCCAACTAGGGGAGCGGTGGCCACATGGAGGAATACGTGGTGGAGGCGGGTGGATTAACAGTGAAAGAGCTACAAGCACTTATGATCTTGTTGAGCAGATGTTTTATCTGTATGTTCGAGTTGAGAAAGCTAGAGATCTTCCTACAAATCCTGTGACAGGGAACATAGATCCTTATGTTGAAGTAAAGGTTGGAAATTATAAAGGAAAAACAAAGCATTTTGAGAAGAAAACATACCCTGAATGGAAACAGGTGTTCGCGTTCTCGAAGGATAAGATTCAATCATCAGTTGTGGAGGTGTTTGTGAGGGATAGAGAGATGGTGGCCAGAGATGAGTACATAGGGAGGGTGATCTTTGACATGAATGAAGTGCCTACAAGGGTTCCACCAGATAGTCCTTTGGCACCACAATGGTACAGATTAGAAGACCGGCGAGGTAATAGCAAGGTAAAAGGAGAGGTTATGCTAGCAGTTTGGATGGGAACACAAGCTGATGAAGCTTTCCCTGAGGCCTGGCACTCTGATGCTGCATCAGTTCATGGAGAGGGTGTTTTCAATATCAGATCAAAAGTTTACGTTTCACCGAAACTTTGGTATCTAAGAGTTAATGTGATTGAAGCTCAAGATGTAGCGTCAAATGACAGAAGCCAACCACCACAGGCTTTTGTAAAGGCTCAAGTTGGAAACCAGGTATTGAAAACCAAGCTATGTCCAACTCGAACAACTAATCCTCTATGGAATGAGGACCTGATCTTTGTTGCAGCCGAGCCTTTTGAAGAACAGTTGGTACTTACAGTTGAAAACAAAATGAGCTCAGCAAAAGATGAAACCATGGGGAGGATAATCTTACCGCTCACCATCTTTGAGAGGCGCTTAGATCACCGGCCAGTTCATTCCAAATGGTTCAATCTTGAAAAGTTTGGGTTCGGTGTCTTAGAGGGAGACAAGAGGCATGAGCTCAAATTCTCAAGCAGAATTCACCTCAGAGTGTGCCTGGAGGGTGCTTACCATGTACTAGATGAATCAACAATGTATATAAGCGACCAGCGCCCCACTGCTAGACAGCTATGGAAGCAGCCAATTGGAATTCTTGAAGTAGGTATCTTGAGTTCTCAAGGGCTCCTCCCAATGAAGACAGACGATGGTAGAGGAACCACAGATGCTTATTGTGTTGCCAAGTATGGGCTCAAGTGGGTGAGAACCAGAACTATCATTGACAGCTTCAATCCTAAATGGAATGAGCAGTACACTTGGGAGGTTTATGACCCTTGCACGGTGATCACGCTGGGGGTGTTCGATAACTGTCACTTGGGTGGAAATGAAAAACCAGGCTCCGGCAGTGCTCCAAAAGTTGATTCAAGAATTGGGAAGGTAAGAATCCGGCTGTCTACCTTAGAAACAGATCGAATTTACACAAACTCTTACCCACTTCTTGTTCTAAAGCCAACTGGAGTGAAGAAGATGGGAGAGCTCCAGTTAGCAGTTCGATTTACCTGTCTATCTCTGGCAAGTATGATCTATCTCTATGGACACCCTTTATTGCCAAAAATGCATTATTTGCATCCTTTCACTGTCAACCAACTAGATAGCTTGAGATATCAGGCCATGAACATTGTTGCAGTGAGGCTCATCCGTGCTGAGCCACCACTAAGGAAAGAGGTTGTAGAGTATATGCTGGATGTAGACTCCCATATGTGGAGCATGAGAAGAAGCAAAGCTAACTTCTTCAGAATCGTCTCACTGTTTTCGGGTGTGATTTCCATTAGTAAGTGGCTTGGTGACGTTTGTTACTGGAAGAACCCGATCACTACAATTCTCGTTCATGTACTATTTCTCATATTGATCTGCTACCCAGAACTGATCCTCCCAACACTTTTCCTATACATGTTCCTCATTGGAATATGGAATTTCCGGTTCCGTTCAAGGCATCCTCCTCATATGGATACAAAACTTTCATGGGCAGAAGGAGTTCATCCAGACGAACTAGATGAAGAATTCGATACGTTCCCTACATCTAGGCAGCAAGATGTAGTGAGGATGAGGTATGATAGACTTAGAAGTGTGGCAGGAAGAATTCAGACTGTGGTAGGAGACATGGCGACACAAGGGGAGAGATTTCAGGCTCTGCTCAGTTGGAGAGATCCCAGAGCAACCAGCCTCTACGTAATTTTCTGCCTAGTTGCAGCTATAGTGCTCTATGTGACACCCTTCAAGATCATTGCTTTGGTTGCAGGTTTATTTTGGCTACGGCATCCTAGATTTCGGAGCAAGCTACCCTCAGTACCCAGCAATTTCTTCAGGAGATTACCATCTCGTGCCGATAGCATGCTATAAAAGAGGAATCTGTTTTAACATAATTTGTTCAATGCTTTGATTTGTATTCCAGTTGTAATGTTTAGTTTCATCTCAATTGTTTCCTACTCTTTGTTTGATTTCAAATGAAAGTATTTGCTCAAGCTCCCTCGTTAAACATCTAAGAAATAATGAGCATGTTTGGAAAAACCATCCACATTGGGACAGTTTGATGCTGTCGAAACCATCGGCGATTCCAACAAGCACAAACAAAACTTATCACCCTCTTTTTTAAGGGCCCTAGAATATCCTTTAGGGTGCGTTTGATACGTGGGACGGGACAGGACAACGTGGGACAATTTGTTCTTGTCCCACGTTTGACGCATCCTTAGCATAGGACAGGACGGGACAAGGTGGGACAAAAATCATAAAAAATTGTCCCACCCAAGACCCTAGGACAACTTGTCCCATGACATGGGACAAATGTCAAAAAGACCAATTTACCCTTTAAATTTTCAAATAATTACAATCATATCTAATATATTATATATATTAATAATATATATATATATTATAAATACATATATAATATTATATATTATTATATATAATAATATTCAATATATCATATATATATATATTATAATCTTTAATATATTAGATATTATTAAATATAATAATATTCAATATATCATATATATATATTATAATATATTAAACATTATTATTATATATATTATTATAATATAAACATATTATTATAATATATATATATATATATATATATAAACACATAATATATATTATTATTATAAATAAGATATATATTATTATAATAATATGTATATATCATATATATTAATATGTATATATTATAATATATATATTATATAAAATATATATGTAATATTATCATATATATATATATATATATATATATATATATATATATATATATTAATATGTATTATTAATAAATATATATTAAATTAATATGTTTATATTATAATATATATAATAAATATAATATATATATATATATATATTGTATTTTATTATTATATATAATAATATATAATATATTAAATTACATGTAATAATATTTAATATTATATATATATAATAATATTTAATTATAGGATATATATTGTATTTTATTATTATATATAATAATATATAATATATTAAATTACAATAATATTTAATATTATATATATATAATAATATTTAATTATAGGATATATATATATAATAAATACATTATATAATATATATATATATATATATATTATATTTTCTATATGTACTAATATTTAATAGTATATATATCTATATATATATCTTATATATATTATTATATATAATAATATAATATATCATATTATTATATATATAATACATGTAATATTCTATATTAATATATAACAATATCAAATATAACATATTATATATATATATTATTTGATATTATTATATATTAATATATAATATTATAATATATGTTGTTATATATATAAGAGGGGTACTCTGGTCATTTGAATCTCTTGTCCTGTCCTGTCCTAGCCATACCAAACGCATAATAGTACAATCCACAGTTCTGTCCCATTCCTTCCAAACACAGTACAGAACAACTTGTTATGTCCCGTCCTGTCCTGTCCTATCCCATCCCGTCCCATCTTGTCCCGTCCCATGTCCGTGCCAAACGCACCCTTAAGGTGAAAATTCACGACCACGTTTCTTTTGCAAGACATTTTTTCCTCTTCACTATACACAAGTGAATTTGACTTGCAGTTGCTGATAGACAGTAAGCGACTTGTATGGGAGATGATAAGAATGGTGATCTGAACTCATCATTCACCCAGAGAGATTTTGTAATTAGATTCTGAAGTCTTAAATGCAAAATTATCATACAAGAATCTAGACAAAGATCATGATATCATAACGTTAAAAGAATAGCCCCCAACTAGCTCCAAAAAAAAAAAAAGAAGAGAAAAACAAGCTCAAGAATATTGACTTATCAACCACTGTTTATTAAGTAAATAAAATGGCAAGTAGAAATTCATTCCAAAAATCTAATGCAAATTTAGATTCTGCCAAAAAAAATATTCTTAAAACATTCACCAAAAATATAAAACAAAAGAATCCCAGATAAGGCATTAGTCAAAAATATAACTCAGAAAAATCCTCTAGAATACAAGCTCATGAGGTTTCATGCCTGACTTGAGGGAAAATCTTGCAGCCAAGTAGATCTTCAAGTCTGGGACTCCTTCAATGGATTTTATCAATGTGGCATCCACAGCCTTTTGATCGTCCTTCTTTACCACTGATAGTGTCTTCTTTTCCTGCAGTAAATTAAGAGAAACCAGTGAAAATGGACTCAATGAACCCTAGGAGCAAAAAGTTAAAATCCTCCTAAATCTTAAAGCGCTTTTTACGTTAATGTTTCTGACATCATACACATAGCAAAGATTCTAGGACATGACTATTTAGGATAAAAACCATCATTATCAACTTTATGGAATCTAATTAGATTAATCTTCGTACAATAATATATATTTTTTAAGATATTTTTGGTTTAGTATGTGTAAAATTGCAACTGATCCTGTGCAAGTTCATGCAATATAATATAGCAACAAGTAAATGAACTAGAAACCTCACCTCGTTCTTTTCCTCAAAAAATTCTCCCTCTCCCTTCTTTGTCTTCTTCGCTACTTCCTTTGCAAAGTACTTATCATCAAACTTTTCCACATTGACCCCAGAAATGTCAACCTTGGTGGAAGTAGCAACCACATAAGATTGATTTACACGTCTCAAAGGAACACCATTGATTTTGAATGGCCCTGTCATCACACAATAAATCGTGCAAGTGTTTATAGCAGCGTAAGCAACAAAATCTTAAAGAGAATTAATTAAACTTATGATAAATACTAGACAACATGTCAACAATAATCACTAGAATCCAATATGTAGCAGGGGTAGGCAAGCATAAATACATTATAACAACATTTCTCCAGCCAACAATGGTTCTTATAGTATGTTATCATCAAAACACATTTATATATGGTCATAGTCGACAGAGGCATTAGGTGCAAAGGTCCCCTGGAGCCTGAGACGCAAGGCGAGGCGCACGCTTGATTGAAGCAAGACGCAAAAATAATAATAATAATAATAATAACAATAAATTGAATTTTTATTTTCTAAAAAAAAAAAAAAAAAAAAACCCTAGCAGCCACCATCCACCCTCCCAAAATATTTTTGGGAGGGAGGATGGTGGCTGCTTTATTTTTTTTTAAGAGTAAAAATTTAAATTATTTTTTGCGCCTCAAGCTCTAAGGAACCTCTGCGCTTTGATGCGCCTAACGCCTCTAACGCTAACAACTATAATTATCAATAAATTTTGTTTTATTTTTTGACAGGAAACCAGAGAATATGTTATTAACAGAGAATAAACCAAGATTCTTGAATTCACTAGAAATCCAAGTTTATAATAATCCCCATTCCACAAAAAATATGGATCTACCTCAGTACCATTTTCAAATATCCTTCTATTCCTTTATGCCCAAATAACCCAAAAACATTACCATCACAAAACAATTCAATGGACCAAAGCTCTCCCACCTTCACCAAATGCACAAAGACATTCATCAAATAAAGATAAGCATGAAGAGGGAACAAATTTAGCAGTCTTTAAGAACTTATGTCCCAACTTTTACACCATAGCACAATGAAGAAATAGATGGTCACTACTCTCCAAATACTTTTTTGCACATTACACACCAACAGGAAGATAAACAAGCACTACATCCTCTTTAAATTAAATCACGTGCATTAATTTTCCCAATGCTTATAGTCTAAGTAATGATTTGGACCCTATTTAAAACTTCAACCTCTAAAATCTTTATAGTAGATTCAAAATAAAGCATGTGATTATCTTCCACCAACAATTAAAATAACCACGATTGATTAATTGATGCATGTTCAACCAATGATAGAAGAGACGCAATTCAGCATCCTCTCTATCAATCAATTCCAGATCATAGATGTCAAAATACCTACTCTACTTAGACTAAAAACACTGTGAGGACTTGGTAACTTTTTATGATAGGAATGAGACTTTTATAACTACAAAGCTGGTAAATCATGTATGCAATTCACATGAACAAAAATTGACAAAAATTGTCAACGGTGTCTCAATACAAGGAGTACTTTAAGTAAATTAGAATAAATTACCAAAACCAGTTCACAGGCTGGTTCTTTTTACTCCCCTAATTGAAAGCAAAAATGGCCATCACTGTTCAAATTTTTTTCCAAGTCACCATAAACAGATAAGATAAAAACAGCATTGAATACAATTAAATCAGCCATTAAACCAACATTCTTCCATCACTGAAACAGTAATATGAATAAAATGAATTTGAGCCTCTTTGACACTCCACACACTAACATCCCTCACTACCTTGATAATTGATCTGTTGCAAGGCCATAGTGTGGTACTACAATAAGATATCATTTAAGTAAATCTTGCACAAATTAAATTTTCTCCATTATTCAATGTCAGAACTCTGTGTGTCTCGAACATTAAGACATGTATGCACACTTAAAACGTCTAATTGCATTGCCCATGTCATACAATATCAAATTCATTGAATGTCATGTGTAAATTTATCAACACGTCTAGTTGCATTTCTCTGCCATTTAGTATCAAATTTACGAAATCTCAAACCAAGTTTATAACTAGTCAACAACACTACAAGAATAGTACACTACAAAAATAGCTATAATCTAAAAAGCCCACAAAAACAATTTCAAACAAGTGAACTACAGCAAAACAAAGAAATTTCGAGAAGCAAAGAAAGATGAAACACTCACCAGAAACCAGAAGCAAACCAGAAGAGAGCTGTTTTATAAACACAACTCTTTTCCCCATAAACCTCCCGGCCAACAAAATCAACACCGTCCCTGGTGTAATACTCGCCCTACACGCACACAAACAAAAAAATTCAAATCAAGTCAACAACGAAAAAATTTCTAAAGCAAAACAACAAAAAGTATACATTTATTTATTTTATTATTTTTCACAAAAATTAAAAAATTAAAAAAGCGGACCTGAGTTTGGTTGGTTTGGGGTTGCGCTTGTTGACAAGCGGTTTCTTAACATCATCAGCCGGGTAGAACTTGGGTGGCTTGGCAGCTGGTGTCTGAGCCGCGGCAGGCTTGGGGTCGTGTGTGGGGAAAACGCCGCCGTTTTTGGCCTTGATTGCCCAGAGGCCACGCTTGTGGTACATCTTCGATCTGGAGTACTTGCCGACGCCGCGTATCAATTCTGGGTTACGGCTGGTTCTGAGGCTCTTCGTTTTCGGCGCCATTTCGTCGAAGCCGATCTCTGCACTCTCTGTCTGTAGATAAAGCGTTTCAAGTTTCAAGTTTCAACAAAGAGTGAGAGGTGTCGACGGAGAGGCAAAGTTCTTAAAACCTAAAACACTTAAACTAATGCCGGTAAAACGTGCCGGCCTGGCCCGTTAAGGCCCAATCAGTTAAACGGGCTGTGCCGTGCCGACACGTTTTGGTGCCGTGCTGTACCGAGCACGGCACATTAGGGAAAATGGGTGCTGTGCCGTCTGGTAGGCCTTAACAGGTTAGCCTCAATTCAATATATATATATTTTTTAATTTCAAGTTTTTTTTTTAAAAAAAGTTAAGATTTAAATTTTGAAATATTAAATTTATTTGTTGTAATATTATTTTCACAGTTTAA
Source organism: Acer yangbiense (assembly GCA_008009225.1). Taxonomy (NCBI): domain Eukaryota; kingdom Viridiplantae; phylum Streptophyta; class Magnoliopsida; order Sapindales; family Sapindaceae; genus Acer; species Acer yangbiense. The sequence goes on along the minus strand of CM017769.1, from coordinate 32,376,568 downwards.
CTTATTTTTAATTGTAATTTGTTTATCGTATTTAGTATTTTAGTCTAATAAAATAAAATGTAAAAAATAGATTGATTTATTTAATAAAATAATTCAAAGAATAAATAAAGATGTAAGATGTAAGATGTAAGAAAATAAAAAATAAATGAAATGATGAATTATTTATTTATTTAATAAAAAGTGTGCAAGTGTAAGTCGAATAAAAAAAATATAGGTAAGGGAATGGATTTTATTTACTTATGTAGATTCAGTATTACATGATTGCCTCATTAAAAACTTTACAAAAAAAACCCGGTGGGATAAAAACTTGGTAAGGGAAAAAGAGTGCAATCAAATTACAAGTAGTCAAGTAAATGTACATGTATAATTAAAAAAAAAAAAAAAAAAGTGCAATCAATAACTCTTCAGTCTTTAGTCTTTACTCCTAGATCTAGTTACTGCGGGAACCCTCATCGACATTTAAAATGGCGAAATTTTGAATAACTTCTTGGTCTTCCATTTGATGTTGCATCCTTATTCGAGCATGCTCCCAATCCCGAAGGCATGTTAATTCATCCACCATCTCATGAGACAAAGAAGTTCTTCTTGGTTCAATTATACGTCCACTCGTGCTGAATGCCTATTCTGAAGAAACTGTGTACACGTGGATAATGAGTACGCCACGTGTTAGTTGTGATAGGATCAGATATCTATTACTATAGTTCTTCCACCATAATAGCAAATCAAATTCCTCTGTGTTTCCGGCTGAATCAAACTGAGTTTCAAGGAACCTATTGAGTTCAGCACCTCCAGTTGCAGCAACTCGTGGAGCTTGGGATGAAGAAGAAGAACTTGATGAGCCACCCATTTTTTGTCGATTGAGAATGCTCCAACTTCTCTTCAACGAGGAGTGTGTCCCGTTCTTCCGATGGTTGCGTGTTAACGTCGCCAAACCTGGACTCATAAATACTAAAAACTTTGAACAAATTGGTTCGCAAGTCAGTAAACTGTTCGGAAAAATCTAAGTCCAATTTAGAACCAATATAATCAATAAAAGTTTCTAAATCAGATAATTTAACCCTAAGATCTAGTATAACACCTAAGGCATAAAGGAAAGGAATTTTAAACCAATATATATTTAAACTTGTTTTCCATTGCAACAACTGCAATGCCTAATATTTCATCTTCCCTATACATGTTTAACATTTCAAACATTTCCACAATCTAATGGATTACCTAAGAAGATGTAGGGCAATAGACCCCGGAAAGAGTTAAAGTGAAATCGTAAAAAACCTTTAAAAATTGAACAAAAATCTTTGCCACATACCAATTGTCTGAGGTTAGTAATGAGTAGAGGCGGACCCAGAAAATATTTGCAACCCGAGCTAAGTTATATATATATATTGTACACACTAATATTATAAAGCCAATTCCTTAATTATCAATCGCAAAATTTAACTATTTTTATTTAGTTAATATATTTTAATGCTTAATTATTTTTTTAAAGTATTACAATAATTCAGGATTTTGGGAGAGGGGGACACACTTAAATCCATAACCTCATAGTGTAGGTGTGAGGGGCAAACAACTAGACCAACCGCATATTGTCTAATCTAATGCTTAATTTAATTAATGACTTACAAACCCTCACATTGAATTGTTTAGTCAATATATATCATGTTTATAAATGGATTCTATAGACAAGATGATGTTGCCTGTCACCTCGGCACATGAGATCGTGGGTTTGAGAACAAAATAAGGTGAATCTAAATTATATAATCAAACAATCAAAATAAAATCAATGAAATATTATCTGTATGTAAAACAAGCATAAAATAATACTTTTATGAACTGTAATTGATTATTTGTAATTTTTATTATTGTCTTTTGATTTTAAGTTAGAATAAATAAATGAAATAAATTATATTATCAAAAACCATTTTCAGATTTTTATAAAAATTATCTACAATTTTTTTTTTTTTTAAAGACAATTATCTACAACTTTATAAGCAAAAGAATAAAGATTAATATATATATATATATATATATATATATATATATATTATATATAAATTATATATATAAATATATTTTTTCTAGAGGGTTGCTCGGGCTACAGCCCGGGGCAGCCCTCTCAACCATCCGCCACTGGTAGTGGGCAACCAATTTCGGCCATTTTCATGTTATAAAAAGCTGAAATAGTTCCGGCATAATCCAAACAATTTTGTAACATTAAGTAAGTAGAGTTCCACCTTAGCGGCATATCTGTTTGGAATCATCGGGGTCGTAGAGAGTTAGCTTGATAGTATCTGCCAAAATCTGACGATCTTAGACTAGAGCTAATGATCCAAAAATGGGCATCTTTGATGCTATCTATATGATTTCTTACAACCTTCATACCAGATTTTACAACTAAATTTATGATATGACATGCACATTGTTGGTGGAAGAAATAACCCCCATCTCGCGGGATATTGTTGTTAAAAAACAAGGTAATATAGCTAGTATTTGTCGATACATTATCTAATGTGATAAAAAGGATGTGTTGAGTTATTCCATAAGTTTGTAAAACATAAACAATGACATAATAAATATTTTTTGCGGTATGTTGAAAATCCATAGGACAAAAACTAAGAATTCTTTTTTGTAACTTCCAATCAAAGCCTAAATAGTGTCCCGTGATACATAAATAGTCCTGTTTGGAACGTGCGTTCCAAATAGTGGAATTGGTGAGAAATGTCACCTTTTAAAACTGATTTGGTGACAATGTCAGTGCTTTAATAAGTTAAGTTTAAAAGGCACCTATTATAGTGAACGGACAAAAATACCCTTACTTTACACATTCTTTTTCTTACTTTGAAGTTTTCTGAGATTTTAAATAGACCTCCAATGGAGGTTGAAGACCATAACATTATCAACGCATCTTCATTAGATAATTAGTTTTGTGGCGCTACGCAGACGCATTCGGGGGTCGAGCTTTATCAAAGATTTTTTTTGGTTTTGAATCTTCCATTGAAAAGGCTCGAAATGAAGTGTTTGAGCATTTTCATACACTAATGAAAAGGCTCGAACACTTAATGAAAAGGCACGATTAGTGTATGAAAAGGCTCGAAATGAAGTGTTCGAGCCTTTTCATACACCAATCGTGCCTTTTCATACACCAATCGTGCCTTTTCATACACTAATGAAAAGGCTCGAACACTTCATTAAAAGGCTCGAACTGTGTATTACACCGATTAACCTATGAATTTTCCTTGAAAAGGCTCGATTCATAAAGGTTCAAAAAGGCACGATGCAGTACAAAAAGGTACGATTCATGTACAAAAAGGCTCGATTCATGTACAAAAAGGCTCGATTCATGTACAAAAAGGCTCGATTCATGTACAAAAAGGCTCGAACACTTCATTTCGAGCCTTTTCCGAACTTTTTTTGAACCTTTTTCGAGCCTTTTCGAACCTTTTTCAAGCCTTTTTCAAGCCTTTTTCGAACATTTTCGAGCCTTTTTCGAATCTTTTCAAACATTTTCGAGCCTTTTTAACCATCAATTTTTTTTTTTTTTAATTTTGTATCTCTGAGACTTTCTATATAGTTCATGCTTGCCGAGCCTTTTTGTTTGTTGATTGGTCAGTATCATTGATTCATCGGTTCCACTTCCATTGATAGATGATTTTGAAAGAAAAAAAGAAAACAAAATGGTGAAGAAGGTTACTGTGGGGGGCAATTTTGTCCGTTCACCATAAATGGTGCCTTTTAAACTTAAGTTAGTAAGTTGGTGCCTGTTCCCAAAAAAAGCGCCTCAAATAGTGCTATTTAATTTTTTAACCCTTCAAAATATCAGAAGTTAGTGCAATAGAAACATTTAGATGTTGTAATTCAGCGATCAAGTTATCTCGTTGGGTCTTAAAACATTTTAACAAATCGCTCCTAGTTGTGTTTCTAGAAATAGCTTTAAATTGGTGGTTGTATGCTTTTGGATAAATTGTTCATAAAAAACACTATCACCGAAATTAATCGGTTGATCAGTTTGTGCAATGTAAAGTGCCATGCAATCTCTAGCGTACGCGGAGTCGTAACTCCACGTCGTAATGGACTCGTATGGGTTTCATTGTAGTTGTGTCTGGGTTGTAGGGTCTACCTATCCGTGTTGAACCATGCATTTTTCCATATGTATTTTCAAATGACCAGTTCCCAACCTAAAACCATTATATAAAGCTTTACAAAACTTACAACGAGATTTTGTTGTAACCGTACTGTCTAGGTTTGGTACGTCTTCTCTATCAAAACACTGTCATACAACATATGTCGTCTTTCTGGTTTTGCGACGTGATGTCGGTGTGGAGCCGAAAGATCCCGCTGTCGGTTGGGCTGGTTCGGAAAGGTCAAAATCATCATTGTTCATGTTAAGACCGTCCGGAAAAAAAAGGATGATTATGATCCATTTCCTACAATAGAAATATTAACTCATGATTATTTAATAAATAACTAAACATACAATCATAAATATACTAATATGTTAAGAAAAAATATTAAAATTAATAACTAAGCATAAAATCATAAATATACTAAGCAAAAATATTAAATATAAAGTAAAACACTAAAACCTAAGATTCTAAGAATAAATATTAACATTAAAAACTAAGCATAAAATCATAAGTATATTAAGTATGTTATAATAAAATTAAAATAGCAGATAGAACAAGAGATGAAATGAAATGATAATAGATGGAAGAACATGTAAAACAATAGATGAAGTAATAACTAAGGTAATGAGAGGAAGTAAAATAACAACATGAGATAACGTGAGATAAAATGAAAGGGGGGGCAGGGGGGAGGGAATTGTTGTTGCCTTTTGTTATTGATGATTCGAGATTACAGAACTAATCAACAACACTTAAACTTATTTATAGGTGAAGATGACATCATTAATATAAGCATATGTCATCCAAAGCTTTGTTCCATCGCTACATGTTGATGAGTCATCAATCCATATTGCTCCACCTTAATGACCTTCGAAATGGTGAAAGACAAACGGTGGGTGGTGGTAAATCCACAGTTTTCTACAATCTTCTACAATACTCCCCCTTAGATTTCCACCATTTGTATCTCAATTTGATAGGAAAAACCCAGTGGGACAAAAACCTTAGCAAAAATATATACAATGATTTTCTGGATCAAGTGGTATAGATGTGTTCAGAACTGCCTCATTAAAACCTTTCCGGTAAAACCCAGTGGGATAAAATCCGGTAGAAGGAAAAATAGTACAATATACATATGTCCTATTCAAAATTTTGCTCCTCCTGAATGAAACTTCAATATCAATACTGTAATTTACAGAGTCTACGCATGTCAATCCCATATACCAGTTTCTCAAAAGTTGATGTAGGTAATGTTTTGGTAAACAGATCTACAAGATTATCTGTAGACCGTATTTTTTTAACATCAATTTGTCGGCTCTGTTGAAGTTCATGAGTATAGAATAATTTAAGAGAAATATGTTTGGTTCTATCTCCTTTGATATATACCCCTCTAATTTGAGCGATATAAGCCGCATTATCTTCAAATATCGGTGTCGACATTTCTGTAAATAATGAAAATCCAAATGTATTTTAAATATGATAAATAACTGACCTTAGCCATACACATTCTCGGCTCGTTTCATGAAATGCAAGGATCTCAGAATGATTAAAGGATGTAGCAATAAGAGTTTGCTTTGAGGAGCGCCAGGAGATTGCTGTGCCATTATAGGTAAAAACATATCCCGTTTGTGAACGAGCTTTATAGGGATCAGATAGATACCCGACATCAGTATAACCAAGTAAACCTAAAAAGTTGTTAGATTTTGAATAATATAATCCTAGATCTTTCGTTCCACGAAGATAACGAAAAAGATGTTTAATCTCATTTCAAAGTCTCTGAGTTGGTGTTGAACTGAATCTAGCAAGCAAATTCACTGAAAATGCAATATCTGGTCTAGTACATTGAACTAGATATAATAAAGCACAAATTGCATTAAGATATGGTACTTCAGGACCAAGTATCTTTTCACCATCTTCAATTGGTCGGAATGGATCATTTTTAGGATCAAGAGTTCTAACAATCATAAGTGAGCATTGTCCATATGGAATCTTTTCAGAATCTTTTCAATATATGTTGATTGATGGATAAGTATTCCGTCTTATTTATACTCAATCTCCAGGGCGAGACAATATTTTGTCTTTCCCATGTCTTTCATTTCAAATTCATTTTTTAGATATTCAGCAGTTTTCAGGAGCTCTCCAGGAGTTCCAATTAAATTCATATCATCAACATAAACTGCAATGATAGCAAATCCAGATTCTGATTTCTTTATGAAGACACATGGGCATATATGATTATTAATATATCCTTCTTTAATCAAATATTCACTGAGGCGGTTATACCACATGCGCCCAGATTGCTTTAATCCATACAAGGACCTTTGTAATTTAATCGAGTATAAATTACGAGGTCTCGAGTTGTATGCTTCTGGCATTCTAAATCCTTTAAGGATTTTCATATAAATATTCGAATCGAGTAAGCCATATAGATAGGGAGTTACTACGTCCATAAGACGCATTTCAAGTCTTTCTGAGACAGCCAAACTTATCAGAAATCGAAACGTAATTGTATCCATCACTGGTGAATACGTCTCATCAAAATTAATATCAGGTCTCTGTGAGAAACCATGTGCTACGAGTCGTGTCTTATATCGCACCACCTCGTCTTTCTCATTACGTTTCCATACAAAAACCCATTTGTATCCAACAAGTTTGACGTCTTCAGGCGTTTGGACTATTGATCCAAACACTTTTCATTTGGTTAATGAAGCCAATTCTACTTGAATTGCTTCTTTCCATTTAGGCCAATCAGACCTTTGCCTACAATTATCGAGGTTATGAGTGTAAGGATTCCCATCAATTGATTGGCTTATTTCGTGGTCAAACCACATGTTGGGGTTTGGTTGTAAGGGTAGTCTAGGTGATTAAGGGTGAAGATCAAAGACCCTTTCCAAGACCTCAAGAGGACAAGCACCAAAGGTATATCTTGTGCTTACTTTGACTTGAAGAGATATAGTTGCACTCACACACAACATGCATAACTCTTATTCTTGAATGTTGTGTTTATATTTTGTGTGCATTGTGCTTTATTGTTTATTCAATGTCTCTTCTTGCATTAAATTGATTGCATCTTGTTTTATGAAATGCCATGACATGATAGGCATTAGGATGCATTCAATACCCACACTTGCACTTCATGTATGTTAGCTTTTAGTGTGGAGTAATTCGTTTCCCGAAGGATGTTCGGAAACGTCCGCGCGTGCACGTTGATGTGCTTTGTTTTGCGCGATGATCGCCGGTGGAGATGCCTTTGGCTTCTCCTTGGTTTCACCATTTTTGGTGAAACGGCGGTTACGTTCGGCGGCCTGGCCGCCGTTCGAAACCGCCGAATGAGACTTGATTGAAATATATCTCTCGGGTCCAAAACGGCGGTTGGGATCGGCAGTTTATAAACCGCCGAACGAAGTCGCCGAAGTTCCCCTGTTCCATTCGGGAGCCATTCGGCGGTTCAATTCGGCGGCTTGGCCGCCGATTGAAACTGCCGATCGGTGCGTTTCAAGGGCAAAATTGTATTTTCACCTGCCCTATTTTTGGTCTCTATAAATACATCCTTATCTCTGGTTCAGAATACAAGTCTTGCATCCCAAGAACCCTAGAGAGATATTTAGAGAGACTTGAGAGAAAAAGCTTAAATATCACATCTTTAATTCTCTAAACCCATTCCCACATGCACAAATCATCATCTAGGCATCATCTAGGTTCATCTAGGTTCATCTAGTATATGCTAATGCATGGGTCTTCTTCAACACACATGGTATGATTTGTTGAACACTTTTATCTTACATAATTAGTGTTTCTACTTATCAATTTTATCTCATATTTTACTTATATGTGTTTAGATTAATTTCTACATATAAGATTGAGATTATGTGTTGATTGGGTTATTATTTGATAGCTAGGCTTTAATGTTCATATGCCATCTAGCTAATTGATCTCATTTGTTGATTGAGATTATTTTTCATAGCTTATTTGATTAGGTCATTATTGCCTAAAAGCTATGCCATGAACATTCTTGTGTGATATATTGATAACTAGGTTGATAGATTGTTTTTTAATCAACTAGTTAATCCTTTGAATGTTTGTGGGTTTTATATGATAGCTTTGTATCTAGGATTGGTTATCCTTTACTTAGCTAAAGTTATATGCCATGACATATAGCTATATGTGATATCTAGGATTGATTATATTGTCATCTTATAATCCTAGGTAAGCATTTAGAGTACCCTAGCTCTTATTGCATTAATTGAATATTCATAAATATTCACATAGGGTTGTGCATCTCTTTTGAGAGATTGAAGTCTTGGTCTAGGGTTGCTATTACAGGCCCGCTGGGTAGTAGTGGTGGGTTATAGACCGGGATTAGACTGTAAACATCATTGCAATTAGTGACTTCGAGGATCAAGCAAATTGGAATAGGGTTGCTAATAAAGGCCCGCTGGGTAGAAGTGAGGGGTTACAGACCGGAGTGTTAGACGAAGTCTACATAGGTTGTAAACTTTATTTCAATTAGTGATTTCGAGTTCCGAGTGTGGCGCACTATACAGCCCGTGGTTTTTCTCAGTGGTTGGGTTTTCCACGTAAACATCAAGTGTCATTTATTATTTCCGCATCTTATTACACTTGTATGTATTGTTGACTTGCTAGGGGTATTTTCGTAAAATTGACATGCACGCGAAAATTGGGTAATAATTAGATAAAATCTATTCACCCCCCTTCTAGCTTTTTATATAGAACACACCTTGAGAACTTTCAATTGGTATCAGAGCGGGTTCCTAGATATACTTAGGTGATCCTTTGCTCATTGTTGGTGTGTTTTTGCATTTTGTATGTTTGTTTGATTTCTTCATACATATTGCATTATTCTCATTTGCATTCATTCAACGCAAACACTATGAGTGAATTTGTGAGAGAAGAAATTGACTCCGTTGAGGAGATGCCTCTCTTACTATAGAGATTTAGGAGATTTAGGAGATTTGTGAAATTAACCACCTCACCTCCTAAGAAGAAGTTGACCACCTCACCTCCTAAGAAGAAGAAGACAATTGCTTTGGAAACTTCGAAGTATGACAAGAAGGAGGGTATCTCAATTGAAGACATGGGACTCAATGACAAGCCAAACCAAGGAGTGTCTTCAAGAGAGGGGATTCAGTGCTACGAATGTGGAGGATTCGGGCATTTCTCCCCGGAGTGTGGAAACTTGAAGGATAGAAGAAAAGGGAAGGCGATGGCCACCTTATGGGATAAATATAAAGATGACGAAAATCCTTCAAGTGATGAAGAACTTGCCATCATCTACACGGAATTTGGAGCCAAGAGTGTAGAAGTTGAAGAAGTTGGCAAAGTTGCTTTTCCTTGTGATCCCCAAGAAGAACTAGGTATAGAAGTAGTTGGTGTAGCTACTCATAGGGATTTGGCTCTTTCCTCATCAAGAGAAAAATTTGATGATCTTGATGAAGGAGATGACTCCATTGGTGAAATATTTGTCATCTAACTCCACAAATGGAAGTGTGGAGTGTATGGATCTTAATGACTACAAAGTCAAAGTTGAGAGCTCGATGATGAGGAACAAGGAAGAAATTAGAAGATTAAAAGAAGAGAATCTAGAGCTTTCAACACTAGTAGACCACTTGTGTGAAGAAGTGGTGAGATCCATGGCGGATGAAGATAAGCTAAAAGACGACTTAGCCTTATCTAAGAGGAGAGAAGAAGAGCTAGAAAGAGAGCTTGAAGAAGTTAAGGTCTTAATGGCTAAGATGACTTCAAGCACCAAGAAGCTTGACCACATGTTGGGAGTTGGAAGAAAGCCAAGTGACAAGAGAGGTCTTGGCTACATTGATGACACAGATGCCTCCTCCACAAGCAAGACATCATGTGCCATGGACATGGACTTCAATATGTCCCCTCCTCCTCAACAACCTAGGAAGAAGAGTGACCTAGGAGAGAGTTCAAGAAGTGCCCAAGTGTTTGAGGCACCAAAAGGTCAAGCTCAAGCTCAAGCTCAAGCTCACACCCAAAGGGCTCCTCACACTATCTTCCCTCAAACTCAAAAACAGAAGGGGAAGAGTTCAATCATGCAAGCTCAGACAAGCAAGCAACCTCGTCTTGGTTATCAACAAAGGAGGAGAGATCCTATCCAACAACCAAGACAACCACAACGACAAGGGAAAGCTCCTATCCATGCTAAAGGGAATGGTATGATTCCTAACTTTATTCCCACTTGTCATTTTTGTGGTATTGTTGGTCATATTAGACCAAGTTGCTTGCATTACATTGAAATGTGTAGAGTTAAAAGCATGTTTGACAAGAAAAAGGCTAGAGATAAGATACTTCATAAAAATGAAGAAAATAATTTACATAATCCTTTTTTATCTTGTTCTCTAGAACCTTCGTCCACTAGGATTGACTTAGTGTCACCTAGGTGGATTAAAAATGATGAACCCGCTTGCTACGAGACTAACAAGTCTCAAATAGGTTCAACTAAGTCCAAAGGACTTGGTAGGTCCATAGGACCTCATGCCCTTCTTTGAAGCAGTATGGAAAATTGACCACATATGGGGAACTTAAGCAAAGAGAGCTATTTTGCATTCTAGTCACGTGCAAAAATTTGAAATATCTTATGCTTCTCTTTTTCTTGCTTGAGTAAGCTTGGTTACACTATATATATTTTCTATTCAATAAGTGTGATCAATGCTTGTATTGCAATCCATGTCATATTTATGTTCAAACATGCATTTTTAGACTAGGAGATATTTACATAGGATTTAATTTGAATGACCTATAATGATCTCCATGACATGATGATTGCTAAATGACATGCTAAATGCTAATCTTGAAAAGCATGTTCTGATGATTGCATTTCTTAACTGCAAATAATGTGTGAAAAAGCTTATGAGACTCAAATGAAAAAGGATCTTGTATCCATTCAAGGATTTTACAATCCAAATTGTCTCTCTTTCTTTATTTGTTGAACATGTCTACTATCATACGGGTTTCATTCCCGGAAAAATCAAGTAGGGTGCAAAGTCGCTCATGACATGTTTGGCTTATAAAGTTGGATATAGTTGTTCTTAAATTGAAATCAATATATTCTATATCCTTGCTTTACTCATGACTTTGGTGAAATTGGTTTGAATTCATATTAAAAACCTTTGTCATTTGCTTTGCCAAATACCATTTTGTTACCTTAGTAGCATCTGTAAATGCATCTGGTAACTGATTTGCTATTGTTTGAAGATGAACTATCTTGCGTCCTTCATTCTCACATTGAGATGTGTATAGGTCAAGATGAATTAGACTAGGAACTTTCCAAGAAAATTCACGCTTTTCTTCAGGAGAAGTTTTTCCTTTCCCTAATGACGAGAAATTTCTCTCATCAAAATGACAATCAGTAAATCGTGCAGTAAAAAGATCACCAATCAAAGGTTCCAGATATCTAATAATTGATGGTGAATCTAGACCAACATATATTCCCAAACGTTGTTGGGGTCCCATTTTAGTTCTATGTGTAGGTGCAATTGGGACATATACTACACAACCAAAAGTACGCAGATGAGAAATATCTAGTTGATGGCCAAATACAAGTTGTACTGGAGAATATTGATGATAAGTAATGGGATGAAGACGAATTAATGCAGCAGCATGTAAAATAGCATGTCCCCAAATAGAAATTGGTAATTGTGTTTGCAATAATAAAGTTCTTGCAATTACTTGGAGACACTTGATAAGTGACTCTGCTAATCCATTCTAAGTATGAACATGTGGAACTGGATGTTCAACATCAATCCCAACTGATCTGCAATATTCATCAAATGTTTTGGAAGTAAATTCATCAGCATTATCAAGGCGTATAGACTTAATTGGATGATCGGAAAAATGTGCCCGTAGCCTGATAATCTGTGCAAGTAATCATGCAAAAGCAATATTATGTGTTGATAATACGCAAACGTGTGACCATCTGATGGATGCATCAACTAGGATCATAAAATAGTTGAACGGTCCACTTGGTGGATGAATATGTCCACATATGTCCTCTTTAATCCTTTGTGGAAATGACGGGGATTCAAAGCCAACCTTAGAATATGATGGTTTTATTACTAATTTCCCTTGTGAACATGCAGTACATAATTTTTTGTGGGATAAAAGAATCTTCTGGTTCTTTAATGGATGTCCATGAGAATTTTTAATGATTCTACGCATCATTATAGATCCCGGGTGACTAAGACAGTCATGCCAAAGCATAAATATTTTTGGGTCTAAGAACTTCTGGTTTATAACTGCATAAACTTCTACACCTCTTATAAGAGTGTAATATAATCCAGATGATAAAGCACGCAGTTTTTCCATAATGAGTTTCTGGCCTGAATCATGAGAAATAATGCACAGATACTCAATATTCTCATCGTTTATAGTTTCTATGTGATATCCATTACACCGTATATCTTTGAAACTAAGTAGATTTCTTCTAGATCTGCCTGAATATAAAGCATCATTAATACATATTTTAGTATTGTTTAGTAACAATATCATGGCTCTACCGGAGCCTTCTATTAGATCTGCTGGACCTGATATTGTATTAACATTTGCTTTGAGCAAGGTTAAATTCAGAAAGTATTTCTGATTCCGCAGAATCGTATGTGTCGTTGCACTATCGGCTAGATGTATATCTCATGTATCTTGCTTTTCAATGTAACCCAAGTTATTGTTTAAAGACATATCTATTCACACAAAAAATAAATAGAGTGCATATCAGATAGAGTGATCAAAAGTATATATTACATAAGGAATATTTACATAGACATTTCACATGATAACAAAAAAAATATTACAAACAGTATTTAATTGGTATGGACATTTCCATCACCAGTTGAAGTGGTCACTTTATCATAAGGATCATCTAGGAAATCAGAAACATTAAACTTGGTGATATTCATAAAATCTGAATCCTCCATGAAGTTGGTTTCAAGATTCTTTCCTTTTTCCTTTTTCCTTTTTCCTTTTCTTTGATCGATGCTTGATAAAGCTCAACCAAATGTTTAGGTGTGCGGCATGTACGTGACCAATGATTATGACAACCACACCTGAAACAGATGCTATCATCTTTCTTAGGCCCCTTTTGGATACTCTTCCCTTTATCTGGTCTGGCCTTATAAACATTCCACTTCTGTTGAGTGTTTTCATTATTTTGATTATAACCATCAGAACCAAAATAACCATATGTTCTTCCACTACCCCGACCATGGCCATGACCATGGCTAGGACCACGACCATGGTAGGGACCGCGACCGCGATCACGATCGCAAGTATGTCCTCCAATAGTGTTAGCATTCACTTCTGGGAATACTGTAGAGCCGGTCGGGGGTGATTCATGATTTTTTATTATTAAAAACTCGTTATTTTTCTCTGCAACCAGGAGACATGAGATTAGCTCTGAATATTTTGAGAATCGACGTTCTCGATATTGCTGTTGTAATATCATGTTAGAGGCATGAAAGGTTGTAAATGTCTTTTCCAACATATCGTTTTCTGTTACATCTTGACCATACAATTTCAGTTGTGTAGTGATTTTGAATAAAACAGAATTATACTCAGAGATTGATCTAAAGTCTTGGAAACGTAAATGTTGCCACTGATACCTGGTGTTGACGGTGAAATTTGGATTACCACGTGACCAACAATTAAATCAAATCAAACGTTTAAATGAGAAAGAAAATCAGCACATGCAAGAGACAGATTTACGTGGAAAAACCCTTGAATGGGAAAAAACCACGGTGTCCCGGAGGACAGGAAAATATCACTATAATGTGCTTGTTTCAGTTACACACTCAAATCTCTCGAGTTCTTACTTTTCTCTCTTTTGGTTTTCGAACCCCTTCCTCGTGGGATAGATGGTTCTATTTATACATGATAATTAGGGTTTCCCCTTGATTTTAGTTGTGTTGGTAGTAGGATTTCCTTTTTGATTCGTACTAGGATTCCCATGCCGTAACAGATACGGATATGCTTTCTCTATCTCCCCTTTTATGATTCCTCATTGTCATGGGTCTTCTAGAAGTTAGGGTTTATTTCTGTGTTTCTGCCGAGTTGGTTTATGCTTAGTGAAATGATGCGGCGAGTACCTTCATTTCTGGGTATCACCCTTTGGCGACCACGTTTCTTGTCCCTGGCGAGTACGTATCTTGATCTGGCGGGTATGCCTCTGACTTTTGACTTGTTAACACGCTGTCTAGTCCACGCTTCTCCTTTGACTTGGTCACCGAGTGACGTGGCAACATTTTCCATAGTATTTATTGACTCCTTTGATGACGTGGCTGCTTGGCGAAATTATACATACAACAATACCCCCATAAATACTTCGAGCTGAGTGAATGATTTGGCCTTCCAATTCTTTTGCCTCCGCGATCAGTATTTATATCCATGTTTTTAAGATTTCGGAGTGTTTCGTAAATAATTCCCCCTTTTTTTTCATTTTCACCACGTGTTGAACTTATTAGTTGATTCTTCCGGTGCAAGTTTTTATTCTTGGCCACACAATCTCTGGCGCTCCCACTCACTTGACAGGTGAAGATACGTTTTGACTGCTTGGTGATCCCCGAGGTGCCACATGTCTATTATTCGGTGGTGACTGTTGCGGCCAGTTACAGTGACCATCGCTCAAAATATCTTTTTCTTTGATTTCCTTTTTGAATTTCAAAACTCCCTCTTTTAATGCCCGATCATTTCTTCTTCCTCATTTAAATCTTTTCGTTTATATATCCTTTGTTTTCTTAGAGCAAAAGCAGGTTTGAACCTTTGTTTTCATCTGCCCTAATTTCCCATCTCTTCGAGTATTTGCTACAGCTTTTCTCCTGCGTCTTCCATTATCAGACGGTTCACCAAACTCGACCGTTCTTGTTTCTCAGCGTCCCCAACTCTTCTGCATATTTCCGTGAATCTAGTGTTTTCTGGTGAGTTCCCATGGATCCTTCCTTGCGTTCTTCTCTTTTTAATCAAATGATGCAAGCTTTAGAGCTTGGTGATAAATGCACTGCAGACTGAATTGAATCATTGATTCGTAACTTTCATCCGGATTCCCCGTCTCCGATTTCTGTTTATATTCCTTCATCTGAGGAAAATTTTGCTCCTAACATTCCTTCTCCTTCGTCTTTTGACAGTTGCCCTCCGATGATGACGAGGTCTTCCAAACCAGGCGGCAGTAGGCGACGAGCTTCTAGGGCTCCTCGAGGATCTCTGCTAGATGCTCAGACTACTGTGGATTCAGATGTTGAAGATCACCAGAAGAGTAAATTACACTTTACAACTGACCACCCGTGTTCTTTTGATTGTGAAGTAAATATGGTTGGCGAAGAGGAACTCCGCAAATACAAGAGTCGTTTTGACATCCCAGATGCCGTGATTTTGACTTTGTCGGGTGATCGAGCGGCATGGAACCCTCCTGAGAATGCGGTCGCCATTTATGGCGCGATGCTTAGTTATGGGGTAACTCTTCCTCTTCAGCCATTCATTGCCAGATTCCTTGAGGAGGCCCGGATTGCGCCTGCCCAACTCGCCCCAAACAGTTACAGGATCTTGATGTGCCTGTGTTTAATATGGAAATTGAAGGGCTATGGGCCTCCTACGCCTCGCGAGATCCGCCATTTTTATACCTTAAGACAAGTGGGCCATAGTGGAACATACTTCCTTCTCTCCTCAGCAGTGGAAAATTGGATCCCTGAAGGCGTGACTAACCCGGGACAGGTGGAAATTTCTAGTGATGAGAAAAAGAAAGGCTTTATTTGGGGTTTTCCTACTTCAAATGAAAGGTGGAAGAATAGTTGGTTCTTCGCTGGTGGCAAGTGGGGCAGGGATGTGCCCACCAGTGTGAGCCACAGTTTTTCGGCGAAGAAGGTTCCCAAGCACTTCACTTCTCCTAAGGCTTGGTCGAAAACAAACCCTGTCCTCCTTGATGTTGAGATTGCTCATCTCGCCGCGGCAGCTGTCCTTCCGTTGGATGAGAGAGGTAGATCATTCCTCTTGGATGAGGAGAAAATGATCGCACAACGAATTTTCACACGCCAACCTGCTAGGCTTCCTCGCCGTAAGTTTTATCAGCCATATTTTTGATATTACTGTTTTCTTTATTCTGTTAGTGACGCTTGGTTATTTTTCGCAGTGTGTGATTTCGATACAGTTTGCGATTTTCAAGCCCGGGCAGTAAAGAATTCTGAGGCGGCTAGTAAAAGACATACTGCTGGTTTGGCTAAAGAAGGAATTGCTAGCCAGATGGTGATGATCCCTTAGATGGTGAGGAAGTAGGTGATGTTGCTGGGGGAGGTGTTGAGTTGGGGCAGCCCCCTGTGCATCCAGAAACTGCTGCGAGTACACCTGCTGCGACTACTCCTGCTGCGACTACCCCAGCCGTAAGGGAAAAGAGAAGGTTGGAACTTCAGAGGCAGTTAGTGACATTCCTATTTTTGATGCGGATGTCCCTGAAACTCCCATTGATCCCGCGAATGACCTGACCCCCAGAACTGGTAGAGGCAAACGCCCGGATGAGGGTACCCCTGATCATACTACTCGACCTCTAAAGTGGGCGTCTAGAGTTGTACAATACGTTGTTTCTTCGGATGAGGAGGGTGCCGATGAACCTGTACTCGCCGAGACTCCCTCTACCCAAACAACTGTTCCTGAGGTTCCTGCTGGTGGGGTGAGTACGGTGGTGTCTCCACCTCCTGAGGGAGTTAATGAGTTGAACACTCATGCCCCTTCCCCGACCAATACAACTCCTCCTCCGGTGGCTGCGGGTGAGCCGAATGTGTCTTCTGCTAGTCAACCTGGGCCATCTAGTCAGCCAGGGCCAGCTGGTAGACCGGAGTCGTCAAAGCAACCCGAGGCTTCTGCATCTGGTTTGGGCGTTGCTCGTGAAGTTCCTCCCATTGATCCAACCGAAGCTAGTGAGGGAGTCGAATCTGTTTCCCTTTCGGACTTCACGGCTGCGGAGATTTGCTCACACATAATGAACAACGACGTTTATGTTGGTGAAGGTTGGGAGCATGTGAAGAGCAGGTCCTGTAACAGAAAAATGGAATTTTTCTTCAACTGCCACTCTTTGGCGAGTCTCTTGCAGTATTCATGTTGTATTTTTTGTTCGTGTGTTTCCTGACTTGTCTGTTTTTCTTTTCAGATAATGTCCGAGTTGGCTAACAACTACAAGCGAGGGAATGTTCTTTCTAGGGATGTGAAACGTCTACGAGAGCGAGCTTCTATTTTGGCAGCTGAAAAGCTTTCTGCTGAGGAACTCCACGCCCAGCAACTTACTCAGTTGAGGGAATCCGCTGATGGTTATCTTTCTGCTCAGCTGGCTGCCGAAGAAAAACTGTCTGCTGCTGTGGAGGAGATTCGCTCGCTGAAGGAGCAGTTGTCTGCGAGTCAAGACTCACTCGCAGCACGCTTAGAGGCTGAGCGACTAGCTGAGGAGGCTAGAGAAAAAGCTGAGTGTGAGGTATTGGACCTGTGCAACCAATTGTCTTCGCGTGATGTCATATTTAACGACTTGAAGGCTATTTTGGAGGTTGAAGCAGTTGATCGTTTTAAGAGATCCCCTGCCTATGATGCACTTTTGTTGTGTGAATTCGAACGAGGCATGAGGCAGTCGAAGAAGTTCTTTGCCATGAAGGATCATTCGAATGAAAAAGCTCTAGGGCATTTCGATAAATCCCTTAAATTGCATATGGATAGCGCAGTGGGTTCGATAAAGGAACAGAGAAAACGGTGGAAAGGCCATTGTCGCTATACGAGGACTGAGCCTCACCCGATGCACCTAGAAGTTCCCACCAAATGCGTATTTAATACTTACTATTTTGGTCAGAAAGGCAGCTTTTCTGGTTCTGGTGCTGAACCTGATTTAGGTCCTATTGCTGGTAGGGATTATGGGCATTTCATGCCGGATGGGGATGAAGAAATAACCTGGCCTTCTGAAGATGAAATTGAAGATGAGGAAGACAGCGAGGGTCCTCCTGCAGCTAGTTGAATTTATGCATTACTTTAGTTGTAAATAACTCTCCTTCCTGCAGCTTCAATTGTAAATAACTTATACAAAATTTATAACTCCTTTGACTTCATTTTTGGTTCAGCTGTCTTTGATGAGTTCTCAGCTTTGTTCTTTTTATCAGCTGTCAATGCTTAATTTTAGCGTACCCAGTGTTTGTCAAGACGTATCCGACTATACACCAAGTTTTTAGCATATTATTATTGTTTATTCAGCTGCCATTGCTGAGTTTTGGCATACTCGGTATTTGACAGAACGTATCCGATCATACACCAAGTTTTTTAGCATACTATTATTGTTTATTCAGCTGTCATTGCTGAGTTTTGGCATACTCAGTGTTTGACAGGACGTATCCGATCATACACCAAGTTTTTTAGCATACTATTGGGACGTCTCCCTCTTTTGCTTTTTGTTTTATGCTTTAGTTGTTTTATGCTTTAGTTGTTTTTGTTTTCAGCTAGCTTTCTCAACTCCCAGCGTTTGAGATTCCTCATGTACGCTTTCGATTGGGTGTTTCTCGTGTCTTTCTTGGGATCTCGTTTTTCCCGCAGCGACGACCACCGATTTTTATGATAACTATAGGCATAGTTGCCTTTGGTCCCACTTAATTGCGTGGGTCGTCTTGCTCATTTTCGTTGCTGCGAGTATAGAACTTGTCTTTACGCAACAGTGAGTAACTTATGGTGTATGATGGCGAATACTCTTTGTACCTGGTTACTTTTGTGGCGAGTTAAGTCACGGGTTCTTAGTAATAAATTACTCTTTATTGAATACTTCCTGCAACTTTTGTTAAAATAAAAACAGAGAAAAAAATGCTAAAACGAAAACTGCCTAAGAAGAAA
This sequence comes from Acer yangbiense, assembly GCA_008009225.1. Classification (NCBI taxonomy): domain Eukaryota; kingdom Viridiplantae; phylum Streptophyta; class Magnoliopsida; order Sapindales; family Sapindaceae; genus Acer; species Acer yangbiense. Next base: position 32,357,588 of record CM017769.1, on the reverse strand, counting down.
AAACATTGAAATAAATTCTAGAAGCAAATGAAAGAGTTAAGGGTAGTATATCTTCAGGTACTACGCATTGCATGGCCGAAGTAATTCGCCAAAACCCTCTCGAGTAATGCGATATGCCCCGTGACCAGCTATGCCTGTAATTTGATAGGTCCTTCCCATTTATCTGCGAGTGATCCTGCAGCTTTATCTCTGGTTCTCGGATTTACTCTTTTCAGTACTAAGTCGCCGAGTGCAAATTTTCTTTCACGCACATGCGAGTTGTAATACCTGGCCGCCCTTTGCTGATAGGCAGCGTTTCGTATTTGTGCACGTTCTCTCCTTTCTTCTAGTTCGTCCAGGCCACATTTTAACATATCAACGTTTAGTTCTGGCTGGAATAGTTGTACCCTTGGTGAAGAAAAGGATGTTTCCACGGGAATGACAGCTTCAGCTCCGAAAGCCATAGAGTATGGGGTTTCACCCATTGAGCTTCTTTCTGTAGTTCGATATGCACACAGTACCTGCGGTAACTTCTCTGCCCAGTTACCCTTCTTCGCAGCTAGTTTGGCCTTTAGGTTGTACTTTATGATCTTGTTTACTGCTTCAGTTTGACCATTTGTCTGTGGATGTGCTGGAGTTGCGTAGTAATTGTTGATTCTATACTTGTCACACAGCTCCCTGAATTTCTTGCCATCGAATTGGGTTCCATTGTCGGTGATGATGGTGTTTGGTATCCCGAATCTGTACAAGATATTTTTCTTCACAAAGCTTGTAGTGTTTTCTTCTGTTATGTGCACCAATGACTCAGCTTCTACCTATTTTGTAAAATAATCCACAGCCATGATAGCATGTTTTGCTCCTCTGGTTGCTGTTGGCATTGGACCGATCAAGTCAATTCCCCACATGGCGAATGGCCAAGGCGAGGTGATACTTTGCAAGAGTTCAAGTGGCTGGCGAATTTTGTTTGCAATTTTCTGACATGCCTCACACCTTGCTGCTACCCTTTTGGCATCGGTGAACAATGTTGGCCAGTAAAAGCCATGTCTTAATGTTTTATGGGCTAGGCTGACACCTCCAGCATGATTCCCATAGTTTCCACTATGTATGCTTCTCAAGATCCCTTCTGCTTCTTCAGGCCCGACACATCTCTGCAGTGCCCTTGAGTACCCCCTTTTGTACAGTTCTCCATTGAGTACCGAATATCTTGTAGCCATGTACTTCAGTTGCTTTGCCTCTAATGGATCGCTTGGGAGTACATCATTGACAAGGTATTCTTTGATTGGTGTTATCCAGCTATTTGTTTCGCCGAAGACTGCCCCAACTTCCATTTGTTTGACTATACTTGGCTGTAGTAGGTGAATCATGGGAATAGTTCTGGGCCAGATGTTAATTGTGGCGGATGCCAATTTTGCCAAGGTGTCAGCCTGTTCGTTTTCTTCTCTGGGAATCTGGGTAATCTTGTACTCTTTAAACCTCCCCAGTAGCTCCTTTGCTAATTTTAGGTAAGCGATCATGTTTTCATCTGTCGCCTGGTATTCATCTAATACTTGATTAACAATGACTTGGGAGTCACTGAAAATTTCCACCTCATCGGCTCCTAGGACTGTGCAAACTCTTAGTCCTGCTATGAGCGCTTCATACTCGGCTTGGTTGTTGGTAGCTTTGAAGTCAAAACGCAGGGCACATTCTACTGAATCTCCTTCCGGGGTTGACACCACTACCCCTGCCCCGCTGCCATGCGTGTTTGACGACCCGTTAACACGGAGTTGCCACCTGAATATTTTCTTAGTTTGTTCCACCATCATCCTTGCTACTTCCATATTTGGTTCGGTGAACTCTGCCACAAAATTCGCCACTGCTTGGCCCTTGATCGCTGTCATTGGGAGATATTTTACATCAAATTCACTCAATTCGATCGTCCACTTGGTTAGTCTACCGAATACCTCTGGCTTCTGTAAAATCAGTTTTAATGGGCAATTGGTATATACTCTGATTTTATGAGCCTGGAAATACGGTCTTAACTTCCTCGTCGCTGTTATTAGGGCGAGTGCCATCTTCTCGGCTGGCTAGTATCTTGTCTCAGCTGGTAACAGTGCTTTGCTTGTGTAATATATAGGTTTCTGAACCCCCTCTTTCTGTTTCACCAATACAGAACTGGTGGCTGCTTCGGAGACAGATAGATACATGTAAAGTGTTTCTCCGGCTACTGGTTTTGACAGTAATGGCGCTCGCCCGAGGTACTCTTTCAAGGCTTGAAAAGCCTTCTCACAATCTTCGTTCCACTCAACTCCTTTGCTTGGTCCGTTGATTTTGCTATGAACCTGTTTAATGATGCTAAGCAACCTGTGAGTTTCTGGACATCCTTCAGAGTCTTTGGGGAAACCATTTTAGCTAATGCTTAGATTTTGTCAGGGTTCACCTCTATCCCTCTCTGGTGCACTTGATACCCCAGGAACCTTCCAGACGGTACGCCAAACACACATTTTGCAAGGTTCAGTTTCATTCCGTATCTAGTTAACACATCGAATGTCTCACTTAAGTCATCTACATGCTTGTCAGCCGTGACGCTCTTTGTTAGCATGTCATCAACATATACCTCCATATTCTTCCATATTTTTCTGGCGAACATCTTGTTGACTAGACGCTGGTAAGTTGCTCCAGCGTTTTTCAGGCCGAATGGCATGACTGTATAGCAGTATAACCCTTGATCCGTGGTGAATGCTGTTTTCTCTTCGTCTGGCTTGTGCATCTTGATTTGGTTATATCCTGAGTACGCATCCATGAAGCTCAACGTCTCATGTCCGGCCGTTGCATAGACTAGCTGGTCAATTCTTGGTAGTGGGAAGCTATCATTGGGGCAAGCCTTGTTTAGATCGGTGAAGTCTACACACATCCTCCACTGATCGTTCTTCTTTTTTACAAGGACCACGTTCGCCACCCATTCCGGATACTTAACCTCTCTGATTGATCCTGCGGCGAGTAATTTAGAAATTTCTTCTTTTATTGCTGCGCTCCTCTCCGGGTTAAAGCTCCTTCTTTTCTGCACCACTGGTTTGCTTTTTTCGTTTACGGCCAGGTTGTGCAAGATCACGCTTCTACTAATCCCTGGCATGTCTTCATGACTCCATGCAAAGATCTCATTGTACTCTATTAGCAAGTTCGATACACCTCTCTTGACTTGTTTGGTCAATCTTGCACCAATCTTGACTGTTTTATCAGGTTCCGTCTCGTCCAGAACAATAGACTCAGTGGGTTCTTCTTTTTCCCTGCTCGCTTTATCCATTGGATCCAATTCGAAAGCTCCTGGATTTTCTTCATGCCTTTCCTTATTTACCTCAAATACGCCCAAGGTTTCCACTCCTGTATTGTTTTTTAAAATTGACAGATTAGCGCGGTGGGCCATCTCTTGTAATCCTTTTAATTCCCCAACCCCAAACTCTGTAGGAAATTTCACTTTCAGTGCATGGGTTGAAGTGACTGCTCGGGCTTTGTTCAGGAATGGTCGACCGAGTAAAGTATTGTATGGCTAGTTGTGAATGTCGACCATAACGAAATCCAGTAGGATTGTTCACCGGCACGGTGCTGTCTCGAACCTCACCGGTAGCTTCACGGTCCCCAACGATCTTACTTCTGCACCCACAAAACCTTTCAATGGTACATGGAAAGGCTCCAGATATTTCTGGTCCAGTCGCAGCTCATCGTATACTCTGGCGCTTAAAATGTCGGCTGAACTTCCGTTGTCTATCATTACTCGAAGTACATCTCTGTGTGCTATTTGAACTCCCACTATAATTGCATCGTTGGGCTTGGCATCAATCCCATCTGAATCTTCCGCCGTAAATGTTATGGGGTCATGTCCTTCTCTTCCCTTCTTTGGGTTTCTCTGCACAGAATTTATCTCAATATTTCTGCCCTCATACATTACTTCTCTAACTTCTGACATTCTCTCCCGATTGCTTCTGCCTGTATGTGGTCCCCCAAAAATGGTGTTTATTGTAACACCGGGGCTGCTTCTCCTTGGGTTTTTTCTTTCCTGCCCACTTCCTTGGCGGCTATCTTGACGACCACCATGCTTGTCTCCTTTCAGTGTAAAATCTTTCAGGTGCCCCTCTCTAATTAGACACTCAATATGGTCTTGCAGCTGAAAACATTTCGAAGTGTCATGCCCATGATCTTTGTGAAATCGACAGTATTTGGTTGTATCCCTTCTTGCATTATTTGACTGTTGTCGAGGGTACTTGGCAAGTCCTTTTTCTTCTACCACGGAAAGTATTTCCTCCTAATCGCCAGTTAGAGGAGTGTAATGGTTGTACCTTCCTCGAAACCTACTGGCTCGGGCGTTTCCTTTGCTTTCCCTTAGATGTCCCTTTTGGCCATTCTCGTCTTTCTGGCGATCGCGCGACTACGCCTTCTTGTCATCCTTGTGCTCTGATTTTGAGCCAGGTTTGTGGCCATGTACATAGCTACCCCCCTGCGCTACTTCTTCTTCTTCTTCTTTTGGCAGTGCATAATCGCCAGTTATTTCCATCATCTCTTCGCAGGTCAAAGGATAGTCGCCCACTTTGCAACCCATTGGTGAAAGCGGCAATGAAAGCTACATCACTGGCATCTTCAATTTGAGCGACCTCCTTTCCGAATCTTGCTAGATACTTCTTGATCGACTCATTGTGTTCCTGCTTCAGGTTTGATAGATAGGCGAGTGACTTTCTTCTCTGCACATTCCCCATGAACTATCTTATAAACGCCTTGCTAAGGTTTGAGAAACTGCTAATACTCCCGGGTGGAAGTCGCCCAAACCACCTGGAGGCGAGATCGCTGAATGTTTGTGGCAAGGTAAGGCATAGTAGTCCGTCATTGGACGAATACTGGGTCATAATATTACGGAATCGACAAACATGCTCCTTCGGATCTTTGCACTCCTTATACTGCTCGATGGTTGGCATTCTGAATCTGTCTGGAAATTGGGTGCGAGCAATACTTTCAAGGAATGGGCTGTCTGACTCATCATCCGAAGATACGTTGCGACCATATCTTCGTGCCATCACTGAGACCTTCTTTGATAGTTCTTGTAGGGTGACATCGCGCTGACCAGTTGGCTCTCCTGCTGGATCGAGTCTGCTCTTGATTGTCATTCTACCATAATCGCCTCTATCACCCGGGCTCCTACCAGTTCTTCGATCTTCTGTGCTCTCAGATCTTCTCCGTCATGCTCTTTTTGGTCGCAATTCCCTTCATGGCTGAGGACTCTTATCTTCGGACGAGATAGAACGGTATCTCCGCCGGCTCTTTTGATATGTGTCACTGGAATTTACCCCATGTATTCGCACCAGGTCTCGCCCCTCCGTAGATTCTTCATTCAACACACCTTTTCCCTTCCTTTGTTTTCTTCCTTCGAAACTCTCAGGGTGGTCATGGGGAGTCTCTTCTGTGGATTGTCTTGCTTGAGCATTGGGGGTTGCAATGCGAACTTCTGACCGTAGTCTCCCAGGTGGCTGGATTCCAGGAGTGGTTAACTCGTAGGGAGAAGAGACTCCCAGGCCTATGGGAAGCGAAAGCCCTATTTTGCTAGCCTCGCTAATTAAGTTTACCAACGCAGTTTGGAAGTGCTGCAGAATTCCTAGGTCGGCTGCCCTAATTCCTGGCGTTGCTGCCGATTATTCCCCGATAGTTACCGTCCCATCCCCTGTCGGCGCGGCTGGTTCGACAATTTGGTCTTCGCTGGAGTTACCATCCTTGTAGTTATCGTTGTTCATATCTTTCGGTTCGCAAGGGTTCCTCGAAGTTTCTGTTCAAAAAGCCCCCCTCCTTCTAGCGCCAATTGTTAACGGTGAAATTTGGATTACCTCATGACCAACAATTAAATCAAATCAAACGTTTAAATGAGAAAGAAAATTAGCACATGCAAGAGATAGATTTACGTGGAAAAACCCTTGAATGGGAAAAAAACACGGTGTCCCGAAGGATAAAAAAGTATCACTATAATGTGCTTGTTTCAGTTACACACTCAAATCTCTCGAGTTCTTACTTTTCTCTCTTTTGGTTTTCGAACCCCTTCCTCGTGGGATAGATGGTTCTATTTATACATGATAATTAAGGTTTCCCCTTGATTTTAGTCGTGTTGGTGGTAGGATTTCCTTTTTGATTCATATTAGGATTCCCATGCCGTAACAGATACGGATATGCTTTCTCTATCTCCCCTTTTATGATTCCTCGTTGTCATGGGTCTTTTAGAAGTTAGGATTTATTTCTGTGTTTCTGCCGAGTTGGTTTATGCTTAGTGAAATGATGCGGCGAGTACCTTCATTTCTGGGTATCACCCTTTGGCGACCACGTTTCTTGTCCCTGGCGAGTACGTATCTTGATCTAGCGGGTATGCCTCTGACTTTTAACTTGTTAACACGCTGTCTGGTCCACGCTTCTCCTTTGACTTGGTCACCGAGTGACGTGGCAACCTTTTCCATAGTATTTATTGACTCCTTTGATGACGTGGCTGCTTGGCGAAATTATACATACAACACCTGGCATTTGGTAATGCAACATCAGGTTGGTTATCAAATCGGTCTTTCAGCTCTTACATAGAACTTCTGGTTCTGTGACAGTTAGGTATTGGGCTTTTAGATCCTCATGCAGATGGTGACGGATAATAACCATGGCTGTATATTTGTCTTGTTCATATGCCTCGACCCTATTTTCAATAGTGTAATACAGGCTTTCTGATTTTAGGAGTAATCTGGCATCAATAACCCAGGACATGTAATTGTCCCCAGACATTTCTAGTGTAGCAAATTTCAAACTTGCAAGCTTTGGCGTTATTACAGCTTCTGGTTATCTGAAAATCACAATCGAAATCAGAACTTCTGATCTGATAAAAATCCAAGAAATTTAAGTCTTCAAATATATAAAGGAATATTTGTAAGTAAATAAATCCAAAAGTTCAGGTTCTGGTAATGATAAATAAATCCATAAACTTCAGGTTCTGGTTGGGTGACCAAATTGTTTAAATAAAAATCGCAAAATAAAATGCGTAATAATAAATGCGAAAAAAGTAAATCCATAACTACAAGTTCTGGTAGGTTGGCATAGCCAATCTCATAAAAGCGTATAAATAAATAAATGCGAGAAAGTAAATTGCGTAAAAATAAAATGCGAGAAAGTAAATTCAGAACTGCAGGTTCTGGTATTAATAAATAAAAATCTGAAAGCTTCATGTTCTAATAATAATAAATTCATAAGCGTTAAGTTCTGGAAATAAATCTAGGAACTTCAGGTTCTAGTGGTAATAAATTCAGAAACTTCAGGTTCTGAAAATAACAGCATCATGCTGATAACGTGTTATATAAAATTAAAATGGCAGATAGAACAAGAGATGAAATGAAATGATAATAGATGGAAGAACATGTAAAACAATAGATGAAGTAATAACTAAGGTAATGAGAGGAAGTAAAATAACAACATGAGATAATGTGAGATAAAATGAAGGAGGAGGGGGGGGTGTAGAATTGTTATTGCCTTTTGTTATTGATGATTCGAGATTACAGAACTAATCAACAACACTTTAACTTATTTATATATGAAGATGACATCACTAATATAAGCATATGTCATCCAAAACTTTGTTTCATCGCCACGTGTTGATGAGTCATCAATCCATATTGCTCCACCTTAATGACCTTGGAAATGGTGAAAGACAAACGGTGGGTGGTGGTAAATCCACAATTTTCTACAATCTTCTACAATAAAGTATAAATATTAAATATAAAGTAAAACCTAAGTATAAATATTAGTATTAAAAAATAAACAAAAATATTAAAATTAATAACTAAACATAAAATCATAAATATACTAATATACTAATGAAAAATATTAAAATTAGTAACTAAATATAAAATGATAAATATACTAAACAAAAATATTAAAATTAATAACTAAACAAAAATATTAAATATAAAGTAAAACACTAAAACCTAATATTCTAAGAATAATTCTTAAAATTAATAACAAAGCATAAAAATATAAACTCATAAATATACTAAGCATTACAAATTAAATATAAAGTAAAACCTAAGTATAAATATTAGCATTAAAAATTAAGTAAAAATATTAAAATTAATAACTAAACATAAAATCATAAATATACTAATATACTAATGAAAAATATTAAAATTAATAACTAAATATAAAATGATAAATATACTAAACAAAAATATTAAAATTAATAACTAAACAAAAATATTAAATATAAAGTAAAACACTAAAACCTAATATTCTAAGAATAAATATTAAAATTAATAACAAAGCATAAAAATATAAACTCATGAATATTCTAAACATTACAAATTAAATATAAAGTAAAACCTAAGTATAATATTAGCATTAAAAATTAAGCAAAAATATTAAAATTAATAACTAAACATAAAATCATAAATATACTAATATACTAAGCAAAAATATTAAAATTAATAACTAAATATAAAATGATAAATATACTAAACAAAAATATTAAAATTAATAACTAAGTAAAAATACTAAATATAAAATAAAACACTAAAATCTAAGATTCTAAGAATAAATATTAAAGTTAATAACATCGCATAAAAATATAAACTCATAAATATACTAAGTATTAAAAATTAAATATAAAGTAAAACCTAAGAATATATATTAATATTAAAAACTAAACATAAAATCATAAATATACTATGCATAAATATTAAATATAAAGTAAAAGCTAAGTATAAATATTGACATTAAAAAATAAGTATAAATATTAAAATTAATAACTAAACATAAAATCATAAATATGCAAAGTAAAAATATTAAAATATAAAAATAAATCTTAAAATTAATAACTAACATACAATTAATTATTAAATAATAACGGTGTAGTTGAAATTAACTATAAATATAAATATTTACCATTTTTATTTTTGAATTTTGAGCATAAATATATAAAACAAAATAAAAATACATAATTTTATGATTTATGAAGCATAAAAATATAAATTTAAAATTTAAAAACTAAGCATAAAATTAAATAATAAAATTTAAAGAAAAAAAAAATTGCCTTTGTACTTTGATGTCTTGGTGCCTTGGTGGAGAGATTAGAGAATAATAATTAGAGAATAGTAAATAGAGATTAGAGAGTGTGATAGTATTAGTAGTAAGTAGAGAGAGAGAGAGAGAGAGAGAGAGAGAGAATAACGGAGAGAAAGTGTATGAAAATTGGAATGGGTTGGGTATTTACAGGAAAATTTGAAATGTGGGTAAAAATATAAAATAGAAGTGATGAGGGGTATTTTTTGTAGTGTAGAGAATAGAGTGAGAGTGAGAGTGAGAGTAGAGAGAGAGTGTGTGTGTGTGTGTGTAGACCTATAAGGCGTGCCGTGCTAGGCACGACTTGCATCCTTGGCGGGCCTTAATGGGCCGAGTACACCAGGCCCGACCCCAATTGACACCTTTATATTAAACTAATAAATATTTGAACATCTACCAATTTAATCCCTAAATTTTTAGGAATACATCAATTTTGTCCAGCTAACCAGAAATTTAAGGGATATTATTTTTAAAACCCCTCTAGTTCGTTTTTTGCCAAAATCCACCTTGCCTTTTGATTTATTAGCCAAAAAGCACCCTACCAGCTACCGTTAACATTTCTATCTAACTATACCATTTTACCCCTATATTCAAATTTAAACAAGTAAAAAATAATCAAAACAAATAATATTCAATTAAAAAAATATTAATTAACAATATATAAAAATATTCTTTTTCTCTCTCTCATTTCATCGTCTCTCATCTCTCTCTTTCTCACTGTACTTTCACTCTATCTCTCGTTTGTTATAGGTGGGATGATGGTTGGGTGTTTTGTTATGTTTAGGGGTGGTCCAAGGGTGGAGGTTGGGTGACATGGCTATTGATTGGAATTTTGGAGGAGAGAGAGGCATTAGGATTTGGTGGTGTGGTTGTTGATGGCGTTGAATTGGGTAGTGACATATCTGGAAAGGTGGCCATTGATGGCGTTGAGGACTTAAGGTTGGATGATGAAAAATCTAGGGAGACTGTGAAAATGGAGGAGATCAATTTGTGTTGGTGTGAATCGTGGCGGTAGGGAGATAGATTCAGGGCTGGTTCATGTTTGGTGAAAATCTCAACGGCATGAGAGATTGATTCGCGACGGCAAGGGAGATTGATTCATGACTTCTCTTTGTTTTTGGTGGGGCCGTGGGGGTTTGGGTTTGGAGGAGGATTACGGCGACTGTAGCATCAATCCTTGTTTGGAGGTGGTGGCAGATGGTGGCAAAGCACCATAAAAACCAGTGTTCGAAAAAACGGTCTAGGCAACCACCTAGACGTTGTGCAGTGGTCAGCCGCCCCGAGTTGGCCAAAATCGATGAAAAAAATCAGTCAACGGAAATTCAACGGTCAATGGTCAACGTAAGAAATCGGGTTACTCGCCAAAAAATCAGACGATTAATCGGGTCCGGGCGGAGTCAAAGCCGTTGACTCTGCCTAGACCGATTTTTTTTAACAAAAAAAAACTGGGTTTAAATCGCAAAAAACAAACGAACAAACAAAGAAATTTTTTTTTTGATTAATTTTGTGTTGTTTAATTAGGTTTGAGAAGGACAAAGAGAAGAAGTTATTGGCGCATACAAGTGGTGTGTTGAGAAAAGAGAGTCAAATAGTGGAGCATTCGAGGAAGATTCTAGAAATCGAGGCCAAATTGCGAGAGGAGATCCATAAATTGAAGGCAACTGATGCAGAACTTCTGTTGAAATAATTGGGTTGTTGGTAGAGAGAAGGCAAAGCAAAAGTAGAGAGATAAAATGAGTTGTTTGTGTTTGAAATGAAAAAAATGAAAAGTTGCGTTCAAACTTCAAAGTGAGAAGAGAGGATTTTATAAAAAGTGACTCTGAACCCTAACTTAACTTAGTCAAAGATGGGCTTGGTAGGCTTGTTGGCAATTAGGTCAGCTGCCTATTGGGTCAATTGGGTCAAATAACAATTATCAAATACTCAATTGGGCCTGCAATATATATATTAGCGGTTGTATAAATAAAATACAAAGCAAAAAAAACCGGCCGCCTAAAAATCCGCCTAGGCGCTAGGCGCTGGTCCACCGCCCAACTAACGCCTAGCATTTACTAGAACATTGATAAAAACCCATCCACCATCAATCCTTGTTTGGAGTGAAACAGTGTTGAGGGAGACATAGAGCGAGGGATCCATGGATTTAGAGAGAGAGAGAAGAGAGAGAGAGAGAGAGAGACTGGAGAAAGAGAGAAAAATTATTTTTTATTTTTTAATTAATATACTGGGGATAAAATAATGTATTTGATTTTTTTTTATTTAATATTAGTTTCTTATCAAATAATTGTTTTATTTCAATTAATATTATTTTTATAATTCATTAATTGTCACTTACTATTCTACCATTGTCATCTAATAGAGAAATTTGAATATTTTAATGGAAAACTAACGGCAGGGTGGTTTTTGACTAATAAATTAAAAAGCAGAGTGGTTTTTGGCTAATAAAACTAGAGGGTAGTTTTTGGCCAAAAATGAAACTAGAGGGTGGTTGTTGATCAAAAACCCAAACTAGAGGGATTTTTTATTTATTTTTAATAATATCCCGAAATTTAATGGTCAAACATAATGCTGTCAAACTATGCCAGCCCGGCACATTAAACGGGCCATGCCAAAATGGCACAAAAGTTTAAAGTGTTAGGCCAGGCACGGCATGGTTAGAAATTTGGACGTGTCGTGCCGTCTGCTGTGTCCGGCCCAACAAGTCGGCCCCTTATTTAAAAAATATATATATTTAAAAATTTATTATTTTGTAACTTTTAAGTTACAAATTTATTTCTTATTTTAACTTATGTATTTGATTATCTTATTTATTATTTTATTCTAATAAATAAAATGTAAGAGAATAAAATGTAAGAAATAGATCAATTTATTTAATAAAATAATTCAAAGAGTAAATAGACGCGTGAGCGCGCAGCCAATGCTGCACGCACGAAGCTGGGTGCTTAGCAAGCGCGCTGCGCGCATGCACATGGATTGTGCAAGCACACAACCCACGATGTGTGTAATGCTGCCTGCTGTGTGCAAGCACAGCGGCTGTGCTTTCGCGCAGCACATGCTGTGCGTAGGCAAGGCTACCGCGCACAAGCTGTAGCTTGCGCTCTGTGTAGTGCTGCCTCGACCCAGGCCAATTTCTGGTGACGTTCCCTTGGCACGGTTCCGATCGCCTCTGCGTCTCCAAAACCGAACCTTGTTTCCGACCAATTCAAGGAATGTCTCGAAAACCTTCTGAAACACTCCTGAATATCCCAAAACACCTCCGAATTCCTTACAAGATCCCGAAAAGCTTCAAAACACTTGAAAACACATATAGGGAAAAAACCAAACACTGTAGGACCAAAAATTATCGGAAAGTCTTAGAAATGTAATTTCGTTAAATAGACTACCAAAACCACACACAAATAAACACAACACGTTCAATTATGCATTATCTAATATGCAATCCTAGAACATATTCGAATTGAAAACTATTAAGTACAAATTCATAAACATATAAAGTGAACGTGTGTGCTATACAAACGATGCACATATGCAAGGACATAGGAGAGAGGAATTTATATGACTCTTTGATCGATTATAACTCTTGTTTTTTTTTTTTTTTAGTTATTGCTGTATTTTTCTTTTTATTTAATTTGTTTTTGTAAAATAAGAAAATGAAAGGATAAGCCCTTTTTTTCTTTTGTAAAATAAGAAAAGAAAAGGAGAATTCTTTGAATAATAATCATTGGATTATATATATATATAAGAGAATTCTCATATGCAAACCCTCTTAAATAAATCTTATGTCTAAACAACTCATAATATAATGTAATTTAATGAATTTTAATGAGATTTTTTACATGGATGATAAGAAAAATGAAATATACTTATGGAAAAAATTTCAAAAAATTTTGAATTCGGAAAAAAAAATTTCTTTCTAAATTTATCCTATATTTTCCCACTTTTAAAATTTGTTTTTCTTAAAAACTATAGAAAAAATAGTTTCCGAATTCCAAATTTTTTGAAAATTTTCCCATAAGTATATTTCATTTTTCTAATCATCCATGCAAAAGATCTCATTAAAATTTATTAAATTTCATCATGTTATGAATGATTTGTATATAAGATTTCTGTAAGGATGTTTATATATATATATATATATATATATATATATATATGTGTGTGTGTGTGTGTGTGTGTGTGTGTGTGTGTGTGTGTGTGTGTGTGTGTGTGTGAGAAGTCTCCTATATATATACAAAAAATTTCATGTGCAGGAAATCCCGTACAGAATCGTCGATAGCTACCGAAAGCTATTGAATTGCTACCGGTAATAATCCAATAAGTACCAGTAGCAATTCAATTGCTACTGGTAACTATCGATGATTCTGTACCGGATTTCCCGCACTAGAAAGTTACTATATATATAGTGGTTCTCTCATAAGGGATCCCTTATTTTAATTTCGGTAAGAACATTGATGAAATCACGTCGATTTCTATAAATTTTTGATATTAAATTTTTTGTGGATGATAAGTTCAATGAAATCTACCAATCAAAAAAATTTAAGAATTTTCAAGAACTACAACTATTTATCCCGATTTTGTTAAATATGAAGGCATTAGGAAATGGGCGAAATATAGGAAAATTTAAGAAAAATAGTTGTAGTGCTTGAAAAATTCTCAAATTTTATTCATAGGTATATTTCATTGAAGATATCATCCACAAAAAAATGCATATCAAAATTCATAGAAATAGATGTGGTTTCATCAAAGTCCTTACCGAAATTAAAATAAGAGATCCCTTATGAGAGAACCAATATATATATATATATAAGCCTTTTAAGGTTATTTTAATTTATATTTAATTGAAAATATTTTTTATTAATGTAATTGTTTTAAAAAAAATATCTTGTAAACATGATTTAAATAAATAAATAATTCATATCTATTATTTTAATATATTAATACACGATTTCTTGAATTTTTTTTTTAAAATAATATAATATTTTTTTCAGTATATATATATATATATATATATATATATATATATATATATATATATATATAACATGTGTTTTGAAAGATAAGTAATGTTAATATTTATCATATTTAATGACGAAAGATTTATTTATACGTGGTATATATATATATAACATGTGTTTTGAAAGATAAGTACTTATCATATTTAATGACGAAAGATTTATTTATATGTGGTATATATATATAACATGTGTTTTGAAAGATAAGTAATGTTTTTTGAAGAAGAGCAAGCTTTATTCACTAGCCAGAAGGCCAGGGGAAACAACAGCAAGAGGCGCTGGCAAAAACAGCAACATCAAGGGACCGCAACAAAGGCTACAACCAGAACCCCTGTTGCTGAACATTGACAGGGCAGCCCAACAAAAGCAAAACAGCACAACACACCAGCAAAAAAAAAGAAAAACCAAACAACTACACGCCACAAACAGAAAACGGGACACACCAGCCCCACAAAACACAACCAAAACAGAAGGAAGGAAATTACAGAGTCTCCCAAACAATACTATCCACACCGCCACTGGAGCTTAACTTCGCAAGGGAGTCCGCCGCATCATTAGAAGCCCTTGAATTAAACAATAGACAACCCATTTAGGCTCTGCAAATAACCTCTGATGTCATAAATAGACAGCCCTTGAAAGATAAGTAATGTTAATATTTATCATATTTAATGACGAAAGAATATTTATTTATATATGGTATGATACTATTACATATCATTAAATATCATAAGGAATACTTGTTTAAGGACTTGTGATCCGAAAGAAAAGAGCAACCAAAGTGCGAGAAAAACTTATATGGGACAGTCTCATTGCTATTTGTCGAGACCGTCTAATGCAAGTGTGCAATGTCACAATTTTAAATTATAGTTTTATATTTCCAATGTAAATGATACACTTGTATTGGATGGTACACTTGCATTGGACGGTCTCACCAAATAGCAATGAAACTGTCCCAAACAAGTTTTTCTTCCAAAGTGCAAGTAAAAAAGGCAATTTGTCAGCATCATGCATGCCCGAGGAACGTTTAGGTTTCAACACTAGACATCTCCTTTTCTTCAAACTACACTTACCATATTATTTTTGTCTTTGCTTTCACTATCTCAAAACAAACACCACTAAAAATATCTTCTTCTCCTTCTTCTTTCAATGTCCTTCTTTTCTCTCTAACTTTTCCATTCCATAGTCCAAAATGCCGACAAAAATATCACTGTGTCAAATATTGGATTTCTTTATCTCAGCAAGATTAGAAACGAGAGACAGTAGAAGAGAATATAAACTTGTACTGATTTTAAAATTTAATCTATTTTAAATATTTGTCTATGATCTATACATCTCTCTGTAGAAAAAGTTAATAAAGAAGGCCAATCATATAATAAAAGAACTTGTATAATTTAGCAGCATTTATATGAAATTGAACTAGCTAATTAACTAGCTAGTGGCCTTGGCTAGGGTTTTGATCATTCCTGTCGAGGGCGAGCCAGCCAGAGAGAGCTTAGAGCTCGGAGACGGTGGAAGTACTCCGCTATTGCCAGCAAACACCTAGCGGCTTGACGGGTTGTCAGGATTTGATGCAGCCGGTGTATGGTTTGGTGCCTCAGATTATCTCCCTGTAAGTTTATTTATTTTGATATAAGAAGAAAAACCATATATTAATATTAGTCAAACCATATGTATGCAGTATGGCACGTGTTAAAATAACATTTTTAGGACTATTAAATTTGACTTTAATTAAGAAAAATTAAGCATAATCTATCCTACCATATGACTTTGGTGTATAAGGGTTTCGATTGTCAACTGGGTTCTGGAATAAAGCGAAATTAGAAAATGAAATTGTGGGTTAAATGTTCATGTTGTTGGTAAATAATGAACCGTTTTTTCTAGAAGTTTGACAGGAAAAAACTGCATATACGACAACGAGTTATAATATTGAACTAAGAAATTTCTAATGCCTAGGATTCAACCAATTCTTCTAAGAATATGCATATATATATATATATAAAAGACACAATAATGTATATAGACTGAAAAAATAAATAATTAATTAAGTACCAAAAGTCAGCTCAGCCTCCAGTTTAATACAAAAAAAAAAAAAACTGGTCATCAATACCACCATACAGCCTAGTGAATATTCTGCTGATAACAATGATAATTAACCATGACTTCCAATGGTTAGATTGGTAAATTCTTGACTAGAATTCCACTCAATAAATGCCAATTTCTCTGACCAAATAACAAATCAATTGAAAACCCTAGTTATTTTTTCAAAGTCGGATGTGAATTATTTTCTTGGGGTCGAGTCAAGCATTCTATCTTTTTGTCCCCACCTCAGCTTAAGTCCTCAAAGCATTCATTATACAAATGTCATTTTCTTGCCTCAAAACATAAAATATGTGGCTAGCTAGGTCTTGAAGGTGGCTCGTCACGTCAAGTTTCTGAAGCCAATCTATATTATATATATACATATGATAAGAGTTTGTGTTTTTTAATGAAGTCAGTGTTTATCCTAAGAAGAGTCAAAAGGGAAGTTATTGTGGGGCTGTGTCTTTAAGTCAAACGGTTACGACCGTGACATCATGCGAATATGGGGGGCTTTGAGATGAGATCTCTTGGAACTGGATATATGTGGGACCTTACAACAATTCGTAGGATCATCTTCAAGTTGCACTCCGCTCGGTCTACCCTACCCTTCGATTACAAACACTTCTAGTGACTTCTACTAATATATATACATATGTACGATAGGACATAATTATACGTGAAAATGTCTCGGCCTAGATGTGTTGTATATATGCTATATTTCTAAATTAGCTAAATGTAATTTCTACTACGTGTTAATTGAATGCATGGAATTAAATACTAACATGAAGCACATGAAGCAAAAATAGATGGGTAGATAGGTACGTAAACAGCAACCACCTCATGTGTTTGGGACATGAAGTAGTTCATAAATTTGGGGTAGGTTTCCAAACCCAGGCAGGACCAGATTCTGGCATGGCCCACCACATTGATACTAAACAAAAATCATGCATGGGGATGGGGTCCAGTACTCCAGGGACAGCAATGGAATAGATAGATATATCTGATATGCTATAGAGTTAATATAGTATAGAATAATAAATCATACCTGCCTAACAAAACCCTCGAGAGTGGAGAGCTTGTTCATGGCAACAGCCATTTGACCCATGTAATTAGCCATGTTAGGAGCACAGCTGAGTGAATCAGAAGCAATGGTGTCTGAGATTGACTGGTTTAGAGCTTCAAGCCCTTGTGAGAGAGCTTCTTCTGTCTCCTGTGTAGATTGTTGCAATCCACATATGCCTAATATCTGTTGCTCCGTTAATGGCTCTATTTGGTTCACTATAACCTGAATCATTCAAATTCAATTCACCTACTTGTTAACAGTACTATTATCATATATATATATATATATACATACTAACTGAAACCACAAGTTGAATATTAAATCAAATGAACTGCTCCAATTTTCATAAAATATAATTTTCATAAATAATAAGTAAATTATTTCTTGGGTGAATAGAGTACATACGATGCAATCCTAAGAGCTTTTATACTACAAATTTTAATGCTTCCTGAAATGGGTACGTTCTAAATTAGGTGAATATCAATGGAATATTATCGGATCATATAGAATCAAATATCTGGTTATGAATTGGAGTATATATAATTTGCAAGAGGCTGTTGTTCAATTATTTGTTACAAACCAAAGAAATAGATGAAGGTGAGAACAAAACACTTAGTTGGCATATCAATGAAATAGTGAGAAGACACAGATAGTTAGAGAGAGAGAGAGTAGCAAGCCAGACCCGTGCAATCTTCTCCTTCCTTCTCCCTCTCTCTCTCTTTCACTTTCAAACCAGAATTTGTAGTAACAGAACATGCCTTTATTTGAATCACACCTAACCCAACCCTATTGTAGAAACCCTTCACGATGCCTTTCGTCATTCATTGATATTCATGAATTTGTAGTGTGATCTTCCTTGCCACCCCACCGACAACTTGCACACTCCATGCAATTAAATCATCCTACATATATACCTCTTCAAGCATCCCAAAATATCCCCCCACATCATATTCTACTTCTAGGTTATTAATTACTAGAGTATATATCCTCTTCAACCATTAATTACAAAGATTTTTTTATATATTATTAAAAAAAAAGAAAAGGAAATGTGTTAGGAAAATCTAATCAAGATTAGTTAACTAATAGTGGTGTTCTAGTCATGTTTTTTTTGTCATTTTCTTGTCATACATTTTGTGTTGTGTACGTGTGTTTCTATTTTCGTAAATATGTATAGTTAAGAAAAAAGAGATAATGCATATGTAAATATACAAGTAGTGCATGATTGGATTGGAATTTGGAAATCCTACCTTGATGAGCTCAGATGGCCGGAATCCACCCATCCACATGAAGCATCGTTCAGCTGGAGTCTTCCACATGCCAGATACAAGATGAAACACGTCGGTTTTGGCAACCATGCCTTTCAGATTCATCATCTCGTCATAGTGAGCCAAGCAGTTGTCTACATACAGCCGCAGCTCGTTCTCCGGCAAATGCTCTTGCACCGCCGCTCGAAGCTCGCACATTATACGATGGTGCACCTCTAGCCACCTCGCATATTCCATATCAAACACAGCCGCATCTAGAGAGAGAGAGAGAGAGAGAGAGAGAGAGAGATGGGGTTAACTTAACTATGCATGCTTGAGAGGAGAGGAGAAAAGTGGTGGAAGAAATTGATGATACCTGAGCTAATGCTGTTGATGCCAACAGGAAGGCCTTGCTCTCCTCCTAAACCTCCACCAAAAAATATGCCCTAAAAAAACCCAGGTCTTGAGTTAAAAGAGGGTACTAGAAAATCAACAAAAGAAAGTTGATGAAAATGTTATTTTTGGTCTCAGGTGGAGACTACACTAATTGGTAGTTTCCCAAAGAAATGGAAGCTCACTTGAGATCTGGCTCTTTGTAGCTCTTGTTCCAGTTGGGTAAGTTTGATCCTACTTGACTCAAGTTGCTGGACATAAGCCTGGGATCAACAAAGAAAGATTTTTTAATAAAATGAAACCCAAATGGAAAAAAAATACAATGAATTGAAAAATCTGGTTTGAACCAAGTAATATTGGGGACTGACCTTTTTTCTCAACCTGCTTTTCCTTGCTGCCTCTCTATTCTGAGCAAGTCTTCTCAATGTCTGCTTAAAAATATATATTTAGAGAAAATATAAGAAAATTTATGATAATTCTTTTAATATAAACTAGTTATTATAAGAAGAACCAAAGAAGTCACCTTAGGGTCTGGCGTTTTTGGTCCTTCCTGTTCTGAACTTGATGTTGGACCTTTTTTGTTTCCTTCACGCTGCGGCAACACCAATTAATTATATAAAAAATTAAAGAGAAATTAAAGAAAATAATTAAAACTAAGAATCTCAGTTTGATCAGTAAGCTCTACCAAACCATTATTCTTCATCTCTATATTATATCGATTTTTTTTATTATTTTTTAATATATCCAAGTTAGTAAGCGCTACCTTGGGAGGTTTAGGTGGTTCAGGACCAGATGCAGCATCCTTTCGGGCGTTGGCCAACTCCATGGACGGCTCAGATTGTCTCTTCGAACCACTACTTGCAGAATAAACCAATCCTGTACCAGCTGCCTATATATATATATACCAAATACAAACAAAACCCAAACCCAAACGCCAATAATTTTATAAAAATTATAAACTCACCATCAAGGAAACAAGTGTGTTAATCAAGTCATTAACGGTTTGATAGTGTACCTTATTAGTCGATGATGGCTCTACATGCATGGGCTGAGAAGGAAAAATGTTCAAAGTTGGAGGCCTCATCCCACCAGAATTCTCTGGAGTACATGTACACAAGCAATTCCTTATAAGATAAGAGATAATGATTAAAGGAGGACCAAAGTAACCACACACAGAGAGAGAGAGAGAGAGAGAGAGAGAGAGAGAGAGAGAGAGAGAGAGAGAGAGAGAGAGAGTACAAGAACACTCATGCATTTGTGACTCTCTGCCATCAAAACAGACAAAGTTGAAAAAGGCAAAGAAAAACCCATACCTATTCGTACCCTTTTAAGTACACAAAGAATTCGCAAGGAATTCATGATCAAATTCAAGTGGTGGGTTTGTTAGTTGTTACATGTCGTGTTCCAAAGCAAATAAAATTCAAAGAAAAAAAAAAAACATTTTCCATGAGATTTGTATAATATATTCGTGCTGTTTGTTTTTAAAAAAGCTTCCCAGCTTCTGCAAGCTAGCTAAGGATCGGGTCAAAGAAAAGTACTGGGCTGCAAAATTTTCATCTGCTAGCTGAAAATGCTTTTCCTGTGACCCAAACAACCCAAATCTTTTTTATTCCAAAAAACAAAAAAAAAAATCTTCCAAACAGAAACACAAAACCAAAAGGTGAAAATTTTCAGAGAGATATAGAGAGAGAAGACTCACGTCTTTGGTCTTGAACAGTTGAAGGGTCTTGTCCATCAAGATAGAGAAAAAGTGCTTGATCTAATTCACCCAAATCGTATGCTCCAGCATCCTTACCACATGAGCTGACACCAAAACACAAAACTAGTAATTAAAATTACAGAAACCAAAATCCAAACCTTATAAATTGAGTACTCTTCTGAGAAGATACTTAAAAGGGTATTTGATGGAAGCTTTGCTTTGTTGTGTAAAATTAATATATTACATGAAGTTTCCTGCAGGGACGGAGGAGGATGACGATGATTGTATCATTCCATAAGAAATCTGATGTTGATGATGTTGATGATGATGATCTTGTTGTAGTTGATGCTGGTTTGGTTGTTGTTGATGATGAAGTTGGCGACGGTCTACTTGTGTGGAGTGGTTGGTGATGACTTTATTTATATTAGTAGCCATGAAAAAGACTTCCTTCAAGCTTTTTTTTTTTTTTTTTTTGGCTTCTTTGTTTCTGTTCTTCTAGTACTTCAACAACTTCATGGAGCTCTAGAAAACCCCATTAATCGCCCAAAACCAGACCTTGTTTGCTCTTTCCAAGATGATTTTTTTTAATATCAATATCTAGAGATAAAAGCAAGTCGGTTATGCTTGAAAATTTAAAAGAGGCTGATAAAATCATAAAAGGAGGTGAAATGAGAAGAGAAAAAGCAAGAATGGAATTGAATACAAAGAACCAAAAGACAAACCAAATTTTTTTTTTTTTTTTTCTATTTGGCTACCTCTCTTTATAGACTACACTTACCTGACTTCGTGTAAAATCAGATTTCCAGGCTTGACGAAAAGAAATAAAAAATAATTAATTTCAGAGATGATTAAGCGGTCTCAAGATATTATCTTCAACTCTGTACACTCTCTCTCTTGAGAAAACACCGAAAACCAGAGAAAAGATATCAACGAAACCGCTTTTGAGTATAAGCTTCCTTGTACAAGTCTCCTATTGTTTCGATTCCAATGACGAATATGCCCTTCAGTATTTTTTATTTTTACTATCTGACATTTTCATGCAAACTTCCACCGTTCCACGTAAGATATAGTTTGAGGCGGCCATATTCTATATTTTAATATATTTTTTTTAATATATAATATGGGTTAGACTATACCAACTCAAATTTATGACTCAATTTCTTGGGTTTTAATATCTTAACTATTGGATTAAAGAGCACATGAACAAATGGGTGGTTGAGATATTAAAGTCAAAAAATCAAGTCAGAAATTTGAGTTTATATAACCTAACCCTATATAATATATCAATACTACTCGAACTTAAATATTATCAGAAAGAATGAGCATTCTTAATTATCGTCTTTGGCGTACATGCGGTAAACAATTATATATCATTGCATAACTAATAATAATTAATAATGTAACGTTAGAAAGTTACGTGTATCCTTACAACATACACTAACATAATTCTTCGTTTTATTAACTTTGTTATTATTAATTATTTTGGTGTTTTTAATTTTTCTTATTTATTGTTAAAGATAAGGACTCTACTCTTAATTTGCAGTTGTGTTGTCATTAAAATTTTAATCTCTTTCCCAAAATAGTGTGATTAGGTACACCAAAACAAATTATCAGTATAAGGACACTCGTCCATGTTTTTATAACATGTTCAATAGAAGTACTCAACATGTTTAGGTGCAAATCATGGACCTCGAACCTTTGAATACACGACTCGTGTGTGGGCGCGTCCTGCTTATACGAATGTCGCTCCGATTGGACCATGAGAGTACATTTGACTTATCAAATTAGAAGTAGATCTTTTTGGAGATTATTATCTAATTAAATCATTTTTTTCTAGAATATATGAAAATCACAGCAGCCGAAGTCTTTCTTCTATTTTCTGTGCTTGGTAAGTTTGAACTCGGTTTGAGTTCGCTGAGAGTGGTTTGTGCTTCGCACTTCCACTGTTAAACCGTTGTATCCTGGGAGACAATCCCTATACACATACGTGGTTATATACGGCGAAATTGTCTTAAGAACACATTGTGAAACACGGGCCTCGGTTTTCTTAAACCTTATTTCTAACATGATTGTTTGGTGGCTTTTTCACTTTCTGTTTGCCAGTAAGAGTATGAGATTGAACTGATATTGCCTAAAGAAAAAAGAAAAAAGAAAAATAACCAATAAAATCACCATGAACTGCACATATAGATATTATCATTACCACCGAGCCATAGGGGGTGGTATGACCACAGATTTTAGGAAGTATTTATTTTAACTATATATATATATATATATATGAACAGCTTATTTTAACTATATTTAAAAAAAAAAAAAAAAAAATGGGTCAGAATTTATTAATGTGCCCTTGTGCAATATATTGCCATATTGGTTTGATAATATTTTGATTATTTGCTACCTATATATAGGCACAATTATTATAGATAAATTAATTTATCAAGGGCAGAGTTTTTTTTTTTTTTTTTTTTTTTTTGGTAAAAAGGGCAGAGTTTCATTGAGGCTAGATCAAAAAGATATAAAAAAAAAAAAATTGAATAGTAAATATCAAAAAGATATAAATTTATAATGAGACTTTGAAAATTCTGGAAACAGATTTGAAGTTTTGGGACCAGGATGGTCCAGGAATTGGACTATTGGAGTCATTCCAAGCAAAGTGAGAAATGGCTTACTTCTGACAGTTTCAAAGGGCGTGATAAGGAAATTAAGTTGGGACATTAACGGCGCGTTTAGTATCGTTTTTAAAATGGTGTTTTTGAAAACTTTTAAAAAAAATGGAAATCAAGTTTTAAAAATGATGTTTTTAAAAATGTAATGCGTTTGGTATTATTTTTAAAAAGTAGTTTTTTGAAATGGAAAACGATGTAAAAGTGTTTAGTTGTTGTTTTTAAAATGGGTAAAGTAGTTGTTTAGAGGGAAAAGTTGATTTGTTTTGAAATGATGTTTTTAAAAATGGTGAAAAACAATAAAAAGTTGTTTTTAACTTTTTAGTTATACATTTCAAAAAGTTGTTTATTGTTTTCAAAAACAGTTTTATAAAACGTGTAAACAAACAACATTAAAGTTGTTTTTTATTTTTAAAAATAGAAAACCATTTTTAAAAATGGTTCCAAACAGCACCTTATTATTTCGAAGACATGTATGAAATTTTCAATGTGTAAATTTCAACTTATAAATATTTTAGGAAATATTTATATTTATCGAGAAGGTTGATACGGTAGTAAATCCCTCATAACTGCACCATAAGGTTGCATGTTCGATTCATCATCTCCCTGAAAAATTCCTAATTTATGTAATAGTGTAATACTCGAAAAAATAGGAAATATTTATATTTGTTAAAAACATCACTATATTAACTTAAAACTATTCTCAAAATAAGAAAAATAATAAATAAAATAAACTTCCTTTAGAATTTAGAAGAACCTTTAATGCAAGGGATTTCTTGACAATTTTCTAGACCATAGGAAATTTATTCAATATGAAACATTAAAAAATGGTGAAATATATGGAAATAAAAGAAAATAGTTCCTTTTTTTTTAAATGAAAAAAAAGATAGTTCTTAGTGCTCGAATTTTGTAAAAAAAAAAATATTAATAAATAGATTTCATCGAATTTAGTATTAAAAAAAACACATCAAAATGCATTAAAATATATTAGATATCATTAAAGTCTTTTATATTTTTATTTTTTAAAATATTACATTAAAGCCTTTTATATTAATATATATATAGAGTAATTTTCTAATAAGGATTTTTACGATGCACATTTTAAACACCTTTGATGAAATTGCATGGAATATATTGAATCTTAATTTGATTTTTTGTATGCATCCTAAGAAAATTAAAATACATATTTGGTAAAAATTTGGAAATTTTTTAGATTTAAGAACTATTTTTTCTTATATTTCCCTATTTTTAAATGTTTTATCTTAAAAAAAAATCGGAAAAAATTAGTTCTTGCACCCGAATTTTTTTTAATTTTTTTCCATAAATGTATTTCAATGTTTTCACCATCCATACAAAAAGTCAAATCAAGATTCAGTATATTCCATACAATTTCATCAAAGGTGCTTAAAGTGTGCATTGTAAAACGTACTCATTGGAAAATTACTCTAAATATATATATATATATATATATATATATATATATATATATATATATATATATATATAAATTCTATTATCAGTTCGAACTGACAAAAGTTATATCAGTTCCTTGTATGTGGGCCACTGGATTTAAATACTTTGACTTGGCTGCATGCACTTGTCAGTCAAAGTATTTAAATCCAGTGGCCCACATACAAGGAACTGATATAACTTTTGTCAGTTCGAACTGATAATAGAATTTCTGTATATATATCAGTCTCGTTCTCATGCAAACGTCCTGATATAACTTTATGAGGATATTGAATGTGAGCCACTAGTTTTGACAAGTGCATACACATTTGAGTCAAAGCATGTAAAACTAGTGGCTCACATTCAATATCCTCATAAAATTATATCAGGATGTCCTCATTTGAAAATTTATATATATATATATATATCAAAATAAAAAAAACAATCAACCCAGGAGCAATTTAGGAAATGAAGGTGCTGGGCGAGCAGTCGATGGGAAGTTAATAGGTTTGAATTCAACACCGTTTGACGAGACGAGGCTTGTTCGGTGGTAAACTTCTCATACATACATCACAAAATTACAGGTTCAAGTCATTTTCTACCAAAAAAAATCTCGCATTTAAGTAATACTTAATTAAATAAATAAAATTATTCATTTATTTTAATTATTTGAGAAGAAGGATAGAATTGTCATGGAAATATCAGAGAAGCAGCTGTCAACAAGGGGAATGCAGTAGGACCGTTGACCATCAGACACGTTTCAGCTTTAGTTTGCATTGCAATTCTGATCCTTGAGAAAGTGGGTCCCACTCGATCAGCTCGCATAAAGAATCATCAGACGGCCTGATGCCCAGATCAGAAGAAGAAAATAAAATAATAATAATTAAAAAAAAAAAAACGAAAGTCAAAGTATAGCTTAGGTGGGACCCATCAGGACCGGCCCCCACTGTTCCCGCGATTTTTTATTTTTTTACTCTCTTGTTTTCCAACCACTCCCGAAATAAGGACTAGTCTGCTAACTGCTAACTGCAAAGAAAAGGATGCAATTACACCAAATATATATATTTGATATTTATTTCTTGAATTATAATTTCTTTGGGCAACTCAATTATTGCTAGAGAAAGGGAGAGAGGTGAAGTGGTAGTAGCGTTTTGGTCTTGAAGATGCCAAAACGAACCACGGAACCAATATCAAAGTCAAATTATCAATATATTTAAAAATTAAGGTTGTGATTATAAAAAATATTAATAGATAGAAGAATATATAAAATTAAAATTAAAATGATGCATATATATATATACACGATCCCGTTCTGGTCCATTGATATAACTATATCAGTACCAATACATGTGGACTACTGATTATGGAGAAGTTTTGACAATGCATATAATTTGAGTCAAAGTATGTAAATCTAATGGTCCACATCCAATACACTTATGAAGTTATATTAATGCGCACAGACTTGTACATTTATATATATATTTTTTACTAGTGAATCTCACTTGTCTGAGATCTCTCTTCCAACAGCTGCTTACCTATAAACGGTTTGCAATCCAAATCAAATTTGCCTGAAAACACGACCATGATTTGATTTAAGTCAATCCAAGCCCAATATTTTTAATTAATCATGTTCAAGCTTATAATTTTAAAAGCTAAACTTGTTTTTTGTTTGTTGCGTAGTCACAATCATTTAAAAAATTGTATTCCTACTTGTATACACATATTAAGCTAAATCAAATTAGAAATTTAATTTATAGTGTAATCTATTTATTTACTTTAAATCCAAATGTTGTTGTCCATTCTTCTTTTCCGCCATTTGTTTAAGAACAAAAAAAAAAAAAAAAAAAAAAAAAGCTATTAAAGTCGTCATAAATTTAATTTAAATTCTTAAACTGATTTAACCTAATCCTAGAGGAACAATAACTTGCATGCATTATCAAACTCATAACAATATATATGTTGCAAGTCCAATGCATATACATATATAATTTTAATGGAAGCAGAATTTAAGCTTCTATTTATCAAACCAACGTTGAAATTTAGAGAAGATCTAGCTGATCATGATCTCAACATCATCGATATATCACTAACCGCATATATTTTCTAGATTTGAATTGCCGACAACCCCTTGATCAGTGCAACTTTGGACGTCGACATGTGTCACATGCAACAACTACATATTATATATATCATCAAACTCATTTTTATAGTATTAGTTTATATATCACCTGGCTATATAGCTATAGCTATAGGATGATCTGAAGCGACTTCAATTTTTGACTTTCACTTGAAACACACACACACATATATATAGACGTCTGTACAGGATTGTATATATAAATAGCCCTATTTGTTCACTAAGAAAAAATATACACTTCCATGCTTGACAATTAAGAGACACAAATATTAGTAATATATAGTTCAAATCTATACCTGGCATTTCTTCTCAGTTTCTAGGAATAATATTTTTTAAAGAAAAACAATTGTCTTATATATATATATGTGTATGCGCAGTCGGACTAGGTTATGATTAGTCAACAGAATGTTGTGATCGAGTGGAGTCATTTGATTGATGAGATCATTAATGGTGTTTGATCTGGTAAAAATGGAGACTATATTGGCATCATTTGTTGAATGATTATAAGTTTCTGATCACATCAATATGTATGTAACTATGAATGTGCATTTTGTTTCACCTACCCACCCCACATCATTGTTTGCATTGGCTGATCGATCTCTTAGACTTTATTATATCATCATCTAGTCTTCACTAATTTAGACCTGCATGCTATTATCATAATCATCATGCATCTTAATTTCAATGAAGAGAAACAAATTAAAAGCATCTTTACATTACATATATGGAGAGAGAGAGAGAGACCATGGCCTATAAATTTCAGGTCCCACTTAAGAAGGGGATTATGGCATTATGCTATATGTTGAACAATAAGGATCTTACTGATTTGATACGTTACCTTTGTTATTTTGTTTTTCTATTTATATGTTTAAACGCACCGTTTTAATGAAACAATTGGTTATGTATAGAAATATATATTTTTTACGATATCTATCTATCCACCTATTTAGACAGTGTATTTTTTCAAAGCTTTTTTTTTTTTTTTCTGCTATTGATAGGATTCAAGCCGCCGACTTAAGAGTCATTTGTCCAAGTCTCAAACTCGTCCATCTACTAGCAGAACTACACCCCTAGCGGCTATCGAAAAAATACTTTTGTAGTCAACAATCAGTACAAAATTATAATTGATACTTGCTACACCAAATTATTTAAATAAATAAAAAATTCATTATATTTTTATCCATAAGAATTATTATAGTAACTGTGAATCTGATAAACCGAAAGGAGAGAAGACATGAATCTAGATTAAATTTGGTAATATATACCATTGACTAGATATATTTTATGTTACGACAAATAGACATATACATATAAACATCAGTTGGTTAGTAATATTATTTTTTTAAAGACTGTCATAGTCAAAGAAATTTTTCGGGCTCAACAGAAAATACAAAAAGAAAAGAATTTGCTATTCTTTATATATATATATTAGTTTCGTTAAGATCTAAGGACCACCATGAAATCATATCGATTTGAATGAATTATGATCTGAGTTTTTTTTATAGATAATAAGTTCATCAAAATCTATATATGAATAAAATTTTAGAATTTTTAAAGCAATAAAACTATTTTTCTTGGCATTCCTATATTTTACCAATTTTTCCAATGCCTTCATATTTAAAATAATCGGGATAAATAGTTATGTAGATTTCAATAAACTTACCATTCACAAAAAAAATCAGATTAAAATTCATTTAAATCGATGTGATTTCATAGTGTTTCTTGCCGAAATTAAAATAAGGGATCCTTATGAGAGACTCATTATATATATATATATATATATATATACATATATATATACAGATTTTCTATTATCAGTTCGAACTGACAAAAGATATATCAGTTCCTTGCATGTGGGCCATTAGATTTAAATACTTTGACTTGGCTGCATGCACTTGTCAACGCATCTTTTAAATCCAATGGTCCACATGTAAGGAACTGATATATCTTTTGTCAGTTCCAACTGATAATAGAAAAATTGTATATATATAATTTGCCATTCTATATATAAACAGAATAGTGCCATCTGCTTCTTCTTCTTTTTCCTTCTTATAATCGAATAGCACTTTAATCCTTTCAGACGATTTTATAAGTGAAAAAAGAGTGGAAAACAACAAATTATTTGGATTAGGTGTATCAAAACAGATCCAAAAAAGAAAATTATATTTTATTATATAATGCAGGTCGTATTGTTTGGCCATTAATCAAGTAGCTAGGGTTTCGACCAACTCCCTATCATTGGCTGAGTCCACATTTCTAACTTGAAAACGACATTATGTTTAATCTCCAAGTAAAACGGTAATTAATCATGGATTAATTAAAATCCTGATTATGATGGTTAAAGTGGTATGCACTTTCCCTTTTACGTTTGTTATTGAGAGTTAAAGTAATATGTGATAGTTTTCTTTATGAAAAAAATATTCTCAAAATTGCAAGAGTAAAAATCATGGTCACACGTACTAAGTAATGCTTGATCTTGGTGGTTTCTAACAAACCCTAGCTTCCAACAAACCCCTACCTATTAAATGTTAGATTTAAAAAAAAAAAAAAAAAAATTAACGAATTAAACTCAAAATTTTATAAGTACTTTCAAAAAATATTTGTTGATATGACACGTATGTTTGTTGACTATGAATTTTGTCAATATTTATTTTGGTACTTTATTAAATTTATATGTTTTTTATATATCTTAGGGGTATACATAAAATATATATATAAATAAAATGCAATGTGATGTAGGAAATTTTTTGTGTATTTGCATTAAAATTACAAGTTAATTAATTAATATTAATTGGTTGATTAAATTATATAATTTAGTAAAATAATTACAAAGTCTTACTTTTGTGTGTGTTGTATATAGAGAAAAAACAATTTGCCGCCCATCAACTCTCATTTAGCATTAATCTAGGGCTTGGCTGCTTTAATTTCTATTTTATGTGGTGTGGTTGCTATGCTAGTACAAAATTAGGTTACCAATCTTGTAAGATTGACTCTTAAAAATAGTTAATGATATCGATATGGTACGCAGAAATGATACTCACCTAAGAGACATTACAAATTTAGAAAGAATAACTAAGTAAAGAATATTAATTTTGTGTATTTGCATTAAAATTACAAGTTAATTAATGAATATTAATTGGTTGATTAAATTATATAATTTAATATGGATATGAAGTTGATTAGTAAAATAATTACAAAGTCTTACTTTTGTGTGTGTTGTATATAGAGAAAAAAAAAACGTATGCTTGTGGTGTCGTCTTTGGTGCTTTTGTTTTTGTCCAGTGTTTTGTTTGGGTTGTTGCTTTGTGGTGTGTTTTTTTGGTGCTTTTGTGGCTTTGGGGCTCCTTGCTGTTCTGGTTTTTTCTTGCTGCCTTGCTTGTGGGTTGTTTTTTTTGTGTGCCTTCTTGGCTGCGTTCTGTTTTTTGGGGCGTTTTGTTGGGTGTGCCCGCCCTCTCTTTTTGGGTTTCCCTGTTTGGCTTTTTGCCTAATAAAGTTCGCCTTTCAAAAAAAAAAAAACTAAGTAAAGAAAACTGCTGCACACTTAA
The DNA here is from genome assembly GCA_008009225.1 of Acer yangbiense. Classification (NCBI taxonomy): domain Eukaryota; kingdom Viridiplantae; phylum Streptophyta; class Magnoliopsida; order Sapindales; family Sapindaceae; genus Acer; species Acer yangbiense. The sequence goes on along the minus strand of CM017769.1, from coordinate 32,327,235 downwards.
AAAAAAATTATCAATTTCCAAATCTCTATTATAATAGCACTTAAGGGTCGTTTGTTTTTTTGTCTAAAGACTGAATAGTCCTGAATTTTACTGAAGACTGAATAGTGACTGAAACCTGAATCTGAATGACATGTTTTTTTTTTTTTTTTTCACATCTAAATGTACTGTCAACATGTTTGTTTTTTAAAAATAAAATTGTCTGAAAAGAAATAATTTTACATATATACCCATGTTAAACAATTATACATATAATATATAATAAAAACAATCCAAAAATAATAATTATATATGAACACATATGATCATGATCTTCTTCTTTTATTACAAACAAACTTTATTTTTACTAAGAAAAGAAAAGGTTTTTTATTTTTTTTTAAAATAAAAGGGGTAGCAGGAAAACTCACACAAAACACTCTAAAAAAAATAATATATAAATACATCACCATAATATCATAATAAAGTATTGATATTAAACACCAATATGAGAAGTGATTATGGTTCTTTTGTATTTTTAAAGCTATTTAAAATAAGCAATATATTAAAATAAAGATTTCTATACAATATATAATTATACTGAAATTGGATATATGTTATATATGGAGGATAGTATCTGAAGAAAGATTTTGGATTGCATTTAATGCAATTCAGTGATTTACAATTAAGTTAAAAGTTAGGATTTTTACTTTTTATTTTAAGTTGTTTTTTTTGGTATTTTTAAGTTGTTTGACCACTTAAAAAAACAAACAAAACAATTTAATAATTATGATTCAGACCCATTAAGTTTTAAGTGAAAAAAACAAACGACCCCTTACATTAAAAATAAAATAAAATGTAAGCATCTAAATCTCTATTATAACATCACTTGCATAACAGACGAGATGTGATTGGTCTGGTGGTAAAACCCATATACCATGAGGTTACGGATTCGAGTCATCCTCTTCCCCCGAAAAACCCAAAATTTATGTAATAGTGTAATACTTAAAAAAATAAATAAATAAATAAATAATCACTTGCATATTAATAATCATCAAAAGAAAAGAAATTGAAGAGCAACTACGATGCCTGAATCTTTTCTTGAATTTGTTTACATTGAAAACTGACAATTGATAGTTTCACGAAATGATATATCAAGTTAATAATCATCATATATGTTAAGTATACCCACAACTCTTGTAATAACTCATGATCCTAAATTTAAAATAAAAACAAAAATTATAACCGTAAATATAATTAGTACTGAATAATAATTTGTATTTTTTTTTCTCCAAAAAATTTAGGAAAATTGATTACGCATATATGTTATAACAAGTTATCAATATGGACATAATTTTTCTCCATTTAAGAGAACAGATTGATCATTTGTCGGCGTGAGGGGTGCTCAAGTATAGGAGATTTGGTGTATATATCTTGTGTAATTAGGTTAATTATATGAGAAATTAATAGAGTTTCCATATTGTACATAATTGATGATTTTCTGTAATTGATGTAATTAGATCCCAATAGTTTCTCTTCCTAAAATAGTTTATGTTTGTATCTTTAGAGCATCTCCAATGCAAGCGTGGCTTGTGAAAAAAAAGATATGCCACGTAGGATAAATAGACGTTATGTTAATAATTGTGTCTCCAATGCAATCGTGCATATTCAACCTCAAGCGACGTAGCAAAAAAAATATTAGGTAATGTCAACATGACCGTCCACTGTCAGATGGTTTGTTGCACAGCTATTTTTTAGGTTAACTCAGCAAACATTTAAAACTGACATTAATTTTTCATATATTTTTGGTAAGGAAATAAAATAAAAAATAAAACAGGAAAAAAAAGATGGGCACGTCATTAAAAAAATTGTAATTTAGACGGAAGTATTGGAGATCAAATTTTGAGTTGATTGTCTACTAAGTCTATTTTTATGTCACATAAGAAGCAAGTCTCTTGACGTTGTTGCCATGTCAACAATTATTAGTTTGCAATTCACTTTTGCATTGGAGATGCTCTTATATATGTGTTTTTCCTCCATTGAGAGATGAATAACAAGAAAACTTTTCCACTATCGTTTTCTTTGTCATGGCATCAAAGCAAGCATATATGATTAATATACATGGTTATGAAAATACCTCTAAAACTGCAAACCTGTTCTTTCTCTAATCCTAGATCTCTAGGATCCGTCATATTACATTCTCACTTTCTAAACTACTACAAAGATTCACATTTGTGTATCACTGATTCACTGTAATACAATTCGACCGTTATCTGCAATATACTTCCGATGCTATCCTGAATTTTTTTTTTCTTTCTAAAAAAAAATTTAGCTAGTGACAAATTTGATAATTTCAAAATTGCTCCTGAGAAATTAAATTGCAAAGTTAACTATGATTCTGATGTATGACAGTTAGCTCTAGAGTTTGAAGAAGAGATGGACAGGAAATTGTCCAAAAGAGGTGCTCCAAAGAAACGGGCATAACTTTTGACTCGGTTGTCAGATTTCCTATTATAATATGTTTTCGGAAAGGGTTTTCAGAGTTCTATAGCATGGCAACCTGGGTTCCCCGGTTGACGTCATTTGCATCCTCATCGGAGCTGTTTAAGTTAGGTTGTCGGGCAGCCGAAGTTTTAGTGTTTTTAATTGTTTTCTGTTTTTGTTTAGTTTGAGGATATTTTCGTATTTTTGCTTATTTTAGGGTTTCCAGATCCTATTTAAGGATCTTTTTGTTTTCAGTTTCGATCATTCAATAATATTATCAATTTTTCGGTTTACATACAATCGTTCTTTGCTGGTGGATTCCAGTTTATGTTACTTTAGGGTTTACGCTGGTAACCCTAGAACTTCCGTTCTGCGTCAGATACTTGGGCTTGTATTGCCCGTATGTCCATTGCCAGTAAAAACAAAACTTGGCTATATATATTACTGGCACAAAGAAGGCTCCTACAAGAACTGATGTTGAAGCCTATGAAACTTGGGAGAAGGAAAATGGTACTGTTCAAACATGGCTTCTTAATTCCATGGAAAGGCATGTCGGAGTTCTATTCAACCGTCTTACTACAGCAGGGGCTATCTGGCGTACTGTAGAGAAGACTTATACTGTAAGTAATAATTCTTTAAAAATTTATGAGTTAACGCGGAGATTTGACAATGTCAAACAAGAAGGTCACACCCTAGAAGCTTATTATGAAGAACTACAAACAATCTGGCAGAAACTCGATGCTATCAATCCTCATCAGATCAAGAATGAAATTGATCTCTCCACTCACCTAGCAACTGTCACAAATTTTTGAGTTTACATCTTATTGGCAGGATTGGATTCACATCTTGATGCAGCTGGTGCCCATGTGCTTCGTTATAATCCTCTTCCTGATGTCCTAGAAGCATATGCTATGATTTGTAAGGTGGATATCAAGTTAAAAACTTTGTGGAGTGAGGAAAAGGCTAATGGCAGTGCGTTGATTGCACACAAAGAGAAAGAAAGATGTTCATATGAGTCTACTAAATCTCCCTTTAAATTTGGTAATTCAAATCTGGCTAAAGATGAAACCAAGGCACTCACTATGGTAAAAATCATGCTATAGAAAAATGTTGGAAGCTTCATGGTCGACCTGACTAGGCTGATGATCTTATGACCAAGAAACAAGGAAGCAGAGCATCTCGTGTTACCACTACAACCACTATGAATGGAGATGAGGCCGGTACAGGTAACTTTAGTTATGCCTTATGTACTTTTACTGCTGCTTGTGATAATGCATGGATAGTTGACACTAGAACAACTGATCATATGACTAATAACCCTAAGAAATTCACTACCTTCACTAAAAATTGCTCATAATATGTTGTAAGAACTACTAATGGTCAGACAACCTCTGTCACCGGTATTGGTACCATTAAACGTACTCCTAACATCACTTTGTCAAATGTTCTCATTGTTTCCACTTTAAAGAATGATTTATTATCTGTGTCTAAACTTATGATTGCATATTCTTGTCATTTTTCTCAAAACATTGTTATTTTTAGGACCTTCATACTCAGGAGAAGATGGGACGTGGTTTTAAGAGAGGGGATTTGTGGTATTTTCATGGCTCAAATTTGAACATTGCAACAAACCAAATCAATAATTGATTATTGGAGAATGAGAAGCTAATTTGGTTATGGCATCAACATTTATGACATCTATCATTCAGCTATTTGAAGCATCTTTTACCTACTTTGTTTGAATCTTGTAATAAAGAATTCAAATTTTCTACTTGTGAGACATGTGTTTTGACTAAGAGCCAGCTGTTTTTCAATTAAGTGATAATAAAACATCAATACCATTTACTTTGATTTATTCAAATGTATGGGGTCCTTCTTAATATCCTACTTCTAGTGGTATGCAGTGGTTTATTAATTTTATTGATGATTGCACACAGATTACCTGGATTTATTTACTTAAGAACATGAGTGATATCAATGGTGTTGTTAAACAATTTTGCATTATTGTTCAAACTCAACTTTCTACAACTGTTCAAGTGTTGCGTTCAGACAATGGACGTGAATATCTTATGCATGATCTTGCCATTTTCTTTTAGTCATAAGGCATCATACATCAAACATCTTGAACTAAAACACCACAACAAAACGGTATTGTCGAGAAACGTAGTCGTCAACTTCAGAAGGTTACTTAAGCTTTCTTATTTGATAAGCATGTTTCTAAGTATTTGTGGGGTGATGCTTTGATGTCGGCTATGTATGTGACTAACCGAGTTCCTTCTAGTGTTCTTGCATTTCAAACTCCATTTCAGGTCCTCACTGCTAAGATACAAATTATGCCCCCTATCTCTAACCTTCCGCCCAAAGTTTTTAGGTGTGTTGCTTATGTCCATGTTCACTCTAATCAACGTTGCAAATTATCTCTTCAGGCTGTCAAATGTGTTTTTTTATGGGATATGCTTCTAATCAGAAGGGTTATCATTGTTATCACCCACCTACTTAAAAGACGTATGTCATTATAAATGTTATCTTCAATGAGGATTTGGCCTATTTCTCTATTGATAGCTCTCCTCTTCAAGGGGAGATTGATGATATTCTTGAAAAGAATAGCCATGATGATTGGCACACCGTGGCCTATCCCTATAATTGTCACTTGGATATTAAAGGGTATACAGATGCAGATTGGACAGGAGATAATAATGATAGGCGTTCCACTACTGGTTACTTCACCTTTATTGGTGGTAATCTTGTTACTTGGAGGAGTAAAAAATGGAAGGTTGTATCTAGATCAAGTGCTGAAGCAAAATATAGAGCAATGGTTCAGGGTATATGTGAGTTACTATGGGTGAAGACCTTAATGAAAGACTTGGGTTTTAAACCTATAGGTGTTATGCATTTATACTGTGACAATAAACCTGCAATTGCAATTGCTCATAACCCTATACAGCATGATCGCACCAAGCATGTTGAAATGGATAGGTATTTTATTAAAGAAAAGCTTGAAGCTCGGATTATTGGAGTTCCATTTGTGAAGTCTGAATACCAGTTAGTTGATATCCTGACCAAGGCAGTTTCGAGTGCTGTGTTTTCCAACTCACTTGACAAGTTGGGAATGCGAGATACCTATGCCCTAACTTAAGGGGGAGTGTCGGTGTGAATGGTGCTCAAGCATAAGAGATTTGAGTGGTGCTCAAGTATAGGAGATTTGGTGTATCTTGTGTAATTAGGTTAATTATGTGAGAAATTAATAGAGTTTACATATTGTACATAATTGATGATTTCCTGTAATTTCTATAGTGATTTCCAATATTTTTTTTTTTTTGAACAACATTTTATTGAACCAAGGCAAGCTAAGGCAAGAAGAAACAAGCAGGCAAAAACAGCAGGCCCAAAAGGCATAGGAACAAACACCAAAACCAAAGGCAGAGAAACAGCAGAAAAAAACAACAGAAAACGAAATCAACAATCCAAGCAGGACACAAAAAACGCAAGGAAACAGAAAAACAACTCAGGAAAACTCCCAAACAAGATCATTCCGTTCCTGCATAACCCTTTTTTTTGTAAGGCTGTCAGAAAGGAAGTTACTGTCCCCGGTGTTGAAAATAAAATAGGAGTTGTCCAAAGAAGTGAGAAGATTTCTGATATCCAGGATGATATTAGCATGAGCAAGGCTTCCGAAACCATCCGAGTTTATCCACTCTGATTTCCAGTAATTGATGTAATTAGATCCCAATAGTTTCTCTTCCTAAAATAGTTTATGCTTATATATTTATATATGTGTTTTTTCTCCATTGAGAGATGAATAACAAGAAAACTTTTCCACTATCGTTTTCTTTGTCATCACTGTTTAGGATTATCATATGCACAATATTAGTACGTACGTGTAAGGAGATTTATTATTGGTGTTTGTTGGAGTAGAAATCTCCTTTATGAGCAGGGGCGGAACCACGGAAGAAGAAGTTTAAAGTTGGGGCCAAATCGTAAGATCTAATTAAAATGTAAAATTATATATATATATATATATATATATATATATATATACATAAATGTTCAAGTCAGTACGCACTGATATAACTTCGTCAGTACGCACTGATATAACTTCGTCAGTGCGCACTGATATAACTTCATCAGTGCCTTGGATGTGGACCATTGGATTTACATACTTTAAATATACAATTGTCAAAGTTTCTCCATAATCAGTGGTTTACATGCATTGGTACTGATGTAGTTACATCAGTGTGCACTAATGTGAACGGGACCGTATATATATATATATATATATATATATATATATATATATATATATATATATATATATATATATATATATATATATATTGCATTTTTAATTTTTTTTAACTAGCACTTGTTAAAAAATAACTTGGGGCAGCGTGGTCTTCCCTATAGCTCCACTAAGTTCCGCTTTTGCATATGAGAGTAAATATCTAAACCGTTCATGTATTATTTAATTTCGATAAATAGTGTCAAACAATTTTTTTAAAAAAAAAAATTACAATTCCCTTACCAAATTTTCAAGAAAAACCAAAATCAAATGCATTTGGTATAAAAGTTGGGATGTGAGGTAAGATGTGTAGCATTACAGGGATTGTATTGTTGCCAATTAAGAGAGTCAACCGGTCTTTTTCAATTTTACTCATCATTTCATTAATTTCTAGTTCTTTTGAACTAATGGCATGTTTACTAATCAGGAATCCTACCTTGGAAAGGGAATTAAGTTCCTGATTTTCGAATTCATGTGTTTACTAATTTTGTTAGGAATTAAGTTCCGTGGACCCCACACACATATCAGGAATTAAGTTCCTGATTGAAAGGGAACTTAATTCCCCTCACTCACCCTAGGAATCAAGTTCCATTTCCTAATTGAAAAGGGAATTCATATGTTTTTACTAAAATATCCTCACCTATTTTTTTAAATAACTATATCTATATAAATAACTAAACTCTATCTATATAAATAACTATATATATATATACATATATAAATATATAAATAACTATATATATATACAGTTTTTCTATTGTCAGTTCAAACTGACAAAAGATATATTAATTCATTGCATGTGGGTCATTGGATTTAAATACTTTGACTTGGATGCATGCACTTGTTAAAGCATCTTTTAAATCCAATAACCCACATGCAAGGAACTGATATATTTTATATCAGTTCGAACTGATAATAGAAAGACTGTATATATATATATATATATATATATTTATACTTCATAGTTGATTTTTACTTTATATGTGTGTGTGAATTGTTAATTAAAAAAAAAAAAAAAATGAATTGACATGAATTCATATTGCTTTTGCTTTGGATTTCTATTGTTTTTTCTTTAAATATAAACTTTTTTTTATTAGTTACAGTCATACATCTCATATATATATTGTACACAAAGGTATTTTTGTAATCAATTTTGTATAAATTTGATTCCATCTCTAATTCTAAGAAAGTTAGTAAACACAGTAATGGAATTTAGTAACTTAATTCCGATTCCCTTCCATTCCCTTTCTGGTGGAACTTGTTTCCGATTATTCTCATTCCCGATTAGTAAACACACCCTAAATGATTAATCCATTTTGCCCCTCACACCCACACCAAAAGATTGTGGATTCAAATCTCTTCCCCTCACCAAATCTTGAATTATTGTAATATCAAAAAAAAACAAAAATAGTAATACTACTAAACCTATAATAGCATGACAACATTAATGCATTAAAACAAGTTTTAGTAAATTTGACTTCTTAATTAATGATTTAATCTGTATATTCTAATAATTGTAACTTTCAACAACATATATTATGCTTCAGGATAACCTAAACATATGTGTTCCAACCTTCACTAATTTTTAATTTGTTTTTTTGGTGTGTATATGTGTATATGAGTTTTTCTCTGATAGGCATATAACTGTGAGCATACTTATAGCACATTATCCACCATATATTATATATATATATATAAGATTTTTCTTTTTAACTATAACAGATTGCATATCACAATTTAAAAATGATTTACTTTCTAATTAAAATTATAAATACCCATAGATACACAAATAATCATTTATTTTATATACCACCTGTAGATATGGTGACTCAAAACCCGAGACATTACTAATATGAAGGAGTATTGTTTACCATAAAGCAACATTAATGGACGGTAGTACAAACAATCATCTTCTTATAATAATAAAAATTCTTAATTATATGTACTACATATGAGCAAGCAAGTTCAATGTATCCTACTATATATCTTCATTGAAATTTTCAACACAACCCAACCATCCGATTGATGCTATTCATTCAGAATTGTTATTTTGGTTGACTTTTTTAAATTAAGCATTCGGTCAACCAATTAGCAAACCATTAATTAGTTCCAAATTGCATAATAAACAAGAAATGGTATTGTCACTGAAATTAAATATAATGAGCCCCAGACAATTTACTAGCATCTTCTCAATTTGCAAAGAGCACTCCATTGCAGAAGTCAGCTTATTTATATATTTTGAGAAACTAGAGACAGAATCTATATGTTTTGAGAGAAGCATAAAAACTATGTAAGACATGTTCAATGGGAGAGTTGCCACTCCCGGAGAGGGCAACCACTTGTGGATATAATTTATAATCAATCAACTGTCCTTAATAATTTGGGGTTGTTTAACAACATTTATTTATATATATATATTGGACTGAAGAGGTATATATGGTCTGCCTAATCTTGTTTGCCTTACCTGAAGGGAATGTTCTTTATGTGGGTACGTAGGGGATCCTAATAATAATTAATTAATTAATTAATGATCAAGTTAATTGAGGCCTTTCTAAAAGGAAAATCGGACTGATCTGAAAGGAAAAAACATCACATATGATCATGTGCTAAAAATCCTCTGGACGTACATAACCAAATTTATATATATAGAAAAAAAAAAAAAAAAACAAATAAAACGAAGAACAATAGAGGGGCTATATATATATATATATGATTGAAAAGTCAGAGTATAGTGTAATTAATTATTCATGTAATTAGAGACCTAATTTCTTTTGAAAATCACCTAATCTCTATATATATTCGAGCTAGCCTTATGTTTTTGGATTTATATATATTGGCCTCTTTAGATCTGGAAAAATCACATCGTGAGATTTCCTAACATATATAACAATGCATTTGAAGATGTCATTAATTAACAAGACTCATAAAATTTGAACATTTTTTTTTTCACATATTGTTGTGTTGCAATGCAGCCACTTTGAAGGAGTTTGAGATCGAGCTTTCCATACTGACCAATGTGCCTTGATGCCGTTGATGGAAAGTGAGCTCATTTAATTGCCAAGAACACATCTTAGAAGGGAAATCTTTTTTACTAAAAATAGGCAAAGTTTGTTATCCTAATCGACTGGATACCCTTTATTAATTATTAAATTTGTCTACGAGTACTAACCTTGCATAGCCAGTTTCAAGCTAAAGGGAAGGGATGGGCAAACTCTTTATGTTTTGCACGAAATCATCAACACATCTTTCTTTATACATCCTATATGGGAAAAAGGGTTTTTTGTTTACAAATTCGATGCATCAAACATCTTTTTAAAGATCGAATTCATTGATTTCTAGAAATTTTGAGTGGTGGGAAATGATAAAGTTTTTGCTACATTTGCCTATTTGGTGATGGATGGCCATTTGCTTTGGATTAATAAAATATGTGGAACTTAATTTTCAGGACCAACATATATGGGCTTAATGATTCCACATCTATCAAGAAGAAAATCCCAAAATTTTCAGGTGGGGTCCATGTTTCAAAATATAGTAAGTTTGAATTCGAATTGAGGACTTGTGTTTTCATGAGCTTTCTGTTTCAGCTGTCAATCACATATTCACATTGAATAATAAGGGTCAATTTTTACTGTTTTGCTTTACAACCACCACCTCGACCCCCATGTTTTTCATTCAATTCAATTCATCAGCTTTTTTTTCTCTCTCTCTCTCATAAGTCACAATTCAAGCTAGGTTGTTGGCTTGTAGAGCTTTCAAAGATCTGCCATGAGAACAGAACAAGATACATATATTGAAAAACATGCATCCCAAAAAAAATACAATCAATTTGGTTAGTTTACATTTTGTTTTGATTTTTCAGCCACAAATATTTGAATGCAATAATATAATGTTGCTTCTTTTCAACTATTTGCAATAACATAATTTTTCAGTCTTGGTAGATTTTCACAATACCAAATCATAACCTGCATCATGCATGTGATGTTTCTTCTACTTCCTATATATGTTGTTGTTTATACCTTTCAAATATAAAAAATGGTCAGCAAGTGTGAAGATCAGAGATTAAATTAGCAGAATTTTCATGGTTAACCAAGATTTGAAGTGTTCATGATTTCATTAACTCTGTGCTTTACATTAGACACTATATATAAAGTTATATATACTTTTTTTTTATAACATTCCTTATATTTTTAAGATTTTTTAATTTGAAACCTTTCCTTGAAATTTGTCGAAAAATAAATCCTTTAGATTTTGTCCTTCTAACAAAACTATCTCTAATACAATCCAAAAATCAATGAAGATTAATATTGATATTTCCTCTTTTCAAAACGATAAAAGCTATGTGATGGATGGTAATAAGGAGATGAGAGGGTGTGATCTTAATTTAGAACTCATAAGATCATTTTTAGTCAATATCTAACCATTATTCAGATAAATCAAAATAGAGTGTGGACACACACACATATATATAGCTTGGCCTACTTTGATGACTTGGCATTGTATGATCATTGATCAAAGTCAAACCGTAAAGTTGACAAAATAAAGCCAATCTTATTTATAATTAAATTATTATAAACTTTTTACAACTATTTTCAGATGTTTCACACGTCGAATTCAGCATTACCTAGTTTAATTTACCTTCTAATTTCCTCCATAAAATTAAAATATGTATCCTGTAGGAGTACCACGAGATAATTAATAGACCACTTTTCATATTCAAATAACCAACAGCATGCATGTCATGGTAATATTGTATACAATAAAACTCTCAATTTTATTGATAATAAATATATAAGAAATAAAGTGTATTGAAAAAAAAAAAAAAAATCTCTCGTAATATAAGTTGATATCATGATATGTATATGAATACCAAGCAAGTTTCGTCATGATAGAAGACACAGATACTACTCATAATATATATATATATATATAGTTTTTCTATTATCGATTCATCATGACAATAAATATATCAGTTCCTTGTATATGGGCCATTGGATTTAAATGCTTTGACTTGGCTGCATGAACGTGTCATATCATCTTTTAAATACAATGACCCATATACAAGGACTGACAATAGAAAAACTATATATATATATATATATATATAGAGAGTAATTTTCTAATGAGAACTTTTACAATACACACTTTAAGCTCCTTTGATGAAATTGCATGAAATATATTGAATCTTGATTTGATTTTTTGTATGCATCCTAAGAAATTTAAAATACACATTTGATAAAAATTTAGAAATTTTTTGGATTTGAGAACTATTTTTTCTTATATTTCCGTAGTTTAAAATGTTTTATCTTCAAAAAAATCGGAAAAAAATTAGTTCTTGCACCCAAATTTTTAATTTTTTTTTTTCCATAAATGTATTTCAATGTTTTCACTGTCCATACAAAAAATCAAATCAAGATTCAATATATTCCATGCAATTTCATCAAAAGTAATTAAAGTGTGCATTGTAAAAAGTCTACATTGGAAAATTACTATATATATATATATATATATACACACACACACTTCAATCATGTCCATTCTAATTTTATAATTTCAGGACGTTCAACCACATTCACAGTGGGCCCACAGCCCCACACTAACAAATACTCACACCCAATATGAATGTGTGGTGGTTGGACATCCTTAATTTATAATTTCAGAACATCCTTATTAGAAAACCACTATATATATACAGATTTTCTATTATCAGTTCGTCATAACAATAAATATATTAGGACGAAGAATGTGGACCACTAGATTTACATACTTTGACTCAAAGTGTATGCACTTGTCAAAACTTCTCCATAATTTGTGGTTCACATTCTTCGTCTTGATATATTTATTGTCAGGACGAACTCACAATAGAAAGACTATATATATATATATATATATATATATTAGGACGAAGAATGTGGACCACTAGATTTACATACTTTGACTCAAAGTGTATGCACTTGTCAAAACTTCTCCATAATTTGTGGTTCACATTCTTCGTCTTGATATATTTATTGTCAGGACGAACTCACAATAGAAAGACTATATATATATATATATATATATATATATATATATATATATATATATATATATATATATATATATATACAGAAATTCTATTATCAGTTCGAACTGACAAAAGTTATATCAGTTCCTTACATATGGGTCACTGGATTTAAATACTTTGACTTTACTGTATGCACTTGTCGGTCAAAATATTTAAATCCAGTGACCCACATACAAGGAACTGATATAGCTTTTGTCAGTTCGAACTGATAATAGAAAGACTATATATATATATGATTGGTCCGCGCGTCCATCAATAAAACTTGGTCCGAACAAACAAGCATGGCGCCAAACAGGTAGGGATGGGTTCGGTATATATCTTAGAACACTACTTTTCAATAATTAATCCCAATATATATATATATATGATCATCACCATCTTCACTGTAACTATCAATTCATTAATTATCATGTCCACGATATATAATTCATCATTTAACTAAGTCTTTTATATTAAGGGGGCGTAGCTCAACTAGTAGATGGACGAGCTTGGAGTTTGGGTAAATGACTCTCAGATCAGCGACTCGAATCCTACCAATGACGAAAGTTTTTAAAAAAATACTTGATCCCGGATTAATAGATATAGTAAAAAATAATAATAATAATAATAAGTCTTTTTATCTTAGATTTTTTTTTTTTTCTTTTCAAAATCAATGATATTTTTATTATGAAAATATTATTTAAGAGGATATCCATATTCACAAATCCCATATAAGTACATTGCAAAATCTTCATCTCTCGTCCATCTCCGTTAAAATCCAAATTTTATAATCCAAAATTATGATCCTATTGTTTTTGCAATTTATAACCACTACTTTGTAATATTCAATTGAGATGCTATAAAAAAGGGCCCTTACATATTGTATTTGTGACTTGATGAGAATAATTGGAGAAATAAAATAATTCATCTCTCATGGGTTACTACTTTCTCTCTTCCCCTTTAAGTTTTATATTATTGTCTTCTTGTTTATTTTAATCATTTTATAACAATTTTTAGTTAACAAGAATATTGAGATTGGCTAATTGCCTTATCCAGTGAGCTTGACTTCTTACATCTAATTGGGCTTAAATTGGGTTATTATAGTTCATTACAATATGGGCCCATTACTGTATATATTATTGTACATAATTAAGACTAGACAATTCCAACTTGAATTTTTTTTTAAAGATATACGTGAAGAAGCTCTTCCAAACGGGCACTATAATCTTATCGATTTGTAAATATTTCAGCTATTTACAATCTTATTATATTTTAGTTATAAATTTTTTTTCCTTTTCACTTAGAATATATGGATGGAGAAATTTAAGCAGAAAAATATAAGGTTGTTGCATATATAGCATGAAAAGGCGGTGAAGAGAGGCTTCTGTTCCTCTTTCATTGCATTGAGACCTCCAAATTTCCAAATCATCTAAAACCACAATACACATATCTCCCTTTCCCTGCAAAAGTTCACACTATTTGCTAATACTCTATACACTCAAGTTTTCAAGATCTAAAAACAACCCAAATCTTTGAAGAAGAAGAAGAAGAAGAAGAAGAGATCAACGTTGGGAAAAACAAAAAAAAACATATGGACGAGTAATTATAATATATATGTATATATTAAAATTCTTTAAAAATAGAATAATAACAGAACAGTAGCTAGCTATTAGAGTCTACTAGTAGTGCAACTCTTTTGCCAAAGAACATGAGTTATGAGTATGAGTGTATAGTCTTCTTCTCTTAGTATTTTCAAACGTATATCACTCATCAGTCCTCATGAACCGAAAGGTTACAAATCTCAAACAAATGCCTGCACGTAATACAAACATTGACCTTTTTGAGTTTATCTTAATTAATAGAAAAAAAAAAAGCAATAATAAGAAACCCTTTTTTAGGGTTAATTGCACTAAAGTACCCTGAATTTTTCTCTTTAGGTAAAAAGTCATTAAGTTTTATTAATTCAACACAAAGATACCTTGGTGTCAATGTCAAACCATTAACTTTAATGGTTGACCAACCAAATTTATAAAAAGACAAATTTACCCTTGCCACATCGTCCAGAATGTAATTATATATTATTTTTATTTATTAAAACAATTAAATTATAAAATTATAAAACAAAACAAAACAAAACAAAAATTTTATCCTCATCTCCAACAACATCAACTTCATCTTCAACATCAACACCATTTCCTCCTAACTTCATTTTCATAATACTATCGTTATTTAAATAAATTTACAATTAAAATAAATAAAAGAAAAAAAAATCTAGATCCAGATCTCATTATGACCTCCGTAAGGAGATCTGGAAACACTACAATTAAAAAGATGATTGAATGGAGACCTTCTTGTTCTATCTTCTCCATAAGCACAAGATACATCTGCTATTTTACATTAAAAAAAATTCACAAAAATAATAATAATCAAAAAGTGGAATTGGTGAGAAATGTCACCTTTTTAAACTGATTTGGTGACAATGTCACTGCTTTAATAAGTTAAGTTTAAAAGGCACCTATTATGGTGAACGGACAAAAATACCCTTACTTTACACATTCTTTTCTTACTTTGAAGTTTTCTGAGATTAAAAACAGACCTCCAATGGATAATTAGTTTTGTGGCTCTATGCAAACGCATTCGGGGGTCGAGCTCCCCGCTGAGCTCGCGGTGGTCGAGATTTTTTTTGGTTTTGAATCTTCCATTGAAAAGGCTCGAAATGAAGTGTTCAAGCCTTTTCATACACCAATCGTGCCTTTTCATTAGTGTATGAAAAGGCTCGAACACTTAATGAAAATGCACGATTACTGTACAATCGTGCCTTTTCATACACCAATCGTGCCTTTTCATGTACAAAAAGACACGATTACTGTACAAAAAGGCTGGAAACTTTGTTCAAAAAGGCTCGAAATATTTTTTAATTTTTTAATCGAGCCTTTTTGAAAAGTTATCGAGCCTTTTAGAAAGGTTATCGAGCCTTTTGGAAAAGTTATCGAGACTTTTTCAAAAAGGCTCGATAACCTTTCTAAAAGGCTCGATAACTTTTCCAAAAGGCTCGATAACCTTTCTAAAAGGCTCGATAACTTTTTCAAAAGGCTCGATAACAACTTCAAAAGGCACGATGAGAAAGGTTATCGAGCCTTTTTGGAAAAGTTATCGAGCCTTTTAGAAAGGTTATCGAGCCTTTTGGAAAAGTTATCGAGACTTTTCCAAAAAGGCTCGATAACCTTTCTAAAAGGCTCGATAACTTTTCCAAAAGGCTCGATAACCTTTCTAAAAGGCTCGATAACTTTTCCAAAAGGCTCGATAACAACTTCAAAAGGCACGATGACAGTGTAAAAAGGCACGAAAATATTTCAAAAAGGCACGAAATCATTTCGAGCCTTTTCCGAACTTTTTTCGAACCTTTTTCGAGCCTTTTCAAACCTTTTTCGAGCCTTTTTCGAGCCTTTTTCGAACATTTTTAAACATTTTCGAGCCTTTTTAACTATCAATATATTATGGTGAAGAAGGTTACTGTGGGGGGCAATTTTGTCCGCTCACCATAAATGGTGCCTTTTAAACTTAAGTTAGTAAGTTGGTGCCTGTTCCCAAAAAAGAGTCTCAAATAGTGCTATTTAATTTTTTAACCCTAATCAAAAACCAAAAGTCAAAGTTCTGCATTTTTATCACTATGATTCTCCCATCATTATTCTTTTTCTGCAATTCTACCCTCACTACAAACAAACACAAACTCCTATATGATTCACGAAATCAATCTCCTCGTTCGATCGATTAAAAATTAAAAGGAAAAAAAATCTTAAGTGTTATCTCCTACATCCATTTTTTAATTTCAATTATTTAAATAAGGATAACACTTGGGTGCTGACCGGTTAGTACCCAAGATACTGACCAACCCAATAGTTGGTTGCCACGTAATTCAAAGCAAGGAGAAATATGTAAAAAGTGAAAGAGTTTTGGTCACGTGGCAACACTCCATTGGGTGGTCAGTATACTTGGGTACTGTCAGTACCCAAGCATTTTCCTTTAAATAATATGCATTAATTTAATTCATTTCTATCATTTCAATGGTAAAAAAACTGAACTACCCTAGCTTTTTACCTTAACGGCTGACAATGGAAGGATAACAGTAGGGTATCTTTGTGTTGAATTAATGAAAGTTAACAACTTTTTGCCTAAAGAGAAAAATTCTGAGTATTTTAGTGCAATTAACCCTTATTTTGACCGGTTTTTCTCTAGTAGGCACATCTTATAGGCATAACTATAGTACACTTATACAGCTCATCATTGTTTTGCCATGTAGGCATAACTTAAATCAGATATCACATGTTGGCGACATCTTATATTCTTACTTGATATTAATATTTTGCATCTACATTATGTTGCTCAGGTCTCTTAGCTTTGAATGCTCATATGGTTCCTGGAATTGCATTTGGCCATCGTACTCGAGTTGCCTTAGATATTGATTGTGGAGTAGCAAGTTTTGGTGCCTATTTGATGCAACGGAACGTTATCACTCTGTCAATAGCCCAAAAAATAATGTTAATAAGAACCAAATTCAATTTGCATTAGAGCATTAGAGCGTCATTTTACCTCCATTAATTGGAGGTCGAGTTGCATTCAACCTCCATTGGAGGTCTGTTCACTTTTATTAAGAGAGCTTCTCCTTACAATCCACAAATTATCTATTCACACTCTAATTTAAATTTTTTTTATTAATGACAATTTTAACCTAAATTAAAATTACTAAAAAAGACAAAAAAAAAAAAATAAAAAAAAAATAAAGACATTCCAAACTAATTAAATTATTAAAGAAAAAAAAAATTCTCTCTCCTAAATCATTATATTAAATATTAGGTATTAAACTCTCTCTCCTATATCTATTATTACCATATTAAACACTCTCTCCTATTTAATCTCTCTCCATTTGTCAAAAAAATATATATATAAAATATCATATTTCCAAGCTTTCTGATCAATCTCTGATTAATAGTTAAAGAACAAAAAAACTTATGAATATTTTAGTTTTTTACTAACCAATAATATATATATATATATATATATATATATAAGCTAGAATTGTTTCAACTACATTCGATTAAATTCAAATTTCTAAGACTAATGAAAGAATTAAAGTTCTCTAGGCAATCACATGTAACAAAAAACATTTTCATTTTTTTTTTTAAATATATACATACATATGGTTCCTAAAAATCAACCTTATTAGTAAGTTTTTTTTTTTTTTTTTTCTTAACTGTTAGTTTTGCTTGAGAAATAATGGAGATAGAAAATTAGAGATATGTATTGGTGGAGAGAAAGTTTAATATGGTAATTAAAAATTTAGGAGAGAGTATTTAATATGTAATAATTAATCTAATGATTTAGGAGAGATAATTTATTTTTTTAATAATTTAATTCAAAAAAGATAAAAGGATAATCTTGTAACAAAATGAAGTGTCTTTATAATTTTTTTTAAATTTAAATTTTGAGAATGGAGTGTTTTTAGAAAAGAAGTGTAAAAAGAAAAAATTGGATTGTCAAAAGAAGCTCTCTTTATTAATAGAGGTCACCTCTATCAATGCAGGTTTTTGGGGAAAAAAAAAAAAAAGATACATAAGAGAACAAAAGTAAAAATATGGGTATTTTTGTCCATCAGCATACTTCAGTCCCATTTAAACTCAAATTATTAAGTTGGTACTAGTTTCAAAAGTGTCTCGAATAGAGTTCTATAAATTTAAAGAACCCTATTTGAATAATATACCATAGACTTGTGAATTTCAATTCTATAGATGAGAGTTTAAGCATAGTAATTGTGAATTCCATAAATATTTCAGACTTATGTTTTTTTACACTAGAGTTATAAATTCCAACTAGAAATACGAATTCATATTTGATACTGCAGTTACAAACGGAGATAAAGAGAAGACTAAAAGGAGATGCAAAAACACTCTAGACTATAGAAACTGAGATTGAAGTTATATTTCTCATAATAATACATATGTACCATATGAGTCATGGGAGGGGCTTCCCTGAAGAAAAATTTTAAACCATTTAAATAAAATGTAAAATTCTTTCCAAAATTTAGAGATTTGATATTATTTATTTTTAATGTATTTTATTAATTTTCTTTTATTATTTAATTTTTTGAAGTACTTTTGTATTAAAGAAAAAAAAAGTTTTACAACACATGTCAATTTTTTATTGGACAATCTAAATAGATAAAGTTGTTAAATTTTAAAATGGAGGGCAAAAGTGTCATTTTCAACCAATAGTTAAATACAAAGGGTTAAAGGGCCCATTTGTATTTTTTTGTCATGTTTGACTGTCAAAATTAGGGCCAAAGTGATATAATTATAAAAAGTAAGGAACCAAGAGTGTTAGAAAAGCAAACATGTTACCAATGGCCTCTTGCCAATGTAGTTGGACTCTCCCTAGTGAGCCTCCACCACCACGGTTCAACGCCTCGGTGTGTATATATATATATATATTTATATATTATTTGTCCCTCCTTGGCCATTAATCCCAAGTGTGGGTGCTCTCTCTCCAATTGTGGGAGTAGTATTTCGGGCTGTACTAGCAGAGTCTTATCTCACCAAGTCCTGGCAGTTGTTGTAAAAAAAAAAAAAAAAAAAGGCGCAAACATTTTTACAAATTTAATGTTTCACCAAAAGTTAGGGACTAAATTAATAAAACTCCTTCTCATAATAATAAATGAGGTTTATTGTTTATATATAATCTATATAAGAGAATCAAAAGTCAAAACATGAACTAATTGTGTAATAAAGGAAATGCACCGGGCCGGTTTTTAACCGGCGCAAGAGATGCACCCGCCCTTGGCCCATAAAATAAATGGTCCAATTTTTATTTTATTTTTTTACAAACAAAATTACCTTTTTATATATATATATATATTTAGAATATGATTTAGACCCAAAAATTTATGTTTTAAACAAGGGGCTCGGTATGAGTGGTGATAATGGCACCCACCACCCCCTTAACAACTTTATGTACACCTCTTTCGTAATCACATCAATCAAAATTAAAAATAAAAATAAAATCTAACCCCACCCCACCCCCCCAACCACCACCCCTCCGAGGTTTGCCATATTAGAGGTCCAACTAGTTTCAATAATGGCCAGTCAACCTCCTAAAAACCTAAAATATTGGTCATTTTACTCCTTCTATCAAATTTTACATCCAAAATCCCTTTGACCGTTAATTAAAAAATTAAAACGTCTCCATCAAGAATTGAATCTTTGACCTTAGGTTAAAAGCCTAAAAGTCATACGCTCTAACCAACTAAGCTACTCTAGCTTATTGTTGATGTTTTGTTGATTTAAATGTGTGTGTGTGCGTGTTTTGTTGATTTAAATGTGTGTGTGTGTGTGTGTTTATGTGTATAGTTATGTCAAAAAAACACCAACAATAAGCTAAAGTAGCTTAACTGGTTAGAGTATGCGGCCTTTTAGGCTTTTAGCCTAAAGTCAAAGGTTCAATTCTTGATGGAAGCATTTTAATTTTTTATTTAACCGTTAAAAGGATTTTGGATGGAAAACTTGATAGAAGGGGCAAAATGACCAACATTTTAAGTTTCAGAGAGTTGACTGGCTATTGTTGAAACTAAAGTGACCAGTTTATCTAATATGGCAAACCTCATGGGGGAAATGATAATTTCCCTTAATTATATTGTATTGTATTTTTGTAAGTATACACCACCTACACCTATTATTATGTTATTTATCAACTTTATTATTATTTAACATTTTATTATTATATTTAGGGGAATTATCATTTTAGTCCCTATGTTTTGTCCGATGATGACATTTTTAACTGTCTTTCCCTTTTTAGTTGATTGGTCCCTATATTTTCAAAAACCCATCAATTTGGTCCCTTTGACCAGATTTTTAACGGTCAACCCTAACAGAAATAACAAAATGACAATATTACCCTTGATTTTAATTGAATGAGTTAAAAGTACAATTTTACCCTTAAATTTTTAAAAAATTAACAACTTTATCTAATTAATTACCTATAAAAAATTGACACGTGTCACCAATTTTATTTTATTAAAATAAACTTAAAATAATAAATAAAACTAAATTGCCGTTTCTTAAATAGTTAAACATTTTATCAATTATTTTAATAAATGATAAAAATAACAATAAAAAAAAATTAAGAAGTAAGAAAGAAACATCAAATCCAGTTCATCAAACCAAATCACTTGCAGATTACAACCAAATCCAAAAACAAAATAGAAGAGAAAAAATTTGAAAAAAAAAAATCACTTGCAGATTAATATCAAACCACACAATCTGAGTTCATCATCAGTAAAATTCATCCCCAAACACCAAAAATCCATCCAATTCATCATCAATCTACATTTCAAACAACACCACCAATCTCAAACCAAACCCAGCCACCACCAAACCAATATCCAGCCACCAAACCACCATCATCAACCCTTCAAACCCTTCAAACCACCACCACCACCCCAAACTTAAAACCCTTCAAACCGAATCAAACCTAATCTGAATCATCACCCCAAACTTCATAACAAAACCCATAACCACCCAAATCAAACCTAAGCTTCAATTACCACCCACCATAACCCAAATCGAAGCTTCCAAACCAAACTGAACAAATACTTCATTCCACCATCAGATTTCATTATCAAACCTAGCAAACAATTTCATCATCATATTCGAGTTTGCCATCTGAGTTCGCCTGAGTTGACTCAGTCGACGTTGTCGTCATCGTTCTCGGATGGGATGCTCGAATCGACTCAGCCGACCTTGTCGTCGTCGTCGTCGTCGTTCCAGGATGAGGTGCTCCAGCCGACTTCACACAAGGACTGGAGCTCAGTGTCGTTGGTGTGCAAAGGATGGTACTACGCCGAGCAGTAGAAGAGGACTCTCATGTTCATCGAAAATTGCTACTCGGTCTCGCCGGAGATTCTGGCGCATCGTCGGAGGCTCTCCTATGATAAGAGTCTGGAGTTTTTGGGTGTTTTGAGTTGATGGTGGAAGATGATGATGATGCCTGATGAGTGGTGGTGGATTTGTTGATGGTGGAAGATGATGATGATGCCTGATGAATGGTGGATTTATTATACATATATTTTTTTGTGAAAGATTTATTTATTTATTTAATTTGTTTTCATATCTCTTTTAAAATCCAACTTGGATCATAAAGATCCAATATATCTCCTTTTTTTTTAATTATCTCTTTTAAAAAATCTAGTTTTTTTCTAATAATTTTTTTATTTGAAGTTTTTATATATTTTTTAAAATAGACACATTACTTTTTAATTTTTTTTAAAGACATTTTGTATTATATAAATATTTTTTTATTTTTTTTTGGTGTTGACATGTGGCAGGTTCATTGTTTAAAGACAAAAATAACCTTCATTCCGCTAACTCTGACCGACGTTTGACTCACCGAAGGATCAAATTGATGGGTTTTTTAAAATATAGGGACCACTTATCTAAAACTAGAAAGACAGTTAAAAAAGTGTCAAAAAAAAAAAACATAGGGACTAAAATGATAATTCCCCTTATATTTAATTCTATCATTGTTATTTCTCTTCCAAAACTTCTTCTCTCTTCTATGTTTTCCTTCCACAAAATTAACTCCATTTTTTGTTTCTTTTTTTTTTTCTCTCCTTATGTCAAACAACTCTTTCCACTTCTTCTTGATTGTTTTATGTCCACAAAATCACTCCAATTTAAGGTTTTTCCGGTTGGGGATCCATTTTATGTTTGTGAAAGTTGTAGAGATGCAAGGTTTGTATCATGTCTAATGTCTCAATTGATTTGGAAGTAGAAAAGTATTTGATGAAATCGAAGAACAACTAATATCGATAACAAAAGTTTAAAGCGTGTTTGAAAGAAAAACAAAATACAAATATTATAGAGGAAATAATGCATGATGATTTTGTTCTTTTAATAAAAATAATACAAATTAATTTAAAACATACTTTTTCACGACCAACTTCGGATGATTTTGATTCATTCTCCATATATACTTAGCGATCAATTTATATATATTTTTTTAAAAGAAATTGAAAATATATTTGAAATGAGTATTTAAAAGAAAATCTTGGGTTTAAGAAAATAGAAAGAGTTTTTAATGATGTGTTAATATCAAATAGGAAACTTTTTTTTTTGACAAAAGATTAAAATAGGAAACTAATTAATAATTATTATTGGGTGTACTTACAAACTATTTAGTCTTTTTGGTAACTTTACTTTGAATTTTAAAAAACATACTAATTTGTGGTCTACATAGAGTTTATAAAAGAGTGAAAATATCGTCCAAATTTTGTTTTAAACAAGGCTGAAATATGTTTTATAAAATAGACCCAAAATTACTCGGTGTTAGTTATTAGATTAGATTTTAGCTTTTAAACATGAGTAACGATATTTACACTCTTTAAAACCGTATGTAAACCCTAAATGTATACATCTTTAAAATTCCAATTTTACCCCTAAACTAAATTATTAATATTTTAAACAATCGATATTATACTCTTTTTTTTTTTTTGAAGAAGGCAAGATATACTAAAGAAAACAGATTACAAATGCAAAATGCAAAAGTGAACTTCCTCGACACAACAAAAATTCGAACGAACAGTCAAAGCTAATGTAGCCAAACCATGTGCTACTTTATTAGAACTTGTACGGACAAAAGAAAAATTCTGGAGTGAGAAAACCTCCTTCATCTTCAAAATATGATCCACCACTAGACCCCACATCAGATGCAATCGAATTCAACACTGTATAAGCTGCATCAGACTCAATACAGACAGAGAACAAATTAACAATACAAATGGGTCACTATGAGACATGAGACCGGCAACGGAATGACACAACGCCTCTCCCTCTCTCACCAGTCACCACCCACCATTGCAAACAAGGAGACAAAGAAGAAATATGATTACAGGCTGTAAAGAAAAAAAAGAGAGAGGGTAGATTAGTAGATAAGGTCCCCACCAGAACTCACGCGAATTCCAAGAATGAAAATAAGTGAGAGAGTGAAGTCGGTGAGGATTGAGGAAGGCTATTGTTCTTCTACCAAGAGGCAGCACCACCGGTCCCTTCTTTTTATCTGTACCAAAACTCTATTTTTGCTGTTCAATATCAGACAACCTCCGCTATACAAGGTCACCTTTTTTTTTTTTTTTTTTTTTTTTTAACTTTCAACATGGTTCGCATTTCCTTCTTTTTTGCTGCGTCTCTTTGAATTTACCTAGGAACTTTTTCACGCACCTTCGGTTTACACGAATCTTCTGGCAACAAATACCCCATTAATCAGGGGCCAATTTTTTATCCGGAAAAATAAAGCCAACTTGAAATAAACAAAGGGTTGATAATAAGAACACAATGAATCCCCAGAAATTGTATGTTTAGTTAGTGTCCAAACACAATAAATGTACATGTTCTTTCAACTACCAAAAACAAATTGCTGTCACGAAATTCCAGAGGACCAACATATATAAATAAATTTCCTGGAAACTATTTAGATATAACTCGTTAATCTAAAAAATAAAGGATGTCTGTTGGTTTATCAGCTATGAATGAATTGCTTTATTTATTCAGAAGGGAAAAACAATTCAAGAAGACATCCAACATGACACAAGACTTGATTCCAAAAAAAAAAAAAACATGCCACGAGACATAAAAAGTAGATATATATACATATATACAGATTTTCTATTATCAGTTCATCCTGACAATAAATATATATATATATCATAACATGCAATCGATAAAATCAGCATAGAAGCAGAGACAGTTTATAGTTGGAACTTGATAGTGACGATAAGTTTTATATCTAATAGATGTAATTAAGCAAAGAGAGGGTTCGAGATGAGTTAAATTGCAATCAAAACCTACAAAATTACAAATGAACATTAACTGATTACCATAGATTCAAGTTCCAAACATAAATCCTATAGATAACATAAAAATAACCACAAATCCACAAAATCTACCACCTTCAGGGGAAGGCTACACATCATACCAGAACCCAATAATGGCCGCATAACATGGAAAGAAAACAAGCTCCATTTGTCTCCACAAATTCTTCATTGACTTGACAAGATTGTTATATATCTGGCCTTGCTCACAGCATGCAATCAGTTCTCGCAGGCAACCTCCTGAAGAAATTGAGCGGCACAGAAGGAAGCTTGTGACGGAACCTTGGATGTCTTAACACATAGAATCCTGTGAGGAGAGCAACAACTTGGAACGGTGTAACATATAGAACAATGGCAGCAACCAAACAGAAAATCACAAACAGAGCTGTGGCTCTTGGGTCTCTCCAACTCAGCAAAGACTGCACTCTCTCCCCTTGAGTAGCCAAATCGCCGACCACAGTCTGAATTCTCCCAGCAATGCTTCTCAGTCGATCATATCTCATTCGTACAATGTCAGCAGGCCTAGAAGTTGGAAAAGTATCAAATTCTTCATCCAGTTCATCAGGATGGGCAGAATCTGCATGAGAAAGACGGGTGTCCATGTGAGGAGGATGTCTTGGCCTCCATCTGTAATACCAAACTCCGATCAAGAACAGGTAGAGGAAAATTGTTGGTAAAATAAGCTCTGGGTATAGCACCAGTATGATAAACAAGATGTGAATCAACACTGTTGTAATGGGGTTTTTCCAATTGCAGATCTGATCAAACCACTTTCCCACAGCAATTAACCCGCTCAAAACTCCCATAATCCTGAAAAAATTAGCTTTGCTTCTTCTCATACTCCACATGTGAGAACCAACATCCAGCATGTATTCAACAACCTCTTTCCTCAATGGTGGCTCAGCTCGGCTCAGCCTCATGGACACAATCTGGGTTGCCTGGTGCCTCAAGCTATCAAGTTGGGAAACAGTTAATGGATGCAGATAGTGCATCTTTGGTAAAAGTGGATGTGAGTACATGTGCATCATGTTAAGCAAAGAAGAACATGTGAACCTGACAGCCAAATGAATTTCACCCATCTTTTTGACACCATTTGGATATAAAACCAGAAGGGGATACGAGTGAGTGTATACCCGATCTGTTTCAAGGGTGGAGAGACGAATCCTAACCTTTCCGATCCTTGAATCCTTTGCCCCACCAGCAGCTTTGTCTCCACTATGCAAGTGACAATTATCATATACCCCTATGGTTAAAACAGTACAAGGATCAAAAACCTCCCAAGTGTATTGTTCATTCCACTTGGGGGTAAAGCTATCTATGATTGTCCTTGTTCGAATCCACTTCTGTCCATACTTTGCCACACAATAAGCATCTGTAGTTCCCCGCCCATCTTTAGTCTTCATTGGCATCAAACCTTGAGCATTCAAGATTCCCAATTCTAGTACCCCAATGTGGGACTTCCATAACTGTTTTGCAGTTGGCCTAAGATCACTACTGTAGTGTGTTGATTCATCTAAGACATGATAACCACCTTCCAAACAGACCCTCAAGTGAATCCTGCTAGCAAACTTAATCTCCTTCTTCTTCTCCCCTTCTACAATCACATGCCTTTCAAGATTATGCCACCTTGTGAGAACTGGTCTATGATCAAGCCTCCTATCCACGTATTGTAAGGGAATTGCACACTTCCCTAGAACCTCATCCTTGTTACCCCCAACTCTGTCTTCCACGCTCAGAATCAAGGGCTCCTCAAATGGTTCTGCTGCCACAAACATTAGATCCTCATTCCACATCGGATTAATAGTCCTGTTTGCAGAAATTCTAGTTCTCAGAATCTGATTTCCCAGTGAGGCCTTCACATGAGCTTCTGGGAACCTACCCGGCTGGTTGGGAATCAAATCCTGGGCCTCAATCACATTAACCCTCAAATACCAAAGCTTAGGAGAGAGATAAACCTTGGACCGGATATTTGCAAGACCATCTGTTCCACTAACAGTTGCTGCATCAGAATGCCATGCCTCAGGAAATGCCTCATCTGCTTGAGTACCCATCCAAACAGCCAACATCAACTCCCCCTTAAGAAGCTTATCACTCTTCCTATCCTCCAACCTATACCACTGCGGTGCCAATGGACTATCCGGCGGAACCCGTTTCGGAATCTCATTCAAATCAAACACCACCCTACCTATAAAATCATCCTTCACAAAATCCTTATCCTTCACATTAACCTCAAGCATGGAAGCCTGAATCCGTTCCTTTGAGAATGCAAACACCTGGTTCCACTCCGGATTTGATTTCTTCTCAAAATGCCGAGTGGTACCCTTGTAGTTTCCAAGCTTAACTTCAACATAAGGGTCACAACTACCAGTGACATCCTTTGCGGGTAAGTCCTTGGCCTTGACAACCCGGACGTAAAGGTACTGCATCTGCTCAACAAGGTCATAGGTGCTGGTGAGCTTGTCGCCGGTTACCTTTCCCCCACCCAAATGGGGATTGGTCTCCTTTAAGGAAAAGTCCTCTGGAGGAGGTCTGTGCATCATCTCTTACGGGTTTGAATGAGAAAGACCCAAATTGTACAAGTTCAAGTTGAAATACAAGGTTTGAGTGTCAGAGAAGATGGCTGGCGATGTTCTCTTCTTCTTCTTTTTTTTTGAATTCAAAAGTTTCCGGAAACCTAAAAGATAGGAATGGAGATTAAATTAGCCGTTACAGATTAATAAACAAACACAGTTACCTAAAAATTCAAGAAATCTAAAAAATAGGAAACAAAATCCAAATGTTCAAACCAAAATAAATAAACCGTAGCAAGGCATTAAATGATGTTTCGAGAACTCAAAACGACATAAACTGGAAGCAAAATGCAGATAGTGAAAATCCTAGATTTCTAATAATAAATGAAGAGATTGAAGATTTCAAGGGCAGAAAATGACCTTACAATGGCTTTTTTAAAGGTTTAGATCTGCGAGCTTGACCCTGTAAAAAGCAAAACACAAAACCCCCTCAGTCATTTACACAAATTAAATAAATAAAAAAGGGAAGAAAGAGAAGAGAACATTCTAGTCTAAAAATATTAGATCTGAGAACAGAGAGAAACAAAAGGTGACTAAACAAGTATCCAAAGCAAACAGTGTTTGGGTGCCGAGAAAATGCAGGAAACTATGAGAAAGTAAAAGTAAGAAATAATCTCCAAGATTTTTCATTATTTTGCTTTAAAACAAAAGATAAACATAAGATAAAGCAATCAGAACAAACCTTTCGTTGTCTTAAGACCAAACTTTCTCAGCAACCACGCAGACGCATAGCTTCACTGAAACTGTGAAAAAACAAATCTCCGAAAACTCAGTATAAGTTTGACCATTTTTTTCGTGAATCAAAGACAATGTAAAACAGCAAACCACATAAATGACCACCCCGAACAAGTTATTCGAAATGAAAAACGAAGAAGAAAACATAAAAAATAAAAAATAAAAAATAAAAATCTGTAAACTAAAACACAAAAAATCAACATCAAGATGTGGTTAGTACGAGATACTGTACGTACCTTGAAGACATGACAGAATCCCAAATGATGGTTTCAAAAGAAAAACCCTAGTTTCATCCCCGCGTAGAAACACGAGCAAAAATGAGGAAGAGAGAGGAGATAAGAACAAGCAAGAGAGAGAGAAACAGAAAGAAGTGAATAGTGGAGGTGTATTTGGTTTGCTTTTATCTGCTTTTGCTTTTGCTTTTTCGTGGGTTGGGATCTGATGAATCTGCGAGAGAATACACACTGAACATACTCTCTCTCTCTCTCTCTAGTCTATACCTTCACTTTCCACTTTTTTTTTAATATTTTACTACCATTAAAGGTCTCTTGTCTCTGTTGCTGCTGTTGTATGTAATGTTGGTGAGGACCCGGGTTTCGAGCGAGCGTGTGTGGGACTACGGTCGGACCTCACACGTGTGGTGACCGTTTGTGTTATGTTTCGTGTCAAGTTTGTGTTGTATTAAATATCCATTCATTTCATTTACTTCCTTCGAGTGTTTGATTTCCAGCCGTCGTCATTGGATTCTTTAGCAGTTTATTTTGACTCTTCACCGCACCGGTTACCCGTGGCTGTGAAGTGTGAACCGGATTCTGGATTTTCTGTGCACTATGTAGTTGGGGACCTTGGGGTGCTAAATGGCTTTGGAAAATTGTACAAACTTCCCTTGTATATATGCAAAATTAACTCTTCGGCAATTAATTCCATAATTACACGAACAACCCATGATGAAAACCGTTTTTTATAAACACTCAGTTAACACTTAACAGCCTAGGACTAAAATCGTGTTTTAAATATCAATAAATAATTAAAACATAAGAAAATTTTGAAACTACCCCAAACATTTTCATAATCAAGAATCTACCAACATAAAAATTATAAAATTGACCCCAAAACTTTATTAAATTAAAAAGCAATTTAAAATATATAAAACTCCACCCTCGGTGGTCGGTGGAGTGTCTCCTCCGATTCGTGGGCAAGATTGTATAATCCAGATTTATTTTATAGATTATTTAAGGGGTTTTATCATTTTGGTCCTTATATTTTCATGCGTTATGACTTTTTTAACTGTCTTTCTATTTTTCACTGACATAGTCCCTATATTTTCAAAAACCCATCAATTTGGTCCCTCAATTAGTAAACTGTTAGTCAACTTTAACTGTTTTAACTTTTAAGGGTAATTTTGTCTTTAAACCAAGAACATACTACGTGTCAACACCTAAAAATAGAATTTGTTAAAAAAATATTTATATAATACAAAAAGGAAAAAGTTTTAAATCTCCACCATCCAAATCTTAGATGGATGGTGGAGATTTATTTACTTTTAAATTAATTTATATAACAAAAAAAATTAAAATTAGATAGATTCTCCACCGTCCATCTTAGATATGGATGGTGGTGATCAAATGACATAAAAAAAAATTGGAAAAAAAAAATAAGAAAAAACCAAACAAACAAAAAAAACACCATCTGGATCTCCATGGATGACCGTGGAGATCTAGATCGATAATGGATAAGCAAAATTCAAAACCAAAAATCAATATAAAACAAAACCTAAAAATTAAAATGAATCAAAATCGTTGTCACCAATCACCATCCCCACAAACCCAAAAAACTCATCATCATCATCACCTCAAAAAATCCAGCCACCTATTCAAGTCCAACCATCACCAAACTGATCCAAGCATCCCTTCTCTTCTCTCTCTAACAAACAACAACCCCTCAAATACCACCAACATTCAAGCACAACCAGAAATCGAAGCCAAAAAAAAAAAAAAAAAGAGTAAATTACTCTGGTGGCCACCACTTTTAGGTAAAAATACCAGTTTAATAACCACTTTTACCCAATGCACCAAAATGGTCACTTTTGGCAAACATGTTGTTAACGGTGGCCATTCCGTCCATTTTCTAACGGAATTGCTGATGTGTCAAACAGAAATCACTATTTGTACATGAAAAGCCATTTTTGCCCTTACCATTTAATAAAATCCATCAGAATTCACGGTTTCAAAATTAACACCATCACCCAAAATTTTCTCTCATTTTCTCATATCCCAAACAACAAATTTTCATGTTTTAAAACCATCTCCTCTATCCAAAAATCACTCGACTTCATCACCCAAAATTTTCTATCATTTTCTCATATCTCAAACAACAATTTTCAGATTTCAAAACCATCTCCATCATCCAAAAATCACCCATCTTCATCCAAGAACAACGAATCTACAGAATTTGATTTCTACAGAGAGTTTTTTTTTTTTTTTTTTTTTTTTCATACAAATTCTTTCCTTCTTTTCATTTTCTCACATCCCAAACAACAATTTTTCAGATTTCAAAACCCATCTCCATCATCCAATCTCAACGTCATCATCCAAAAATTTCTCTCATTTTCTCATTCCCAAATTTCATTCCCAAACATCAAATTTTCAGATTTCAAACACCATCACCCAAAATTTTCTCTCATTTTCTTATATCCCAAACAACAATTTTTCAGATTTCAAAACCATCTCCTCCATCCAAAAATCACTCGACTTCATCACCAAAAAATTTCTCTCATTTTCTCATATCTCAAACAACAATTTTCAGATTTCAAAACCATCTCCATCATCCAAAAATCACCCATCTTCATCTTCTTCGAAAATCCTCAGCTTCCCTTTCCGGATTTCTTCCTAAACATTCAAGTCGAATTCCAATCTGGCTTATTGATGACCGATTTGTTAAAGCATGAATTTTGAAATTGAAAAGTTGTGAAGTTGCAGTTATGGAGTAAATGTGAATTATGAATACCAAGAGAGAAAAAGAAGTGCTGATGTGGCGTTAGCTCTTATTTGCGTTGCAAATTACGAAACTCCCCCTGATCTCTTATAAAATCACAATAGCTTCAATCTTCCTTCAATAATTACACTTATACTCCTAATTGACCAACTTTATAAATACCTGGAAAGAATTTTGTTTGGATTTATAATTGAATTTGTTTGTGATTGGATTTTTATGTAGGAAAATAAAAAAAAAATAGGTATAAATTCGCCAACCGATTAATCGCCGACTAATCGGCCTTGGCGCTAGGCGCTGGGTCTCCGCCCGACTAGCCCCTAGCGCCTAGGGATGGCAATGGGTCGGGTTCGGGTCGGGTCCTACTGGACCCAGACCCAGACCCGACAAAAAAAATTGGACCCAGACCCATGAAAATTTTCGGGTTCGGGTTCGGGTTCGTGTCTAGACCCGCGGGTCTTAGGAAGACCCAGACCCGACCAAGGACCCATGAAAATTCACGAGTCTGGGTCTAGACCCGCGGACCCATGGACCCACAATCCAAAAAAAATTAAAAAAAATACTAAAAATATATATATACTTAAATATATAAATAACTAAATAATAAAAATAAATAAATAGAGGACATAAAAGGGAAATATTCTTATTTGCATTCAATTTCAATTTCAAAATTTTCAATTTTTTTTTTTTTTTAAACTCACTCACTATTCGGGTCTACGGGTCCGGGTCTGGGTCTATGGACCGAGACCTAAACCCGACCCAGACCCGAATCGGGTCTAATATTTTGGACCCAGACCCGACCCATGACCCGAATGTGAGGACCCCGACCCGACCCACACGGGTCGGGTCGGGTCCGGTCCGGTCCGGGTCTGGTCTTGCGGGTTTGGGTCTAATTGCCATCCCTACTAGGCACTAGCGCCTACTAGAACACTGCTTTCATGCATATATATTTGTCATCTATTTGATATGATAATATTAACTTATTAAGCTTCATTTCCAATTCTATCAACCTAAACATTCTTCGACCATTGATTATAAGGTGAAATTCATTTTAGTCCCTCTAATTTGACATAATAGCTAAACTGATCCCCCGGTTTTCAATATTATCTCGTTAAGTCTTAAAATACCCAGAAACAGAATTCTACCCCATTATTGATCCAAAAACACCAAATCCCTTTGAATCCAAAACTGAAACCCTTCAAATTTATATATCAATTCAGGGTAAAAAATCAAACAAAATGAGGAATCTAATTTCAATTTCATGCAAACACAAGACCACCCAAAAAAAAATGAAAACCCACCAATAATATTATCTCTTTTTACATTAAATCAATCTAAAAATACCACAAACAGAGCTTCTGATTTACAACCGATCAACATGCATCAATTTCATGCAAAAATTATTCTCTAGAAGATGTGGAAATCTCGAAATCTGGGAAAATTTCCAAATTTTACATTCAAAATTATTATTATTATTATTATTTTTAAAAGATTCAATCTCCATCCCTAAAATCTTGCCACCACCACCACCACACAACAACCCACGGTCCCACACCAAACCCAAACCTAAATCGAAAACAATCAATCACAGCCATAACCCTAAACCGAAGCAAACCACAGCCACCGCCACACTAAACCCAAACCTAAATCAAAATCAACCATCGACCACGGCCACCATACTAAACTGGAGCAACCACAACCACCACCCCTAAATCCAAAACCCTAATCCAAAACACCAAACGCCATTCCCAACACACCCAAACCTAGAAACCCATCCATCAAGACTGATACCAACCCAGAAACCCATCAACCAAACGCATCAATCAAACACCCCATAATCAAGCCCCTAGATCTTCACCCATCACCCCGACGAAGAAGAAGAAGATCTATGAGAAGAAGAAGAAGAAGATCCGTGAGAAGAAGGAGAAGAAGAAGATCTGTGAGAAGAAGAAGAATAAGATCCGTGAGAAGAAGGAGAAGGAGAAGAAGAAGAAGAAGAAGAAGAAGAATAAGAATGATGTAGGTGTGGAGATCGTGAGAGAGAAAGAAAAGAGATCATGAGAGAGAGAGAGAGAGAGAGAGAGAGAGAGAGAGGAGAGAGATAAGATTTTTTTTTCATTTTTAATTATTTGTTTTAAATTGTTTTATTTATAAATCAATTTACGTAATTACCCTTCGTTCACATAGTTTCTAGAAACTCGAGAGGCCAGTTTACGATTTTACCCTCTAACCTTGGACATAATTTTTCCAAACCCTAACGGAATTGGACGGTAATGACCAAAATACAGATTTTTGGAAACTATAGGGACCTGTCAAGATAATTCTCAAAACCTGGGGACCAGTTTAGCTATTAGGTCAAACTAGAGGGACCGAAATGAATTTCACCCTTGATTATATTCCTAAACCAGACCCAATAGATTGCACATTTATTCACAATCACAGGTAATTATTAAATCTACACCTAGAAATTTAGTCTAATAGTTTGGCATTTAAAAAGAATATATCCTCATAAAATATATTCAAATATGAAATTGCTTATTTATTTATTTATTTATAAAAAAGAACAAGCACTGAGGTGCATGATTGGTTATTACTTATTAACAAACATGAGCCTCACATATATATATATATTTATTACACAACAACTGTCGAGACCGGTGAGATTGGGTTCTACAAGCTCAGCCTGGACTACAACTCCCACAAGAGGGGAGAGAGCACCCACATATGGTGGGACAGCACCCACAGTCCACACTAGTGGTGGGAAAATTTACATATATCCATGCATACACTAGGCCTTGAATCTTGGTGGTGAGGTTCCCTAGGAAAAGGCCCACCACATTGGCAAGGGACCATGTAGGAGCCTCATATTCTGATTTCAACTACAAATAAAGTTAAAAACAGACCATAATATAATTAATTAAAGAGAGGAATATAATGCCAGCCCAGAAAAAAACAGGAGCCTTGCTTTAGTTTTTTAGTTTTTTAGTTTTTAATCCATATATACCCAGACAAAGACAACACAAAGGAAACCAATTACATTATTAATTTGTAAGCT
This sequence comes from Acer yangbiense, assembly GCA_008009225.1. NCBI lineage: Eukaryota > Viridiplantae > Streptophyta > Magnoliopsida > Sapindales > Sapindaceae > Acer > Acer yangbiense. The sequence continues at coordinate 32,293,194 of CM017769.1, read as the reverse complement.
AATTAATATGGAAAATGAATTTCAAAGTCTTAATTAATCGTGTGATGGTATTTCAACGCTCCTACGTACATGATTAATTTCAATTCAATGTCGGCGAGATAGGGTTGTTTCATTGTTTGTTAGAAGATGCTAGATTGTTAGGTGCGGTGGGTTCAACAAGCAAATCAACCTTTACTCTCTACTCTCTTCTGCATGCCTATCATTATCATTCTTTATTCTTTCACTCAACCACCTTTTGTTTATACCGTAAGATCTCTCTGATTTATAACCCAAGGACGTAGTTCAGTTTGTAGATAAACGAGTTTATGTTACCTGGTCTAAATAGATAGGTAGCTAACGTAAACAAAAGAAAAAATTATTTGGGATCAATGTAGTAAAATACAAGATTTAGAGGGATAAAATAAAATTTTGCAAAATATAAAATTTTTTAAATAGATTTTTAATAATAACTTTTTGTTTAGGCCAGTCACTCCTTCCTGGTTCCCTCGCCCTCTGTTTGTAATGATATAAAATTAGGATCCCAAACATAATTCTCGCACCTGATAATCTTTATAAATATCTTTCATCTATCGATTTATTTTCAGTAATGGGCCGGACACTAACATTTGCATAATAAAAATTGTATAGGTATTATACAAAATTACAAATGATTGGATGACAAGAAAATCAATGAATTAGGAATTGTATTTCGTAAAAACGCCCAAGTTAGTGTCCATAAATAATGAAAGTTAATAATGTTTTGTTTATAAGATTAAAATAATGAGGTGTGATGTGAAGAAAGGTATGTTCTGTTATATAACTTTTGATTATATATATATATACATAGACATGTGATACTCGTATATGGGTTTTGGTACGTTGCTTGTTAGTGACGAGTTTTACGTACGGTCAAGATTTCAACACGTAATCGACATGCTGGATAATGATTTGTTGGAAAGCTCAAAACAAAAACAAATTGATTGCTCTTTTATTGCTTTTAAATAATGACAACTTGTTTTATTTATTTATTTATTTATTTTGCCAACTTTATTTAGCAGCGCAGCCCTAGCTACATGATTGAAGTTGAACCAGATGATTTTTAGCTACACATCCCACCTACAATCCCACTATTTCCATCCCAACATATATGGCAGTTGAGTTATCATTTGATAAATGGATACACATCAATTGTTGAGTGGATACATGAGTAAGTGAGATAAATTACAATTAATATGTATTCACTCATCAAGCGACACTTCAACTGTCACATGTGTTGGGATGAAAAATATTGGATTGTAGGTGGGATGTTTAGCATTACTATTTTAATATCCACAAATTATATATGGTTTGTCCCAAGGTTGAGGACTTGGTTTTTCTTTAAACAATTTTGGGTAAAAGTGTAGCCATGCAAGCCCCATGTTTTCAAGTAAATGTGACAGTTGTAATGTAGTGTCTGTGTGACCACCGCAGATAGTATATACAAACTTGCATTTATTTATTTTTTTGACAATATCTATTAATTCGGGACCATATATTTTTTGAAAATTTTCGTAATTGGTAGGATTCGAGCCACTAACTTGGGAGTCATTTGCTCAAGTCCCAAGCTCGTCTATCTACCAGCTGAGCTACGCCCCTATTGTCATATATACAAACTTGCAGACTTGCGGTAGTAATAGCATTAGAATTTAATAAGAGACAAGTGAAGATAGCGTTAGAAAAATAGAAAGTTGTTGTATAGACTATAGATATAAGAATGAAGCAGCCCAAGTTCAAGCCCGCTAGGCATAACATTCTAATAAGGCCTGGCCTGTTCCCATAGTAGCTTTCACTCTCACTCTCACTATTCCCTTTTTCTCTCTCATGTTTTATGTACATTTCCAACCAGTTTTCTACTGACTTTTCATTTTAAATCTTTATTTTTTATTTGTTTAATTATTTTACGGGTTTTTACAATTTGGTCCCTATCTAATTGGGAAACGCCATTTCTATACTCGTTAATTTGTTTTTCATTAAGCCGGTCCTTGTATATATATATATATATATATATATTGAAATTTAATACTGAACGAGTAAAGAGTTTGCTAGGATATGTGGTCGACTTTGTAGGAACCGAAAGTTATATTTACAACGTTGATTTCTTTTCTTTTTTAACCATTACAATTAATTAGTGGTTTCAAAGAGTAACACGACGCGGACCTCGCAACCTCAATGATATCATTAATTGAGTTACTTCTGAAAGAGGAACATTAGATGACTTAACTTTTGCATAAGGAATTACTGTAAAGTAGGAATCGACATATATATTTTTTTTTAATTTTTAAATATTACATAAATTTAGGGTTTGAAGAGTGGGGATGACTCAAACCCACAACCATGTGGTGTAGGTGTGAGGAACATTGTATTATTAACTTCCTTGATCTTCATTTCCAAAATAATATTTAGCCACAAAGTCTGTAATAACATGGATGAGATGAGGTTGGTCCGGTGGTAAACCCCTCACACTTGCACCACGAGGTTGCCCAAGCAATTTGTAGTTAAGGTGTGCTGCGGTCACTAGGAATTATAGAGATAATTAATCGGATTAGTATGAAGGATTAGTATGAAAGCAGTTACACAAACCATTCGTATTAGCATGCCTATTGAGATTGTTAACTTCGTCGAGAGAATGACGACCCTCTAATTTGCATAAGTGTTAAGGAAATCGATCACAAGTGTCTATAAATGAAATAGAATTGCCTATCAGAGTCATCTCACCACCCACACTATCCAATTCAGTATGAATTTCACTATACATACAAAAACAATGTACATGAAATTCACATGGATGTAAATCACATGCTTATAATTTATTGTAAGTTTTTTCCGTTGGAAGTCAACCCCTATCCGAAGCACGAACAAGTCACCCCTGAACCAAAGCATAATTTTGGTGTTTCGTGTCACGTTGATTTTCAATGAAAAAACTTCCAATAAAATTGTAAACATGTGATTTCCATCCAAATATGGATTGTGAAGAAGAGAAAAAGTGATTTTTGATTCGATACCCACATCTTCACCCCTTCACATAGTTTTCTCCATAACTTTGATACATCCAAACGAAAATAATGAGGAAGAGCAAGTGTTCTAGAGGAAAACATTGACTATTTTATTGATTTGGTTCAAATAGTGTCTTATACGTTTTTTTTTGGAGTAATTGCACAAACGTCCCCTGAGTTTAGGCTTAATTATATGCATATGGACTTTTTACCAAATATTACACAAACATCCCTTATCGTCGGTTGACTTCCATCCAAACTAACTGTTGACTAGACTTTTAGTATTGAAAGTCAAAAATACCCTTAGTTACTTATTTATACTTTATTTGTTCCCCTTAAAATAAAATAAATTATATAAAAATGCAAATAAAAAACTTTTAATTATATTTTTTTTCAAACAGATTTTAAAAGACAAAATATATAAAACAAAAAATTTAGACTTTAAAAAAAATAGAAAAAGAGAATAAAAGAAAATTTTTAAGAAAAGAAATGGAGAACAGATCGATCTCAAATATGCCATTGTTAGGACTTGGATCCACAATCATGAAAAACAAAAATAGATTTGAAGTTTAACATTAAAATACAATCATTAATAATGATTCATAAACCAACAAACCACAATTATATTCAATTTTCAATCATCTATATGATTCCATTCAAACCACAAGATTTTTAGCAATAAATGGGATTCCACAATTACATTCAATTTTCAATCATCAATAATGATTGTATTTTAATGTCAAAAACTTAAAATCTAGTTTTGTTTTACATGATTGTGGATCTAAATCCCAGCAATGGCGTATTTGAGATCTGTTCTCTATTTCTTTTCTTAAAACTTTTCCTTTAATCATTTTCTAATTTTTTTTAAAGTCTAAATTTGTTGTTTTATATATTTTGGTCTTTTAAAACTTGTTTGAAAAAGTATAATTAAAAGTTTTTTATTTGTATTTTTATATAATTTATTTTACTTTAAGGGGGACAAATAAAGTATAAATAAGTAACTAAGGGTATTTTGGACTTTTAATACTAAAAATCTGGTCAACAGTTAGTTTGGATGAAAGTCAACTGACGGAAGGGGATATTTGTGTAATATGTGGTAAAAAGTCCAGATGTGTGTAATTAGGCCTAAACACAGGGGAAGTTTGTGCAATTATTGCCTTTTTTTTTTTTTTTTTTTTTTTTTTTTTTTTCTACTTGATTGGTAAGGTTTTAATGAATTGTAATGAATATGGTGGTTGTGAATTAAGTGAGAGTATTTTGTAAAGTTTAGGCATTTTTGCATCTTTTTCCATGGATGGGTAATTGTGCAACTTGAACTCAAGATAGAGGCATTTTTTCATTTGGATGTCTATCAAGTTTAGTTACATGCTACATATGAAACAATTGGCTTGATAATGTTGATATATTACATTTTTTTCAAATGCAAGCCACATTATAATTGGAGATGCTCTTAACGATCAAAGCGTGCAACCTAACCTAAGCGATGGTGACCAGCGGTTTCATTCGATTGGGCGGTGACAATGAGCGACCGGCTGGCTTTGAGATTCTTTAGGTGGCTTCAGGTAGGGAAAATGGGAAACTTGATTTTTTATTTTTTTATGAAAGGGTAATTAAGTCATTTAGGGACATTTTTGCCATTTGTTTTATACGAGGGTAACTTCGCAAATGACTCCTCTGAAAGAGTAATTTTGCTAAAAACTATTTTTATGCTTACCCCTAATCCTTTATTCAAATTGCAAGATGGAAAAAAATGGCAAAAGGTTAAGGTGATTTTGCACTTAACACCTCGTAAAAGCAAAAATCACTTGACGCACGACCCACGTGATGCTCGAACGATCTATTACATGTCAAGATCTCATTTGCTTCCCTCCGTTCAAGCTTTACGAGTGTAACCAATCAGACGTTGCCACATTACTAGTTTCCATGCACCCAAGTGCACCTAACTACACTCAACAACAATATTCATTTCCGATTTCTGTCAAAAGAAAGATCTGCAGAAACTCTCTAATCTCTCTTCCTCCTCAAAAAATAAAAAAATAAAACTTCACACGCAGACTCACACACTGCTCTAATTCTTCTAATTAAAGAAATGAGCGACTCCGTCGAACCCTCCACATCTTCACGAGAAGATCCGGATCCGACTCCGAACCCGAATTCGATTATCCACCCGCGCAGGGAGCCTTTCGAGCACGGCCTCCTGCCAATCCCCAAGCTCATCTTCTCCGACCCGATCCATAGCCTGATTCCACTCAAGCAGAAGCTCCTCTCAACTCAGAGAGTCAACTCCGAAATCATCGCCGAGTCGCTTCAGATCTCCGTCGACCATGCGCGCCTCGTCCTGGATACCCTTGCCTCGGTGCTCCACGCCGAATCCGACCCGCTTATCAAGTTTCCACCCGAGGAGGTCGACTCGGTCGGGGCCGATTTGAGGGATCTGATGCTTTTTTTGTATATACAGTCGTACAAGAGACTGTTGCCGAGGACGCACAAGGACTCGGCCTCGGTTGCCGATGTGTGGCCTTCAACTTCTGCTTTTGACGGGTACTTGTCTGCGCTGTCGCCGCTTCAGGTGAGGGCTTTTCTCTGTTGTTGCTCAATTCTGCAATGTACGATGTTGTTTGAACAATTGGGTGGTTTTTATTGAATTTTAAAGGAATTCTTTAGTTTTGAAAAGGTTTTTACTTGTAGTGAAATCAATTGGTGGAATGCGAATTCACTTGCGTTTAATCGAATTATAGTTTTCTTTTGATATTTCTGTTGTCTTTAAAACGTTGCTGGGGTTTTCATTTGTAACTTTGGATTATAATTTGATGTGTTTTAGCTGGATTGACCGAATTTGCAATGGGTGGGACTTTTGAGGCAGATGAAATTTTTGCTGACTTGGGAGTACAATGTAATTAAAATTTTGATTAGCTGTCTGCATTGAGCACTTATATGGAAATTATTGATTTTTGGCAGTTTGCATTGGTTTGTGAAATTAATTGGTATGAGGATTATGTGTTTGTTTGTTGTTGATGGTAGACTTCTGAAAATGTGTTACTGAATTTATTGTAATGCTTATTGAGATAGTTCAGTTGCTAGCTGTTCTACCAAGTTAAATTTGTATTGCCTTTTTAAAACAACCAATGTCTTTTGAAATGCCTTTTGTGAAATCTAAATTTGTTTTATGCAAATTATCACTTTTTCATTTTTGGATGTAAAATTTTACTTCTGCTTTGATCTTTGAACATGTTAATGAATTTGGGTACTATTATTATTACATATGTGAAGTGTTTTTTTAGCATTTTTGCTTTGTAGGATAGGATAATAGGCCCTTTCTTATAATATTTTACGGGGTAGGTATGAAGGAAAATAAAATTTATTTTATTAATGTGTCATTATGCACTGTTTTAAGATGAAGCCAAATCACCTTTTTTCGTTTTTCATTTTTGGATGTGAAATTTTCAATTGTTTTTGAACATGCTTGTGAATTTGAGTACTATTATTATTACATATGTGGAGCTCTTTTTAACATACAGCTTTGTAAGATAGGATAATGGGTCTTGTCTTATAAATCTGTTATGTGGCTATGAAGTAAAAGGACATTCGTTTAAGTAATGTGCTATAATGCACCGTTTCTAAGATTAAGCCAAATCACCATTTTTACCCACCATGGCCTTTACTGAATCTCAGTCAAAGTATGCATTTTATTAAGCTCTGTTGCCCATATGAGTTTACTTTGTCAGTCTTTACTCATAGCTGTTTTAGGACGAATTGATGGGAATATTATTAGTAGACTCTGGTAGCTTAAACAATCAGATCATGTTGTGATTCTATAGGATTTTGCAATTAAACTTCCTAGTAATACACATTTGACAATCTATAAACATTTATGATTTTCAGATTTTGGTGCATATGTTTCTGTTAGAAACTTGATTCGGTTGATTTTCTTTTGCAGCTTGTGCGAAGCAACAGCCGTCGGTTCATGCCATCACAAGCTGATGAAGAGGTTCACCAGTTATCCTATCTGCAAAAGCACATGGGTAACATTCTGTCTCTTTTGTCAGAGCCTACAGAAGGGGAAGGTGAAGAGTCTTTGGTATGTCAAATTACCCTTTACTCTCTTGCAGTTGGAGTTTTTACATTATTTTTTCTTTGGTTGCAAAAGCTGAACTGACTAGTCTAGATAACATAATTTCATGTTGGGTTAGTTTTTCCTTATGATTCCTCAATATTGAGTAAGGGATCAGATTTTGAAGTCATAATTATGATGTGCTTTGAGGTGGCTTTAAGGTGAGGCACCCTTTAATATCCTGAGGAATTGGAAAGAAAGGCATCCACTTTGCAAGGTGCATACTTTGGACAGTGAGGCACCACTTTTGGCCCAAAATTTGCACTCATTACACTTTACATGATGAGTTGTACACATAGTGAAATGGGAGAATGTGTGGACACTTAGTGAGTTGGATTGGAGTAATGACTTGGGATCTGGTTTTAACCTTTTTCCTTTGTAATATGGTTCATGTGTTTTGATAATTTGGTCTGTTAATGTCTGCTTTGTTGGCATTTTTGTGAGTTGTTTACCTTTTTGATTTTTTAGGAGTTTTTGGTGAGCTTGTTTACTGTCTTTTACATCTTGACCTGACAAAGGTTTTTTAGTTGGGATTTTTATGGATGACTATGATTCATAATGCAAGTAGTGTCTTCAAGCTGTGGCAGGCTTTATTTCATTAAGTTAGATTGTGTTTCATTCTGTAGTTAGGGTTGGAGTTTGAACTAAAGCTGGCTAAATGAATTACTGAATTACATAGGGTTTTGGGTTTACCAGACTAAGATAAAGTAATAGTAGTTGACCAAAAGTGAGGAGGAAGGTCTTTGACAGCATTTTAGTGTTTCATCATTTCGAATCCAGAGAATTATCCCTTGAAAATCTTTCAGAAATTTATGTCTAAACTTAAAAGATTTTTTTCCTTTATCTCTAGAATCCAGTCATGAGCTTTTACAGTGTGGTGTTTGAAGTGCTTTTTCCTTTTAGTTTATTGGTTTTGCAACTCAATGCCAGTAGTGTCTTCGGGCTTGCGTTTCTTTCTGCAGTTAGGGTTGGGGTTTGAACTAAAGCTGGCTAAATGAATTACTGAATAACACAGGATTTTGGGTTTACCCAACTAAGATAAAGTGGTAGTAGTTGACCAAAAGTGAGGACGAAGGTCTTTGACAGCGTTTTACTGTTTCATCATTTTGAATCCAGAGAATTATCCCTTGAAAAATCTTTCAGAAATTTATGTCAAAACTTGAAAGATTATCTTCCTTTATCTTCAGTCCATGTGCTTTTATAGCGTGGTGTTCGAAGTGCTTTTCCTACATCCTTACTTTTTGTATTGCCTTGTAGTGTAATTTTCTTGGGCCATTTTCTTTGTTTTTGTTTTGCCTATATCTTGTTGCTTTAATTGACTATGTTATGTTTAGTTTTAAATTGTTATATCTTCAGTCTTCACTCTCTCACTCCACTGTTTCTTCCTTTTGAAAATGGCATTGGCTTGCTATTTATACTCAAAAGGAATTAATTATATGTGGTTTTTTGTAAAATCATTCATCTTTTCATATTGTAAAATTTTCTTTTGTTAATATATTTATTAGGCTAAATGCTCAATGCGTTGAGATTTTCACAATCTCATCAGTGTAAAATGCACCAACTTGCATTTTTGCCTTTGAAACCATGGTGTGGAGCATGTCGGATGGTCTATCAGGTCCTGACATCAAGTTGGCTTGTTCGAGGTTGTTTGTCTCATCTAACTTCAGAATGATGTTTCAATGAATTCATTCCTAGCTGAAGTGGGCACTCTTGTCTTGTGGCTTTGTCGTCTGATAAATGGTTTCTAGATGATATTGATTTTCATGGGTCATGGTTTGGCTTTGATAATTCTCCTGCTTGTCATGTAGGGTGTGCATCATGGTTGTTCCTCTTTTTGGTTCACCAAGTTGGCTAACCAACCTACACATACACACATTTTTTTGAGCAATAATACAATTGCAAGTGTTTATATGTTTTCAACTGTTGAAACTTTGTGGAAATTTGCCTCTCTCTCTCTCTCTCTCTCTGTTAATTTTGTGTGCTTCTTCATATCTGCATTGTGGTCTTTATTTGTGAGTTTGCCCCTTTGCTTTAGGTCTTGAGCATGGAAGGATTTGAGCACCTTGGATTTCTGCTTCAATTTGGTGATAAGGGATCCGAAGGGATTCCTTTAAGTCAAGCTGCTCCATTTTTCGCCAATTCAGATCCTGACATGCCTGCTGTTCCTGTTCCTGCTGCACAAGTTCATGAATGGATTCTACAGAACATAGCTTCTGAGTTGGAACATCTTACTGAAAGAGTCTCTGCAAAAGAAAATGGTCCAGCCAATCCCTCTGATCAGGATGTTGCTATGGCTGATGCATGCACAAATTCAATCAAAGCTTTAACAAATGCTAGGGGTCCCAGTTTCATCGAGGGCATCTCTAAATCTTCATATGTAAAGCAAGCTTCTGATCTTAAAGGTTCTTCAGTGAAGGTTAGGGTTGATATTTAATTTACTAATTACTAATGTTTGACTGAGGTATTAATGATTAATTCTCATTTGCATTTTAAATTCATGATAGTTCAATTTTTGTCAATCATTTTGAAGTCACTTTGTGTATGCCTTTAGTGCTAGCTTTTTACATTTACAATAATTAAGGGTATTAACAGGTGGAATTTTGAAAACCATCTGTGAAATTTGATGTGATTATTAATTGTTTATTGAAGTTAAAATACAATCTCTTTGCAAACTATGAGATGAAGTTTCCTATTATGTAGGTGGATCCAATATTTTGAGAATTGATACTTTCATTGTCCTTACCCATAGCACTTGGTAAGGGGCATTATCAGAGTGAATGAGGGAGCATGTTTGTACTTTTGATTTAATAGATCTTTCTTTTTCAGTCTTATTTTAATGCTGCACCTTTTTTACGTTTTATCCTTTTTTGCTTTTCTGTTAATTCACTTTTACTTCTTGCAAGTCTTTGTTTGTTTTTTGTCATTGAGAAACTGGTATGGTATGAAATGAGTAAGGTAGAATGTTTATCTAGAACGACCTTTATCTGAAAGTTATATACTTGTAGAGAAAATGAGCTGTATCTTATCTGTTCCTTTCTGGAGGACGTGGAGGGTAGGATTCCTTGGTCATTTTTTCCTTGTTTTCATGGTTGAACCGGTTGCAAGTATTGATTTTAATCCACTCTAAATGACAGAAATGCTGAATCCACTTTTGCACTTGAACAATAACTTTAATTTTGATTGAGGCTGGAATATGTCTTTCAATTAAAATAATTCTAATACTTTTCTCTTTCAAACAGAAAAGGGTAAACACTTTCTAGACACCACTCATCAGCTGCATGGGGTTAACCACATTCAGTCCTGACTCCTGCCTCAGTCTGAGAACTAGATTTCTTTTTTGGCTGGGATGAAAATTCTGAAGTGCCTTAGTCTAACCTTTTGTTTTCTAAGGGGTCGTTCATTAGCATTTTACAATGACCATTTTCAAATTTTAATTCTATAAACAAGCCAAAATTGCATTTGGTTAAACATTTTCGTAAAATGGAATGGAATTCAGTGAAAAGGTTTTCCAACTTTTCAGTTGCAAAAATTTGAAATGACTGTTATTCGTTTCCATTGTTTTTCATCTCAAATCAAGAGCACACAATTAGTATGACCTGTCGACTTCAATGAATATTATGATCTAGTCAATCAAGACAACAAATTTTTAAGAAAGTCAACTTAATCTTCAAAATGTTTTTTTTTATAAACGCGCCATCAACATCAACAACATAATCTCACTGGAACACCACAATTTCTAAATAATTAAATCACCTGCTAATTGAATTAGCTCTTGAAAAAATAGTTTGAAAAATGAAATTCAAACTTGAATAAAAATCATCACTAACAATGTTCTCTTATAAACTGCAAAAGTTTCCTTCTAATCCTTGTCATAGAGCTCAATGGTAGTGCTGTACTTGCAGAGACAGTGTTGTGTGATAGAGTTTATTACACCTGTTTACGCAGTAATTTCCCTAGTCAGTTCATCCAAATTTATTGGTTTTAGATTTTGATAATTGGTGGTTGATTGGTTTCAACTAAAAGCAGAGCTTGAGAGAGAAAAGAAAATGAGAGAGAGAGAAGAGATGGATTACACAAGAGTCTTTGAGTAAAGAGGACACTATGAAATGAAGATAGTAAGAAGGGGAAATAGGATCATCCATGTTGATGGCTCATTGTTATTCTTAGTGTCATGGATCACTTGTTCATTTGTTATTTGCAATTTCTTTGCTTGATATTTTGTCTTTGACTAATAATTGCTATACAAATGTCTCCAAATTATAAAAGTAACTTGTTAATATAGATAATAAAATACAACTGGTAATAGTTTAAAAAAAGTAGAAGAGTTTCAAAATTTCCATGTTTCTACTCGATGCATTCTCACTTTTAGAATTTTGTTTATGGAAATGATACCAGGTGCGTTTTTGGATTCTAAAATCAACAAATGAAAAACACAATTTACATTTTCTTAAATGATTTTAGAAAATGCCATTTGAAAATTGTGACTAGACTCATCCTAAATGACTTTCTTACTCTGTTCCTTCTTCTCGAGTGAACTAAAAACTTAAGTGGTACACCTTTACCCTTCTTAGGCTGCTTTTGTTATGCTGAACATTTTATGCAAATCATATGGTGTGAAAAGCATGGATTCTTGTGGCTAGGGGTTTGTTAATTAGACCCTCCATCATATATGTAAAACTTTTTCCCAGCTTTGGTTGGATTTTTATTTATATTGTTGGGATCTGAATCTGATATTTATACTGCTGAAGTAAATGCGATATATTGCTGGTAGTCACCTTCAAACATCATATGTACTGACATTGGCCTATTTAACTATGCTTGTTAAGATGTATCTCCCAAAGAAGAAGAGATAAAGCAATATTCATTTCTTTTGCGGAGTCAGTCAACTTGTTTTCTTACATACATTCTGCATAAAATTTCAATGCCATATTATTATTTCATTGTTATTTTGTTTTCTACAATTTCAATTTCTAATACTTCTAAACTTGTGCTGTATAATTTCAGGTTATTAATTGCCATGATTCTGTCATTTACATTTTAGCCCCTTTGAGATATGCCACAATATATGGATGCTCAGATACTACTATTGTCCTAGGAGCTGTCGGCAAGGTAATAACACATTGATCTTTCAAATATTCACTGTTGCTGTGAATTCCTGGTTTGTATTGGCTTGATTAGCAGATCCTGTACGTTTAATAGGTAATTGGTACACAAATTGACTGAACATTTCTCTGGTAGTTTGAAACTGGAACGAGTTGTGTTAATATTTATAATTAACTGGAGCTGGGAAAATTTGTTGAATAATTTTCATGAAAAATAATATCAGTGTTGAAGAATTTATTCTCATACCAGTAGTTTTCTTTTCCACATGAAAAAAAGGTGCTTAACTCACCTAATTGTCATTAGTATCTTCGCAATGAATAGTTTTTGTAATTAACATTAGGAAGTTGGTTCTCTTTTTATGTTTAATCCCATCCTTGTATTCCATATCCATCAGTCATCTATGAAATGTTCATCTGCAATATTGCTTGGGAGGGAAAATAACAAGTGATCAGAATTTGGTCTGGAGATATATAGATATGGCATCAATATTCTGTACCCATTTCATGTTGTTTATAGTGCCTTTATTTGCATTACATATTCACACACATTGGCACAACATAGAATGTTAATAGAATGCCTTCATCTTAATTATATTCCTATATATAGTCAATATGATTACTGATTAGTGTACTTTTTTTTCCTGCTCATTACACAAGATATTGTACACCTTTCCCCTGTTAGCTGATACAAAGTTATTGTATCAACTGAAATAGTGAAATGTTGCTTGTGGATGAATTCAATATTTCTTATCCAAGAATGTATACACAGTTATCAATTTTTCTTTATATAACTATCAAAAGTATGTATAATATTCGGAAACACCTTGCTAGTCTGCAAGTCTGGTATAGGAAAATGATTGTAGGACATCTAAACCTTTTTTTATTTTTGGTGGGTCCTATGTTTATATAATCTAGATGGCTATCTTTCTTAAAGTGCTTGATGAAGGCTTTTGCGCTCCTGTACAAATTCATTTCTTTAATCATGGCCCTGGTGTGAACAGTGACATTTTCCAGTGAGAACACTTCAGAGTTCAGATTTGATTTACTTGTCATCCCTGGATGTGCTAATATGATTTCTCTTTTGTCTCTCTCTTATTTGTCCTTCTCTTCTCCCTTTTTAAATGCCCTGTATGGCTGTATGTTGTTATGTCAAATTATCAACCTGGTAATTGTGGTATATGATGGATGCTCGTATTTTGCAGTTGAGATTTAAGACTCAGAACATATGATATCTGATTCTATTTTTTTTTACAGGCTGTAAGAGTGGAACATTGTGAACGAGTTCATGTGATTACAGCAGCAAAACGAATTTGCATTGCAAATTGTCGCGAGTGTGTCTTCTTTCTGGGAGTAAACCAGCGACCACTAATTGTCGGTGATAATCATAAACTTCAGGTTTGTTTGTTGGTTGGCAGCTAGTTCTTTATGTTCTCCTTTGATAACTAACAGTCAGTGGAATTTACCTAACTTTTGGCTGTACTAACGATTCAGCATCTTATTTCAAATGAAAACTTTTGATCTCAAAGTGAAACTTTATATTGTTTTGTAAATTAATTCGATTCTCTCTGGAGTTGTGCTAAGTTCACAGCGAAGTTGTTTTGGTGATAACAATTTGTTAATGGATTCCATGTGCTACGCACAAGGGCTAGGAAAAATACCTTGTGAGAAGTATTCTTTCCAATATTTGTGTTCCAACTATATGTTATATTTTATGTTGTTATCTCCAAGTCTTAATTGTTTGAGCTTGGAATTTAAGTCTGTCTAATTTTGGATTATCAAAGAGTTTTTTGAGGTTTACATCATCAACATTTGATGGGATTAAATAATTAGCAAGTTTGACAATTTGCGGGTTCTTAAGATTTTACGGTTGACTTCTGTTTGGAATGTTGATGTAAACATTATGAACTAACCACCTCGTATGAATGCTATTTATCATTCAATATTCATGGGGTTATATAGATGTTCATGAATTTTCTTTTCCTGTTTAGTTTTAAGTTAGCTGAAAAAGATGGAAATTGAAAAACAATTTTGGTGAAGCTTGCCTGTATTATAAATATTATCAATTCACTCAAAAATTGCTGCCCTACAGTTCTCATTGAACTGATCTTTTGTCTGTCTTAGTGTATATGCCCGACTTGTTTTGTAACCTTAAAATCCTAGAAGCTGTTTGCTGACTGTTTTCATAGATTTGCTTTTAATCTCTAAAGTGCTAAGACAATTCCCTTTTTCTTCTCTGAATTTTTGTCAGGTGGCACCATACAATACATTTTACTCTCAGTTGGAGGAGCACATGGCAGAAGTAGGCATTGTGGCAACTACTAACAGATGGAATGAACTCCTGGCTCTGGGAGTGGTCGATCCACATGATTCAATATCTCATCCGGCAGGTGTCTCTGATGTTCAGGCTGAGTCAGCCACACATCTAGACCCTGACCAATTCACAAATTTTTTGGTATTCCTTGTATATTTTATATGCTAATTTTGGGGCTATTTAAAGATCAATCTTTCTAGTTATGTATGTTTGGATCATATGTGATCTAATAATGTGCTTATTTCTTGATGCACAGATTCCAAACTGGTTTGGAGGTGAATCCCCTGGGTCAACGAAAGTCAATCCATTTCCACTACCAGATGCTTATATGACATCTCAGCAGAGAAATGTAGGTGTTCCAAATTACGATTAGAACAATCAGATCTTATTACATGTTCCTCTTGAGTTTGCATTTTGTCTGTTAGAAATGATGTTTCTGCAAGTTACTTTTAGGTTCCATTCTTGATCTTGATGTTTAGTATTCTGAAATGATTCTCTTTTCTGCAGCAAAAGAATTTAGGGGAGATAAAACAACTTTTGAAGGAAGCCCCCCTAGAAGAAAATCGGAAACGGGAATTGTCAAGTGCACTCCATGTATACTTCAAAGACTGGTTATATGGTAATCTTCATTTTCCATATTTTGTAGCCTTTTATGTTAGAAATTATAGCTTTCGTGGTTCTATTGCTCAATTCATTTTTCATATGATTGTTAGATGTCTTCTAAAGGCATTCTGTGGCTTTGATGTCATAAAAGGTTCAGAGAAAAAAGAAGTAAAAAGGGGGACATCAATTGAAGAGGATCTTGTGTTCCATCTTAAAACAGATACTTGATGGCTAAATTCCAGTTAAAAATAAAATAAAATAAAAAATGTGTATTTTTACCCTACCTTTTGTTCAGCCCTATTCAAATGAAGTTATTGAAACTAGGGGTTTGATGCTTCGAACTCAGGGTATACACCTCTCCTCTTCTAATCCTTTTCCTATTCATCTGCATAGATTTGTCTCTAGAATATATGGGTGAACTTATTTGCATGGTTCTGAAACCATTCTCTATGAAGAGGGTTCATCAGTTGTAGCTCTTCGCACCATGATAGCATCTGTTAAGATTTCAAGTAGGCATTGTTTGCGCATGTTCTATTGTTGCTATAAGCAGAAACTGCAAAATGGGTTTGGGCAATGCTAGACATCCAAGCTTGTATCCCAACTTGTGATGTGTTAGTTGACAAATGGATAAACATTAATGATGATTTAATTCACTTGTCACATGTTACATGAATGAAATTGTCACATCACAAGTTGTTATATGAGTTGGGATGTCTAGCATTACTCAATGGGTTTTGGAGATTAAGAAGAGCAGGAACCTCTCCGAACACATGTTTGGATACATCTTGTTTTGTGGGCGGTTGTGCATGTCTATTTGTGTGTGTCTCACCTCGGTCTATTAGTGAACTATATCTCTCTTGGGATTGTGAAAGATGTTCCACTAGAAATATTCTTGCTATTGTTTCGACTCATTCCCCCGAAAGTGGATCCCACTCTAATAGCCCCGAATAAATTAAATACATGCATTAAGATATGAAAGCTTCTTATTCCACCACGAAAGCACTTTTTCACTCTTTCATATACTAGGGGATTTCACTTGGAAAATAAAATGTTCCATACTAATGGATTCGGGTCCATAACCATGGGTTTCAATGCACGAGATCTTGTAGCACTTACCAATGAGGCCCTATCGATTAGTATTACACAAAAGAAATCAATTATAAATCGTGACCTTGGAAAACACTTTTCACTCAACCTAATTATGCCTCATCCAATCGTGTGGGTAGGTTTTTTTCCCCTTCCAAAAGGAGGAATATGGGATTTGGTCTATAGCCTGTAGCAGGTTTGTGGGACGGTGGAAAGTTCTGAAGGTTATACACATCTTACAAATTGTAGTAATTTGTCAAGGGTGCATGGTAAAGTAGTTAGATGTTTGTTACATACACTCTTGGATACTGTTTCTTAGGCTAGACCATCCAGTATTAATTTCTGTTTTGATTTTCTTTCACTGGATGTTGCATCATCCCATCCTAGGTCTGGATGTTGCATCTTACATGTGCCTTGTATAGCAATTTCTTGAATTTTTTTTTCCCCATCTGGGCAGGTTGTGCTATAAGTCGAACCACACATTTAGTATTTAAACACCATATTTACTATCCATAAGGATTAGAACTTTGGGAATGCCTTTTCCAGTGTCTATTCTGACATTTGCCTTTTAGATTTGTTGTTACCCGTACCAAATATGAAAATGTCTTGAGCAGAAAAAGAAATAGAAAGGTTTAATGATGTTGACATGGTTTTTATATTGAAAAGAAGTAAGATGATGTGTAATTGTCTCTTGTCATGATGACAGCTTCAGGGAATATCCGCCAGCTTTACTGCCTACAAGGTGACTAATATTTTATGATGATGCTGTGGGGGGCGATTAATGATGTTATAGAAGGTAGCATTTCTTCTGGTATTTGTTCTGTTTCAATCCTTACCAAAGTTCCGTCATGCCATTTCTGTCAGTACTACAGGCAGTTGAGCATCCATCCTCTGTACTTTGGGATGATTCTCATTTATGCATTGACAATGGTACAAAGAATGCAATTAGAAACACATTGGCTAATCTCAGTGTAATATCTTTGAAAAAAAAAAATTGACTTTTTACTGTAATATTTTGTTTACCTAGGTTTCAAGCTTTATGAAGTTTTCTTTCATTTTTGGCTCCGTTTTTGGTCTGGCCTTGTGAAATTTAAATACGGTTTCATTAATTTCCAAGTCTTGCTGATTTCTTTTCCCAGTCTGTAAATAGCGAGTGAGGTATCAGATTGTGAGTTGATTGATTGTTTATTCAGTTGGGACTGAAAATTGTACTTTTCATTCTGGATATGGGTTGGAAATTTAATATGGAGTTGGCTACTGGATAAATGAAATGATACTGAGCCAGAACCAAGCTGTAGAGTTTTGAACATAACAATGTCAATGTTCAAGCACGGATATATCAGCCGGTACAGGTTACAAATCTCATCGTTTATTTTTCTTAATTTCTGCTGTCTCACCTTAATTAATCATGCCTGCCTGGTATTAAAAATACTTAAGGAAATGAAGCCTTTGTTGTTCAAGAGAGAGCTGCACATTTATTAGAGCATGAAAGCAAAATAAAAATCAAAACCTGGCCAGTGAAATACATAAAAAAGAATGAATATCAATATTCAATCATAAGAGTGCCAAGCTTATTAGTGTTGCTGCTGATTTCCTCTGTGGATCAAATTCACTACAACTTTTCCCAGCCTTTTCGAATGCTCTCCCACACACCTGGCTATAATTGGCATGATTAAGGGCAAGATTGATGTCACCAAAATGAGGAGGAGCCTTAAACTATCTGGTGCGTTAGAGGCTACAGCTATGCCATATGTGGTGAACATTGCGACCATGCATATTTGAAGCTCAAACTGTAATGGAAATTTGAGACAATGTAAACCCAACTGAGTTGAAAAACATGAATAGGCCAAATGCAATTGCGTCCATGGAACCCCATATAGAATTCCCTGCACTGTGTCCTTTGCTGCTGCTGCTGCTGGTGCCATTGTTTTGGTCTGGTATATAATGATCTGCTCAACCTCCTATGGCTGTTAAAACTCTAAAGTCAAATGCTCCCTTGCAAATGATCTGACAGAATTAAGAGAAAAAAATGGAAAGATGAAAACGTGAGAATGAACTTGCCTGGCGCTGTTTCTTCCAGGTTGCAAGGTGCAGAGCTGTGTTGCCATGATCATCCTTCATATTCAGTACATATTCTTTCTTCATTTCTCTAATCCAATCCACCATAACTCTAATCACTTCAAACTGGTAGTTCTTAATAGCAAGATGCATAGCAGTGTCTCTTTGAACAGTCACATCTTCCAGACATTCTCCACAAGCTGAAAGTATTTCGCTTATTACATCAACTCTTCCTTAATTTGATAACTGCCAACTGAAGTGGAGTCTTGTTCTCTCGTCCTTAAAGATGACAAAGCTTCCTATCAACTTTCATCAGCTCCCTTA
Source organism: Acer yangbiense (assembly GCA_008009225.1). NCBI lineage: Eukaryota > Viridiplantae > Streptophyta > Magnoliopsida > Sapindales > Sapindaceae > Acer > Acer yangbiense. The sequence continues at coordinate 32,274,588 of CM017769.1, read as the reverse complement.
CAATCTCTAAGTACCCATTTGCTGATGCCATGTGCATAGGGCTAAAACCATCTTCATTCAATTCCTTGGCAAAATCCAGTCTCAGCCTTGTGATCTCCTTCACAAAGTCAATGTGCCCATTATAAGCAGAAGCAACATGAAGAGGATTTCTGGCCTGATGAAGCTAATGAAACTGTATGGAGTGTTGAAGGAGTTTTTGAACATCTCCAGTCAGAGCTGCCTCCTAGAGCCTTCTTTCCATTTTGAAGGCACACTTTGGTTAATAGTTGAGTTGACATAATTATTTTTGTTATATATACATGTACACTCCAAAAAAGAATTAGACATGTCGAGCAATACTGTTATAAGTTTGCTTGAACAATAATATTTAGTTGATAAGCCAATTATTGTGCAGAATAAGGTTAAATAATACTTATAATATTGTTAATTAGGATTTTCTAGATCATTAAAAAAAGTAAGAGTTTACAGTATCAATCAAGTTGAGTAATTATTTGATGATAACTCAAGTAAATATATTATACAGATTAAGTTCTACAGCTCTCATAATTCATCTTTATGTTTTCCGGCTGTTTACGCTCCCATCCACTCTTCAATTACCTCTGCTGACCAGGTTCAGTACAAGTACTCTCACCCTCTTTGCATATTTTCTCACACTCTTGGCTATGAGTGGCATAATCGCAGGCAAGCTTGAAGTCACCACAGTGAGGAAGAGCCACAAATTATCTGGTGCAAGAGCGGTTACAGCGGTGTTGTATGTGAAAAACATTGCAGCCATACAGATTTGAAGCTCAAATTGCAATGGAAACTTGATTGTGAGCATGTTGATCATGTGAAGAGACAACGAAAACCCAACTGAGTTGAAAAACATAAATAGGCAAAATGTTATTGTATTCAGAGAACCCAAAATAGATCTCCCTGCTTTGTGTGCTTTGTTGTTGCTGCTGCTGGTGCCATTGTTTCGGTCTGGTATATAATTGTCAGGCCATACACCACCTGGAGGATTTACTCCCACTTGGAAGGTCGCGGTTGCCACCAAAACTGCGATAACCAGTAATGCTGTACGTGTTTCGCCTGGAGAATCTCTCCCCTTGTTGAACTTGAAGTACTCCACCAAATCATCTGTTCGCGGTGTACATGCTTGCGGTGTTCCAGGAGTACTGTTTACTAAGGTTTGATTAAAAGGTTCAGGGGAAGAAGGAATGGAAGAGAGGGTAACGTCTTTCGTTCGCATAGCTCCAGCATTGCAAAGGATCTCTTGGATTTCTCTATCACCAGCTTCACTAGAGAACATAAGTAGCAAATCAAGGGCTGTGAGACCACTCTGATTTATGGCATTTACTTCCAACAACCTGGAACCAAGTAACATTTCTATCACCTGCAAGAGTTTCTTTTTTCAGCTTTTACTTCAATCAGGTAGATGAAAATAATGCTAGTTAACATTATTATTATTTCCAGGCAGTACTTTTAGTATTTTTCTAGTACTAAAAGTGTTGAATCCATTCATATCAAATAGGTAAGCAACTAGAAAACCATAAAATATATTGCTTAGACTTGTCAGCAGGAACCAGTCAGATTATTATAAATAAATGGCAGCAAACAAAACAAAATATTCAGGGGACAATTCTCCTTGTATGGCCTTAAAAGTCTAAAGTCAAAGTTCCCATTATGATGATCTGAAAGAAGTAGATGCAAATGCAACCCAGAAAATTATGGTAGGTATGATAATGAACTTGCCTGGCGCTGTTTCTTCCATGTTGCAAGGTGCAGAGCTGTGTTGCCATGATCATCCTTCATATTCAATACATGTTCTTTCTTCATTTCTCTAATCCAATCCACCATAACTCTAATCACTTCAAACTGGTAGTTCTTAATAGAAAGATGCATAGCAGTGTCTCTTTGAACAGTCACATCTTCCAGACATTCTCCACAAGCTGAGAGTATTTCGCTTACTACATCAACTCTTCCTTTGATAACTGCTAAGTGAAGAGGAGTCTTGTTCTCTCGTCCTTGAAGACGACAAAGCTTCCTATCAACTTTCATCAGCTCCCTTACAGTCTCTAAGTACCCATTTGCTGATGCCATGTGCATAGGGCTAAAACCATCTTCATTCAATTCCTTGGCAAAATCCTGTCTCAGCCTTGTGATCTCCTTCACAAAATCAATGTGTCCATGAGCAGAAGCAACATGTAGAGGATTTCCAGATGAAGCTAGTGAAACTGTGTGGAGTATTAAAGGATTTTCGCTCAGAAGTTGGTGCAAATTTTGTACATCTCCTGTAAGAGATGCCTCTAAGAGCCTTCTCTCCATTCTGATGAAATATGACTAAGTTGTTTTCTCTTTGAATGTGAAGGCAGACAAGATGGCTAATACGTATAGGGAATATGTAGAATATAGTAGGATGGGTTGACATTTTTTTTTTTTTTTTTTTTAAGGTATATAAGTTCTGTCCAAGAAATACTTTGAACATACTAGTTTGATTATTATTATTATTATTTTTAAATAATAATGACTAAAACACCTCCATTTACGCAAACAACAAGGATTCGACATACGTTGATCTTTTTAAACAATCATTTTATTGTTAGAATTGATAGAATGAATAAGTAAAGCATCTGATAGTTGATAATTGATATCTTGTAATGATGTCATGTAAAGTTGAATAATTTGATACATTATATTCTACATTTTCTGATAAGGCGTGTTCTCACTTCTCAGGCATTAAAAAGAAGTGTGATATTGTAATCTCTCTCTACTTGTCACATATTCCTTGTACATCTATGGATCATATTAACAGCAGATTTTCGAAGCCTCCTTGTGTATTGGTTAACCCTGTTGAGTGTTGACTATAAATGGTGTACTTACAATGATAAAGCTCTTTATGCTATGAGAAAATCTTAAGGTTGAATAAAAATGCAAGTGTATGTTATGGGGCATCTTATCTGATCACTTTTTCACAGCAAATTCTAGTCTGCCCATCACTTTCATTCAAGCAAAGCAAATAACCCATGACCTCGAATTGAGGAAAAACTAACATTTTCAGATTTATGCGACAACCCATTACTGGTTTCCTTGCAAATTCTTCCCCGCTCATTTCTTCCATAGAAGACAATCTGCACAAATTTTATGGATAAACATATATAGATATGATGTCAAAGACAAACTGAAATCAATAAACTGGCTGTTATTATTTACAGGAGGAAAACCCCTTCGAAAACTATTACAGTTGACATTATTTCAAGTTCAAATCATCCTCTCCATTCTTCTCACTGAAAAACTACTCCGGTAGGTATAACAAGTAATCTTGAGATATAAGAATCTGGGTTCAGAACCGAGCCCCCTTTGATTCATTCAGGTTGCAAAAAATGCATAAGTTGTCTGGCAGACCTCAGCTGCCCAGCAATAAAGTACATATAAAGTTGAATGACAAGAATTATTAGGACTGAATTCTAGTGGTGATCCAATAAGCCACCAGAAAGTACTCAAAGTCCCGGTATTGATTCAAGATTGTATTTCTCAGAAGTTGAAGCTTCAGGATCTTGGTTTTCCTGCAATTTTGGCTTCTTAATGGCATCAAGAGTTTGCAAATATGTGGAGGATGCACTCCGAGTAGATGGAAGAGTGGGATTGCTTATTCTGCTGGCAAGGAAGCGACGTATCAGGCCTCTGAGGAATGGGGCCATGGTGTCCGGCTCATATTCTAAGTAGTACATGATTCCTCCCATGCATGCACAAAATAGTGCTACCTGAAACAGTTTGGAAGCATAAATTCGAGCTGTGTATATTACAAATCCAACCAATTCAATGAACTGAAAAATGCCAATACTACTGTCTTTGATCATAGAAAGCCACTTCTTACATTTCATTAGTGTGTGCTTCTTCTGAGCAAAAATATGTGCTCTCTCTCTCTCTCTCACACACACACACACACACCAGACCACAATTGTCTTCCACTCAAAACTCCCAGCTCTAAACAAAGTTTACCGACAACAATAACACATAGGAAGTGGTAACATGAGTCAAGACAAGTTTTGAGCAACAAAATACCAGGAAATTGTTCCTCACATTGAAGAATGCATACAAAGAGAAGGTTATAAATGAACATACCTCAGCATTCTTTACATTAGGAAGCAGATGGCGATTTACTAAAATATACCACAACGAATCTCCTGCCCGTGGAAGAACATATAAAGCCAATTCACCACGTCTTGCTTTTTTCTCCAGTAATACAGAAAGGGCAGACATTGCGCCTGCAATCCAATATACAAGCTTGTGGTCTTTTGAGGAAACTTTTCTGTGCATACATATGACTCCCTAATATCACCCAAAGGAAATATTAAGAATCTATTCATGCAGATTTTAACAATAGAAAATGAAAAAATAGCTACCTGAAAAATTCCAACAAACGCAGACAAGAAAGCTGTTGAGCGAACGGCGCCTTTAAGAGCAAGCCAACAAGTACGAGCAGGGGAATCCATAAACTAGAAGTGGATCACAAGATTAGAAAATAATGACTTTATAAACATGTATATACAATTTCAGAGATGAAATGTGACCAATATCCTTAGTGAACTTCACACAGGTTGAACTACCATTGTTAAATCAAGAAGAAAGCCTATTACATAATGCATAATATAGTGAACTCCACAGAGGGAACAATGGTAGTTCATATCTACAAGAATAACACAGAAACCATGCCTAATTAATTATGATTCTGATAACAAACATTACTTCTTAGGGACTACCCAAGACATTTATCCAGTTTTTCTGGGGTCTTGACTCTTGACCCTAAAAAAGGGTCAGGTTCATAGGTAAAGGAACATTATAGCTAACAAAAATTCTTATAAAGATTCAATCATCCAATTCTGGTAAAACTAAAGTTCCTTTCCAGGGCTGAAAATAAAAATTCCAACCACAATGTCAACAAGGGTGACCTTATCATATTCCTATTACAAACAGATGGGATAAGAAAATTGAAGTTAAAATGTGATACAAACTTGAGTGAAAGGCTTACCTTCTGTAGGTGAAGAACAACAAATGGTACAAACGTCAAGGAGAAATATAATGGAAATGTTTTTCTGAATGTAGCTGAAAATGCATTAGCATTGTGAGCCAAACAGGAATCTGCGTCTGGATGAATAACAGAACAAGGAATAATAGAGGGGAACTCTTCCAACTTCGCATGGTTGAACTTCCTACTATTAGATAAATATGCTGATATGGAGGCAATATTCACAGGAAGACCTCTACAGTTATCTCTGACTGCCTTGTAAACAGGTGCTGCAACCGGACCAGTCTTCTGGATAAAATCTTGATATGATTTTGGCAAGCTCTCAGGACGCATCACAAAGGAATACATAACCTGAAACAAGCTTCTGAATCAATAAGACTATAACAAAAACAAATCAAGGGATTGATCAAATAGAGGATGGTATCCTTATAGGTGCAAAAGAGATGCCAAAAAGCTCCAAGCACTAGGTAACATCATAAAGAACAGAATTCCTATTTACTAAACAAGATGATGTGTTGATAACAATATTCATTCATTTCGACAAAAAAAAATAGTTGGATGTGATCAATTTGTATGTGAACAGCATAACAGCAGACAGCCAAGTGAGATTATTACCTGGGCACAGGCTATAGCAAAGAGTAAAGAATCTCCATGTTGCCAATGGCTACCCCAGAGGTGAAATTTGTTCTTAGACTTAGCGGAATTATATGTGCACTAATAAGAACAATAAACAAATAACCTTTAGACAAATAAAAACGCTAATTTCCATCATCTGATATAAGTGAAGTTAAACACATTGATGTACCTGAGCTAACCTAGCCAAAAGATAAAGTGCAAGAGTCCGTCTTCTATTTGAATCATCTAATGCTAAAACAGATAAACCAGCAATCGAACCTGATAAAATTCTGTTCCAATCATATCCCCTTAAACAAGGTCAAGAAAACAGACTTGAAACTAAAACAAAAGATTAATGTGGGCAGATACACTTACGCATTAATTGGTGTCTCTTTTTTCCTAATCTTTCTCAACAAACATCTAAGTGCATGGTACGATCCAGTAAATCCACCAAAAAGCAAACCAATTCGACAAGCTTCTTCTCTGACTATCAGATCTTTTTCCGACACAAGTTGCTGTTAATCAAGCAAAACATCAATCTTTCACGAAATTTTTGTATCAAAATTCAAAATTTACGAAATACCCATGAAAGAAAATCTTACTTTGAGATCGAGAAGCGAAGAATAAGATTGTCGACGAGCGAGCTTGAAAGCGCGGAGGAGAATTCCAATCCCAACTCTGACGCCGTAAGAGAGAAGAAAGCTCTGGCAGAGATTGCCAATCGCGTTGGCCACACATGATTCGTCGCTAGCGTGGTGGCAGGGCAGGTGCGAAACAGGAATGCCACCAGGACAGGAACCAGCAGCGTCGGGGCGGGAGCGCTGGCGGCGCTGGAGCTCCTCTATGGCCTCGCGGAGGCGCTCCTCGGCATCCCGAAGGCGGCGCTCGGCGTCGGAATCAGGAGTTTTGGAGATAGACGACATTTGGGCTTTGGCATCTGCGAAATGGGAACGAAATGAAGATAAAATTTTGATGTAATTAAAAATAGTTGATGACTTAACAGTTAACAGAGAATCAGACGTAATAAATCAGACAAAGTGTTATTATTATTATTGTTCTGTTTCCATATTTTCTGCTTTGGTTTTGGAGTCGTACAGTAGACGATAGGTTATTAATTTTTTAAATGTAGAGATGTAAATTTCCTTTTCAAAAAAAAATAAAAATATAATCCGGATTTCAATAATATTGAATCCCATCCAAATTCAATCCGAAAATTTGAAGCTGAATCTCGGAGATGTCATAATGTCATATAGAAAAATACCATGCGGATATGATAAATCCGAAGAGTAATGCTAGATGTTTCATTTTTTTTTCTTCTTCAAATTCTGTTTTAAATGATGTGGCACGTAAAGTGTCAATATCACATCAGTCACTACATAATCTCATTATTCATAAGATACTGACACTTTATGTGCCATATCATTTGGGAAAAAAATTTGCGACGTTTAGTATTACTCAAATCCGAATCCAAAATACCTCATCCATATTTCCTCAAATATAAAGAAAAATAATTTCTTTTAATATGCTCCTTGTACAATAGTACAATAGGATTGGAAGTAGGCAAGTACATTAATTTAATACTTGTAGTTATAATTCTAGTTTGTTGTTTAAAGTTTTCATCATATAATTAACCTATGCATGTGTGATTATTTTATTGGCTTCAGTACAAAATTTGGTATTCATTTAATCACATAGGTTAATTATAGCTGCGCCAATGGTCTCGCAGCGTGATGGCTGGACCCTCCTCTTAGAGCCCTCCCCCATCCAAGTTCGAGTGCCAAGGCATGCATATAGATATGCAAATTTTCTTTGGTCCAAATGATGTGTGGATGTGGTCCCACCTTGTGTGGGTGTTTGTCCCACCTTCGGGTGGTTAGTTGTCCTACTTTCGAGTTGATGTCTCTCTCCCTATCTGTGGGAGCTGCTCTCCGGGCCGTGCTCATCAGCGTCTCTATCCTTTCAGGTTCCCGGCTGTTGTTGTAATCCAGTTCCAGTTTATCCAACTGTTGTAATCTAGTTGTTGTAATTTCAAAAAAAATCACATAGCTGCAAATCCAATCAATCTCCTATTCCTATTTGTAAAATCATGTGTGGGCCTGTGGGGTACATATCTGATATCCCTTATTGCAAGTTAAAATGAAATTTTTTTTTTAGTATTTATAAGTTGAAAAATAATAAAATTAATAGTTATTAAATAAATAAAAAATGCATTTCAGATCAATAAATAATGTTCTGAAGTTTAATTTTATTTTGTTATCAATAAGGTTCAAAAATTATTTATTTATTTATATATTATTATTATTTTTTCTATCCACCTATTTTTTTTTTTTTTTTTAAGCTTTTGCCATAGGATTCGAGCTGCTGACTTGGGAGTCATTTGTCCAAAACCCCCATCTACATCCATAGGGGCAATTATTTATTTTCTTTCACGATTGAATTGCAATGATATTTGTATCCTAACATGTGACAGTGGAATAATGTTATATCAATAAAAAAATATTTATTACCTAGGTTGGGATGCATTCAATTCCTGGATTATAAAATATTAACCACTTGAAGAAAAAAAAATGCCAAAATATAAAATAGGTGATCAGCTGAAAATGAACTCCAGAGGCAACATATATATTATATGATCCTAATTACTTAACGTGAAAGCAATAATGATGAATACATGAGTTTTAAGTGTCTTTTGGGGAGGGTTTGGTTGCATTTTGTTGTTGGCTGCTGCTGGAAGATTGCCATTGTTTGTCATACAAGGTTGTCTCATCTGCCAGGTTTTTCAGGTTCTGGAAATCTTCCTTTTTCCTGAAGAGTATCACACCCGTTACTGTCACAAACACTCCTGCCTTGCATATCAAATTTCCTGTTTGCCCAATCACATCTACCCCTGTAAATGCGTCTACTATGTATGCCATGAAGAACCCCACCATCGCAGCTCGACCTGCATCATCACATCAACACTAATTATATGTGATTAATTTACAGCAACCAATTAGATAGATAAATAATATGAGAGAAACCATTTATCAGCTCGGCCTCCGGGAGATAAGATCGCATGAACCATGCCCACCATGGAATAATTGAGCTCCTGAACAACACTGGTTCTTCATTTGTTGCTGATGCTGGATAAATTTCAAGAAACTTTCTCCTTCTTGCTTCTGCAACACCCAACTCATGATGTCAAACTAAACTGGCTACTTGTATATTAACAGATAAGGCACTCACTCACCTGCAACAATCACACCATCCCAATGCATCTTGCCGTCCTTAACGAACATATTTAGATCCCATGTTCCGTTCTTCCATCGATCATCAATGAATTTCGGAAGAGAAGATTCCGTATCCAAGCCACGTTTCAATTCATCACCATCAGCAGCATCCTTGGGTGCATCTACGTGTGAAGAAGACTTGTCTTCTTGTTCAAGTACATTAGAATTTCTTTGCCCATCTACATTTAGAGTGACAACATGTGAAACCTGTTTTGTCCCCAACGACTGGGCAGGTTTGGTTTGAGGGTTTTGTTTATTAGTGACATGATGGTGTGAGCTACAACAGGCTCTTTGCAGTGAAGCAGAAATGGCAATGGAAGCCATGGTTGTTCCAAGAGTGTTGTTTCTTTAGTTCACTTTTATCTCTTTTTCTTTGTTTCTTGTTGATTTTGATGGAAGAATAAAAAAAAAAGCCCATATTTTGCAATAAATAAGATTATCTTCCTTTCCATGTTTTGTCAGAAAGGTTATGGGATCTCTGGTTACTTCTTTTTCATCTGAAAACTAACCAGAGATCCCATAACCTTAACAAGGCAACTACACCCATATCATCTTGGAAGGAAGCAATAAAGAACATCATATTACTGGAATGCTGATGTGCATATATATCAGTATCTAGATTGCTGTGTTTGAATTCCAAATCAAATCCAACCAAAAAAAGAAAAAGAAAAGATAAATATTAAATTCTATGGCAGAATTGATAACAATGACTGTTTTTCTTTTTAACCAAACATGTTGCTGGTAAAAAGTTCAGGTTTGATATTGAATTTAATTTAATTTAATCCTTCCCAATGTAAAAATGTAATACACTTAAGTTTGCATTAGTCAAAATTGCAGGAGACAAACAATCGGCACTCTAATGGGAGGAAATAATGGCTTCCTAGCGGCCTTCTTATGCTGTGACTAGTGATGCCAAATGATAATGAAAATAAACAATTGACTGAAGAATGGGTGAAAAATGTTTATGCCTCCCAACCCCTCAAGAGGGTGGCGCGTGCAACTCGGTTCACCCCAAGCGTGAAGGCACCCATTCGGAGATCGCAACTGTGTGACTGACACATGTCCTTGATGTTGTGAAAAGCGCGAATCATGTACCTCCTAAGCTCGTTGTTCACCTTATCTTCATCCCACATAAAACCTTGAATATTCTGCAAGATTGAATAAAAATTGCAACACATTAGCTTTCCCCACAAATGCAAGGACTGTGTCTTTTACTCATTTAACAAAAAGGTAACCGTAAAATTGAAAAATCTATATGGAAAGTACAGAAAGTGAGATGAGCAAAGCAGTGGCATCTTTCACTACAATGCAATAGTAAGAAAAGCCCGGTAATAGCAGTTAAAGATTATCCACACTGGCAAGTTTTCTACTAATATTTTGCAAGCATCAGAGGGATAAATAAAATGAGTTTCATTTTTAACTAATATTTGTTACCTGAACCCACTCAAAATAGCTAACAGTCACACCTCCAGCATTTGCATATATATCGGGGAGTATTATGACTCCTCTCTTAGATAGTATCTGCAATGTTAAAAAAAATGTCTTAAATCAGACTTGTAACGTCTTTTATACAGAATAATAAGAAGAAACCTTTGCAGAAGTATTACCTCATCAGCTTCTGGGTCAGTAGGATGATTTGCTGCCTCTATTATGAACTTGGCCTTCACATCTGCAGCGTTTTCCCTTCAAAGGACAAAAACAAGAAATTTCGCAAATCAGTGCATATAAATTAAATTAAAGAGCTAAAACATGTTTTTCTTTCTTTTCAAAAACGATGAAGTTATTACAAAACATGCAATAATTAGCAGAGAATAGAAAGGAACAGAAACAAGGAACAAGTTTCTTGGTAAAAAGGGGCAAACCTGTTCAGCACTCCACCTAAAGCACAAGGGATGAGAACATCACACTCGTGCACAAGAATCTCATTAGCATCCATGGAGTCTCCACCATTGAAATTTATCAAATTGCCAGTACTTTCTTTATGCTTTAGCAGCTCTGGAATATCAATTCCATTTGCGTTCTTAACTGCACCAGTTATGTCACTGACGGCGATAACTTTACCACCTCTTTCATGGATGAGCCTTGCTGCCCAAGATCCCACATTTCCAAAGCCCTAATAAATTCATTAAATGGGATATAAAATTGTCAAGAAAACAACTAATTAATGAAATAAATTTTCAACGAAATAACTAAAGTATCCAGACCAAAAAGGCTTTCTAACTCATATATGTACAGAAAATTGACATGTAAGTTGAGTCTTACTTGGATCACAAATGTCATGTCTCTAATCGACTTCCCAGACTCGGCAAGTAAAGCTTCTGTTGCAAATACAACACCACGTCCAGTTGCAGCCTCTCTGCCCAAAGATCCACCCAGATCCTAAAATGAAAGATAGAAACATGAGATAAAGCTGGGAAGGGGTTTCATTGTTATTTATCTCAAATCTAACAACAAACAGTGATAATGAAATGTTAGCCTCTGGTGCTTACAATGGGCTTTCCAGTGACAACAGCTGGAGAGTGACCATGAAATTTCGAGTACTCATCCAAAATCCACGCCATAGTCTGTACACGTATATAGAAAATAGGGAAGTTAGCTGCATCATTGAGGGGTATATAATCAAGAAATGCATAAATAATAAACAGGGCAGATTATTAGACCTGAGCATTTGTTCCCATATCAGGTGCCGGTATGTCAGTATGGATTCCAATGAGATCATGAATCTTCTGAGTAAAGACACGAGTTAGACGTTCCAGTTCGCTGTTACTCAACTCTTTTGGGTTGCATCCGATTCCACCTTTTGCACCGCCATATGGTATGTCTGCCACAGCAGTCTTCCAGGTCATTAGTTGAGCCAGAGCATTCACTTCATCGGGATCGACCTTTAGATACAAATTAACATTTTGATGTCAATTCTAAAATAACAAAAAACATGCTTTAACACCTCAAATTGAGTAACATTTCATCACCAGAGTGTTTACAGTGAAACACCCTTCTTCCACATTGCAACTTGAATTTGACCTGAACGAGAAGTAAATTGACTAATATGATGTGCCCAATTAAACTGAAATCTGATTCGATCCAGCAAAATCATTGATTTTGTTTGTCTATAACTACATCATAAAGATTTTGTCAAACAGAAAAAGCCAAACTTTTTACCAGGAGAGTGACATCAGTGATAGCTTTAAATTTTAATGCTGCAACAATACAGTGTTCCTTTATGGAAAATCCAAACAAAAACTGAATCTAAAGTCTAAACCCAAACAAAAACAGACAAAAAAGAGCCCAAAACCCCCACAAAAAAAGCCAATCACAATCACCGCATAGAAGAGAACAAAATAAAAAATCAAATTGCTGCAAAACATAAAGCGAAAAAGTGGATTTCACCAAAAAGGAACAAAACAGACCTCAGGATGATATCTGATCCCTCCTTTCATGGGCCCACGTGCATTATCATGTTGGACTCTGAATCCAACGTACGAGACCAGACTCCCATCATCTTTGGGAATGGTGCACTCCACCTGATCACAGAAACCAGACGATCAATCAATCACAATTCACCAAACAAAGATCAATCAATTTATTTTAACGTATCTCATCCACTGAAAAAAAAAAAGACTGACAAACCTTGATCTCTCTAAAAGGGATCAAAAGACTCTTTTCAAGCTTGGAGTCCAGCCCAAGAATACGCCCAGCTTTGCGGAAATTACGGCTGGTTGCTGCAAGAGCGTTCATGGCTGCCCTCTACAAATTTGTTGTTTTTACGACAAAGAAACTAGAGAAAACTAAACAAGTCAAAACTCAAAAGAATGGATGGTGAAAAAGAGAGACAGATACTGGGTTTATATAGGGAAGCTGGAATGCTGGATTTTATTGGACTCCAGATTATGGTAAATGTGATTAGGTGGGACTTTTTGTGAGCAAACCAATCCAAAACCAATGTCACCTTCCTTCTATTCTTTTTGTGAAATTACTATGCTGTCCTTGTATTAATATTTCAGTCTGCACTGCAGACAATATTTTATTGTTTTTTCTCTAGGTTTTTGTAACATGTTTCGACACTCCAATGTAGAAAATAAATATTTTCACATGAAAGAGAAGGAAAACGGTGGCTTCCTATCCAACTTCTCTGCGGGAATCATGTATTGTTTTTCCCGTTGACTGCCTCTTAGATTTAGATACATTAATTGATTTTTGAGTTTTTTTTTTTCTTTTTTAATTATATAAAATTACTCTTCCTTTTTTTATTATTATTAAATTATTTTTTAATGAAAATCCATTTTCTGATAGAGGCTACAACTTGATTGATTGGGGGCTCAACTTTAATGTTTTTGTCCCTTGTTTACTATTCCTCATAATAAAGTTTTAATATGAAAAATGTTTATTTCACAAAACAAATGACGTTTGATTCGAATTATTATGAAAATGGATTTAAACAATAATTTAATTGTTTAAAGCTTAGTTTAAAATTCTCAATTTGAATTGATTTATCGTATAAAATTTGATTACATGTTTAGATTACCTTTTTCAATTAGTTTATTATATCCATTAACATGAAAAAAAATAATAATAATACGATGCAATCAAATTTTAACTAAAGAAGTAAAGAACTAATTGAGCACGTTAGTAAATTGGTTTGCTACCAATAAAAAATAAATAAATGAAAAATAGTAATGAGACTAGTGAAAATATCTGAAAGGGTAATTTGGGAAAGCTGTTCACAACGAAAGGGCAAAATAGTAGTCAAGTCTATTACGGTGGGAAAGGGGGACACGTATTTCCTCGTAAAAAATAGCTGGATATAAATGCGATACACGTTGATGGGAAAATCTCTATCGTCCATTTGTTTCCTAATAACCCCAAAACCAATCTGAGCCGTCCACTGAACATCATTTATGACTCAAAACTGTATCTAAGTAGGATTTGGAAAGTAAAACTATTTTGATGGAGGTGACGTTCAACTTGTCTGGCGATGACGTGGCATGGCTTTCCAAAACCCGAGTCGCCGCGTCCGTCTCTATCCAAAAATCCAGATGACGTGGACTGTGACTTTTTCCTTTTTTTTTTGGGGTTAAAAAAAGGGAACCTATTTATTATTATTTATTAATCTTGGAAAATTAAAGATATTTCCATCACTGGCAGCCTGGCACTGAGAAAGTGAGAAGTTTGGCAGGTGGGGACTGGGGATAGGGGCGGCCCATCGCCGCGTCACACACACCTTTGATCTAGTAAGCTCTTCTTCTTATTTATTAATCTTATCTTTTAACAAAATTAATTTTGAAAGAAAATAAAAACATTATTTTGTATAGACAATGCTACGAAAGTGATGACGTCAAAGCATTAGGAGTCTAAAAAAGTCTATTCATTTAATTCAAATAAATTTAATACAATTTAAATGAATGGATTATAGTGATATCATATCATTTAGATATCAAATTTGAACTAAATAACAATATTAAATCTAAAATAGATAAACCCGTCCTCTAACTTGATGGTCAGTTGGGTCAATTCAAGGTCACAGGTTTGAATGATAGTAATAATAGATAGATAATGACAAAAAAAAAAAAAATCTAAAATAGGTAATGTCATTTGAATTGTCTGAAACCAATTCACCTTCCAAATTCAATACCAGAATGCTTAATTTGATTCCTGAGATACATTCATTTTACAAAGAGGATGGCAGCAGCAACATTTCTTGAGCTTCTTCTTCGGTTCGGGTACGGGTTCGGGTGGTACTGGTGTTCTCTTATCTGCATCACCTACTCATAAGATTTTGTCAATATCAATAGGCTGAAAGTGGATTGTATCAATCAGATAGTAGTATTTCTAATTCTTGAAAGGGCAAGTATCACAAGTATTGACTCAAGGTCAAAACTGTTGACCTTTGAGTAACGGGTACAATTGTGCAACCCATGCTATGTTCAAACATGATAATAACAACTCAATTCTATCAATTTTTTTTATGCATCAATTACACCGCCCACGCTATGCAACAACAAATCATCCCCATAATATAGCTAGTTGACCTGCAAATTGGTCTTCCTTCACTCTAAAATACTGGGGATTTAACTCAACACCAACCAGAACCAGTACAACCTTCCCAGACAAATGATCTTCTTCTGTATATAAAAGTGAAATAAATTATTTTTCTTTTTTACCTGTGACAAGAAAGTTCCTTACTGAAACACAAACACACAGTGACAGGACTCAGTAGCCGAAAAATCAGAATTAGAACACCAACAATCATTGTATTTTTCAACACATAGATACAAACATTGAATTTTGATAACATAATAATGAAAGTAAGAAAACTGCTAGTTTTTAAATCCGTATAGGAAGCCTCGATGCATTTATCCATGATCTTTAGGTGAACTGAAGATTGATATCCAGGACTTTATTACACACTCTAAATTACCACCAAAACCTGAGGCATCTTTATGTTCCATCACGTTCAGACATTTTTATGGTCAAATGTTGATTCCAGTATCAATTTTATGTTCATTTATGCATTGAATGGATTGGTTGAACTCAATTTCCTTGCCACTATTTAGATCATGCATGCTTAGTTAACTTTTTAAGGGAATTTTTAAAACTGAAAAATGCCCCTATTGACGTATTATAGTTATTTATTTTACCACTTCTTCATTCACAATCGTCCACTTTAATTAAGAGAAAAATACAGAATGAAACTATTTTCCTTTTTGTCAAAGTATTCAAAGAGTCCACTAGTTTCAATCTCAAATTTAAATATCTTCTTTTCAATATCTCTACTCTTCTTGAAACAATTTTATAGTGCTCTCGACTCAATGTGGTATTTTTCATCTTGTGAATGAAAAGAGTTTGCTTTTGAATGTCTACATGAAGGCTGTGCACATGTTAGTATAAGCATTGGTTTTCAGGAATTTTAAAACTATTCGGGATTTCTTTATGCAGATAGATATCAATTGGAAGTTTGGGTTACTCTAGTGTGTATGACCTTCACATGTTCTGATAATTTTATATATCAAATTTGAAAGACATCAGAGCTAAATTTTTGGGTGGATGACATATACACGTGAGTTATGAAGTGGATTAATTTTCGCGAATTTTGGTGATCTCTAGAAGTGGGTATAAATGTATAATTAGACAGCACTGTAAGTTGGAATATGTTGAATCTGAATGCTGTAAGAATTGACCTATATGTGTCGTTATATTTTTATCATCAAATTCTGAAAAGGAAAAATTCTTAAATTTGGTATGAGTAGTAAACAAGTATAGCAATTGCCCTTTAAATTTTCAGAAATTTTGGTAACTTTTATGATGATGAGATTTTGGTGCTAAGTCATAAGAAGTCCACATTTTTCAGTGTTAGCAGAATTGACCTTGTTGAAATATTTTTAACTTGATGTTGGAGAGGAATTAAATTCTTATTTTCAGTACACGATTAGTAGACTGATATGTGAATGACTATAAATTTTCGAAAAATTTGGAGATCATTAAGGAAGTTAAATTTGAGTTAGAAGTCAGTTGTGGAACCAAAAAGTCTGGTTCGGCAGATCTGACCCTTTCATGTTTCAATTGGCATTGTAATTGGATAACAGTAAATTACATTCTGAAAATTGGAGAGCACCTAGTAGACTTGTTTGTCAATATTAAATCCCATATTTTTTTAAGATGTATTTATATGACTTTTAAGCTGCATAAATACTGAGATTGTTTTATGGTTATAGGACTTTCTTGTGACTTGAATTCGTAAGGTGAAGGTTTAGATAACCCGGATTGAAAGTAAGTAGATTCATAATGTGCTTCTTGTTATATTTTCCTAAGTACTATTATTATTTATTTCTTTGATAAATGAACAAAGAAAAATTTAGTTTTGTTACATGAATTTTATTGAATATGTATGTATAGATAGAAAAGAAAAAAAGTTTCATTGATTTTTCCTTGTTTTACAGGTTTTAGTATTCATAGATTTTTAACAAAATTAATTTTTCTGCATAAACTGTTATCAAAATTATTTACACATCGACATATTTATAGTTACCAAATGTAAAACAGATTTTTCATCAAATTGTATGTTCTGTTTATAATCAAATTCTTTATTTGATTACAAAGTACATGAATGTCTTATTAGATTATTTTGTCAAATGAATATTGATTAAGCGTTTTGGCTCTTTGTTAGTAGTCAATGATATGTATAATGATATTGAAATGAAATAATGTTCTGAATGACTTTATGTCATTATTTAATGTTTTGGATGACTTCATGCCAAAATGATTAATGACAATGTTCTGAAATGGTCATCAAGGATATAGGTGACCATTTGACGAGCCTTTTTCTATGATTGTTCAATAAACGACATATGAAACGTTATGTTATGAAATCGTTATTGAAAGTAAGTAAATTTTGAAATCATGTGTACGTTTTAAATATTAAATGCATAGATATGATTTCTCCGTTATGTTTTTCTCTTGCATACTATAATAGTATTTACTGAGTTGATAGCTCACCCCTCATCACCACCATTTTACGGACTAAGTTGCTTAGGAGTGGAATGCTTGAACGAAAAGCTATTTGGAAGATGGATTTTAGATAAATTTCTACATGTAATGTTTTCTTATCAGATTATTTGTTGTTTTATTATGTGTAATCTGGAGCTAGATCCTCAACTCTTAAGTTTTTTTTTTTTTTTTTTTGTGTGTCTTGTTTCGTAGATAAGCTGAATCATTATTGTTATTTTTATGGAGATTTTAGACCATTAATGTTTATGTTGGAAGTTTTAATGGAATTTATAGATTTTAGTTGTTTTATTTATAGGGGCATAGATGAGTTATGCTTGTAATGCTTCAACTCAGAATGTGCTTGTCATATTTTGAGTTTGGGAAATGGGATGTTACATTGGAGGTCAAAAAAATATTATAGACTTTATCAATGCTGAGGAGGCAGTGTGAAGATAGAATAGACATGTCAATATTATAAACTAATCAAAATAAATTATAACAAACATACAACAGTTTCAACTTTATTCAAGAAATGTTGAGGAAGATTCAAAAGTAGTAAAATAGATTAGCGTCTATCCCTTCAGCCTCATTAACCAAGTGTAGTAAAAATAAATTACCTCATCAGAAATGTCTCCTCATGAGTATTTGCAAAGGTATGGTAGGTCAACTTAACCTTCTTTCCTGTATTAAATAATTTAAGAGTAAATCAAAATGCTGATCTTTGACAATCTTCTGAGCAATAATTGCAGTACAATTCCTTCTATTTTCTGAAGGAAAATTCAAAATTGCAGTTCAATCAAGTTTTATTTTTTAAAAATAAAAAAGAAAGAAAAAAGAGAGGGAGGGAAAGCTATAGTTTCCGTTTCTTATTTTTAAAAAATTAAAATAAACAGAGGATAGATTCTTCTATTATGTTCATGTACATACTTTCTTTTTCTTCGATCCATGCTACTATTCCTCATATCATTCTTTGCAAGAGAAGGTCCTGGGGGAATAGCATACTGCATAGGAGAAAGGACCGGACCAGTAGCAGCTGTCACAGGAATAGTTGTAGCTGGCACAGGTGGTGCAGGAAGCTGAGGTGGAATAGTTGTAGGTGGTGCAGCAACAGGTTCAGGGAGAGGCCTTGGTAAAATGTGTTTTAACCGATTGTTTCTGTAGTTCTTCCAGAAAAAGAATTGCTGCCTATGTGCCAATTCCTTCAAGTTCCAAGATGTAACAAATTAAGAATAAACATAACATTAAGTATTGCAACAATATTAATGCTAAGATATCCATTTCTTTCAGAGACCATAAATAGACGCCAATTTAAATTTCACCATGCAATACTGCAATTAATTACTAAAGTAAACACTTCGTGAGTTATTTGATATATGACTTTTAAAAGGAATATTGAAGAAAATTTATAAAAAATGTTAAGAATATATTTGTTTTCTTGAGTATAGCTCTCCAAAAGGATAGCATAAATGGGTTGTACTTTGTTGAGGTTGTATGTCAGCAGCATGAAGCATAGACTTTTATGAGGAAAATACTAAATTAACACATAAAATTACGTATTAAACAACACACAAATACCATCAAGCAAAGTGAAAATGAATATACATCAATAGTGAACACTTTAAGATCATCATTTGACCAATATTCATTTGTAGCATGAGCTTATTGTATTAAATGCAAAAAACAAATATACTAAGAGTTTCTTTAAAGATTTTTGTTAAAGAAAAGATCTGCACATCAATGAAAGGTTATCTGACTTTTAAGATGACCATATTGCTTACAAAACTACAAACCTTCAACTGAGAAATAGCATAACATCAGAAGCACACTCAAAGGGATAACCAAAAAAACAACATAATCGAACCTTGTTGCCAGGATGTGCCATAGCATTGCGGAAGTTTGCATTTTGGAGAAGTTCAAGAAAGTAAAGGCAATGAGGATACCTGAAACCATCCTCGAATATAAGTACAAGGGTTCAAAAGATAACATTCCTTTACCTCCCACTTTCAGTCCCAAAAAATAAATAAAAAAGTTTAATAAGTGAATAAGCAGATAATTTCTCCCCAGTGTTGAACTTAATTTAGTTCCATCAACATGAGCCCAAAGGTTTAGATGACATGGTGCAATAGAAAGTAGCTCACATTATAAATTTTATGTACTCAGGCTGTTGCCAGTACTGAAGGTATTTCAAGTAACCAATGAAGGCTTCATCTTCAAAATAGCGGTTCTGAGCCAAATCTGCCATAAAAATTCAAGAACCAAACATCAGGTTACAAATGTACAAAAACGATAGCACTAGTAAATTCAACACCTTCTGGGCACATTGACATACAAATAAGTATAAGAAAAGATGCTAACCAGTATCTGATGCTACCAATCTACCATTGACAAAATAAAGTGCTAAGGCTATCTGATATGTATGAAAGTGAGTGTGCAGTGCCTGTTGGTGTTTTTTGTAAGTGCAAATGCACACAAAATCCATGGATAGATCAGTACAGAATCTTGTCCAATTCGTAGCCAATTCATGGTTTTTGTGTTAAAGAAGGCTAGATTTGCAAAGTAAACCAACAGAAACATTGGGCCAATGAGGACAGTTGCAAACTGTGATGGACTGTTAAGATACGACGACTAAGTACAGATTTAGTCTAGGATTAATAAGACTCTTAGGCAGTCTCTCCTAACAAACCGGTTTTTAAAGATTCTACCCAACAATCTAAACAAAATCCGTGAAGTCACCCAATTGAAACGATTGACTGCCATGGAGCCGTGGACTGTAAGTATCCCACATTAACTAAGTATGGGATCAGTAGTGTAGAATCCTTCATTGACTAAGTATGACATTAGTCAAGGACTTATAACTCTTTATGCCACCCTCTTCTCACAATCTGCTTTTCAAGGATCGTTAACCTTCTTTCATAGATAGCAGTCGATGTGGAAGATTTCTTACAACTAATCACATACATAGTTAATGTGGGATCCTAACAGTAATAAATCATTAACGATACAATTCTATTTGACACTGATATTTGTCAGATAAGATACTATTTCAGATTCTATATAAGAAACATAGTTAAAAGAAATTCCATCAATACTAGAATCTAGAGAAATAAGCATTACAAAGAGTTGGTGAGCACCCTAAAATTGGTGTTAACAGTAAAAGGGAGTGAAGACAAAAGCAAAGAAAAACGTACAGTGAATGTAAGTTGGATTAGCAAGGCATTGAACGAATTCCAATTCGAGCAAAAAGCGTTGTCGCCCATCATCTGGATCTTTGTAAATGCTTTTTGTCCTAAAAAGAAAAAGAAAACAAAACGTTTCAAGTATTAGTTGTAACTTGTAAGTATAAAGATGATAAAGAGAGAGCGAGAGATGAAAGTAGAAGGCACTTACGACGATGGAGTAGATGATGATGTTGATGAATCTTCTTCACTCTTGTCAGAAGTAGCCATCAACTCCTTCAAAAATCATACAAAATAGCAGTAATAGCAGGTCAGCTAAACTCAAAGGAACCTCAGCAATATCATCGAATAAAATATACTGCATCTCATTTCTTTTTTTAAAAGAAAAGAACTTAATTATGGAAACATCATCGATAGCTAACTTAGAAAACCAACTAGAAAAGGAATTAACCCAATACAGAGAATTGACAAAGCTTAAAGTCCTTGTAGCCAATTCGTGAGCAACTTTTTTGCAGAAAAAAAACTCGCACATTAGAGACTGGATTTCCTGAATCAAATTGACAACCTCACATATAGACAGATTGACCACATTCAAAGCAACTGAAACAAATTTTCCTCAGCAACGAATTTCAACCTTTCAAAGATAGCTAATTAACCATGACCAGGAGCTCATTAACTTACCTGGTGAAACGAAGACGACGATGGAAACGAAAGACGGTGACCGAACAAGAGCCGGCGAGTTGAGGGAGACAGAAACCAGAGAGAAGAAAGAATGGAGTTTGATTTCGTCCGAGTTGTGATTTCCATATTATATTATATATCCTATGTAAAACTGCAGTAATACCCCTATATAATTTAAATTTACGAATTTAACTTATTGTAAACAGGTTAAACAGGTCACCCAAATCCGTTTAACGAAACCCAACACAACAAGTTTGTTAAATAGGTCAAACAGGTTAACTCGAACCCATTTAAGCCAACCTGAACCCGTTAATCTACCACAGGTTCGTGTTGGGATCACAGGTTGTGACCCGTATTACCAGCTCTAAATTCAAGATCCAAAAGCCGAACCATGCTCGGGCCCCTGTTTATAAGAGAAAAACTTCAATGCACCGGGCCACTTAAAATGTGACAAGTGGTAGTTTTTTTTTAGTAAAAAATATTAAAAGAAGACAGTGGGAGGAAAGAGAATCTTTTAAATAATATAGTTAATGAAAATTTACCACACCGAAGATTTTCTCTCTTTATAATATCGTTTTTTTTTTTCTTCTAAACAATTACAAATAATTTTCGAGTTTGAGAGGAGAACGTATTGATTTAAACCCACAGCCTCAAGAGTGCATTTACTAATCGAGAATTATAAAAAAAAAAAATTAAAGGGAATCAATTTCCTCTTGAAAGGGAAGTTGATTCCGAACTTAATTTTCGATTTGTGTGTGAGACACATATAATTTGATCCCCTATGGATTATTTTTTGTAGAAAGATTCCTAATGAATTTTAGTAAACAATGTGATCACAAATCATGAATTAAATTCTCTTGTTAGAATTCCTAATTAGTAAAACATACCGTTAGACCTATGCAAAACTTATGTTCATTACAAATTGGCTGTCCGCACTTAATTTTCTACAAATAGCTGGTGCTGAGGATTCCTAAAACTTTAAATTCATAGCATGTTAAAAATAAAAAAAAAATTAAAAAAAAATATTATTATTATCACATTTTCGGTAGGATCATAATCTTTTTTTTTTTTTTTTTTTTGAAAAATATCATAATCTTACTTGTGACTTTATCTAAATTAAAGGTTTGGTTAATCTACATGCGCAATAGGTGTTAAGGTTGGAAAACAAGTAATATAAATTTCATCAACCTATATTTTAAATATTATAGTTGGTCTAAGAGTTTAAGTTTTTGGATTAACAAGGTCTATTTCTTTTTGTTGTTTCTATCAATTTTCTCTGATTAAAAGAGAGTACAATATCTTCAGATTACACTAATATAGGACCGCCTATTGTTGCTTAGAGATAAAAGCGTCCATTCAATCTGACAATGTCACAACCTCACAGGTTCAAATCAACACCACTACAAGTAATATATATATATATAAATTTTCTATTATCAGTTCGTCCTGATATAAAATATATCAGGACAAATAATATAAACTAGTAGATTTACATATTTTTTGAGTGTTAATCCTCAACTCTAGCTATCATTCTTTTTGTATACACATTAAATCTTGTATTTTGAGTGTTCCAATTTTAAAAGAAAATTGTTTAATTGTTTGCTACTAGTTTCGATGTTAATATCTGTAGTATTATGAATGAGCATATGAAAATTTTTAATTAAAAAGAAAAAAAATATATAGAATATTACAAAAATTATAAAAAGAAATGCTGACAAATTTTTAATAAATAATACATTACCTTCTCTCTCTCTCTCTCTTTTCTTTTTTAATCCTAAAGTAAAAAAGTTTTTACCCTCAAATTCAAACAAGCCTCTATGGTTCTCAATGCTTGATAATGGCTGGTACACAGAAAGGGATACAAAGTCCCCAAAATCCAGCTAAGGTTGTAGACGGAATTGAAGACTGAAAATCAACATCCCGAAAAACAGAATAAACGGGGGAAAGACGAAGACTGTAATTTCGGTTCCTGCCCGTCATCTCAGAATGATCCTTACTACAGTTAAGTGAACAAGAAAAATAACATCACCACATCTTGGGTGAACCAGAAAATTTAAAAAAAAAAAAACACTGTTTGTTCCGTTGTTTAACTTATCCAAGGTAACCTATATGAGCAGTAGTTTAATTCATGGATACAGAAGAAGACAAAAAAAAAGGGATTTCAAAACTACAACATCTGCATTTTGCCTCCTTTTATCCACTCTCCGAAGCAAGTAAATGCAATTCTTCAAACGAACATAAATCTATCAACTCCTTCTAAGAAGTTGGCCTCCACATGCGAACAATGATACAAGTTCTTCCTTCCCACAAGATTTAAAAAATAATATGACCATTCTAATAAATCTCTTCTCACAATTGTGGGCCGGCATAAACAAGAGATTCACCTCTAATATGGCCTGTACCTCATCGGCCGCCTGAACCTTGGAACCCTTCTGTGGATGAGCAGAATTACCGTTAATTAAGAGCAAGATCAACTACATAAAAACATTAAATTTCTACTTTGCAGTATTGAACAAGTAAAATAAGGTGAAGCTAGCAGTTTCCATGCAGTAAATCAAAAGAAAAGGAAAAAAAAAATTAAAAAAAAAATTATCTTTACGCTAACATAGGTGACAATTAATCAGTATATTATCAAACTGTTGCTTGAATGAAGCAAGAAAACAATTCATCACAGCTATACTAGATAGTTGAAAATACATCAGGTTGATATTTTAAACATCCCAGGAGAAAGGAGCAGACCAAAGTGCTCACACCAGACAAATTAAAGGATACGCATTAACGACTGTTGTTAATCAACACCCTGCTTGACCAAATTTAATGCTATTGAAATCCTGTTTTTAAATTTCAATTCTTTCCACAATAAGCTACAGGTAAAGAAAAATATCTAAAAAGTTTTTATTCTAAATAATATGTTTTGTTAAACAGATAATGTAATTGCATCAGAATATTTAATTTTAACTTTTAGACAGTTATTACTTAGTCTTGCTTTAACATAGAAGATTTTCAAAGAAGCGAAAATTTATTAAATAACTACTGAAAAACCGAACATAACAAGACTTTTTATAATAAAATATTCCAAATCCTAGACAAATACAACTTCCTAAGAGATAATATTGGCTAAACAAGTACTAAGAAATACAGAAACATATTCCAAAAGAAAAAATGAAAAAAAAATATCTTCATAACATAATAAAAATATTCTTCCTAATTTGACTTGTCCTACATCATTACCCAAAACTGCAAAGGATAAATAAGCAATCTGACATGCCATCTTTCCATTTCATTTTCAAATATTCCATTCACCTAATGATATTTTACTCTAAAAAGACCACTGAGACAACAATTTCATCCAATATTTGGGCAAAAGTTTAGATTATTAATATCTGCAAAGACCTGCGGGTATTAAGGATCTTCTAGTACTTACCCATAACCATATGGAGGAAACGGAGCACCAGGGATGAAGGGCCTCCGGCCTCGAAACCCAAACGGGTTGGGTCGCCTTCCTCGAAACTGCTTCATACCAGGAACATTGGTTCTCTTAGCAGAGACCTGCAGATTAACCAAACCCACCATTACAATCAAATATTAATACATTCATGCAGTGATTACCAGCAACTAATCAAATCTAGTGACCTTTAACTGACGACCGTGCAACTCTGTTTCATTCAACAGAAGAGCATTCTGAACAGCTTCAACTTCAACAAATTCAACATAAGCAAATCCTTTTGGTTGACCAAACTTGTCTGTCAAAATTGTCACTCTGTTGACAGTTCCACAGGACTGAAAATGCTGCTGCACTTCCTCAGGAGTGCATGCGTAGTCTACCTGAATTGCAACATGCATAAACAACAAAATAGTTACACTATTGGTCTAAACTTTTTATTGCCACAGACTAAAATGGCAGAATATAACATAGAGAAATAAAAGAAAAAAAAAAGAATACAAAATCCAATGTGAATGTCTTATTCAGATTCAAATAGATCCAAATGAGACTAAACAGACACTAAACTGTCTACATTGATTCCACCACATTATTTCCTGGTTACTGGGAACTTATTAAAAATGCTTAACAGCTCAAAGTTAGGTTCAAAGATTGACTTGCAAAGTGGATAAGCTTCTGCGTGAAGCTGAGAACAACATTTAGAAAATACTGCTAAATGTGCTGATGTTCGTACCTAAGCAACTTACCACTGCAGATTTATATGGAAGTTTAGCACTATAGTGGCACCTCTTACAGAATATTTGAAGAAAATGAAATTCAATTGGAGTGATTAAGGCGATAACAGTTATACTAGACATAACTAATTTTTGGGAAGTTGCTCAAAGTGGAATGTGATAATTTAGTAATGTTCTTTCACAGGAAGGATGAATTGTAACTTTCCAGTGAGAAGCTAAGCAAGACAACCAAAAAATTGAAGGACTTAATCATTAAGAACATTATCCTATACAACAGGAGTTCAAAAAATATTCAGAAAAAGCACACACAGAAAAAAAAAAAAAAACCATTGGAAGAATATGCATGGCATGTGGTCTATGCTTCTGCAGAACTTTACTTTGATTATTTATTGCAAGTCCAGTGCTGTAAATAGGGTGACTAACGACATTATCTCACTGCGAGGCTTTGCTGGTGACTATGGCCCATGAGATGATTGGATTAAATTGTTTTGAAGGATTATATTTAAAGATGACAAATTCAAGGAGATTTGGGCCATAAGCTAACATATGAACAATTTCCATATACATAAAGGTTAACTATTTGATCAAACTGTTTGTACATTTCTCAAGTATCATTGTGAAAACAGCTTATCCAATAAAACATGGTGGCGATTCAAAAAGATAATTAGGAAAATACAAGACTATCTCTAGCCTAGAAGACATATTTATTTGGCCTTATTTGAAGCAAGACTTTGGCAATGTCAAGAGAAGCAAGACTATCACTATGATTTATCATTTATACATAAAATACAGGTCTTTATATGCCTTTGCCTATTCCAAAACACTAAAATAGAACGAATTTTTTTTTGCATAGTTATCCAATTTGATTATGAATCTCATATCCATCCAAAATTTTACAACAGTTTATGATCAATCACATTCATAAGGCTCTGCATGTTCCTAATTCCTATTAATTTTGACGACTTCAATTTTGGAACAATTTTTGTAAGATTAAGTTTAAATGCTAAAATTTAGAACTTTGCTAAAACCAGGAAGACAAGACTTCTTTGACAATAATCATGACCTGTGAAGGGTAATCAACAAATACCATGGACACTTATTACCACCGTAAAGGCATCTATCTTATACTGGCAGCTGATTTTTAGACTTCCAAATTCACTTAGTTTTTGAGAAACAATGATATCATTTCCAGGGATGGGACTCCGGTCTGATGAATTGTTCAAAATGTATTCAAATGGTAATAAATTCAAGTATATAAAACAGCAATAGAAGCTTGGCAGGTCATGTACTTTCCAATTAATCGAAATTGAATCAACTACCAAACCAAACTAAAAGGTGTTAAAAGCTTACTGTTTGTACTCAAATACCGGAGCATATACAATTCTTACTTCAACGAAACAATCATTTACGGATATTCTTGATGTTATTGTAACCCCACATACTCACCATACAAACAACCAAGCAATATAAGTTTACTAAACTGCAGTAATAGAAAAAGGATTAAATAATCCAGACATGAGGGGGGCAAGAAAACTCACGTTACCGACATAGATTGAGCGGGCGTCCACCTCCTCCTTTTCAGCTTGAGTTGCTGAACCACTAGAGGAATCTTCAGAAATGTGCAAGGGGAAAAACAAGTTAGCTAGAAAATCAAACATTTCAAATAATACTAAATAACAAAGAAACAACAAGGGGGTGAGGTATATTCAATCAAATCGAATTGGACGACATAAAATTTTCTAAACAACAGTTTAGAAAGCATCATTATGGCTTAAAGATCAATTATTTATCCACATCAATCACTAACTTCGTAAATCAAGAGCAGAAATGAAAAGGAAAAAAAAGGCAGCATGAATCATGGAAAGCTTGGGCAAACTGAATACTGATGAAGGCAACCACACAAGTTAACAAAATAGCTAGTATGTTAAAACAAATCTAAGCTTTACTGACAAATTGAGAACAACCTATTAATAAGAATAAGAGCCAAAAATTAGGTACCCCGTGACAAAGTACCATGAATCCACAAGAGACAAACGGATACAATTAATGGATGGCCATGAATCCATGATAGAACGGAAAAAAGGCAACTAGATCAAACCAATCAGACTATAATACACTTCAATCAGGCAGCATAATTGACAGCTAACATGGTCCACATGGAAACCTCAATTAACATTTTCCTGCTATTCTTAGCAGAATAACAAATTGATCCAATGGTAATCTGTGAATTCAGTATATTGTTATTTCCCACCAATTAATTGCTAATAAATACTATCTCGATTTAGTCGGTTAATAGATTAAACACTTTTTCCATTTTTCTTTCATTCAAACTAGTACAAAATTCACTCCAACCCAATCATTGGAATATTTATGTGCAGCTGTACTATGGAATCATCATCAGGCCACTGGTGTTTGTACAATCAGTAAACTAACTTTGCTTGCCAACAAAACTAAGAAAAAGAAAAAAGAAAAATATCACAGACAATAAAAGACTTCTGCAATGGTTCATAAAATCATCACAATATAACAATTACAGAAAAATCAACAATTTTAACGGAAAACCACATGGTAAAGTGTGACCTAATGCAAGGCCAGATCCAAAAATCGAACTTTTCTTTCACGAATCCGTAAAAATTAGTGTAAACCCACATAAACATATATACAAAGGGAGTGAGAAAGAAAGAGACCTTGGACAGCGCCCATCTCTTTCTCAACTTTAGCCTGCATTTCACGGAGAGCACCGGCTTCTTCTTCAATCTCCTTCAGTCTCTTCTTCATGTCCTCCAAATCCTTTTTATTTAAGAAATATCAAGTCAATCAGAATCAAGCCAAGCCCATGTAAAGAGAGAGAGAGAGAGAGAGCTAAAACGAAAGAAAGAAAAGAACAACCTTAGAGTTGGCGTTGGGGTCGCTTTCGTTGTCGTTGTCGTGGTCGTGGTCTTGCTCGTCGACGTCGATGTCGGCGTCCATCTCGTCAGGGATTTCGCCACCGTAAACCTCGTGCTCTTGCTCTTCGTGTTGCTCCATCTTTTGATCTTTAATAATTGACTGTTTTTATTGTTGTTTGGTTTCGTGTTTTATTTTTATTTTTATTTGTTTGGGGTTTTGGAAGGTTTATATGTTTATATTTGAGGTTGGGGATTAGGGATTAGACGTGCCTTTGTTTTGTGATCCATGGATTGGGGAAGATGGTTCCTCCGTAGTTTTTACCAATTTGCGAGGGTTGTTTTGGTAACACGACCATACTTCACTCAGTGTGAATTGCGGTCGGAGTGTTTTTGCTGTTGTACAATACTAGGTTTCGCTTCACGTGTAAGGCACGTGTGATTATATATAATCAAGAGGAAATTGCAAAAGGCAATCAAAAAATTTATTGGTTTATTGTTTTTAGCTATCAATTTATATTTTATTGTACTTTCACTTTTAGCCTTGAACATACAAGATTGCCCTCAATTTGGTAATTTTTTTTTTTTTTTTCATAGCTGCACAAAAGCAGCGAGAAAACAGCAAGGCCCTAACATAGGGAAGAAAAAACAAAGCAAAACAGAACCGGCAAGCCAAAAGCATGCTAAGAAAGCATATCAGCATCCACCCGATTCCTAGCGCCATCGGGAACACTTTCCATCCAAAACTTATCCTCCACATAGTCTGCACCCATTCTAGCCAATGTCAAAGCAACACAATTCGCGGCTTTAGTTAGACCTGGCAAGGTTCCGGTTCAAACTGTGGAACCGTAAGGGAATTGGAATCGAAAAAATCAGAATCGAAATCGAAATCGAAATCGAAATCGAAATCGGATTTTCGGTTTCGGTTCTAGAACTGAAACCTGAACCGGAGGAGGACGGTTCCGATTCCAGTTCTAATGTTTGAGGAACCTGGCGGTTCCGGTTCCCGCAATTTTTTTTTTTTTTTTTTTTTGGGCTACCGTTGGGCCCAATGGTCTGCTGACGTCAGCAGGTCGTTGGGCCTCCAACGGCTACCCCATTTTTTAATTTTTTAATTTATAATTTTTTCTTTCCTATAAATACCACCCCCACCCCACCCCACCCCCCTCATTTTTCCTCACACCAATTTCTTCTCAATTCTCTCTATTCTCTAATTCTAATTTCTCTCCAACATTCTCAACTCTCAAGTCTCTCAATCTCCAACTCTCCAACTCTCCAAGTTTCCAAGGTTTTTAATATTTATTTCATTTTGTAATTGTTTTATTTGAAATTAATTTTATTTGCAATTTATTTTATTTCGAATTTATTTTATCTCCAATTTATTTTATTTGTAATTTATTTTATTTTCAATATATTTTATTTTCAATTTATTTTATTTGCAATTTATTTTATTTTCAATTTATTTTATTTCCAATTTATTTTATTTACAATTTATCTTATTTCCAATTTATTTAATTTCCAATTAGTCAATTACTAAGTTTCCAATTTCATTTTCATTTATTTGCAATTACTAGTTTACTACTTTACTACATAGTACCTACTAATACTATTATTCTTCTAAGTTCTAAGTTGCCAATTCTCTCTCAAATTTATTTTTAAATGGCAAGTGGAAGTGGTGGAAGTGGAAATGGAAGGGGTCACGGCCGTGACGGTCCTAGGCATTCGATTTCGATGAAAGGTAAGGGTAGAATGATCGATAATCTCGGTCATAACGACTCCACCTATCATGAATATCTGCAACGTCGGGTCTATGCTGAAAACCTAGGCCTAAACTGTCCTACTCCCCCTCTAACAATTTTTGAACCCTATCCCAATGACACCATCCCCAATTTGACAAGCCAGTCAGAAAATATGTCTGATATTAATACACCTCCGGATTTTGATTTTGATTTTGATTTTGATCATCCACCGGAAGTGGAACTACAAGAGGAGGAAGATCTGATACAAAAGCAGAACAAATCTGATCTCTTCGTCAAACATATGAAGAAAGTTAGGAAAGAAGATGGAAGCTATGTAGCGGCTTGCAATTACTGCACCAAAGTATATAAGTGGAGCAAATCCAGAGGGTATGGCACTTATCGGAAGCATATTGAAACCAAACATCCAGAAGCAGAGATCAGAACGAGGTCACAATCACAAATTCCCAGGCACGCTACTCCTAACCAACAATTATTTCGTTATACTGATGAACAAAATAGAGAAGAATTAGCTAGGATGGTAACAGTAGAACACTTATCATTCAGTTTTGGTGAAAGGGTTGGTTTTGTTAACTATTGTCGACGAGCATTAAACCCTGCTGCATGCCGTGTCCCTAGATCCGCGCTCACACAAACACTTGAAAAGATTTATTCGAGAGAGAAAAAAAAGTTAGAAAAATATTTTAAAAAATATAATGGTCGTGTTACCGTATGTGCCGACATATGGACTGACCATTGGCAATCGCATTCATACTTGGGTGTCACTTGCCATTTTATGGATAATGCATGGACTATCCAAAAAAGAATTCTTGCATTTAGAGTTTTTGATGATGCACACATTGCTCAGAATATTTATAGACAGTTTAGAATTATTTTTTCAGAGTATAATATTGAAAACAAAATTTTTGCAATTGGTTTTGATAATGCTTATGCCAATACCGTTGCTATTCCATCTTTAATTGATTTATGCAAACCCTTTCTTGGTGGTACATTTTTTCATCAAAGGTGTGCATGCCATGTTTTAAATATATGTGTTAAAAAAGGATTAGAAACTCTTGGAGATTTTATTCTACCTATTAAAAAAGCCCTAACGTTTTTATGGAGACATTCTTCTACAATGAAAGCATGGGTAAGATATTGTAAACAAAATGGTAGACGTGTCGTTAAATTTCCTCGTGATGTTCCAACACGTTGGAATTCTACTTATAAATTGCTTGCTCAAAGTTATGAGTATAGGGATTTATTAGTTTCTTTTATTCAATTTCATGTTCCTACCATTGAACTTTTTGAAGCTCATTGGGATGCTTGTTACAATGTTTTCAATTTGTTAAAAGTTTTTAATAATGCTACAAACAATTTATCTAGTGTTTATTTTCCTACAACACATTTATTTGTTATTGAGAGTCTTAATGTTGCTGGTGCATTTTTTTATTGTGAATCTGACCCAGCAATAGTGGAAGCCGTTAGTGCTATGAAGGAAAAATGGTTAAATTATTATAAGGAGTTTCCAAATATTTATTTGATTGCTATGGTTTTTAATCCACGTTGTAAATTACAATCTTTGTCTTATTATCTATAAGGTTATTATGGCAAAGAAGGTTTAAATATTGAATATGATGTTGATGCATGTTGTGGTAGAGTTAAGAAATTATTGTATGATTTATATAATGAATATGTTATATTATATGGATCCTCAGTATTCCTCACTGACTTAGATGTTACACGAACACAAACTGCATCTCAGCCTCCATCATCCTCCTCTGGATTTTTGAATTTAGGGTATAGTATGTTATCAAAAAGAACCAAAAAACCAAGATGTTTTTCATCAAGCTCCGGTTCATATTCCGAGCTTGAATCTTATCTAGCTTCTTCTTATGAGTTTACAGAAGAATTTGATATTTTAAAATATTGTAAAGAAGCTACAAAGTACTATCCAATCATGGCTATGATAGCCAAAAATATTTTTTCAACACCAGTTTCTACTGTGGTGGTGGAACAAGAGTTCAGCGCCGGGGGGAATATCCTAGATGAAAAACATTTGTGCTTGACACCGAAAGCACTTCAGATACATGTTTGTGTTGATGATTGGACAAAGGCGGAATATAGACAACAAGAAATCGATCAGGAGCCAACATACGATTTCTTCAAAGATGACGAACCTGAAGGCTCTGGAGCAGTGGAGCCGGAATAGCAAACTTGTAATAAAAATTAGTCCACGTCATCACCAAACCTGTAATAAAAGGTAAGAGAACTACGTGGCCTTTGATTCCTCTAAACCCCCCCAAGAGGATACGTAGGCAACTTAATTGTGGTAAAAATTAAGTGCAAGACTAATAACTTTACATTTTTATTTTTTTTTAGTTTTTTTTTTTAATTTAATTTTGTAATTTGTCATTTATTTATTTTATGTTATTTTTAAAATTTGGGTGACTCAATTTCCAAATACCCAATGAAATGTAAATTGTAATTTGTCATTTTGTTTAGTTTTATTTTAATTTAATTTTGTAATTTATCATTTGTTTATTTTATTTTATTTTCGGTCGGGTGATCTAGCTTCCAACATCCAATGAACCCAATGAATTTTATTTAATTTTATTTTATTTTGTAATTTGTCATTTATATATTTTATTTTATTCAATTACAATATACAACTTATAAGTTACAAGTTAGAACTTAGAAGTCTTTTTTTCGTTTGTTATTGAAAAAAAAAAAAAAAAAAAAAAGGTTCAAAACCGCCGGTTCCGGTTTCACCAAACCTTAGAACCGGAACCGAACTGGAACCGTGCCACCTCTAGCTTTAGTAATAGCCTTAAAATCCATCTTATAGTTGTGTTTTTCCAAATCAGAAATATTATCTAAGATATGACCAAAATTGTCCCCTACGAATTTACCACTCATAATACGATCCATAGCCGACGGAAAATCCAATTCAAAAACTTAGGGGCTCAGACCACAATCCAAACTGAACAGAATTCCCTTGTACACAGCCAAAATCCTAGCAACTTGCCCATCATAAATACCATGAATGGCCTGCGCACAGGATGCCATAACAGCACCCTCACAATTTCGAATGATGATACCAAAACCCATTCTTTTGCCACCCAAATCCGCCAAAGCACTGTAGTTGACCTTATGGTACCCAAAAACAGGGGCCTTCCAACGGAGCTCTTTGCTAGTAGCAACATCACCCCTCGGATTCAACTTCACACTGGTGCTACGCAAGTCTTGGTCTTTAATTTTGCCATCAAATATCATATATTTTTTACTTCAAAAAAAAAAAAAATCATATATTTTTATAAAAGCTAATTACTAAATTACCTTTGGTTTTGATAGTTAAATTCAGTGTTAAATTTGATCAACCTCGACTAACCGTGGAAAAGTGAGTATCGGTTATTGATAAAGTTGTTTTTGCGTGTAAAAAAGTAAAACTTAGAGGAGTTTGGTTTAATTAAAACTTAAGGCATTTTCGTTAACGTATTACAAACGTGTTTTTTGTTTTTTGAAAACGAAAAAAAAGTGAAAACGTATTTGTCAGCTATGTTTATGAAAGAAAACAATGAAAACAGAAAATTTGTTTTTCACTCTTATTGAACAAAAACCGTAAACAACATTTTAATGTTTTCAATATTTTTCAATTTTTTTTTCCAGTTGGGCAAGTGACAAATAAAATATATTAAATTGATTGTATTTATTATTTATTTTTCTTAAAATTATTAAAATACATGTTTCATCATAATTTTTTACTTATTAGAATGTCTACTTTTCACTAAACAAAAAATCCACTGAAATTTAATACAATTTATTACTTCCAAAACTATCCTCACTTATCTAACTTATTTCCAATTTAATACAATTTATTAATACTTTTTTTTTCTTGCTCAAAATGAACATCAACACAAGTCTACATGAAACTAACACTATGTTTGATTTGAAGGAATTTGAGAGAAAGAAAAGGAAAGGATTTGGGGGGATTTCTAATTTCTTGTTTGGATGGTTAAATGAGAGGGAAAGGAAAGGAAAGGAAATGAAGAGAAATGAAAGGAAATGGGGGGAATAATTTCTTCCTATTTTACACACTTTGGTTTCCATCCAAATTTGGGAGGAAAGGGGGGGAAAGGAATCCACCATTAATAATTTTTTTCAAAATTCCAAAAATAACCCTATATATTGTTGTTGTTCATATTGTTAAAAGAAAGGTGTTTTCGTAAATAAAATAAAGTTACTATCCTTTCCTTTCCTTTCCACCCATAACCATCCAAACAATAATCATTAAAACCACTATCCTCTCATTTCCTTTCCTCACCATCATTTCCTTTCCTTTCCATCAAATCAAACATGGTGTAAGGGTTTGTTACCCATAATGGTTTGCTCCTTCTAATGGAATTGCTTGATGTTCCTAAAACTCGTGTACTGTTTGAAGCTTTATAAATTTTGTTTAGATTTTCTTTAATATTGTGCCAATGCAGGAAATTAAAATATGGCTGCAGATTTTGAGGTTCTTTAGTATATCTTGCATTTGCAAGTTATATGTTCTGTGCTTCAACTAATAAATCAGATTATAAAGATCATTCTGATTTCCAGGAAAACACATTGGTTTGGTAAGTATTATGTTCATTCAAGTTTTTGTATTCTGTTGTTGGACTTCACTAAAAAAAAAAAAAATCATATTAATTTTTTAATTATTTATATAAATTTAATATATTATTAATAACTAAATATTTTTGTTTTAGAATTATTAAATTATTTGTTATAATTGTCCTTAATATATTAGAATATAAATATATAACAAATAATAATTAGAAGGGCATAGATGTAAAAATATTTATTTTCAGATATTTATAACTTAAAAAAAAAACAAACAACTTATCACTTATATTCAGTTTTCAGTGAAAAAAAATAAACATGTTTTTCAGTTTTCAGTTTTCAGTTTTCAGTCACTATTCAACATTCAGTAACATTTAGCACTGTTCAGTCTTCGGACAAAAAATCAAACGGGACCTTAGTTTTTGCAAACTCAATCATTACTTGTTGTCATCTTAAGATTATGCTTGGGTCTTATATAAGGCTTGACTATTGGAGCAGCCCAAACTCACTAAATGTTTGGTTATATTTGGGCTCAAAGTGTTGGACTGTATGACGATTTTTGCCCATTACACAAAGAAATATAAAAAAGGAACAAGGTAATCAAGCATAGTCATTTTTGGGAACTACAAAAAAACCTACAATTATCAACTTCCATTTGTTTATTTGAATATTTTAGTCCATTTGATAGGATAGAATGCCAATACTAAACAGTACTAGGGGTGGGCATGGATCGGTTCGGTTCGGTTTTAACCAAAACCGTATTGAATCGACATATATTCAATTTTTGAAAATGTAAATCGGTTTGAACCGTTTTGAACCTGAAAACCGAATTGAACCGAACACCTTTATCTCGGTTCGGTTCGGTTCGGTGGTGTTCGGTTCGGTTCAATCCGGTTTTGAGCCTATTTGGCTTTGAGGGTTTTTTTATATTATATTTTTTTTTATATGTTTTTTAATTTTTTGGGCTTTAAGTTGCTTTTTTGGCATTTAGGTTTAAACTTTTTTAAGAAAACATAATATGTAAAAAGTAATTTTAAAACAATGCAATCAATGTTTCAATTCAAATCTAAATTTTCAATCATATTCAATCTACATACTCAATCAAAATATAAAATCTTCATAACTCATATAAAATAGAAGTAAAGAAATGTAGTCCAAAATAAAATATCATCAACAAACAGTCAATAATAAAATTTATCCTTACAAAATAATTCATTAAGACAATTCAGTTTATTCAGTTCGGTTCGGTTTTGCATATTCAAAACCGAAACCGAACCGAACCGAATTCAATTCAGTTTTCAAATTTCAAATCGGTTTGAACCAAATAGAAGCTATGAACCGAACCAAACACTCTTTTTCGGTTCGAAACGGTTTGGTTCAATTCGGTTTCGGTTTCGGTTTCGGTTTCGGTTTTTGTACCCACCCTTACTAAACACCAAAAGACCCTACCAAAACCATAAAACTAACGACTAATAATGAAAATAAGATAACTAAGGTTTTAATGCTTGAACAAGCTTTGATGAAGTTCTAACAAAGTTTGATATGAATATATTAAACTAAAGTTTCAAGTATACTAGAAGTATAGCTAAAGACATCATACAAAGATATGAGTAAGGGTGGGCATGGATCGGTTCGGTTCGGTTCGGTTCGGTTTTGGCCAAAACCGTATTGAATTGATATATATTCGGTTTTTGAAAATGTGAATCAGTTTGAACCTGAAAACCGAATTGAACCGAACACCTTTATCTCAGTTCGGTTCGGTTCAATTCGGTTTTGGGCTTACTGGGCTTCGAAGGTTATATATATATATATATATATATATATATATATATATATATATATATATATATTGGGCCTTTAAGTTGCTTTTTTGGCATTTAGACTTAAACTTTTTTAAGAAAACATAATATGTAAAAAATAATTTAAACAAAATACAACCCAATTTTCAATCCAAATCTAAAATGCCAATCATATTCAGTCTACATACTCAATCAAAATATAAAATCTTCATAACTTCTATAAAATAAAAGTAAAAAAATGTAGTACATAATGTAGTCCAAAATAAAACATCACCAACTAACAGTCCATAATAAAATTGAACCTTACAAAATAATTTATTAAGACAATTCAGTTTATTTGGTTCGGTTCGGTTTGGTTTTGTATGTTCAAAACCAAAACCGAACCGAATTCAATTCAGTTTTCAAATTAATAGAAGCTATGAACCGAACCAAACACCCTTTTTTGGTTCGGTTCGGTACGGTTCAATTCGGTTTCGGTTTTATGCCCACCCCTAAATATGAGACTGAAAAATATGAGACTGAAGAAATCGCTTTACATATCGAGAGTCAACATATCAAGCTTTTGAACATCAAAGAGATATTATATTGAAGTTTGAAGCAAACAAAACTAATTTTATGATTAATTGTTCATTATATATTGTAAACTAGTTTATTTTTACATGTAATTTGAACAACTTGACTCAAATGACCTTATTTAGACTTTATGATATATTAATCATGTTTATCGGTTGTCAACAGGGGCGTAGTTTAACTGG
Source organism: Acer yangbiense (assembly GCA_008009225.1). NCBI lineage: Eukaryota > Viridiplantae > Streptophyta > Magnoliopsida > Sapindales > Sapindaceae > Acer > Acer yangbiense. The sequence continues at coordinate 32,237,402 of CM017769.1, read as the reverse complement.
TAGATGGACGAGTTTGGGGCTTAGGTAAATGACTCTCAGTTCCGAATTAATAGATATTGTCAAAAATAATAATAATAATAATAAATCATGTTTATCTATTAAGTTAAGTATTTTTGGAACTCATCTAAATTGGCTTTAATAACTCATGTTTTATTAGCACCAAAGTAGGTGGTGAGACCAAAATGTCCCCACTTATTCTTTTACTTTTATTTTTCATTTTTAATTTTCTCTAATTTCCTCTCTCTTTTTTATCCTCCTTCATTAATAACTCTTTTTTCATTAATAACTCTTGATTTTGAGAGTTATTAATATTAAGTCTCGAAACCAACAATTCCCAATGATCCGAGACTTATTTACCAAAAAAATTAAGTCTCGGAAACAAGAATTCGAGACTTAAATCCAGAATTTTTTTATTTTTTTTTTTCCGATCGACTTTTTCTATTTTTTTCTCAACAATACTCTCCATCTTCTTCAACACAACACAATCAAAATCTAACTACAACAAAGTCTTTGATGTCGTCTGCTTGGAGCCATCACACGCTATTGATTCCGCTTTCTCTCTCTCAACGCCCTTTTTTTTTTTTTTTTTTGTTGGTCAAAAAGCAGAGAATAAAACATTAAAATAAAAAAAACAAAAAACACAACTTTCATGGGTTGCCCTAATTGAGGGTATTCTCAATCCATTTTTTTTGGGTGCTATTTAAACATGAATTATCGGTGTCAATCCCACGAAACACTCTTCAAAATGTGCTATTTATTTTTTGAACCCGTATTGTAATTGTAATGGCGAATTTAATGCATAAAAGACAAAATAATTTTGCTCTAGTAAATATTTGAATTTGTTTTTCTCTAATAAGAGAAATAAAGGGTATTTATATAATTTTATTAAAATTGTTAAAATCAATTATTATATTTAAATTTGTTAAACCGTTAGAGAGACCAATTTGGCCACTTCTAAAAAGAGAGGGACTAATTTGGTACTTGGTAAAATGTGAGGATTAATTTGATTACTTCTGTAAAAGTCGCAAATAACTTGGAATTTTAAAAAAAGTTCAGGATCTATGGAGAGGACTCGAACCCACAATCTCATAGTGTAGGTGTGAGGAGTATACTACCGGATAAATCTCATCTCGTCATATTTTTATTTTTTGAAAAGGTATTAACCATATATTCCAATTAAGCAAGTTTTTTTTTTAAAAAACCCCTCATTCATACACCACAAAGTTATAGGTTCAAGTCCTCTCATTTTCCTAAAAAAACCCTGAATTTATATAATACTTCAAAAAGAGGAAGAAGCAAGTTTAATTTATTTTATGGAAATTATTACAGTTTTTAATTTGTTTGTTTGTTTGTTTCTTTTATATATAACCCATGACCTTAATACATGGGTAAGAAGGGCACATCATAAGAGTAAATATTCAAGTACCGTCTAATCTTGGCAAGTCTCATCAATCCTATTATAATATTTGTAATTACTTCAAAAATAAAAATAAAAAATTACGTGGGTAAGAAGGGCTTAGCACTGACACCTCAACTTTTGTCATTTGTGTCTAATTTGTGCCTGATTCACAGTAGAGAAAATTAAAGAAAAAAATCCACATTTATTCCTTTATTCTTTTAGCATAAAATTAAGGGGAAAAAATGTTTTTAGTCTCTCTAGTTTGCTCTATTATACGTTTTGGTCCCCCTAGTATCAGGATTGGCCCGTTTGGTCCCTACCGTCCAATTCCGTTAGGTTTTTACAAATTCCGTCAATGGGACGAGGGCAAAATGGTCAAACAACGTTTAGAGCTTCTAGAAGGTTTATAATGAAGGGTAGCATGGTAATTTTGTATTTAATTAAATAAAAAATGAAAAAAGCAAATAAAACTAATTAATTAAAAAATATATAAAACTAATTATATATAAATAAATAAATATTAAACTTAAATAAATAAATAGATAAATAAAACATATTTATTAAATTAAAAAAAAATTAATTAAAAACAAAACAAAACCCTAGCCACCAAAATAAATAAATAATAAATAAATAAAACATATTTTTTAAATTAAAAAATAATTAATTAAAAACAAAACAAAACCCTAGCCACCTAAATAAATAAGAAATAAATAAATAGATAAATAAAACATATTTATTAAATTAAATAATAATTAAGTAAAAATGAAACGAAAACCCCAGCACCTATCATCATCTTCTTCACCAAACCTAGCCACCAATCTCTTTCTCTCACTCACCATCGATCTCTAACTCATTCAACAAAAAAAAATTCTCACCACCGAATCTCTTTCTCTCACTATCGCCTCTCTCTCTCATACCACCATCTGTCTCCGTGGGTTAGTGCGGGTCGATTTTGTGTGGTTTTGTGTCGGCGAGGTTGAGGTTGTTGTTGGTCTCCGATTTGGTGTGAGCTGTGGTGGTTAGGGTTCGATTTTGGTGGGGTTTGTGGCGGCGAGGGTTTGTGGGTGTTTAAGGGTGGTTTGAGTTTGGATTTCAGCAAGATGGTTGATGATGAAGAAGAATCTGTGATGGCGGTGGATGTGGGCGAGGGTTTGTGTTTCTATGGATGGGTTGTTTGTGTATTTGATTGGTGGTGGGTCGATTTGGTTTCTGGCAGTGGTGGTGATGGTGGTGGTTTTCCGATCCAAGGTCTGGTGGTGTAATGTGCTGGTTTTGGGAGGTGATTTGATTTCTGGGTTTATTGGTTAATTTTTTTTTCTCTAATAATGTATTTGCTCCCAGTTTAGGGGTGTTGAGTGGTGAGATTGAGAAAGAAGAAGAAGCTGTGAGAAGATGTTGAGGGCATTGCTTTACTGATTATATTTCCTCTTATTTTTACGTTTTTGTTTTTCTTTTTGCTCATGATTGATTTTATCTTTGGTGGGTTATAATTGTTGTATCTCTGTTGAAGAGTCAATATTCCTGTGTGAACAAAAGCTAGATCATTATACCAGACCTGATGATGATTTGTACTTGAACGGATTGTTCTTACTCGTTAATGCGGTTTATTCATATGCTATGGATTTTTTTTTTTTTTTTTTTTTTTTTTGAAGAGGCCCAAACATGGCAAAAACTAGACACAGCTGGAAACAAGACAGCAGAACAAACACAAAGAAGAGCAGCAGAGACAGAACAAGCAAAACAAACAGCACTAAAGCTAGACAAAACTCATTATATGCTATTGGATTCATATCATTATACAAAAGCTAGATCATTATACAAAATTACCATGCTACCCTTCATTAGAAACCTTCTAGAAGCTCTAAACGTTGTTTGACCATTTTGCCCTCGTCCCATTGACAGAATTTGTAAAAACCTAACGGAATTGGACGGTAGGGACCAAACGGGCCAATCCTGATACTAGGGGGACCAAAACGTATAATAGAGCAAACTAGAGGGACTAAAAACATTTTTACCCTAAAATTAAAGATTACATGATACAATTGATACAAATATATATTTCTTCCTTTTCTCTTGCGCACATACATATGCGAAAGGACAGTTAGAAGGATATATGCCATTGCACCCTAGCAAATCAACATAAATATATGATATATGATATATCCCAAATATGGGACTTTATTACTTTAATGTCTATATATTGTATAGATAATTAAGCTTTGACATTACACTGGCTAGCTAGGATCCTTTCTCATGGAGGAGTAGTGATGCCTGCACAAATAATAAAGTTTAAGTGAGCCATAATAATATTTAACAAAAAAACAAATAAAATCATATATCGTTTTTACAACATTTATCCATAATATCAATCAAAACTCAGAGAGCTTACTTCCACACTTGAAGTTGCGAGGGACGGTCCTTCCACAGCCTTGAATCTGGCTAATAGTACGTTGGACGTTTATGAGAGCAGCCAACTTGGGGGTGACAGAAGGGCAGACACACTCAGCATGAGTGACCCTAACACGTTCACAACAGTTCGGTGAAGGTTTCTGCCCAAACACCACCGCCCTACACGCGTTCACCAGCAGCCTCTTCTCCTGCTCGCACTGGCTCGGGCTCAGGTCTCCTTTCGCCGGCCACACTCCCACCACAAGCAGCACCAACACTACCAGCGTCGCAACCCCTGAGCTTGTCCTCATTTTCTTTTCTTTTCTTTCTCTTGGCAACCTTTTCTTACTACGTACTTTTTCTGTGCAACACTAAGCAATGACTCGTGTTTATATAGAGGAAAAATGGAGTAGTTTTCCATTAGAAGACTCGCAAGTCAAGTCAAGAGGAAGCAAACAAATTCTTGAGTCTTTTATAAGAGAGGGACCAAATCAATGAAATCATATTCAGTCCAAGGTATTGCTGCCAACGAATGAGTTCCGTGTGGGACGGATACAAAATTACAAATTAATTAGATGACATAATGAGGTTGAGTCGACACTTATATCTAAGAGGTTGTGGGTTCGAGTTATGCTTTCTCTAACAAACTTGAAATATTGTAATAATAATAAATAAATAAATAAATAATAAAGTAACAATTATGATTAGAAATTTTAAATTCTGTTAAAAAATAATTTTAAATACAGTCACTTTGACTCATGCTTATAACAAAATTATATATATTTTTCTATAATAGTTTTTTTTTTTTTTTTGAAAGATTTCTATAATATTTTTTAAGATTGTATTAAACGTATGTAAAATATCCTTTTAAAGAATAGGATAAGATGAATTTGGTCCGGTGTTATATCCCTCATACATGCACCACGAGATTGTTAGTTCGAATCCTCTCTCTTCCTATAAAAAAACCCGAATTTATATAATACTTAAAAAAAATGATATTTATATTTAAATTAAGAATAAAAAGGACCCATAAATATTGCTATATATAATGTATTAAATGTAATATATAATAAGATTAGTTGACTGATTATAGACATTTGATTGTAATATTGACAGTAACCCATTTATGACTAGGTATGTGTGAAATCAAATATAAGAATAATTGACTGTACGTAATACCCGATGCGAAGAAGTTGACTGGTGCTTTCTTGTCCATGGAAAATTTTGCCAGACTCGCGTGGAATTCCAAGCTTGGAGTTATTATGTTTTCACTAGCGTGTGTGACGGTCTCATCCCTAGCGTCCAATTAAGTTATCCAATTTTTATTGAAAATATAAAAATAAAATTTAAAATATTAAAATTTTATAAAATTATGAAACTTGATTGGATAGTTTTACCATCATGACAGAACTAGAATTATGTTCTAAAAGGGGCGCCGTGAAAAAACAAATATTAAACACCTTGTTTAAATTTCAAAACATTATTATTTTTATTAATTATTTAAAATGAATAAAAAAATTTATTGAGATAAATTACCTTAATTTGTGTATTTATGAAAATCATTTAAGATAATCATTGAATAGTGATGAAAACATAATAAAAATAAAAACAATACTAAATATTCCAAGTCATATCTTAACTTGTAACTTAGACAATTTAATCCATATAAATGTAACGAGTGAATAAATCATAATTAATATATATCGATTTGTTAATCGACACACAACTAGTTGGAATAAAAGTGTTTTTTTTTTTTTTTTGAACATCTTATTTATTCAAAAATAGGCACAAAAAGGCCAAGAGAAAACAGAGGAAAAAGGAATAAAAGTTGAGATATAAAGTTGGCGGCATGTCTAGCATTACTCTAAAAATAATATAGACTGAAATTTATGGCCATTAATTCAATATTCAATAATAGTGTTTAATGTTGGAGATAATCCTCTAGAACTGATGAACGCGGAAACGCTGTGCTTAATATACACCCATAACTCATAGCAAATAATAACGTCAATAAGCAGAAAAATAGATGAGAGATAATAAAACAATCATAACACAAGATATACGTGGAAAACTCAAAACGGGAAAAAAAAATCACGGGCCATCAGGACGACAGAGAAAGTTCCACTATATGATAAATTGTTACAACTATATACTTCAGGATTTTCTCTCACATCTAACCCTAAACCACACTCACAAGATCCTCACCAAGAACCCCACAATATCCCCTAGGTCTCCCCTAAATATCACCCACGAATCTCTAACTTGATCCACCGATATTCCCTTGGATCCCTCCTCGGATATTCCCTTGGGTCTTTCCGGATCTCACTCACACTCTCTGATGTTTACATGGTGCTCTTTTCTCCACACAAATAAACCTAATTACAAGGTTCTATTTATACTAGTTTCAGGGAGTATAATATAAAAGCAAATCCTACTCCTAAACTTACAAGACTTACTTGTTCCACATAAATACTATTTCCTTTTATGACAAGTCTTCTTGTAAGGAATAAATCATTTTCCTTCAAGCACAAGAACTTCCAGAAACAAATTACTTCCTTTTTCGCTGAAGATTTCCCGTTTCACGTATGTTTATTATTCACTACGATTCGGGTCACGGTTGTACACCCGCTTCCTAAACCGTTACAAGTCACCTTAAATTATATCGCTCAGAATACTGCGACCCATACACTGAAACAAATCTGGCCGCTGCCACCACGACCGCTGTCGGTACCGCTGTGAAAGCCACAACGCTTTCCATAGCGTTCTTTACTGGACAAGGACCGCTGCCATTACCGCTGTCGAAACCCATAGCGTTCTTCACAGCCCTATACCGCTGCCATGACCGCTGCCAAAGCCAGAGCGGCTGTGACAACGGTCGTGACGGTTCTTTGTTCCTTATGTTCTTCATCCTCCCTCAAACACCGCTTTCAACTCCCAAACGTTATCCCACGTCTTCCAGGAAGTATCACATCAGTTGAGTCTTGTTTGGTTCACATTTGTTTGCTTAGGAATACAATTCAAAATCTAACATTTAATAGTTAGAAAACAAATTGAAATTTAAACTGTACTCCTAATATTTTTTAAAAATCCAAAAACTATTTTAATAGTAAAAAATTATAAAAGTTTGTTTGATAAAATTTATTAATAATTAAACATAAATATATTACTATATTTACTTAACATGTTTTAATTATATAAATCAACACATTTTTTTTTTAAATTGCGAAAACTAAATAAATAATTAAATAAATAAACAAATAACCTATCAAAAATAAGACATGGTATTACCGTATTAGAGTGAGATAAGTAAGATTCGGAAAGAGAGAGAGGGAGAGAGAAAATATTTTAATAATATAATAAAATTAGTTAAGAAAGAATTGAGTAAATGTAATTTTGATAAGAAAAAATTATAACTGACATAACAAAACATATATTTTACAATTTGATTTATAATTGAGATATAAAGAAAAATTAATTATAAAAGACTTGTAATTATATCACAATTGACATAACAAAACATATATGTTATAATGTTTTAGAATGAAATATATTCTCTACATGATTAAGATAAAATTATTAACAGTGTAATTCATAAAAGAATTAGAAAATCTAATTATGAAGTAAGGGTAAAAATATAAAAATATGAAAGTTTAGGGGACAAATATATAAAACAATAAAACTTGAGGGGACCTGAAATATGGGTAAAAACATCAAACTCTAAAAGGTTAGGGAAAAATTTATAAAATTGTACAACTTTAGAGGGACAGTGGCCCCCTCTCGTCCTAAGGTGGCTCCATCCCTGCTCACCGTCTCACACAAGATTTTCTCTTGACTAGTAGTAGTGCTATTGACATGCACCCCTATACTAACCTAATAATGCCTCTCATTTGAAATTTATTTAATATTATATTTATATATTTACTCAAATTACTTAAGGGACAATCTATAGAACACTGGTGTACCCATACACCATGTATAAAATATTGCAATCGAAGGTTGGATCACACCTTTTCAAATTACGATTACAATATTTCCTACATGATGTTTGGGTACATCGGTGTTCTATAGCCTGACCCATTACTTAAATAGACATATAATTCAATAATAATTATCTACAAAGTGAATTCTAATAAAACCCCACAAGTATTTAAGAAGAAAAAAAAAAAACCCTACATCCACGAACAATTTGTTTATTTAAAAAACTTTTTTTTTTTCAATACAAACTAGTCATTTGGTAAAACACAAGATTTTTTTTTTTTTTTTTTTGTCATAATTACACTCAAAAGCCAATCGAATTGGCTCCCAAGTGGAACAAACCAACCAAAAACCAATTACCACAACAAGAAAAAAAAAAGGTTTTATGATGGAGAAAAACTGTCATTACAAGCAATTCATGATGTTTAAAAGTGCCATTAATCTCAGTGTTAAAAAAGCATCATTAATCTCAAAGTCAAGAGTCATTAATCTCATAGTCAATAATAGTTTCTTGACGATTTAACGTCATAATTTTATGACGGAATTTGATATCATATATTCTTAATGGTTTGTAAAAGTCATAAATGACTATCATTACATCTGGACAGTAGTAAAATATCATAAATTTATAATGGTTATAAACCATCAACTTGTTTTCTTATAAATATATATATATATATTGCTGCCATCTATAATAAATAAATATATTATTATATATAATTGAAACTCAACATATTTCAAAAAAAAAAAAAAAAAAAAAACATAATAGTATCATTAAAACTCAATAAAAATGCGGCAAAAAATAATCCACAATAATCAATATCATTAAAACTTAGCAAAAATTTTATTACATATACTTTTGAACAACATAACTTATGCTAAACCATCTTCTACTAACATAAATCAATGATTTAATGTGTAGATCTTCCTTCAAGGTCAGTAGGTTCATGAGAATAAATTATTTTTCTTACGAATCTTTTTTACTCCCACTTTTATTCACCTGTAGATGCAGTCCAAGCAACTAATATGCAAAGATGACTTGAATTTTTCAATTTCGATATTTTAAAAATAAATATAAAATCCAAATAAACAAAAATGAATATTTATTTTTTAATAAAAATGACGGTTTTTATTAACAGTATTTTTACTCAATAAAATGATAAATTTATATAAAACACAAAAAAAAAAAATTAAAGAAATTATTTGTGCAACAGACTTGTTATTACTTAAAAAAAAAAAAATCAACATTAAAAACCCACAAAAGAGAGTTTGAAGACACAATATTTGAATTTCTAAACTTATCAATTTAAAATGGCAAGAAGAATGATATTACAAACCCAGAAATAAACTTTTCAACATAGTTTTTTTTTTTTTTTTTTTTTTTTTTTTTTTTTTTTTTTTTTTCATATATTCATTGTTACAGTCTTGAATATAAAACAAAAAAATAATAATAATCTCATGGTTGTTAAAAAAAAAAAAAAAAAAAAAAAAAAAAACCCTCCCTCAAAAGTTAAATATCTCGTGTAAGACTGCGTGGTGACGATGTTGGTGGTGTGGGACCATGTGGTGACGAAGTTCTGTGGCTTTAGAGGGTGTGGTGATCAGGGACGGACCATAACAGGGGCTAGAGCCCACCCTGGCCCATCTTAAAAAAAAAAATTAAAATTGAGAAAATTTCATAATAGTCCTTACAATTTGTTTAAATATTTATTTAGATCAATTATATAAGAAAATGACATGCTTCTCCTTTCACTTGTTTCTTTATTTATTTAATTTTTTTTTTTTTTTTTTTTACTCACTCCCACTGCTTCAAATAAAAAAGACTTTTTTATTAACTACTCTTGTGAAGCTTGAGCTTAAGCTGTTTGATGAAAGTTCTCTGAAGAACTTCAATGAGAAGAAGAATGAACGAGAGAGAATTCCATTGATAGAGTTTTTACAGAGAGAGATATTATTGATTATGTGAAGAATAATACTTCTGTATTACAATTGACACACTTATGTCATGATACAAAAATATCTAAAATATCTGCTAACAGAATTTTAACTAACAGCTGACTAGGATATTACTGACTACGGCAGCTTATTAGTCTCCCCTGTATTTCTGTAATGACCTGGTACTGCTGAACTTGTATTAGCATTATCATAAGCTATATGTTTATCATTCCCCCGCAAACTGAACTGGGGAGAGTCTACCAGATGAAGTTTGGAACAAAGAAGACGAAACCGATCACGAGAAAATCCCTTCGTAAATATATCAGCAGTTTGATGTTCAGTAGGAACATACCGTGTGTCAATCTCCCCTGCTAACACTTTTTCTCTAATAAAATGTGTATCAATGTCAATGTGTTTGGTACGTTGATGGAACACTGGATTCTGAGAAAGAGAGTTAGCTCCAATGTTGTCACACCAAACAACTGGACAGTGAACTATAGGAATCCGAAGTTCAGTCAAGAGTGACCGAAGCCACAACACATCAGTTGCCACTTGAGCCAAAGATCTGTACTCTGCCTCAGTACTGGAACGTGCAACAACTCGCTGTTTTCGAGAACTCCAGGAGACCAGATTTCCGCCAAGAAAGACACAACTACCACTTGTTGAACGACGATCATCAACGCAGCTGGCCCAATCCGCATCAGCGAAGGCTTCAAGGGAAAGAGTCGAAGCTGGCCTGAAATGAAGACCAAGATACTGAGTTCCCTTCAAATAGCGAAGCACTCGCTTGCAAGCCTGCCAATGTACCAACGTAGGAGCAACCAAGAATTGGCTTAATTTGTTGACGATGAAGGAAATATCAGGCCTCGTGTTGGTGAGATACTGAAGAGCCCCGATTGTACTGCGATAGAGAGTAGGATCATGAAATGGGACACCATCAGAAAGAGAAAGTTTGGTGCCAGCCGAGAGAGGTGTGTCACAATTATTTGCAGCTGACATGTTTGTTCTCTGCAGAAGATCACCAATGTACTTCGCCTGAGTAAGATATAGACCAGAAGAATTTCGGAATGCCTCAAAGCCAAGGAAATAGCTCACTTGACCAAGGGTCTTTAAAGCAAATGACTGATGAAGTGTAGAAATCAGCTCTTTTATAACACTTGGACTGTCACTAGTAATTAGTATGTCATCGACGTACACAAGAATGAACACCTTGGTTGAACCAGTGAATTTGAAGAACAAAGATGTATCAGAAATTGAGTTGGTGAATCCCCAAGATAAAAGAGCATTTCTCAGCTTGTTGAACCAACTCCTTGGTGCTTGCTTGAGTCCATACAAGGACTTATGCAGCCGGCAAACATGAGAGGGTTGATTCTTATCAACAAAACCCTCTGGTTGGGCCATATAAACCACCTCGGATAAGTCACCATTGAGAAACGCGTTGTTGATATCGATTTGTTCGATTATCCAGCCATACGAAACCGCAATGGAGAAAATAACACGGATGGTAGAAGCCTTAACAACTGGACTAAAAGTATCTAAGAAGTCCAAACCAGGCGTTTGGTGAAATCCCTTTGCAACTAACCTTGCCTTGTGCTTCAATAGACTGCCGTCTTGATGAAATTTTGTCCGAAAAACCCATTTACAACCAACGATATTCATATGAGATTGAAAAGGAACTAGTGACCAGGTCTGGTTGGTCTGTAAGGCTGCAAACTCTTCTTTCATTGCTTGAACCCATTTTGGGTCCTGAAGAGCTTGCTTGGCTGTTGTGGGATCAGATTGTGCTAAGTAGCAGCTTGTTTGAAAAACTTTGGGCTTGAAAATCCCATTCCTTGACCGAGTAATCATAGGATGAGAAGAAACAGCAGGGACCCGAGCTGATTCAGTTGTTGAAGAAATTATATGAGCTGGTGACAGAGATGGTACAGAGGTGGAGATGGAAGCATCACTAGGAAAATAGCTGGATGAAGGCTGATTTGGATAGGAGCCTGACATTATAGGCGTGTCATGAGAGGAAAGAAGACGAGGAGACAAGCCATGTGAGGTTTGTACTCTTTGGGGAGAAACCGTGACAAGCCTTGTAGGCAACCAGGCTGTAGAATTACCTTTTAAGGCTGCAGAGCCTCTTATATGAGACAATGTGCGTTGCACAAAGGACAAGGGCATGCTTTGAGAGTGAGAAGACTCAAAAGGAGTAGGATGAGCTGGAAATAATGTTGAGTAGGGAAATTCCAACTCATTAAACTCCACATGCCTAGAGACATACACCTTTCCAGAAGGATGTAAACACATGTATCCCTTGTGTAATGGACTATACCTAACAAAAAGACATTTGGTGGTGTGGAAATTGAACTTATGTTTAGAGTAGTTTCTCAAGAAAGGAAAGCAACTGCAGCCAAATGTTTTGAAAAAATTGTAATTTGGCCTTTTATTGAACAACTTTTCAAATGGTGAGGCAAACCGAAAGATTGCTAGTGGCATATTGTTAATAAGAAAAGTAGCAACGGTAAAGGCTTCATACCAAAACTTGAGTGGCATGTTGGCATGTGCTAGGAGAGTCAATCCCGTCTCCACAATATGCCTATGCTTTCTCTCCGCAACCCCGTTTTGTTGATGGGTATATGGACAAGAAAAACGTACCTTAATGCCTTGTGAGGACAAATGAGAGGCAAAAGCAACATATTCACCTCCCATATCACTATGGAAGCTCTTGATTCTCCTTTCAAATTGCAACTCGACTTGTTTTTGAAATTTTATAAACGTACCAAGAGCCTCAGATTTTAATCGTAAGGGAAAAATCCAAGAGAAGCGTGTGAAGGCATCTATGAACGAAATGTAATAGCGATAACCCTCCGTAGAGAGCATGGGAGCCGGTCCCCAAATATCTGAATATATCAATTCAAGAGGTGCTGAAGCTGTGATATCAACTCTTGTAAATGGAAGTCTATGGAGTTTTCCAAGTTTACAAGAGTCACAAAAACTTGGAGCATGAAAGCTGCTACGAAAATGTACTTTGTTCAACATTTTTTGAAGAATTAAGGGAGCCGGATGGCCCAATTTGGCATGCCAAACATTGGCACTCACAGCAGCCAATGCAAACATATCGGCTGGCTGTGACTTGGATCCTAACATCTTTCCAAGGCTTGGTTTATTGCTACCAGAAAAATAGCTAGACAATGCACTTGATTCTTCCAGATTTCCACACTTGATGTCTCTATGATTAACTCCTGATGATCCAACCAGCTGGAGAGAGTACAACCCATCTCTAAGCACTCCTTGGAGCAAAGGTTTCTTTGTTTTGATATCCTTCACAACACAATGATCACCATAAAATTCAGCAAATGCCATGTTGTCAACCGTGAATTTAGAGATGCTAAGTAGGTTCTTGGTTATTTGAGGAACATGTAATATGTTCTTGAGATGCAGTTTTGTATGTGGTGAAGTGTGAGATTGAACAATAGAATCACCAACATGCAAGATAGACAACTGCTGTCCATTACCAACAATCAGTTTTTCATTACCTCTGTAATTGGACCGTAGAGAAAGATTGCTTAAGTCCGAGGTAATGTGATTGGTAGCTCCGCTATCCAAGTACCAAGATGGATCGTTAACAGATTCTGGAGTTGCAAGAAGAGCTGAAGTTTGATGATAATTTGCTTGAGGTTCTCCAAGATACGTGCTTCCACTTCCTTGAGATAGTGAACCTTGATTTGAATGGCTATTGAAGCCTGATGTGTAGCCATTGAAATTCTGCTGAGGTCCATTGAAACCATGCTGATAATTCTGCTGAGAATTTTGTTGCTGATACTGATACTGATTATAAAGAGCATGAGCATTGTGTGGATTATGAGTATTTTGAGCATTTGTCAGCTGCTGAGACCCCTGGAAACCTTGGTCAAACCTATGAAAGCACTTGAGAGCTCCATGGCCAGGTTTGTTACACACTTGGCAGTGAATGCGTCCTCTTCCACCAGACCGATTATTCCTTCCTCCTCTGCCACGGTAGCTGCTTCCTCTATTGTCTCTTTGACCTCTCCTATCCTGTGTATAATTGGAAGCATTGGAAGCATAGTGTGCTGAGATTTGTCCACCTTCAATTTGAGCTGGAGAATCAAGGTGTTCCAGACGCTGTTCATGCATCATCAGCAAGAAATGTGCATCTTCAAGTGATATAAACCTTTGTTGTGCAGAGATAACAGCCACTATAGCATCAAAATCATGACCAACACCGTTAATTAAGGTAAGCACAAGATCACGGTCTCTTATTTCTTCTCCAGCTGCCATTAATGCATCTCCAATATTTTTGATTTTCAGAACAAAATCACTTACTGAATCTGATCCTTTCTTGACACTCTGAAGTTGATTTCTTAGTTGAGCAATTTTAGCAACAGATTGCTGCGAATATATCCTCTCTAATCGATTCCACATTTCAAACGAAGTTTGACATCCAATTACCTGACCTATGATGTTTTCACTTATGGTAGAATAAATCCAACTTATAAGTAGCTTATCAATACGTTTCCAGATTGAGAATTCTTTACTATGTTTCTTTTCTACAACTCTTTCACCAAGACTGTTCGTAACTTCTATATTGACAAACATGTTTGCAGGCTGGTTCATACCAAAAATGTAATCCTCTAAATCTAAAGCTTGGATTGATGATAATACCTGGGCTTTCCAGTAGATGTAGTTCGATTTTCCAAGCTTGATTGGCAGATTGTAGTTCAAGCTTTTGGTAAGAGATGAGAACTCCATCGGTTCTGCAATTGCTTGAGAGATTTGACTCTGTTGACCAATCGGAGATTGAGGATTCTGATGAGTTGAGCTCGCTGCTTCATGCGAGTTCTGATGATGACCTGATGCCGGAGTTTGAGGTTGTGAAAGATTAACCATGACGTTAGTCGATTGGCTCTGATACCATGTGAAGCTTGAGCTTAAGCTGTTTGATGAAAGTTCTCTGAAGAACTTCAATGAGAAGAAGAATGAACGAGAGAGAATTCCATTGATAGAGTTTTTACAGAGAGAGATATTATTGATTATGTGAAGAATAATACTTCTGTATTACAATTGACACACTTATGTCATGATACAAAAATATCTAAAATATCTGCTAACAGAATTTTAACTAACAGCTGACTAGGATATTACTGACTACGGCAGCTTATTAGTCTCCCCTGTATTTCTGTAATGACCTGGTACTGCTGAACTTGTATTAGCATTATCATAAGCTATATGTTTATCACTCTCCCATTCTCTAAATTTGGCTTAAACTCATTATCTAAAACAGTTTGGTTTTCAAATTAGGTATATTTTAATGAATTATATTTATATTTTATTTTGAAATTTTTAGTGTTTATCTAATTTCTAGTTTTGTGAATTATATAAATTTTAAAAATTTATTTTGTTTTAAAATTTTAGGGTTATTATAATTTTTTTTTTATAAAATTTTAGGGTTAATCTATTTTCAAAATTACAAAGTATTGATATAAAAATTGAGTGCATCATCAAATGAAAATATAACTATATAATACATTGTTTAGTAAAAATCTTGTTGATGTTGTTTTGGTTTGGCATGAGCTAACAAATGAGGAATTTATTTCAATTTTTTGTGAAGTATTACATAACTTCGGGGTTTTTTTTTTTCCAGAAGGGGGACTCGAACCCACAATGTCGTGGTGTAGGTGTGGGGGGTATACCACCAAACCAACCTCATATCCTCTAAATTTATTTCAATCTTACCTTGTTAAAGTTGAGTTAAAACCTTTCAAAAAGTTCTTTGGTACATTATTAGTAGCCTTACACCGAAAATGTATATTTTAAAATATATACATTATTATTTCAATTTTACCTTGTTAACTACTATGTGCATCCTAATTTTTCAATTATTAAAAATTCTTCATTCCGTATAGGTTTATTAAGAAGATCTATTCTAGCCCCCCCTAGCGATGAATCCTAGTTACGTCCCTGGTGGTGATGAAATTTGAAAATTTTAGACAGCGTGGTGACAAATCTAGAGTCTTTGGACGTCGCGGTGACAAAATTTGCGGCTTTGACGACCTGGTAGTGAAACATAAAAAATGAATGGTGAAATTTCAAAGTAGAGACAATCGGAAGTGGAAGGATGGAAAGCAAAAAGAAATTGAATTGGAAGAAAAATAGGTGTGGCTGTGCAAAGTTAGAATGGTTAGGGTTAAGGTTGTGATCATTTTATATAAATGAAATGATTGTGTGCACTCATGAGTATGGTAGACATCACAACAACTAGTAAGAATATGACACGTGTCACTTTGAAGCCATTAATTAACTTATATACCAATTTACAATTAAAATAAATAATATCAATTACATAATCTTTTTTAATAAAATTGGATTGACCTAAGGGGAAAAATCATCACAAGCAATCATATGATGAAAAACCCTATAAGCAGTATCCATCTATATAAAAGAGAAAAGAAAATAATAAAGAGTAACAAATATAAAAAAAGCACAAAAACCAATGGGAAACAACCCTAACCAAAAAAAGACACGCAAGCCACACCAAACAGAAACTGAAAACATCAGGAAAACTGAAAAGACTCTCGACCCATGCAATCATTGCCAACTAACAAAGAGCAGGAAGACGGGGTGGAGAACCACCAAGCATCAACCTCCAGCCCACAAGCATGTTTAGATATAGCGTCCGCAACCTGATTCCCCTCCCTAAAAATGTGAGACACCTGAAACTCTATTTGGGAAATCTGATAGATACACCAATGCTAAGCTTGCCGAACCCACCAAGGAACCTGCTCTGAGTGAGACGAAAGCAGCTGAACCACATAAAAGGAGTCACTCTCAAGCCAGATTCGATGCCACTCATACTTTCAAGCATAATTCCATCGATGCCGTAAGAATCTCAGCCTCAAACACAAACACCTGACCAAGAGGGATTGCAAAACAACCATTCAGAAAAGCTCTACAATTATGGAAGACGCCCTCACAGCCCCCAACGCCTGGAGAACTCAAGACGACACGATATGTATTAACTTTGATCCAACTAGGAGCCGGAGGCAACCAAACCACACTCTTAATAACCGGAGCCCTAGCTTCGAAGAAAATTACATAATCTTTACCAAAAATAAAAATTACATAATCAAAATTCTCAATTGAAATTATAATATAAAAACATTAATACTAACATTTGAAGATTTTTTTTTTCAATAAAAAATATATTTTTTTATAAATATAGATATAAATACTAAATTTTATTTATCTTTCTTATTAACAATTCATTCATTTTAAATTTTAACCTTTCTTGATGGTTTTTAAATATCAACCCGGTTGGTTTTTAAAAACCTTCAACATTTAATGATATTATTTACATGTGTCATTAAATCTTAACATTTTAAACAAACCATTAAGTTTTTATGATTTTTTTTTTTTAAACCATCATATAGGTTTGACAGTTGAAAAAAAGCATCATAAATCATCTTTTTTCTAATAGTGCACATACGACGATACCATTCATCCTATACATCGCAATCAAATTAAAGGAACCTAAATTTAAACATAATTGTAGTTTGATACATCTAAAAGTATTCATTACGTTTGACAATGAAGAACTAATAATTCTTTTTTTCTTTCTCTTCCTTCTTTCCTCATTATGATTTAACCAAATAAAAAAAAAGTCATAAACATGAAGTGTATGCTCAAGGTTTGTAAAAGAATCGAAGGGAAAAAAAACAACAAAAAGGATGTGAGTGTTCAATTTTTTTATTTTTTTATTTGAGAAAAGGGGTGCGTCGGAGCCTGGAGGTGAGCATATACTTGGGTGCCTGGAGTTTGGAAAAGAATTAGGGTAATTTGGGAAATAAATGAATTAAATTTTATAAATATCATGACTTTTAAAAAATGGGGCATTGTTATATCATTAAAGGTGCCAATAGAACCACTCTATGACTTATTGAGAAGAGATAGATATGAACAACTTCATAATTTGAAGGTTAAATTCGAGAATTAATCCTTAATTGTTATAAAAATTAATAAGAATATAATAGCATGAACTTAAAGAAGAAAAAAAAGATAATGAATAGCTAAAGAGAGAAGTCTTTTATTCCTCAATTGTTCTCATCAAGGTGTATCAAATACAATGGTGAGAGCTTTATATATAGCCTCACAATCACACACTACATTAAGTATACATAAATTACAACATAATGAATAATAAAATTGA
Source organism: Acer yangbiense (assembly GCA_008009225.1). Lineage (NCBI taxonomy): Eukaryota > Viridiplantae > Streptophyta > Magnoliopsida > Sapindales > Sapindaceae > Acer > Acer yangbiense. The sequence continues at coordinate 32,219,496 of CM017769.1, read as the reverse complement.
TCATGATGATGGAGCTAGTGGGAATACAAAAGGATGGAAGTTACTTCTATGGATTGATGAACATTCACTATTATATTTATGTATAATATTCATAACACTCTCACTTGAAGGTTCATTGTATAAAGAATATGTCCCATTAAAACTTGTGCTAGTAAAAAACCCAGTGGGAAAAAATTAGTAGATGAAAAAGAGTACTTTATTCATGTACATATCAAATTAACCTCTGGAGGTAATTGAGGTATTAAACTGCTCGTTAAAACCTTACTAGATAAACCCTATGGGATAAAAATATTTCTTAAAAGAAATTTCATTGTTTTGCATGCTATGATGATACAATTGTTTGTGGACTAGAGTGTCCGATCTGGGTTTTCAGTTGAAGATTTAAGACTGCCAACTTAAAAATATTAGAAAAAAAAAAGAAAATATTTTAGGGTTTGTAAAACAGTGAAAGGAAAAAAAAACACAAAAGAGAAAAAGAAAAAACGCGTAATGAGAAGCTCTCAATTTTTATTTTCAATATATATATATATCCGTAGATAAGTGTAAACAACGCCCATACAAAAGGTAGCTGTGAGTAGCAAAACAGTAGTGGCCAAATCACTCACATAATCAACGTACTGATGATGCATGATAGAATGAATTTAGAGACGTGGAGGAGGAAGGAGCCATTTAGATCCTTGAATGTAACCAAGGGTAAGGTAGGGTCGGACTTGTGCATCTGTGAGCTTCTTTGAGAATTTAGCACGCCCAGCCATATTTGTTCCAGGTCCATAACACTTGTATTCTGCAAAATAAATAGTACTGCAGTGCATTACCAATATTTATCAAACGTTAACTTAGTTGCAATGATCTAATATCAATGGGTAACACAAGCATATATATATGTGGATATATTTGACTTACTGCTTGCGTTCAGGTTTGACAGAATAATTGACTATAACTTTCAAAATACTGCCTAAAATTTTACGTTCTTTATACTGTTGGATTCGTATCGAAAAATTGAAAAACCCAACATGGACGAAAAAATTTATTTTCTTGCCAAAAGATACAGTTTTAAGGAAAAAGAGTGATGAACACACCTCACTCACGGATTGCGCGTCGCTTCTGAACTTTGACTGAATAATTGATCATAACTTTCAAAATACCGCCCAGAATTTTATGTTCTTTATATTGTTGGATTCGTATAAAAAAATCGAAGAAACCAACATGGACGAAAAATTTTATTTCCTTGCCAAAAGATACAGTTTTAAAAAAAAAGAGCGATGAACACACCTCACTCGCGTATTGCGCGTCGCTTCTGACATTTGACTGAATAATTGATCATAACTTTCAAAATACCGTCCAAAATTTTACGTTCTTTATACCGTTGGATTCGTATAGAAAAATAGAAGAACCCAACATGGATGAAAAAAATTATGTCCTTGCCAAAAGATACAGTTTTAAGGAAAAAGAGCGATGAACACACCTCACTCGCGGATTGCGCGTCGCTTCTGACCTTTGACTGAATAATTGATCATAACTTTTAAAATACCGCTCAGAATTTTACGTTCTTTATACCGTTGGATTCGTATCGAAAAATCGAAGAACTCGACATAGACGAAAAAATTTATTTCCTTGTCAAAAGATACAGTTTTAAGGAAAAAGAGTGATGAACACACATCACTCGCGGATTGCGCGTCGCTTCTGACCTTTGACTAAATAATTGATCATAACTTTTAAAATACCGCCCAGAATTTTACGTTCTTTATACCATTGGATTCGTATCGAAAAATCGAAGAACCCAGCATGGATGAAAAAAATTATTTCCTTGCCAAAAGATACAGTTTTAAGGAAAAAATTTACACAAAAATATCTTCAGCAGAACACAAAACCACACAAAAAATGAAATGAAAAATAAACTGATTTCTTTTGCGTTTTTTGTAGTAGTGAAAGAAAGTCAAGGATGCATCAATCAACGGGTCTGCATGTTGTATTTAAAAAAAAAAAAAAAAAAAAAATCAAGAACCTATCCAATCTCAATATAAAACCGTCTAGACTAAAAAACTTAAAACTCAAGACTCAGTTTGTCTTCTGCTTCTTTCTCAGGCCACCAGTTTTTTTCTTCTTACTTTTTCCTTTTTGAGCTTGTTGTTCCTGCGGCTGTTCTTCTTCTTGGTTTTCAGACTGAAAATAGTGTAGTAAAGGGTCATTTGGGTGAAGATGTGGAGATTGGTTGCATAATGCTGCTTCAAAGTCCTAGCATTAGCTAAGATTTGCTCAATGTTGTCCATATTGATTTGTTGCCCTATAGATTCTTGAGTCATTATCTGCAAAATGAAATCAATGTCAGATTTATAAATTGCAAAACAACATAAGAAAACATGTTCTAAGTACACTAATTGAAGCTCATACCCTTGCACCATCTTCGTTACTATCCACAAATTCAGTTTGAATGTCTGGAATAGGGGTGGGTAAAAAACCATTAAACCGAACCGAACCGAACCGATCCAATTGGTTTTTTTCCGGTTTTTCACTGTTAACTGGTTCGGTTCAGTTCGTTTTTTAAAAAACCGGTATTTTTGGTTCGGTTTCCGGTTCTAGGATTCAAACCGATGAACCGAACTGAGAACCGGTGTATATAATCAAAAATCCCTAAATTTTTTCTTACCTACCAAATGATAGTTATCAACAGAGGAAAAAAGAAATTCATAACATGTAGATTGGAGTCAATGGGCAATATATAAATACCTCAATGACATTTCACACAACAGATTACAAGATAAGAATTGATCTCCGGTCACATCAAATTACTTCCTATTAATAATCAGTTACTGTATATGGGGATCTCACTGCTTACTCCGAGTCTGATTAACTTCCAACAACAGGATTAACTTCCAAAGGTTCAACTCAAAAAAATTTAGAAGAGGAATTGGTATTTGACAAAATGACAATAGATGGGTCGACAAATACATGTTGTTTCTTCTGCTGGTTCGTTTCCTATGTATACTTAGTCTCTAGTTAATGTTAACCTTGAAATTGAATTCCTTAAAGTTGAACCGGCCTAGAAAATTTTCACCTTTTCAAAATCCAAAACCGAAAAAACCGAACCGAACCGAACTAAACCAGTTCAATCGGTTTTTGATCGGTTCACACTTTTAAATTTTATCGGATCGGTTCACTTTTTTAAAAATCGGATATTATCGATTTTTTATCTGTTCACTCGAAAAGTGAACCGATCCATTAAACGCCCACCCCTAGTCTGGAACATCAACTAAAGTTTCAGTTCGTTGGTTCTCAGCAGGTTGTTGGTTCAAATTCTTCAATAAAGTAAATGCCAAGTGTTAGATAATATAAATGCACAACAATTGTTAATTAATATGAAAAGTGTTATTTTAAATTACCTGTTTATGTATCTTTACAAGAAGCGCAACCCTCTTATCACATGTTAATACAAAAGTAAATGCTAGTGCTATATATATAATATAATATTCATATGTGCAATGCTAATCATCCAAAGTGCACATCCATGTACAAAGAATATACAAATAGGAAGCATAGAGTCTCTTTCGGCTAAGAGAAAAAGATATAAAAAATTTTCTTGGGGATTTTCTCGGGAAAGTCAATTGATGGTGGTCACATACTCATATGAGTGGGCTATGAGGCATCTCTCAATTGAAAGATGGAACACAGCTAAAAAAAAAAGCTAATCATACAATAAACCATAAAAAAAATAAAAAAAATAAAAAAATAAAAAACTTTGATCTTAGAAAAAAAATACGAGTCGTGTGATATGCAGTACCTTGTAATCCATATCAGATAATCCTCCATTGTTGTAGAGCTTCTATTGAAAAGAAAAGTGAAATAACGCTTTGAATATCTTTGTCAAATTGTGCCCTAAGTGGTGACTTGATGATTTTACAATATTGCCCATTCTTGTTTTACTATTTTAACCTCGATTCTAACAGGTTATGACATAAGTAAACGGATTATGACATAAGCAAACGAACTTCAAATAATTAATGGCAAAAGTGGCACCAATTTATACATTCTTTCAATGAAATGGCTAATTTGAGCCATTTTGAAAAATTAATGGCCATTTAGGGACCGCTTCACCAAATCAGTGGCTCTAGATATCATTGTCTCTAAAAAATATATATATATATATATATGAATGAAAAAAATATATTGTTGGAATAATAGTGGTAAGCAAGTAAAAATATATATATATATATGATTGAAAAAAATATATTGTTGGAATAATAGTGGTAAGCAAGTAAATATATATATATATATATGATTGAAAAAAAATATATTGTTGGAATAATAGTGGTGAAAAAAAATATATGATGGTCAAAAATAGAAGAAATAAATATTGTATGCTAGAAAAAAAATAGAATAAATAATTTATATATGAAATGAGAATTAAAGAAAATTGTAAATGTAGAGAGAATTGAGAATTTGAGATTGAGAGAGATTGAGAGAATGAGAGTGGTGTGAAGAAAAATAAAGTGTTGGGGGGTATTTATAGTATAGTAGAAAGGGGTGGCTTTGCAAGTAGAAAAACTTAAGGGGTGTAAAAAAAAAAATTTACCGGGCCGTTGGGCAAATCAGAACGATCGTCTGATGCTGCCCAACGGCCAAATTTCACTTTTTTTTTTCAAACCTTGTGTCACATGTCAAACAGGGATTCGTCACTTTTTTTTTTTCCTTCAACGGTCGCAAGCAACGGTCTTTTTTTTTTAAAGATGCTGCCACGTGGCAGCGTCTGATTGGTTGAATTATTTTTTTAAAAAAATTTTAATTCAAAACCGTCGGTTTTTGCTAGTTTTTGCACTCCCCAAACCGAAACCCAAACCATACGGACCAGTTTTCAAATCGGCGGTTTCGGTTTCCGGTTTGGACCGTACGGTTCCGGTTAAACCGACGGTTCAATCGGAACCGTGGTCACCACTATTTGTAGGAGTAAATATCCGGATCACACTTGTATTTTCTAATCTTAACAGGTCCTTCTGTTATAATATTTGTAATACTTCCAATATAAATATACAGTCTTTCTATTATCAGTTCGAACTGACAAAAGTTATATCAGTTCCTTGTATGTGGACCACTGGATTTAAATATTTTGACTAACAAGTGCATACACCCAAGTCAAAGTATTTAAATCCAGTAACCCACATTCAAGGAACTGATATAACTTTTGTCAGTTCGAACTGATAATAGAATTTCTGTATAAATATATATATATATATATATATATATATATATATATATATATATATATATATATATATATATATATATATATATATATCACTAACACCTTAACTTTTGTCATTTGTGTCAAATTTGTGCCTGATTCACAGTAGAGAAAATTAAAGACAAAAATCCACATTTATTATTCCTTTATTCTTTTAGCATAAAAGCTTACATGATACAATTGATACAAATATATATTTCTTCCTTTTCTCTTGCGCACATACATATGCGAAAGGACAGTTAGAAAGATATATGCCATTGCACCCTAGCAAATCAACATAAATATATGATATATGATATATCCCAAATATGGGACTTTATTACTTTAATGTCTATATATTGTATAGATAATTAAGCTTTGACATTACACTGGCTAGCTAGGATCCTTTCTCATGGAGGAGTAGTGATGCCTGCACAAATAATAAAGTTTAAGTGAGCCATAATAATATTTAACAAAAAAACAAATTAAATAAAATCATATATCGTTTTTACAACATTTATCCATAATATCAATCAAAACTCAGAGATCGAGCTTACTTCCACACTTGAAGTTGCGAGGGACGGTCCTTCCACAGCCTTGAATCTGGCTAATAGTACGTTGGACGTTTATGAGAGCAGCCAACTTGGGGGTGACAGAAGGGCATACACACTCAGCATGAGTGACCCTAACACGTTCACAACAGTTCGGTGAAGGTTTCTGTCCAAACACCACCGCCCTACACGCGTTCACCAACAGCCTCTTCTCCTGCTCGCACTGGCTCGGGCTCAGGTTTCCTTTCGCCGGCCACACTCCCACCACAAGCAGCACCAACACTACCAGCGTCGCTACCCCTGAGCTTGCCCTCATTTTTTTTTTTCTTTCTTGGCAACCTTTTCTTACTACGTACTTTTTCTGTGCAACACTAAGCAAGGCCTCGTGTTTATATAGAGGAAAAATGGAGTAGTTTTCCATTAGAACTTAGAAGACTCGCAAGTCAAGTCAAGACTCAAGAGGAAGGAAGCAAACAAATTCTTGGGACTTTAAGCAAACAAATTCTTGGGACTTTTATAAGAGAGAGACCAAAACAATGAAATCATATTCAGTCCAAGGCATTGCGCCATTGCTGCCGACGAATGAGTTCCGTGTGGGACCGACACAAATTAATTAGATAACATAATGAGGTTGAGTCGACACTTATATCTAAGAGGTTGTGGGTTCGAGTTATGCTTTCTCTAACAAACTTGAAATATTGTAATAATAATAAATAAAATAATAATAATAAAGTAACAATTATGATTAGAAATTTTAAATTCTGTTAAAAAATAATTTTAAATACAGTCACTTTGACTCATGCTTATAACAAAAATATATATATTTTTCTATAATAGTTTTTTTTTTTTTTTTTTTTTTTTTTGTTAAAGATTTCTATAATATTTTTTAAGATTGTATTAAACGGTATGTAAAATATCCTTTTAAAAAATAGGATAAGATGAATTTGGTCCGTTATTATACCCCTCACACATACACCATAAGATTGTGGGTTCGAATCCTCCCTCTTCCTAAAAAAAACCCAAATTTATATAATACTTAAAAAAAAAAAGATATTTGTATTTAAATTAAGAATAAAAAAGACCCATAAATATTGATATATATAATGTATTAAATGTAATATATAATAAGATTAATTGACTGATTGTAGACATTTGACTGTAATATTGACAGTAACCCATTTATGACTAGGTATGTGTGAAATCAAATGTAAGAATTAAGATTGACTGATTGTAGACATTTGAGTATTTGACTGTAATATTGACAGTAACCCATATTTCTACTTGGGGGATATATTGATAGATATGTGTTCCAATTTGATTGGTTGGACACAATCTGGAACACCATTTTTAGATAACTAATTTGAGTCCGTTGGTTTAATGTCACTCACACTTCTATTTAAGAGGGTATGAGTTCGAGTTATGCTCTCTCCCCCAATCTTGAAATTGCAATAATTCAAAAAATATTAAGAAACAATTATAATTAGAAATCTTAATTTTTTTTTTTTAAATAATTTTAAATAAAGTCACTTTGACTCATGCTTTTAACAAAATTATATATATATTTCTAGAATAGTTTTTAAGATTGTATATATTAAACGGTCTGTAAAATATTCTTTAAAAAAAATAGGACAAGATGAAGTTGGTTTAATGATATACCTCTCATACATGCACCATGAGATTATGGAATCGAGTCTTAAAATAATTGTATTTAAATTAAGAATAAAGAAAGACCCATAAATATATGAAATGACTAGGCATGTGCGAAATCAAATGTAATATGTAATATGATTAATTGACTGAATGTAGACATTTGACTGTAATATTGATGGTAACCCATTTCTACTTGGTGGATGCGAAGAAGTTGCCTGGTGCTTTCTTGTCGATGGAAAATTTTGCCAGACTCGCGTGGATTACCAAGCTAGAAGTTAATATGTTTTGACTAGTTTAGGATTGTTTATAAATAATACTACTCGTCTAAATTCAGTGTCTAAATGATGTGGTATCATTGATTTCTCTATATTAAAATTGGATGTTTGAAATCAATGGATTTTAGTAATGTCTCTTTACTTGAGCAAAGTAACATTACTCATATGCTATATTGTCCAAATTTGGTGCCCAAATGATGTGGCAACAATGTAGACCATTCATTTAAATCATGCAAATCTAATACAATTTAAATGAATGGTGTACAATGTTGCCACATCATTTGGGCACCAGATTTAGACACCAAATTTGGGCAATGTAGCATTACTCTTATACTAATTGTTGCACTATTGACCGAGCCACTTAAAATGTGATAAGTGTTTTTTTTTTTTTTAATTAAAAAAATATTAAAAGAGGATAGAAAGAAGAAAGAGAAGAAAAAAAATCTCGTCATTAAGAGTGCGTTTGGTACGCGGGACGGGACAGAACAACGTGGGACAATTTGTTCTTGTCCCACGTTTGGCGCGTCCTTAGCATAGGACATGACAGGACGAGACAAGGTGGGACAAAAATCACAAAAAATTGTCCCACCCACGACCCTAGGACAACTTGTCCCATGATATGGGACAAGTGTCAAAAAGACCAATTTACCCTTTAAATTTTCAAACAATTACAATCATGTCTAATATATTATATATATATATATATATTATAATTACATATATAATATTATATAATATTATTATATATATAATAATATTTAATAATATATATATATCCTATATATAATAATATTCAATATATATATATATATTATAATTATTATTAAATATAATTGAAACAAATTATAGCACGGTGTGTATAAAACTATCTAGAGGGGGGGGTGAATAGATTTTAAGCTTTTTACCCAATTTTTCGTGTTAGTCCAAATTACGAAATTACCCCTAAATAGATAAAGCAATAAATCAAGTATAAAATACGGAAATTAAATAACACTTGATTTTGACATGGAAACCCTCACGGGAAAAACCACGGGCTAGTAAGTAAGCCACACTCGAACCTCGAATCCACTAAATGTATAAACGATTACAACCTAATCTCGGAAGTAATCACACACCTACCTAATCCCGGTATGAGTGAACCTAGTCCGATTGCTTGCGAATTAAGCAACCTAATCCCGGTCACAACACAAGACTTAATTCTCTAAAAAGATATTAACACCCTAAGTGAATATATGAATATTCAAATGCAACATAGAGCAAGGGAAACCCTATATGCTTATCTAAGATGATGAATATGCAATTAAAAAAATTCCTAGATATTAAAGCTAAATGACATGTCAATTAGCATAGATAATCATAGATTAGAGAAACCTAGATATCTATCATAAAAACAACACTCAATCAAATCAACACAACAATCTCTATCTTGAATATTAGATTATAATCTAAGAACAATCAAGTAATAAAAGAGATGCCATAATAAATTAAACACTAATTATATATGATAATAGTGAAAAACTTACCAAAGCAAGTGTGATGATCAAAGACCCATGCAAACAAGCATCCTAGATATGCTAGAGAATGCTAGATGAACTTTGATGCAAATGGATTTTGGTTTGAGTGTTTGATGAGCAAACTTGATTGCTTTCTCTCTTAAAAATCTCTCTTTTTAAAGTAGGGTTCTTGATGATTAAAGAGTCACATTCAGAACAAGAGAAAGTGATGTATTTATAGGCATGAAAAACAGAGCATGTGAAAAGACAAGTTTACCCCTGAAACGCACCGATCGGAGGTTTCAATCGGCGGCCAGGCCGCCATTCATAACCGCTGAATTGGCCCGAGAGGAACAGGAGACCAACGGCGGTTTCATTCGGCGGTTTCGTGACCGCCGATCCAACCGCCGAATCAAACCTGAGATTAAAAATCAATCAGGTATGAAAACGGCGGTTTCATACGTGACCGCCGTTTCAACCGCCGAATTAGGCCGAGAGATAAAATCAATCAGGTCTTGAACGGCGATTTCGAAAGGCGGTCGAGACTATCATAACCGCAGAATTGCTCCATACACTACTGGAAGCAAACGACAGTTTCATTCGGCGGCCAGGCCGCCGATCATAATCGTCGATCACCAATAAAGGTGAAAACCAAGGAGAAGCCAAGGGCATTCTCCGTAGGCGGTCCTCGCGCTAAACCGAGCACATTCTAGTGCATGCACGGACGTTTCCGAAAACTATCGGGAAACGAATTACAAGACAACAAGACACAATTACACACAACAAAATATAACACATAAGTGCAAGTGTGAAATGTGACAAGTGAAGAGAATGCACACATATGCAATGTATGTTAAGTGTGTGTGTGCAACTAATCTCTTTAAAGAAAAGTAAGCACAAAGAAATTTACCTTCGGTGCTTATCAAGCGAGGTCTTCAAAGGGGTTGAGCAATAGCATCGATACCTAGGCTACCCTTACAAAGAACCCCCTACATGTGGTTTGTCCACGAAATAAGCCAATCAACAAATGGGAACCTTACAATCTCCCCCTTTGGCTATTTCATGACAAAACCACCACTCACATTGATTCCTCACAAAGAAATAGAAACTACGGGACAACTATGATTTTCTACAACACAAAGAGATAAGAAAATAAAACTTCAAGTCTTCAATCTCTTGTAGAATAATCAAGCCCTGAAAAGAAAATTTCTAACATTTCCAATACAAGTAAAAAGTGAGATGAATCAAGTGAGAACAAAAACAAGCATTTGCATTTTAAAAGATTAGGCACAACATTATGAAATGTATGTGTATGCAATGCTCCCCCTCAACGGGTTACTCCCCTCAATGAATGTTCTCCACAATATGCAACTCCCCTTACCATATCATACTCCCCATTTTTGTCATGATATAGGCAAAGGAGTAGTCCCCAACCGGGTCACTCATAGCAACGAGAGATAGAAGCATGCAAGATATTTGCATATATATATATAAGTCACTTTATGCACCTTAATTAATTGAAGAGAAACAAGGAGATTTATTTGAAAGAAAATGTGTGAATCAAACATGCTTTGCATACAAGACATGTAGCATTCAAGTCCAAAATACAATGGTATTTGGCAAAGCAAATGACAAAGGTTTCTAATAAGAATTCAAACCAATTTCACCAATGTCATGAGTAAAGCAAGGATATAGAATATATTGATTTCAATTTAAGAACAACTATATCCAACTTTATAAGAGAAACATGGCATGAGAGACTTTGCACCCTATTTGATTTTTCCGGATAAGATATCCGTATGATAGTAGCCATGTTTAACCAATAAAGAAGGAGAGACATTTGGAATGTAAATTCCTTTGAACGGATACAAGATCCTTTATTCATTTTGAGTCTCATAAGCTTTCACACAAGGTTTTGCATTTTAAGAATATGCAATCATCAATTCATGCTTTTCATGTGAGCATGTTATATGAATTTCATGTGTTTTCATTTGACATTAGCATGTTATTTAAGAATCATCATGTCATGGAGATAATCATAGGTTATTCAAATCATACTTCCTACTTACATCTCCTAGTCTAAAAATGCATGTTTGAACATAAATATGACATGGATTGTAAACAAGCAAGGTTCACACTTATTGAATTGAAAACATATATACATATGTGCAACCAAGCTTACTCAAACAATTAAAAGAAGAGGCATAAGATATTTCAAATTTTTTGCAAGTGACAAGAATGCAAAATTACTCTCGTTGCTTGAGTTCCCCATATGGGGTCAATCATAGAACATCACTCCACAAGACATATCCCAATAGATCTACTAAGAGTTTTTAATCGAGTAGCATCTAAGGGTTTAGTAAATAAGTCCGCAAGTTGATCATTAATACCTACATGTTCAAGTACTATGCATTTATTTTCAACAAGCTCTCTAATGAAGTGATGGCGGATGTCAATATGCTTAGTTCTAGAATGTTGTACCGGATTCTTGGATATATTAATAGCACTCATGTTATCACAAAAGAGAGTGAGAGTACCTTGGTTGAATCCGTAGTCTACTAGCATTTGCTTCATCCATAGGAGTTGTGTGCATCCACTCCCCGCGGCTATGTACTCGGCCTCGGCCGTGGACAAAGAAATCGAGTTTTGCTTCTTGCAAAACCAAGACACCAAGTTGTTGCCTAGGAAGAAGCAACCGCCCGATGTGCTCTTCCTATCATCACAATTTCCTGCCCAATCCGCATCACTATATCCTACAAGACTAGGATTAGTGTCAAATGAGTACCAAATTCCATAATTAGAAGTCCCATTCACAAAGCGAATGACTCTCTTAACCGAAGAGAGATGTGACTCCTTGGGATCGGATTGGTACCTAGCACAAACTCCTACACTAAATGATATATCGGGCCTACTTGCGGTCAAATAGAGCAAGCTCCATATCATGCTACGATATAAGGTTTGGTCCACACTTTTACCGCTAGCATCCTTGCTTAGCTTCAAAGTGGTGCTCATAGGAGTGTCACAATGTTTAGCTTTTTCAAGACCAAACTTCTTCACTAGGTTTTTGGCATATTTGGCTTGGGTTATGAAAATCCCATCATCTAGTTGCCTAATTTGCAAACCTAGGAAGTAACTAAGCTCACCAACAAGACTCATCTCAAATTCATGAGACATAACATCAACAAATTGTTGGACCTTGGTGTTGTTGGTGGAGCCAAACACTATATCATCAACATATATTTGAGCTATGAAAAGCTCATCATTGTTTCTTTTGATGAATAGTGTCTTGTTAACACTATCACGTGTGTAGTCATTGTCAACAAGAAATTGAGTGATGCGCTCATACCAAGCCCTCGGTGCTTGTTTCAACCCATATAGAGCCTTCTTGAGGCGATAGACATGGTTGGGGTGGTGAGCATCCATAAACCCCTCGGGTTGTTCAACAAACACTTCCTCTTACAAGAAGTCATTGAGGAAGGCACTCTTGACATCCATTTGGTGCAATTTGAACTTGTGCACACAAGAAATGGACAAGAGAAGCCTAATATACTCTAAACGGGCAACGAGAGCAAATGTCTCTTCAAAGTCGATACCCTCAATTTGAGAGTACCCTTGTGCTACAAGTCTAGCCTTGTTCCGCACTATGTTGCCATCCTCATCGGATTTGTTCATAAATATCCATTTAGTGCCTATGACATTAGTGGTCTTAGGCCTAGGAACTAGAGTCCAAACCTCATTCCTTTCGAATTGGTTTAGCTCTTCTTGCATGGCAAGAACCCAAAATTCATCATTTAAGGCCTCTTCAACCTTTTTGGGTTCAATTTGAGAGGTGTAGCATGTGTAGCTAATAAGATTAGACATCTAGTCTTAACACCCTCATTAACCTCTCCAATGATATCTTCTTTATCATGGAGTTTCCTAACCCATGGAGCGGGTTCTTTAGAGTCCAAGAGAGGAACTCTATCAATAGGTTGTGTGTCATCATTGTTGACATTAGATGTCCCAACATTAGGAGACACCACAACCTTCTCCAAAGGAGAAACATCACTAAAAATAACCTCCTCCTCATGATCATTTGACTTAAGCCTAGTATCATCAAATACGACATTGGATGATTCCATAACACTTAGAATCTTTAAATTGAAAACTCTATAGGCTCTACTATTCAAGGCATAGCCAATAAAAATACCCTCATCACTTTTAGCATCGAATTTGCCAAGTTTATCACGGTCATTCAAAATGTAGCATTTGCTTCCAAAAGTGTGAAAGTAGCTAACATTTGGCCTCTTGCCTTTCCATAACTCATAGGAGGTGTTTCTAGTACCGGACCTTAGGAAAACTCTATTTCCTATATAGCAAGCCGTATTGATGGCTTCGGCCCATAGGTTCCTAGGGACATTGTTGCTAAGCAACATCACACGAGCCATCTCTTAAAGGACCCTATTTTTCCTCTCAACAACTCCATTTTGTTGAGGTGTCCTAGGAGCCGAAAACTCATGGGAGATGCCTAAACCATTACAAAAGGTTTCAAAAGTAGCATTCTCAAATTCCCTCCCATGGTCACTTCTAATCCGTTTTATGCTTTTAATATTAGAGTTCATTTCATTTTGTATTTTATTACAAAGCATTTTAAACTTATCAAAAGTTTCGGATTTTTCTCTAAAAAAGTATGTCCATGTGAACCTAGAGAAATCATCAACACAAACAAAAATGTATCTCTTTCCACCTAAACTCTCGGTTTGCATAGGACCCGTGAGATCCATGTGGAGAAGCTCTAGGGGCTCCTTGGTGGAGAGATACTTTCCCTTTTTGTGCATGCTTTTGGTTTGTTTTCCTTGTTGGCAAGGTCCATAAATACCATTGGCTTTCTTCCCAAGCTTAGGGAGGCCATGCACACAATTGAACTTTCCAAGGGTTCTTAGATCCCTAAAGTTCATGTGGCCAAGTCTTTCATGCCACAACTCTATTTGCTCATCCATGGACACATTGTTTGAGACAATTCTAGCTTCAAGACAATAGCAATTGTCGCTAGATCTCATACCTTTCAATAAGGTTTGTCCATCGGGCTTTAGGATCGAGCAATCATCTTTACAAAACAAGACGGAATATCCTTCATCACTTAGATGTGAAATGCTTATTAAATTGGCTTTCAAGCCATCAACAAATAAAGCATCGGATAAGGAGGGTAATCCGGGAACGGAAATGGTTCCTTTCCCTACAACCTTCTTTTTGGATCCATCACCAAAAGTGACATATCCTCCTTCCTCCATAACAAGAGTCTCGAAGAAACTCTTGTTTCCCGTCATGTGCCTAGAGCACCCACTATCTAAATACCAAAAATTAGAAGAATTTGCCTTCAAGGCTATTTGAGCAACATGGCAAACATTTTCATTCTTTCTAATCCACCTAGAAACAATCTTAGCTTTCTTAGTGGTATTTGGTACATGGGCTCTAGATGTCCTAGGATCATGCATAATAATATTATCATTCCTAGGAACATGCATCATGGCTCTTTTCTTTTTCTTCTCTATCATGCTTCTAGTTTTGCACATTTTTATATATCGAAAGCAATGTGGTTTAATATGACCATCAAATCCACAAAAGTGACATATATGAGTAAAATAAGGAATCATACCTTGTCCTTGTCTTTGTGGATGAAATGGTTCAATCCTTCTTCGTTGTTGAACCGGTCTAGATTGCTTCCTAGCTTGAGGTTGCATGATAGGTCTCTTTCCTTTGTGAGCCAATTGTGGAGGAATGTTGGCTTGAGGGACCCTAGGGGGTTGAGCTTGAGTTTGCCTTCTTGGCCCCATCTTCACTTGTGCATTTGAACATTATCCTACTTCTAACTTCTTCCTAGGAATTTGCACATATGAAGTTTCTTCGTTCTTCAAACCCTTGACAAACACGGTCTTGTTAGAGGTTGAGATCTTCTTGTCATCTTCATACCCAAGACCCCTCTTGTCACATGGACTCTTTCCAACACCAAGCATATGGTCAAGCTTCTTGGTGCTAGAATCCATCCTAGTCATAGAATCTCTAACTTCTTCAAGCTCCCTCTTTAGACTTTCTTCATTCCTCCTAGATAAGACTAACTCCTCTCTTAGCTTATCTTCCATCTTCTTGAATTTTTCCACTTGTTCAGCTAAGTGGTCATTATGAGATGCAAGCTCAAGATTTTCTTCTCTCAACATCTTGATCTTTCTTGTGCTCTTGATTGCCAAATCATTAAACTCGGCATGGCATTTAGCAAGCACCTCTTTCTCCACAAAACTACTTATGGAGTTAAATGAGGAATCACTTTCTTCTCCACTTGAGTCATTTTCCTCTTGACTCATTTCCTCTTTCTCACTAGCACTTTTGCTTTTATGGGAGGAGGCAAAAGCTAGGAGATTAGCCATGAGCTCTTCATCACTTGAAGACTCATTTCTATCAATGGAGTCATCACTACTTCCACTCCAAGTGGCGGCCATCACTTTTCCCTTTTTCTTCTTATTGTGATTTGCACATTCGGGGGCAAAGTGACCTATGCCACCACACTCGAAACATCGGACCCCTTTCCTTTCGGTCCTTTCTTGCCTAGGTTCAAACTTCTTGAAAGAGTCATTTTTCTTCAAATCTTGACCTTTTGATCCAAAGCCCTTTCTTCTAAACTTCATAACCTTGTTGAACCTTTTTACAAACAAGGCAAGGTCTTCATCCAAGTCAACCTTCTTTGCCTCATTTTCATCCTTGGAGGTTTTTAAAGCAATTCCTTTTTGCTTTTTAGTGGGTGTGGAGATAGGCCCTTTCCTAGACTCATAAGCTAGAAGTCTCTCAATCACCTCACTCGGCTTCATATCCTTATATCCACTATTTTCTTCTAAAGCCGTCACCTTCGATTCAAACCTATCGGGTAGAGATCTCATAATCTTTTGCTTGATTCTCCTATCCGAATATGGATCACCAAGTTGATGGCTTTGGTTGACTATATCCATCAACTTGATCTCGAAGTCGTTGAAGCACTCATTCTCCTCCATCTTAAGCATCTCGAATTGAGTTTGGAGGACTTGAAGCTTAGAGTCCTTCACCACTTTGGTTCCCTCATGTGCAATCTCTAGGATGTCCCAAGCCTCCTTAGCTATCCTAATATTTTGAATCAATTTATATTGATTTTCATTCATAGCACACAAGATGGCATGCATCGCCTTCCTATTCCACTTTGAAGCCTCAAACTCTTGCGCGTTCCATTGCGCCTTAGGCTTCAATACTTCTTCTCCTCCACCATCGGGAGTCATCTTAGGTAGATCATATCCGTCTTCCACCGCCATCCATGCACGGTCATGAATTTGGCATATGTAGGATTCCATCTTCCCTTTCCATTGGGAATAGTTCAATCCGGTAAGAAGTTGAGGCCTTGTGCTTGAAGTACCTTCGTTGCCACCACCATTTCCACCGTTTCCATTCATAGTGTTTATGAATGAATGAAATGAATGCAAATGTATGAATGATCAAAAATCACACAAAATGCAAAACACACCAAAATAAGCAAGGATCACCTATGTATGTCTAGGAACCCGCTCTGATACCAATTGAAACAAATTATAGCACGGTGTGTATAAAACTATCTAGAGGGGGGTGAATAGATTTTAAGCTTTTTACCCAATTTTTCGTGTTAGTCAAAATTACGAAATTACCCCTAAATAGATAAAGTAATAAATCAAGTATAAAATGCGGAAATTAAATAACACTTGATTTTTACGTGGAAACCCTCACGGGAAAAACCACGGGCTAGTAAGTAAGCCACACTCGAACCTCGAATCCACTAAATGTATAAACGATTACAACCTAATCCCGGAAGTAATCACACACCTACCTAATCCCGGTATGAGTGAACCTAGTCCGATTGCTTGCGAATTAAGCAACCTAATCCCGGTCACAACACAAGACTTAATTCTCTAAAAAGATATTAACACCCTAAGTGAATATATGAATATTCAAATGCAACATAGAGCAAGGGAAACCCTATATGCTTATCTAAGATGATGAATATGCAATTAAAAAAATTCCTAGATATTAAAGCTAAATGACATGTCAATTAGCATAGATAATCATAGATTAGAGAAACCTAGATATCTATCATAAAAACAACACTCAATCAAATCAACACAACAATCTCTATCTTGAATATTAGATTATAATCTAAGAACAATCAAGTAATAAAAGAGATGCCATAATAAATTAAACACTAATTATGTATGATAATAGTGAAAAACTTACCAAAGCAAGTGTGATGATCAAAGACTCATGCAAGCAAGCATCATAGATATGCTAGAGAATGCTAGATGAACTTTGATGCAAATGGATTTTGGTTTGAGTGTTTGATGAGCAAACTTGATTGCTTTCTCTCTTAAAAATCTCTCTTTTTAAAGTAGGGTTCTTGATGATTAAAGAGTCACATTCAGAACAAGAGAAAGTGATGTATTTATAGGCATGAAAAACAAAGCATGTGAAAAGACAAGTTTACCCCTGAAACGCACCGATCGGCGATTTCAATCGGCGGCCAGGTCACCGTTCATAACCGCCGAATTGGCCCGAGAGGAACAGGGGACCAACGGCGGTTTCATTCGGCGGTTTCGTGACCGCCGATCCAACTGCCGAATCAAACCTGAGATTAAAAATCAATCAGGTATGAAAACGGCGGTTTCATACCTGACCGCCGAATTAGGCCGAGAGATAAAATCAATCATGTCTTGAACGGCAGTTTCGAACGGCGGTCGAGACTGCCGATCATAACCGTAGAATTGCTTCATACACTACTGGAAGCAAACGGCAGTTTCATTCGGCGGCCAGGCCGCCGATCATAACCGCCGATCACCAATAAAGGTGAAAACCAAGGAGAAGCCAAGGGCATTCTCCGTAGGCGGTCCTCGCGCTAAACCGAGCACATTCTAGTGCATGCGCGGACGTTTCCGAAAACCATCGGGAAACGAATTACAAGACAACAAAACACAATTACACACAACAAAATATAACACATAAGTGCAAGTGTGAAATGTGACAAGTGAAGAGAATGCACACATATGCAATGTATGTTAAGTGTGTGTGTGCAACTAATCTCTTTAAAGAAAAGTAAGCACAAAGAAATTTACCTTCGGTGCTTATCAAGACGAGGTCTTCAAAGGGGTTGAGCAATAGCATCGATACCTAGGCTACCCTTACAAAGAACCCCCAACATGTGGTTTGTCCACGAAATGAGCCAATCAACAAATGGGAACCTTACAATAATAATATATAATATACATATGATTATAATAATATATATAAATATATAAATATATATTAACACATAATAAATATGATATATATATATATATATATATATATATATATATATGTATTATTAATATTTATTATATAAAATATATATGTAATATAAATATAAAATATATATTATATTTTATTATAAATTATTAAATATTATTAAGTATATAATAATATTATTACCCATACAATAATATATATATATATATATGTTATTATTATATATATATTGTAACATATATATATTATATACTAATATTTAATATTATATATATCTATATATATCTTATATATATTATTATATATAATAATATAATATATCTTTGTATTATATATATAATACATGTAATATATAATAATATCAAATATAATATATATTATATATTTTATTATTTAATATTATTATATATATATATATATCTTATATATATTATTATATATAATAATATAATATATCATATTATTATATATATAATACATGTAATATTCTATATTAATATATAATAATATCAAATATTAATAATATATATAATATATAATAATAATATATTATATATTTTATTATTTAATATTATTATATATTAATATATAATATTATAATATATGTTGTTATATATATAGGAGAAGTACTCTGGTCATTTGAACTTCTTATCATATCATGTCATGTCCTGTCCCAGTCATACCAAACGTATAATAGTACAGTCACAATTCTGTCCCAGGCCTTCCAAACACAATACAGAACAACCTGTCCTGTCCTGTCCTGTCCTGTCCTGTCCCACCTTGTCCTGTCCCATGTCCGTGCCAAACGCACCTTAAGGGAAGAATTATTATAAGTTGATAAACGACCTGAAATTACAAGGTATGCATTATCTCATGAATTGCATAATATGCAAATAATTTTTCGGATGATTCAATGAAATAATAAAATTACATTATGCCAATATACAAATCCGGGTGGTTGTTTCTGTAGAACAATTTATAAATGGCAGCAAAATTCATTTCTTATGCACTAAAGTCGTGAAAACAATTTAGTTCAAAAGATAAGGTTCCCTAAAAGTGGAAATTAAAAGATCATGATCATAATAAGAATAATACTCAAGTTATAAATAAATCTTCATCATCAAAGGCTCCGAAGAGTTTGTCTCATAAGTGAAACAAAAATCCTAAAGATACAAATAGAAATGATAATTCCCTTTATAAGACTCTTGAATTAGAAAATGTCTTAGTAGAGATATTGATTTGCTTTATGATGTTGGTCAAAACCACCGGATGCATGCTACTTGTCATCGCTTTTATCAGCGGGCCTCATACAGTCATACTCAATTCAACGGGTACGCTTCTTGTAGAGGAATAGGATACGATCACCGCACTCTCGTTGCTGTATCACATCGCCAGGCTTCGGCGTGTTCTCCATCCCACAATCTCCACAGATGTTGCTAACTGGTTCAGGTTGAGGACCCAGGCCATTACAAATCCAAGACGTTTCTGGATTTTTCAGAGGCAAAAGAAACAACGACTCTGCAGCTGCAAGTCTGCAACTATCATTACACCCATTTTTCTTGTTAAGAGAAACAGTGAAGCTAAAAAAAAAAAAAAAAAAGCCATGAGTTCGTTGTATGCTCAAATTTCAGAGTGCCCTCCATAACGGTTTAGGGGTAGAATAGAAATCTGTGACATATGTCAACAACTTTAAACTTAAAAAAAAAAATCCAAAATAATCAAACTTCCAGATATAATTACTTGTCATTGTTTTTCACATTCTCCTTATAATGTTGCTTAAAATTGAAGTTTGTGGAAATTAAAATTATTCTCTTTTCTTTTTTTTTTTACAAAATGAAATTAAAAGTATTCGTGAAAGCACCCTATCAACCCTTTTTTTTTTTTTTTTTGTTTTTTTTTTTTGAAATAACCTTATACACTGCTCTTTGTTTTGTTTAAAAAAAAAAACTACTTTTATTCGATCAATCACAAAACAATGATAAAAATTAAAGTAAACATACTTATTGTATGAATTCAGAATCTTCATCCATTTATTGATTATACGTGAAAATTATAGTCCTTATTGATGTTGGTTTTGATTTTGTATCTATTATTTATAATAAAATTGGGTGTTCAACTTAGTCATGAAATTGGTGAGAAATGTCATTTTTTTAAACTGATTTAGTGACAATGTCAGTACTTTAATAAGTTAAGTTTAAAAGGCATCTATTATGGTGAACTACCAAAATTGCCCTCACATAATCATTTATGTTATTCCCTTCGTACTTTTCTCTCTCCACACTTCCAAAAAAAAACTGACAGTAGTGTTAACTCAGTAACTCTCTCTCTCTCTGGAATTTCTTCTTCAACTTATAAAGAACGGACGTTCTTCAGTAAAACAAGGTAAAATATCTTGAACTTTCTTGTTTTAATTTGTTAACATTTTCATTTGTTCCTTTTCATATGTTTTCCGAGTATTTTGTAAGCCGTAAGCCATTGTGAGAATTTTTGGATCTCCGTGACTTCTCATGTGTTACCTGTGACTTTTCATGTTTCATGTGTTACCTGTGACTTTTAATGTGTTACCCGTGACTTTTCATGTTTGATGTGTTACCCGTGACTTTTACCCGTGACTTTTCATGTGTTACCCGTGACTTTTCAAGTCTTACCCGTGACTTTTACTCGTGACTTTTCATGTCTTACCCGTGACTTTGTAAATGTAATATTTTAATATAGTTTGTACTCCTGGATTTTTATTAATGGTTTGTGATTGTTAATTTGACAGTCTCATGAATCGGGTTAGAATAGTAATATCTTACAACGGTCGATGGGAGCAGTTACCTGGGGTATGTATGTGTCAAAGAATATGATTTACGAAGAATTGGTGGCGATCGTGCATACTATTGTGAACTATGATGTAAACAAATACAATGTTGATTTGTCATCAATATCAATCGTTCCTAGCAGTACGTGTCGCACATTTATAAGGAATGACGACGATGTCCAGTTTATGCTAGGGGAAGATCGAGTGATCCCTCAAGTATGTGTCAGTCTAACTGAGCGGACAGCTGGAGATGTGGTAGGGAATGATATTCCTCCTCCAGAAAATACCTAACAATTTGGATCCTTTAGCGGTAGCAACCAAGTGTTCACCCAAAGGAGTGCCAGCGAAGGTGAGGGAAACATGTGTGGTGTCCCACAGGTTGCAGTCAACCATGCAGATGTAGTTGAACCTCAATTTGGTGATGTGTTTGGTTGTCGAATTGAGCAGTACAATGAGCAGTATGATGCGCAGTACAATGAACATAATAATTACCCGAACCATGAGATGGATAATGAGGCAAATAATGAACAGGTTGATGATCTACACAATGTGGGTGAAGAGCCTGCACAAATGCAAACATGTGGTAGACGTGTACAAGGAGTTAGTTGCACTGCACCAGATATGCATGGGACTTCCGAGGTCCGGTATAATGTAACAGCATCTGATTTTGATAATGTGACAACGTGGGTTATTCTCGGAGCAGATGCATACTCGTTTGGTACTAGTATAAGCAGCACCTTGGCAGTGTAAGAACCTAGAACCATGATTTATAAAGGTCAATTTTTTCCGAGTAAAAAGGATTTGAAAAGGCTAGTTAGCCATTTTTCAATGCGGCAGAACTTTGAATGGAAGGTGAAAAGGTCCAATAAGACAACTTTACATCTGGTTTGCATCGTTGACAACTGTACGTGGAAATTAAGAGCGGTCAGGAGAGATGAATGGACTTACTTTCAAGTAAGAAGTTTTGTCAACGAACACAGTTGTCCCTTAGAGGAGATTCACCGTCGCCACCGACAAGCTAGTGCAGTCACAATCGGAGAAGTCGTTGCACCTAGACTTCAACAAACTTATGGTCGTCTCATGCGTCCGAAGGACATAATGGGCGATATGAAAACAATTTATGGCATCCAAATCATGTACAGTAAGGCACATGATGCCCTGCAATATGTATTGTCATTGACCTATGGAACGCATGAAGAAAGTTTCCAACTGCTGTCATCTTTTGCATACGTTCTAGAACAACAAAATCTTGGAACAATCACTAACTTACAGTGCGCAAACGATGGTAAATTACTCTACTTTTTCATGTCGTTAGGGTCCTCAATTAGAGGTTTTCGAAGGTGTATGCGTCATGTGATTGCATTTGATGGTACCCATTTGAAGGGAAGATTCGGGGGTACAATGTTTATGGCAACTGCACAAGATGGAAACGAACAGGTGTATCCAATTGCTTTTGGGTACGGTGACTCAGAAAATAACCTTTCATGGGAGTAGTTTTTGGAATGCTTGAGGGGTGCCCTTGGTCATATAGATGATCTGGTTTTCATTTCCGATCGTCATGCAAGCATTGAAGCAGGGATTTCTAAAGTGTTACCCTATGCAACCCATACCATATGTTGCTGGCATTTTGGTAAAAATATGAAGAAGCGATTCCACAAAAAGGATGTTACCGACATAATGGATAACGCTGCTAGGTCGTACAGTGAAATCCAGTATGATCGCCATATGGAGGAGTTACGTAAGCTGCACAAGGGTGTATACGATTATGCCATTGATGCCGGTCCACACAAGTGGTCCCGCGTTCACTGTCCCTAAAGAAGGTAC
Organism: Acer yangbiense; assembly: GCA_008009225.1. Classification (NCBI taxonomy): domain Eukaryota; kingdom Viridiplantae; phylum Streptophyta; class Magnoliopsida; order Sapindales; family Sapindaceae; genus Acer; species Acer yangbiense. Next base: position 32,196,382 of record CM017769.1, on the reverse strand, counting down.
GGGTTGATAACCACAAATGTTGCAGAGTGCATAAACTCATGCCTAAAATTCACACGGCAACTGGCACTGATGACACTAGCAAAGTTCATTCAGAACATGCTACAAAAGTGGTTCCATGATCATCATGCAAATGCACGGTCCATGCGTCATCGATTGACCGACGCAGCACATCTTGTGATCCTCAAACGTGTCGAGAAGTACGGTTAAATGACCGTAAATCCAGTTGATTGGAACATATTCTCCGTCAGACACAAGGGAAAACAGTGGACGGTTGACTTAGTCCGAAAGACTTGCACATGCAACAAATTCCAAATGGACTTTTTACCATGTTCACACGCACTCGCAGCAGCAAGGTACATGACAAGTTACAGTTAACGCTTTATATAACCCAAACGTGAATCTCACTGTTTTCATTATTTCAGGGAGCGGAACGTGGATTTCACATCTTTATGTGCAGACTACTACAAGAGGGAGACACTTATTGATGCATACTCGGTTCCTATTATGCCTGTTGGCCATCCTTCTTCATGGGTTGTGCCATCCGACATCGCAGCACAGGTGGTTTTAAATCCAAAGACGAAGAGACAATCAGGTCGCCCGATGGAATCTCGACATCCCTCGTCTTCGAAGAGGACAACCACACAATCTTGTAGGAGGTGTGGACAACCAAGACATAATAGCAGGAGATGTTCCAACCCGTCTATGGTTAATGAAGGTCCCAGTGGAATTGTTCCCGAAGAATACCGTCGCAGGTGCAGCATCTGTCATTCAACTGGACACAACAAACAAACGTGCCCTAAGAAGGACACTACCGTGGAATGAATGGAGCCTTACAAGAGGAAGACGAATTGCCACCCTTGGTTCTTATGCTTTTATGTAGAACTAATCCGATTGATTTTATGTTCGAATTTCCTTTGTTATACTGTCATATTGGATCCTTTGTTATAGTGTTCATGAATTTCCTGTATTGTTTATGGATTTGAATGTATGAAATGTGTGTTGAACTTTGATTGAAAACAGTTTTATTTGCCTTATCTCAACATGCTTCCTTCCTCACCTATTATAAAGATCATATCCATATCCAAGCTTCTGAGATGTTACTGAAATAAGGATATTTGGCAGACTGACACCCAACATCGTTCAGACTTTGGAAACCATGCTCGACACAGTTATTTTATGAGGAACATGTCTCCAAGTTGATGTCTTATAACATCGTTCTGACTTTGGAAACCATGCTCGATACAGTTGTTTTTTAAGGAACATGTCTCCAAGTTGATGTCTTTCAATATTGTTCAGACTTTGGAAACCATGCTCGATACAGTTATTTTATGAGGAACATGTCTCCAAGTTGATGTCTTCCAACATCGTTAAGACTTTAGGAACCACACTCAATACAGTTGTTTTATGAGGAACATGTCTCCAAGTTGATGTCTTCCAACATCGTTCAGACTTTAGGAACCATGCTCGATACAGTTGTTTTATGAGGAACATGTCTCCAAGTTGATGTCTTCTAACATCGTTCAGACTTTAGGAACCATGCTCGATACACTTGTTTTATGAGGAACAATTAATCGTATTGTTTAATTCGTGTTGGAGTTGAATGACTTATTCACTGAAATCGTGCGTGCTGGAATTGAAAAAATTGAATTGAATAATTGAATCAAAAAAATAAATATGTTATGTACATCAACTGTATAACAGAGAATAACCCATATATACATCAGCTACACAACAATGTTGTGTAGCGAGTTGCAATAAACCTCAACAACCATCTTCTCCCTGATGGTGCCCATATCCTTTTACGTCCAGTCGAAGTCGTTCATATTTGCTAGCAAGTACTCTGCCAATCTCAAAGTATGGGCACCACAGTTACCGCTGCAAATCACCAACTGAATTCTCATTAGACTGGAATTTTATTAACACCTAATGGGATAGAATAAAATCTTGAAACAGTCATACCCCTGATGTTGTTGGGGCACCCCATGTCTTCCGTCCAGGATGTTCATTCGAAAGGGACTCTTCGATAATTTGTACGTTATATCATCCTCCCTTCTGCTATCGTGAAACCAGACCTGATGCAACATCAAGGGAATAAACCAACGTAGGCATCCGACCTGCTTCAGCTTATAGTCCCATGTAACCTCCTGTCTAAACGGGTCTAACAGGTAGATCTTCCCCTCCCTAAGACTAATGCTGGCCAGTACCCAATGCGTCCGTCCAAGGTTGCAAGGCATCAGAACCTGTATGTGTTTCAACATAGTCTTATGTGTCCGAAATTAAAACATAATATATTACATTTTATAACCATGTAATTGGAACCCTTACATAATCAACCTCGTGCCATGGCCGGGTTCCGATCGGGAGAATTCATCGGACCGTCTTCAGGTCTTCATTGGGCCACGTGTGTTTCAGCAACTTCCAGTCGGTAGGGGGTTTGCCCACAACCTCACGGCCGAAAATTTACTGCCACTGAATTTCTAAGTATGACTGTACATAGAAAAATAACCGCAGCATTAAGTAACACATCAATGCATAAATGAAAACATTTCAATACAGAAACTTACAAAGAACTGTGAATCCAGTAGGTTGACCCTCTGACTGTAGACAGAGGGGTATGCTAGCTAACGCTTCCGCTTCCGTAGAATCTTCAAGTACACGTCGATGTGCTGACAATGTAAACATTTTATATTATTAGGAATCTACCATTACTCATACAAACTTATACAGACAATTAAAGTAATGAACATACCGATTCCTCCAACTCCATGAAGTTGGTCTGCAACCGTTGGAACCAAGGTACATCAACAGGTAAAGGTAGATCCACATCACGTCTGCATAATTATTGAACAAGTTAGACAACCAAGTAATAATAATCAAAGATTGCAAAATGAACGCTTATACTTACGTTTCCCTTGTCACGTTCCTCTTGTAGGCTTTGTACGCTGCAATGTGGTCTGGATGTAACAAATCATTGGGCCTGAATACATGCGCCAATGTCACCGATGTCGGAGGCCTTGTCCTAGGCTTTTTCGATTGACATGGGTCTGTGTATGGGGACATCAGCATCCAACCTGGCTTGCAAACACGTGGTACAGTAGGAGGAGTATGGTCCCGACCACTGGGCTCCACTGGGGGGTGCGGTATGAGGAGAGACTCTGCCTCTATCGATTGCTTTGAGGATAGACCCAGTGTGAGGAGGAACTCTCCCTCCATATATCGGTATGAGGATGGCTACGGTGTGAGGAGGAACTCTCCCTCCGTGTATGGGTCTGAGGAGGGGTGCACTATATGGATGAACTCTCCTTCCGTGTATTGCTCTGAGGAATGGGGGGGCTACGCCGGAATCGCTTCAAGGGTCGCACTGCACTAGGGTCGACGATCGGAGGTGGGGTGCACTGTAAGGACGGACTCTGTCCCGGTGGTAGCTCTGATCCACCAGGTGCCACCCATGAAACCAGTGCTGTCTCTGTACCGGCAGTGCTGTCAGGTAAAATCAGAGGACGTACCTACTCCAATACTGCTATCTCTGTACCACCGAGTACCTCCTCTCGTTCTGTCGCACCATGACCTTGCTGATCGGATACTGTGTTCGTAGTATGTGCCTTCGTAGTAGGTGTCTGCTCATGTCTGCTCCTTGGGTCTGTCCTATCCTGACCAGTACCTGTCCTGCCTGTGGGACTAAAGTCTCCGTGATGGTCATCAAATGGTGGGTCATCGGATGGTGGACCATCCATACGGGACTGCGATGTCGGACCCTATAGTGCCCAGATCATATCCAGCAACTTCAAATGCTGCGCATCTCGCCTCTCATCACTCTTTTGGACAGCAACCATCACATCCTCCCGTAACGATCAGACTGCATCCATCACTTCAGCAATTTTACTGTCCCAGCCCTGAAGGATTTCGAACTCTATTAGTACTAAAACCATTCAGTCGATTGAAATTAAATAATGCGGTTTTAATATTTTTACGCACCTGTGGATCACCTCCTCGTGAATCACCTTCAAGTCGAGGATGTCTAGGCAATGTGGATCGTACCGGGCTACGCCTCCGAGGACTTTCATCGCCACCCTCTGGGTCTGAATCACCTCTAGGTCTAGGTTGTCTGGGAAAAGTGAATCGTACCCGCCTATGCCCACTCCCACCCCCACCCTCAAGGTCTGAACCTTCCATATCAGTAGGTCCTGAATACGAACCCTCTATATCATCGCGTTCGGAAAACATACCCTCCGTATCACTGGGTCCAAAAAATAGACCCTCCGTATCATTGGGTCCTGGAGTCCAATGTCGATCCGGATCCAGGAGGTCACCAGGTATATCAGGGGCATCAGCATCATACAGACTACCTCCTAGGTCTATGCCTTCGTAGTACCGTTGAGCCCTCTCCGCAGCCATCGGCACCAATTCAAGCCATGCACACATCTGAAATCGGAGTTAAATAGTTGTCATTGTATACATACTAATAACTATTAACATTAACAACATCAACACTTACCATTTTTGTAACAACATCAACACTATTAAGTGCATTGTCAATATAATTCAGGTCATCGAAATGGTCATGGCGAGTAATTTTTGTCTTGAACCAATCTGCCTCTGGGGTTTTTAAAAAATCCTTTGGGTCATTCCTCATCTGCATATTCACAGAAAAAAAGCATATAAGTTCAGAAAAAAAAGACTGGACCACTGAATTAAAAGTCACGGGACACTTATCAAAAGTCATGAGACACTATACAAAAGTCACGGGACACTATACAAAAGTCACGGCAACAGTTCAAAAAGTCACGGAAACCCAGAAATTCATCGTCTTCAAAACAACTTTTTTCTGAAACTAAAACCCTAACCTAACCTCATCATACAAACATAATCAACAACAATACAAATCCAACCTAATCTACATGATGAGTATGACATCAAACATCAAAACACATGAAATTATCAACATCAAAAACGCGTCGGAAATAAGAACTAACCCGTGTCTTTTGAGATCGCCGGTGACTTCTCGTCGATGCCATTTCTGTTGCGCCGTCATTGGTTTTACGCCGTACAATTACTGTAGCGCCGTCGCCGGTGGTTCGCCGTACACTTTCCGTCAACTTTAGGCCTGTTGTACCGTCGGTTCTTCTCTCGCTGACTTTTTCTCTCACCGTTTGAAAAATACACAAAGAAACAAATAAGGGTATTTTTGTCTGGTCACCCAAATAGGTGTCTTTTAAACTTAGATTAGTAAAGTGGTGATAGTTTCCCAAAAAGCGCCCCAAATAGTGACATTTAAATTTTGAGCCCCTTCAACTTATGAGTGTAAGGAGTAAATTTAAATTTCCAATTATACACCAATGTATTTTAAGTAATTAAATACAAGGGCATTTCAGAAATAAAAAAGTTTCATTAAAACATGGATGTAACAAAATATTTTTTGGGTGTCAATAGAGCTACCATGTTATTAATTATTTGATGTGAGGGTATTTTTATAGGAACTCAACTTAATAAACTTGTCTCTAGCCCAAAAAAAAAAACTCCTAAAATGTGCTTTTAATGATGAGATGAGGTTGGTCCAGTGGTAAACTCCTCACATCTACACCACGAGATTACGGGTTTGAGTCATCCCCCTTTAAAAAGAAAAAAAAAAAACCCTAAATTAATGTAATATTTAAAAAAATAGAAAGAAAAAAAAGGTGCTTTTAATAATTTTTAGAACTCAATAATTAATGGCAATTGGCAAGTCAGCAGCCAAGCACACATCAACTCAGCTAATCATGTAATTTATTGCCTAAATTAAATTATGCAAGATTAATATTTTTTTTATTATTAGAAATTAAATAAGTTTATATATATCAAAACAAAATAAAAAAGTCTATAGAAAATCATGACATTTTCAGTCTATTGATTTTCAATCTCATTTGCCGAATTTAAAATCCTTCCAGGAACCACTACATGCATCATGCTTCAACATTCCAGTCTCATTGGTCGCCGAGTTCTGGAACCTCTTCCAGTGCTGAATAACAGCCGTCAGATCAGCCACCTTGGCCGCTATGGTACGGCAACAGTTGGCGTGGACGGTGGTTACAGCCCTGATGTCTCTGCTGTCCTGACAGAAGCCACTGAAATAGAGGGTGTTCAAGAACCTCACATTAAGGCCAAGCTCTCTGAAGACACCTTCATGCAACATATTAACCAAAACGTCCTGCCCTTTTAACCCGGTTGAGTTGATCCTTCTGTCGTACCACGATTCGAATAATGATATGGTCCTATTGTTGGATTTTATCATATAGAAGCCTGTGTTGATGTTGTTGGATTCCGATCGATCTTTGCCGTTGAATTGGTCCGTACTGATATGGAGATCTATGGTTTCGTTGACACTCAAATTGTTAAGCCTTGGAAATGGGTTCCTTAGCCACATCACATCCGCGTCCTAATAATTTATCAAAATAATTCGTAACAACGTGATAAATAATATGATTGTATTCAGTATTAAATTAATTTGGGTTTTTTTTTTTTTTTTTTTTTTGAGGGTGGACTCGAACCCACTAGACCCCAACCTCGTGGTGTAAGTAATATAACGAAGATATGAATATCTTATGAGTAATTCTACTTTGCCCAAATTTGGTGTCCAAATCTGGTACCCAAATGACGTGGCAACATTCTCATCTATTCATTTAGATTGTATTAGATTTGCTTGATTTAAATGAATGGATGAGAATGTTGCCACGTCATTTGGGTACCAGATTTGGACACCAAATTTGGGCAAAGTAGCATTACTCATATCTTATTATTATTAGTTTTCATATGAATCTTATAACAATAATCTTACTGATTTTTAGGCATGATCTAATGAAAAGGATATAAGGTAGCACATGTCATTAATTAGAAGCTTAAAGTAATGGGTTATCGTTGTCAAAAAAATATATAATAATGGTTTATCATAATATAAATCTTGAGTAGTCAAGACTTCACATAGTAGACTATTTTAACATGGACATCACATTTTTGATACAACAGATAATTATATATGCATTAAAAAAAATCAAATAAATAAATAAATAAAAATCATCATTGCCAAATTAAATCATTTTCAATACGTGAGAATTACAAACAAGTCTATTCATGGAATAATTTGATGGATCGTGAACATTCCTCTCTCGTCAGTCATCAAGATTTTGTAACTTGGAAATATCAATAAAAACTACAATTTTCTTTTTGTCATCTGACAAATATAAAAAAGAATGATAAATTTTCACTCATATTCCTAAGTCTTTTAGACAATAATATATATATATATATTAAGGAGTTTAATTAGTTTATTTTTGTAAGTTCAAAAAGTTCTTTAAATATATATATATAACGTTAAAGGTTCACTGTAATGCACAAACATTAGCGAAACAACAATATAACTTACACCTTAATTTGTTTAGATAAAATTAATTACTAATAGAACAGTTATATATATATTGATTAATTGAAGCCAAGAACAAGAATAATAAATAAATAAATAACGTACCGTGAAGATGAAACTGTAACCTCGTTGAGCACGTCAAGAAGAAACAGAGTTCTCCTCCACATCATGTTGATAAAATCCTGGGACATGTACAGCTGCTCTCCGTCGAAATCTACGCCGTCTGTCTTCAGTTTGTAGCAATGCAGCCGGAGAAACCTGCACCTCTCGTAAGAAGTTTGATCGACGGTGACAAGCAATAGATGATCAACCAACCACCGAGTGCCTTCGCCGAGCCAGAAGCTTTCCAAGAACAGATCAAGCAACGGCTTATCATCACCACCCTCCACATAGGCTTTGTTTACGACCGCTATAATTACAGTCTTGTTCACCGTGGACGCTCCGGCCAGTGCTGTTTCAAGCTCATCTCCAACGACGGTAGGGTCAGCAGGAGTACTCTACCATACAAAAAACCAAAAAAAAAAAAAAAAAAAAAAATTTAAAAAATTCACGCAATTAAACACGGAAAAGCTTAAACAATTTAGCATGCAGAAATTTAAACTTACTGTGGATGAGGGTTGTTGACATGGGTAGTTATGGAACGCGAACAAGGGCTTGGAGCTGAGGGTGGAGAGGACGAAAACAAAGATTAAACCAAGTAAAATGAGAGCATAAATTGCGACGTGATTGATTTGGAATTTGGTGTTAATCATGTGTGTGTGTGTTTTAAGGAGATATATTAAAAGGTTGTTTAATTTGGTTGTTTGGTGATCGCCACTCTCCTGTCAGTTTCAGATCGAAGTTGTTGATTGGTTTTTTTATTATATATAAGGAATTTTTTTGACAAGATATATAAGGATTTTTTTTTTTGTAGACGTGCGATGTACAAAATCCTAGTATTTTTATTTTAATTAGTTTTATCATAACTCTTCTTATTCCTCATTTCCTTGCATCTTTTGACTTAATTAGTTTGACTTTAATTAGAGGAAATTTCAATTTTTATCCTTTGAATTAAGGGAAATTTTTTTGTGGGAAGGCTAACATTACACTTTTAAATTTACCCACCCTGATAACTTTTCATTTTCTGACTGGTGTGACCCAAATACCACTCTTATGTTTTACATGGCGACTTTTAATGAGTAGCTTTTAAATTGGGGAAGTTTAAATTTATACTCTCAATAATTTTATTGTTCTTGTCAACATTCCCATTTTGTGGACAAAAATACCTTTGAATGGAAGGAGAAAGAAACTGACATAAGAGAGAGAGAGAGATTTGTAAGTTAAAGGAGAGAATTAAAAGAGGGAATTATACTCAGAAAATTAGAAGAGAGATAATGTTTCTGAGAGAATTGGAAGATTAAAAAATTGAGTGGTTTACATCTTGAATTAGAAGAAAGATAATTGGAAGGGAGAGAAAGATACTTAGTGTGTGTTTGGTAGTGAGAAAAAGGGAGAGGAAAGAAAAGGGTGGAGGGAAAAGGGAATTATCACCACCACTCATACCTTTTGGAAAGTAACAAGCAGATTGAAGATGTTTGGCACCTTTATAAACCCACGGGGCGTGTGAAGTCGTTTTAGGCAATTTAGAACAGACCGGACAAATAACCTCAACCGATAGACCCCTACCTTCAAGATTAACCATAGCGGGAATCCAGTTGTGGCAAGCCTTCCAAATAAAACACTTGACTTTCGAGGGAATCTTGAGTCTCCACAGACATTTCCTCCAACCATCCTCATTCAAACCAGACAAGCGACCCTGGGCCTGAAGAAGTCTCCCAACTATCAAAATGCCACATAAGCGAATCACCAGCTTGAGCCGAACTAAGAGGGAGACTTAGAATGGCTTTAGCCTCCTCTGGAGAAAAAGATGAACGGACTAGAGGAACATTCCAGCCACCAAAAGGGGAAAACAACTCCCTCACCATAGCATTACACTCCAGTGTTATAACTAGAAATTGAAACGAACGAATTCTTCAATTTCTCTCTCTCTAACTTTTAATTTTCTATTTCTCATAATTACTCCATAACTTTATCAGAAATTAAAAGATAAAGAGAGAAACTAACGAATTCGTACGTTTCAATTCTCAAAAGATTATATTGGCGTGTAAAAATATCAATCCATTTATACTTGACGTGTAAAATTTAACGTATAAAATACAATGTGTAAAATCCGGCATGTAAAATTAAATATGTAAGATTCAACGTGTAAAATTTGAAATCGAGTTGCGTTCTTTTATTAATTTCTTTCTCTATCTTTCAATTCTCTTTTAAAGTAACCTCTTCCAAATCTCGTTGTAATTTTCTATCTCTAACATTCTTTCTCTCTTTCTCTCTCTATCTCGAGATCTGTATTATCTCTTTTTTTTTTTGTTACTTTTTATCTCTATCTTTGAATTTTATTAATATCATTTTTGTCCACAAAACAGAAATATTGGCAAAAAACATTGGGATGACTAAATTTATAATTGCCTATAATATAAGGGATTATTATGAATATTGACCTTAACATTGTTACGTTATCATTGTTTTAAGCGAGAAGTTAGCTACTCAATATATTTTATTAACCTTCATCGATAATTTTATTGTAATTAAACTATATTTATGCTTTAAGCTACCGGATGCATGGCGGATAATCTGCTACACTCTTCTTACAACATATACCGGATATATTTATTTGCATAAAATAAAAACTATAATTTTTTTTGAAAGAAAAATAAAAACTATAGGCAATATATATATATAATTTTTATATTATCAGTTCGTCCTGATATAAAAAATACCAAGACAAAGAATGTGGACCATTAGATTTACATACTTTGACTCAAAATGTATACACTTGTCAAAACTTCTCCATAATCTATGGTCCACATTCTTTGTCTTGTATCAGGACGAACTGACAGTAGAAATACTATATATCAGTTTTTCTACTATCAGTTCGTCCTGATATATTTTATATCAGGACGAAGAATGTGGACCATAGATTATGAAGAAGTTTTGACAAGTGCACACACTTTGAATCAAAGTATGTAAATCTAATGGTCAACATTCTTCGTCTTGATATATTTTATATCAGGACCAACTAACAATAGAAAATTTGTATATATATATTTGCTTTTAAATATATATATATATATATATATATATATATATATACAATTTTTCTATTATCATTTCGAACTGATATAAAATATATCCGTTCCTTGCATATAGGCCATTGGATTTAAAAGATGCTTTGACAAGTGCATACAGCCAAGTCAAAGTATTTAAATCCAATGACTCATATACAAGGAATTGATATATCTTTTGTCAGTTATATATATATATATATATATATATATATATATATATATATATATATATATATATATATATATATATATATATATATAAAGCTACAGAAATTCTATTATCAGTTCGAACTGACAAAAGTTATATCAGTTCCTTACATGTGGGCCACTGGATTTAAATACTTTGACTTGGTTGTATGCACTTGTCAGTCAAAGTATTTAAATCCAGTGGCCCACATACAAGGAACTGATATAACTTTTGTCAGTTCGAACTAATAATAGAAAGACGGTATAAAACTATTCATCAAATACATATAAAGGCCCATCGTAACAATATTTTTAAGTGACATATTGTCTAGGGAAAATATCATTTTTGTCCCTATGGTTTACCATATTATCCATTTGGGTCCCCGTCGTTCCAGTATTGGCTATGCAGGTCCCCGTCGTTTCTGAAAGTAAAATTACGTCTAACATTTATGCTGCCTTAAATAATATTCCTAACGGGAGTGGTTCTGAAAGTAGTTATTAGAAACCCCAAAGGATTAGCTTTTGTTGTTTGTGCTGAGAATTTCAAATTGGAAATCTCGGTTGACAATTTTGGACCTTCCACGATTCTAAAAGTGTATTTGGTATGTTTTTCTACCGGCTAAAAGAGGGGTTTTTTTTTTCTTTATGTTAAAAGCTCTTTTAATTTAATTTAATTTAATTTTTTTTGTTGACAAAACTAAAGAAGTGTTTTTTTTTAATATTAAAAAAAAAAAAAAAAAAAAAACTATTTTATTTCTATTGGGATAAGTCCAAAATTTAAACTTCTCCCAAGAAGCTCTTTTTGAGCTTTTCAAAAAGAAGTAAATAGTCTCAACTACACTCTATGAACTTTAGATATTTCACCATATAATATTCTATTACAAATACTTTGTTAGTGTCCATTTTTGTAATTTTTAACAACAAAAATTCTTTTAGAGATATTTTGCCAAACAATCCACTAACTTAAAAGCGTTTCTTAAGTGAATACCAAATAATATACATATTTTTGTTAAAAGTTCTACTCAATAAAAGCTCTGTTTGTAATAAGAAGCTCTACGTGAAAAGTCATCACAAACACAGCTTAAGAGGCATTAGAGTTTGAGGTTAAATCGTATACTTATAAGAGTTTACCTACCGACGATATGAGATTAGTACACTCACACTAATGAGGTTGAGGGTTCGAGTTACTTACTTCTCCCAAACCCAAAATTATAATTTGCAACACTAGAACAAAAATCACCTAAGCTTTAGGCTTTTTGATAAATACTTTGGGCTTCCAATTGGATTCAATATGGACCCAAATTCTTGCACCAAATGGGTTGGTATCAGGTTGTATACATAGCATTGGACCAGATCAGACAGATGTCTATATCATTTTAAGTTTAATTTGTTTAGCTAAATACACCCACCAACAAAAAGATGAATGCGACCGGTAGCTAGCTTCCTGGCGCGACCTCAAAATGTCGCTATACATCTGATTTTATTCTTCTTTATTTCCAATAATTCTAATCTTTCTGGTCACATTGACAAACATAAAATTACTTCTAGTTGTGTAATTTAAACAAAGTAAATAATAGAATATAATTGTGATTTGAAATTTAAATGAAAATGAATTTTTTGTTTCATGTCAAATTTTAAATAAATTTGAGGGTGCTTATATTGCCACCTATAAATATAATTTGTACACACATTTTATTAAAAAATTTAATTATAAAAATAGCTTAATACAAATTTACCAATAAGGATAAATTATTTTAATGAAAAATAAACCAAATAATATGTATACCTATCAAGTATACCTATCAAATCTTCAACTATTTCTCTTTATTAAAATTTTTTATAATAAACCCTAATTCTAATTGAACCATAATTCTATTTCAAGTATCAAAATTTATAATAATTACATGATTATCATATAACAAAGTAATAGAAAAAAAAAATCAAATAATTCTGATCATACAAAGGTATTTATTTCTATATTTTTATTTTTTTATTTTTTATTTTTGTCTTTCTTTTATGTTTAGTTATGAAATGAATCAATAAACAAAAAGTTAGAAGTTATTTTTTTATAAAAAAAAAAATGATAGGCATAGATTGATGTATTCATGATGTTTTTTTTTTTTTTTTTTTGAGAAAAATCATGTATGTTATTAGTGGAATTGGTGAGAAATGCCACATTTTTAAACTGATTTGGTGACAATGTCAGTGCTTTAATAAGTTAAGTTTAAAAGACACCTATTATGGTGAACGGACAAAAATACCCTTACTTTACACATTCTTTTTCTTACTTTGAAGTTTTCTGAGATTTTTAAACAGACCTCCAATGGAGGTTAAAGACCATAACATTATCAACGCATCTTCATTAGATAATTAGTTTTGTAGCGCTACGCAAACGCATTCGGTGGTCGAGTTCGAGCCTTTTCATTAGTGTATGAAAAGGCTCGAACACTTAATGAAAAGACACGATTGGTGTATGAAAAGGCTCGAAATGAAGTGTTCGAGCCTTTTCATACACCAATCGTGCCTTTTCATTAGTGTATGAAAAGGCTCGAACACTTAATGAAAAGGCACAATTGGTGTATGAAAAGGCACAATTGGTGCCTTTTCATTAAGTGTTCGAGCCTTTTCATTAAGTGTTCGAGCCTTTTTATACACTAATGAAAAGGCTCGAACACTTCATTAAAAGGTTCGAACTGTGTATTACACCGATTAATCTACGAATTTTCCTTGAAAAAGCTCGATTCATAAATGTTCAAAAAGGCACGATTGCAGTACAAAAAGGCACGATTCATGTACAAAAAGGCTCGATTCATGTATAAAAAGGCACGATTACTGTACAAAAAGGCTCGATTCATGTACAGAAAGGCTCGATTCATAAAGATTCAAAAAAGCACGATTGCAGTACAAAAAGGCACGATTCATGTACAAAAAGGCTCGATTCATGTACAAAAAGGCTCGATTCATGTACAAAAAGGCTCGAACACTTCATTTCGAGCCTTTTCTGAACTTTTTTCGAACCTTTTTCGAGCCTTTTCGAACCTTTTTCTAGCATTTTCAAACCTTTTTCAAGCCTTTTTCGAACTTTTTCAAACATTTTCGAGCCTTTTTAACCATCGATTTTTTTTTTTAATTTTGTATCTTTGAGACTTTCTATATAGTTCATGTTTCCCGAGCCTTTTGTTCGTTGATTGGTCAGTATCATTGATTCATCGGTTCCACTTCCATTGATAGAGGATTTTGAAAGAAAAAAAGAAAACAAAATGGTGAAGAAGGTTACTGTGGGGGGCAATTTTGTCCGTTCACCATAAATGGTGCCTTTTAAACTTAAGTTAGTAAGTTGGTGCCTGTTCCCAAAAAAACGCCTCAAATAGTGCTATTTAATTTTTTAACCCATGTTATTATTTACTTTGAGAAAAATAATATGTTTTTTTATTTTTAAATTGGGTGTATTGATAATTTAAAAGAGTTTATAAATAAAATGTATTAAAATAAACATATTCATTTCACTAATGGTACTATTGACATTCGAATGAGTGCTTATAGTAACGGTTTAATTTTTAAATTCTAGACATTAATATATTTATTTATGAATATCCATATCTACCTAACTTAGATTCTGGCATCTGCTTATGTGGTTACTTTATGTATCTTTTCTTTAGCAGGGGTCCATGCGGTGGTTCCCTCAATCTCCCCCGGTCGTAATTTGTAATTTGTATACCTTTTTTATTTTTTAAAATATAATAATAATTGCATAATTTTTTTATTAAAACATTTTTCTCTAATTCTCCACTTGTTAGGCAAATTGATATACTTCTCCTCTAAAAAAATAAAAAATAAAAAAAATAAAAAAAGGGAAATTTGATACACTTGATTGATTTTTTTTTTTTCAAAATAAGAAAACTAAAAAATAAAAATAAAATTGCCAACCACAATTATTATCATTATCGCTTCACATCAAAGATTTTAATAAAGTAGATATATGATATATCTCAAAGTCAATATTCTTCTAAGAAAGCCGTGTATTTTGATGCTTGGAATTTGAAAATTTCTCCCCTCCAGCCAACAACATACGTGATTTTCTTTCAAAGAATATATAAATCATAAATCTATTGCTTTCTAGAGATATTATTTGAGAGAGTAAGAATCTTATAAAAGTTCAATGACTCTATAAATGTTATATTCTTATCTTAATCATTGATATAAAAGGCATATGATTAATATATAACATATTAGTTTCAATACTGCACTTCTCAATGGATTTTCTAAATTTTTTTTATTTCAAATGTAGTTATGATTTAATTTATTTTTTTATTTTTTATTTTTTCAATTAAACTGAGTGAACGTCATTTACCACCGAGCCACATCTATGAATGATGTTCATTCATCTTGGTAATATCACATGTTCGAATCGCCGTCACAACATGTTGTATATGTAAAACAATACTTCTCCATTTAGCAATTGACACACCATTGGTTGAGATATACATTGGGACATTAATCTGTATGTAATTAAACTAAAAAATTAACAAAACCTCACAAAGAGGACTGAAACTAACCGACTAAACCTAACACCGATTAGAGGAGGAGGAGTCCCTTGGCTGCCGGCAAGTGTTCCGGCGGAGAGGATCGGGCCGGACGAACTTCAGGGCCACCGATCTGACAGCTCACACTGGTAACACACCAGATCTGGCCGGATCCTAGAAGATCGGCCGATCTAACAGCTGCCGGCGTTGGCTGGAAGAAAAAGACCCGCCCGGTGGGGCGAGAGGGTCGGTCGGACGAACGCCAAGGCCGTCGTAGCAGCCGCAGAAGACACCCATCTAACCGGGAAGGCCCAGTGAGAGGAAGAAGACCGCCCGAAGGGGCGACATCGCCGCCGGCTCCTGCTGCCACAGCAAGAAGCCGGCGACGAACTGAGGCGGTGAAGTAGGTGAGAGGTTGAGAGAAAGTTCTGGAGATATATTTTAGAGAGAGGGGCTTTTTTTTTATTCAATGACTCTATAAATGTTATATTCTTATCTTAATCATTGATATACAAGGCATATGATTAATATATAACATATTAGTTTCAATACTGCACTTCTCAATGGATTTTCTAAATTTTGTTTTATTTCAAATGTAGTTATGATTTAATTTAATTTTTTATTTTTTCAATTGAATTGAATGAACGTCATTTACCACCGAGCCACATCTATGAATGATGCTCATTCATCTTGGTAATATCACATGTTCGAATCGCCGTCACGACATGTTGTATATGTAAAACAATACTTCTCCATTTAACAATTGACACATCATTGGTTGAGATATACATTGGGACATTAATCTATATGTAATCTGGACAATCTTTTGGGAAATATAAAATTATTACAAATTTAACTTCACTTGGGGTGTGCATCAGCTTAAATACATTGGAGAGGGAATAGGGGGAAATAGCACCAAATGGATCTTGGGGAAATATCACCAAGTTTATAATTTTATGTTTTTTTAGCACTAAAGTATGTGATGGGATAAAAATGCTCTTGACTTTATTTTTCTTTCTTCTTTCTCTTTCTCCCAAAAAAAACAACGTTTTCCTTCATTTTTTTCTCAAGAAAAAGGAAGAATCTCTCAAGAAAGATTGGATTAGAATAAATTATATATATACAGATTGGGTTATAAAATACGCATTCGAACATGAATTTATCACGTTTAAGCAAAAACTTTAATATATCGACAGATTAGGTTATAAAGAATGGTAGGATTCCCAATTCAATAATTGAGTGCATCCATTGAGATTTTACTGTATATATATATCAATTTTCTAAATATTAACCATTATATTCAACTACTTTAACTCAATCAACATTCATTTATACTTAATCAATTGTTCACATACAATGCATTCATATAAATACATCGATGTAAGCCGAAACCGAAGTGAAAACTATTATATATATATTTCCCTCACCCACCACCACTTAGCTTCCAAATATGAATGAGTAATGCTAGATAACTCAAAAATTTAACCTAAATTTCAACCAAAATGATGTGGCAAGTGAGTTGTTATCACCACACATAACATGAAATAATGTGATTAATAAAAAATCACTTGCCACATCATTTGGGTTAAAATTTGGACTAAATTTTTGGATTGTCTAGCATTAGTGAATATGAATCGATGGGTTGCCAGGGGTGGACTCCTTCCCAAAATGACACCCACCAATAATAACAATAATATAAAATGTGCATAATGGTAATGATAGACGAATAGTTATTCGGATCGGATGGTCAAACTTGACTATATTTGCTAAATAACTATTATTTATTTATTTTATCTCATGTTCGAATCGCTATAACTATGGGTGGTATATACATATATGACTTTAAAATTAATTAATAAACCAAACTTTATTAAGCTTATATTTAGGTAGATTTAATAGCGCTGGACCCCCCTGAAGTGTACGTGAATTTACAAATTGTTCCCTAAATGTTTTTTTTTCGGCGGTAAATCTCTCGAACTCTCCTTTTCTTTGCACCACCCTTATGGAGATGCAATAAAACAAGCTGGTGCAAAGAAAAGGAGAGTTCGAGGGGTTTACCGCCGAAACAAAACATTTAGGGGGCAATTTACAAATTCGCATACACTTCAGGGGATCCAATGCTATTAAGTCCATTTAGGTTTACAAGATAATGATACAGATCACTTGTACAATTTACCATGTGTTGCTCATGTAAATCGTGGAAAAATTGCCTAAAGAGTAAAAACTAAAAAGTCCTCTCCTTTCCTTTGAAAATCTCTCTTTCCTTCTCACCTTCTTCAAATCCGCCGGTAACATCCACCATCTATCTGCATACAGAATATATATATATATATATATATATATATATATAAACACGGTCAGTTCCATTTGTGATTTTGTTCTCTCAGTTTCACACAAACATTGACTAATTGACATTCAACAAAACGCTGTATATACTATCTATCATTCTCGATTCCAACCAAAACTGGGTTTCTTTCTCTTCTCCGACAAACAACCCACCACCAACATGTTAATGCTTGTCGACTGTTCAAACTGTCGCACGCCGCTGCAGCTACCGCCAGGGGCTAATTCGATCCGCTGCGCCATCTGCCACGCCATCACCCGGATCGCCGACCCACGATCAGCCCCTCACCCGCCTTCTTCCTCCCACCACTCCTCCGCCCAGAGCTCCTCCTACAACTATAATCAGCCCCCACCTCCCAACGCCGCTGCTCTTCCCTCCCCTTATAACCACGCGCCGCCTGGTCCCCCTCCCAACCCCCACGGCCGTAAAAGGGCCTTGATATGCGGCATCTCCTATAAGAATTCTGTAAACGAGCTCAAGGGTTGTCTTAACGATGCTAAGTGTATGAAGTTTATGTTGATGAACCGATTCAGGTTTCCTGAGTCTTCCATTGTTATGCTCAATGGTACAGTTTTTTTTTTTTTTCTTCTCTCTGATTATATGCATATGGGTTTCAAGTTTTGACTTGTATGGTTGGTTGTTTGTTTGTGTTGTATATGTTAATTGAATTGTTTCTGTGCTTAGCTTATCAATTGAGTTGCTGATTATTTTTCAAGTTGTATAATTGTCTTAATCAAGTTGATATCTTTAAGGTTATGTGTATTGTAAATCATTGTAATGTGTTTTGGAATATCTGATTTGCAAGCAGAAGCTCTTAATTAGTGACAATGAGATTGATTATTAATTGGCAATCGGATAAACATTGAATGGCAGGTTTTACTTTGATTTATGAACTACAACTAATTATTCGACATGGACCCTTTTGATCCTAAGTTCCTTTCTGAAAATTTATTTGCAGAAGAAGAAGCTGATCCCTTCAAGCGCCCTACCAAACACAACTTGAGAATGGCTTTGTATTGGCTTATACAAGGTTGTCAACCAGGAGATTCGCTGGTGTTTCATTATTCTGGTCATGGTTCACAGCAGAGGAACTACACTGGTGATGAGGTTGATGGATTTGATGAAACTCTTTGTCCACTGGATTTTGAAACCCAAGGAATGATTGTCGATGATGAGATCAATGCAACTATTGTCAAACCCCTTCCTCGCGGGGCTAAGCTCCATGCAATTATTGATGCTTGTCATAGTGGGACTGTGTTAGATTTACCATTTCTCTGTCGGATGGACAGGTTGGTCGCTTTCTGTTACTCAATTATAATTCACTTAGCCTAGCTATCCGGTGCTTATCTTTGCTTATGCATTCTTTCTTTGAGGATGTAGGTATGGAAAGTATGTATGGGAGGACCATCGCCCTCGATCAGGCACGTGGAAAGGGACCAGTGGTGGAGAAGCTGTTTCCTTCAGTGGCTGTGATGATAATCAGACATCTGCTGATACTTCGGTAAAGTCTTGGCCATTCATATCAACCTTTCTATAAACTATAAAATTGAACATATGTTAATGTTACAGTTAAGAGTGGCTATCATATCAACCTTCTTATAAACTATATTATTTAACATGGTATTCAATCCAATACTTTGTGGACAGGCTCTATCAAAGATCACATCAACAGGTGCAATGACTTATGCTTTCATTCAAGCCATTGAGCGTGGACATGGAAATACATATGGGCATATTCTAAATGCAATGCGGTCTACAATTCGTAACACAGACAGTGAAATTGATGGTGGTCTTGTAACAACTCTGATTGGCATGCTTTTGACAGGAGGGAGTGTTGGTGGGTTGAGACAGGTCAGTTTATCCGGAACTCTATTATTTATTAAGGACATGATTTTTATTAGTATGTGCTTCACAGATTTTGCCTCTTATCACTTTCTTCCTCAATTAATGGTCTAGTACATTCATCTGCTATGCGTTGCTGGTGGCTCCCCATTCTCTCTGTCCTCACTTTCTTTCCTCTCGAACCACTTAGTGGGTGTCATCTGCATGAGGTGGTGGATGAATGTACTAGAGGTTACTGAAGAAGAAATAAAAGAAATAAACAAGAGCTGTATTGCATGGTACTGATTCTGATAAATGCTGTATTAACAAATTGATGCCAAAAAAAAAAAAAAAAAAAAAAACAAAACAAATGGACGATGTTGTAACACGCGAATCGACTAGTTATTAGTAGTTGTTTCTATTTAAAGATTTCAATATATTTGGTAAAACAAAAGAATTGATTTGAATTTTGGAAATGAAAGACCTCTATCCTACTCATGGACTCTGCACTCTAAATTGTTAAAGAGTGCAATTTTAAAACACCCCTTGGGCATTTCTCAATATTCAAACATCTAATCTATAGGATCACATAGAAGGATGTGAAGATGGAGCACTGTAGGGTTTCTGTTATTTATCCCTTCTGCACCATATTATGTTTACACTCTTTAGTTTAAAACTGGCGTTTTCTTCTTCTGTAATTGACATCAGTTTTCTTCTTCTGTAATTGACATCAGTGCTAGAAGTCGTTTTAACCATTTTCTTTCTTAATTCAACGAAGTTGACACTGTAAAACAGTTGCATGATGTGGAATTTTTTTGGAAGAACATTTGTTTTCTGTTCTCCTCATATTGGTGACTTAGTGCCATTATTCCTATTAGTAGCTACAAAGGTTAGATGTTGCATTGTCTGTGACAAAGATGGATAACTGAGGTATTCAAAAGTTGGAATTCATAGTGTATTAATATATAACTTAAAGCAGAACATTGGCAGTAGTAAAACAGTGCTTTGATGAAATGAAAGAATAAATATTAAAAAGATGCTAGATGGCTTGGCAATGTTTTAATGGAAACTTTTAGGTATATAATTTTGTGCTCGGATGTCTATTTTTGTGTATATGTAGACACTTTTTCCGGTGATTGTAGTTCCGTATGATTGATGCGACTTGCTTTATTCATCATGAGAATACTTCTGGTCCATTTCATGCATAAAAGATGGAATGTATATTTTAATATTTATATAATCTTGTTATTAATTTTTTTGAGGTGCGGATAAATTCTAGATTTGATTAGTCTTGATGAATGAAGTAAGAGTTTTGATTGAAGTTTTGGAAGTCTTGCTCAAGACTCTTCATATTTTATCTGGATAAAAGCACCTAAATTTGTTAAGTTTGTATGTATGGTCTGTAAATAAGCATGATGCAATTGTCTCTGAACATTGGTGGTGTGTGTGTGATGCAGGAGCCGCAGTTGAGTGCAAACGAACCATTCGATGTGTATACAAAGCCTTTCTCTCTATAAATATCTTGGAGGCTGTTATTTCTTTTAAAGCATATTCTAGCGATGTGTACAGTTTTTGAGAGATGTGGATTCCTTCATCTGATATATTTGTCCAATATTCTGTACTTGTGTTGTTCCTTTTCTTTTCTCTTCTATATATTCTGGGAACAATGGATGTGGATGAAGTATTGATTGATTGATAATGTTTCCTTTTGCTGTTCTGCTAAACAGATATTAACTGAAAATTCAAAGATTACGTTATGTATCCAACAAGATCACATGCGCAGAGCATATCTGGGATTGATTAAAAAAAAAAAAGTTTCAGAGTTCATTGTCACAGATGAATCTTTTGAGCTTAACACCATTTATCATTGAATGATGATTCTAACTTGACAGCAGTGTATTTCCATCGGAAACATTAAACTTTCGGTAGTAACTACTTTAAAAAAAAAAATGTGTATGCCCATAAATTACAAAAGTGCTCCTGAAATCAGTTTTTTTTTTTTTTAAACCTGGAAGCAAACTTGAAATCATGACTAAAATCTGGAGTAAACTTGAAATCATGACTAAAATCTGACCAAACTTTAAATCACAACTAAAATCTGGACCAAACTTGAAATCATGTCTAAAACTTGAAATGTGAAACTTGAAATCATGACATGTTTCCCTTAATCCCCAAAATCCCCAAATTAGGTTTTTTCTTTTTTCTGCAGATCACAGCTGGCAAAGGGGAAGCACAATGACGTCCGGTGCAGCCCAAACGCTCGGCGACGACATCCGACGATGGTGCGATGACTTTCGGCAATGTTTGACGGGATGTTTGAGGAGAAAAGAGAGAGAGAGATTGGAGAGAGAGAGAGAGAGAAGAAATCGGGAAAAAGAGAGTGTTTGGGGATGGTTTTTATATGAGTGTTTTCCAGTAATTTCTCACAAAAGTGGTTATTAACAATTAAATTTTCGTTTGTGGTTACAAACAAAATTTCCATGTTTAATGTGGTCATTTCCAGCAATTTCCACTTAAGAGAATATGCATCTCTAATGCAATCATTTTTGTTCAATACCAAACTAAGTTGAATAATTGTTTAACAATTTGTGTGGTTAAAAATAAAAAGGAATAAAATAACTATTAAGTTGTATTTTCAAACCTTTTTTTTTCCTTCACACCTACACTATACGGTTGTGGGTTTGAGACAATTTCCAGTATATCCTCTCCTTTTCTAAAAGAATTCCGAATTATTGTAATATTCTATTTTATATTTTTGGGGGAGTTGCACAAACATCCCTCGAGATTTGATGAAATTGCACAAATATGGCAGTTTTGGCCATATACACACAAACTTCCCTCAACATTTGAAAATTGTTGCACAAACATCCCCTGCCGTTAGATAAATCCGTTAGTCAATGGTTAAAAGTGTAAAAAGTCTAAAATACATTTTATTTTTATTTTAAATAAACTAAAAAATTAAAAAATAAGATAAAAAATATATAAAAAAAAATGTTTTTGATAACATGAATGTAACTTAAATCTGAAACCTAGAAAAAAAAAATCATCTTTACAAATAAAAAAAAATAGTTTTTTAAACAATTTAATAATAAATAAATTTAAAATTTAAAATTTATTTAAAATCAAGGGGGAATTGCACAAACATTTTTTTTTTTTTTTTTTTTTAAGATGATTTTTTTTTCCAACTTTCTAATTTAAGATATATTCATATTTTTTAAAAGATTTTTTAATATTTTTTAATCTTATTTTTGAATTTTTAATAATGTTTAAAATAAAAATATAGGGTATTTTGGACTTTTTACACATTTGACCATTAACTAACGGATCCATCTAACGGTAGGGGATGTTTGTGCAATAATTTTCAAATGTTGAGGGAAGTTTGTGCGTATATAGTTAAAACTGCCATATTCATGTAATTTTATCAAACCTCAAGGGATGTTTGTGCAATTCCCCCTATATTTTTTTATACCACTTAAGAATTCCGATTGATGAAGTAATGACGTGGTAACGGGCAACGGCCCACCACTAATGAGTAATGATTTGAGTGGCTATTAAACCGGCTGCCAATTTTTACCGAACCGATGAATAAACCGGTTCAACAGCGGGAGTGTCTACACCACCAGATAAGGTCACAGACACAAAATTCTTGTTCTGAGCTGAAGTAGACCCACTCTTCTATGGCTACCACCACCACTCACCTCACCTTTTCTCCCGTCTTCCCCAGCCTCTCTCCTCCACGTCACCGCCACAGCCACAGCCTCACCCTTCAACCTCAGAGAAAAGCAACAACTAAGGCTTTTGGGAGTGATAAGCTGGGTGATTTTGGAGCCAGAGACCCTTTTCCAGCTGAAGTAGAAAGTGGGTTTGGTGAGAAAGTGTTGGGAAATGTTGACACTGAACATAAGATTCTGATTCCCAATGTGTCTGCTCTTTCTCTTGCTGCACAACACTGCTCTCCTCTCTCTCCTCTTCACACTCCCATGTCTATCGACGATGCACACAAGTTACTCAGGAAGGTATATTTCCCTATACATGTAATTTCTTTACCCATAATATGAATTACTTAACACTAGCCTTTGGCAACTAAGCTGATGGATAAGGTGAGACTGGAATACCTACTGATAATGTTCTTTGTTTCCTTATAAATTGTGACACTTTTATGCTAGAGTTAATCATGTTCATGTCATAATTACGCTTTGTTATTTGAAAGATGAGAAATTTTTTAGCTATAATTTTCTTGTTATTATCTCTTTCCCTCTGGTTAGTTTAGTTACTCTGCTTATTAATAAGGGTGGCATTTGTGATATGATAGAATTTATGGTTTTGATATCTGCTTAGGTTGTTGGCTGGAGGCTTTTGGATGAAGAAGGTGGACTTAAATTACAATGCTTGTGGAAGTTAAGAGATTTCAAATGTGGGGTTGAGCTTGTCAATAGAATTTATAAGGTTACAGAAGCTACATGCCATTTTCCAAATCTGCACTTAGAGCAGCCTAATCTAGTCAGAGCTGAACTATGGACTTCTTCCATTGGTAAAATTTCCAATTTTAATTGCATTATGCTTGTTTGTTAAGTTTGATCTTTTGCCCTTTACAAGGTTTTCATTTATTTGTGCAGGAGGCTTGAGCATGAATGATTTTATTGTAGCTGCCAAAATAGATGAAATAAAAACATCAGATCTTGTTCCCAGAAAAAGAGTTTGGGCTTAACCACTGGAGTGCTGGACAGTATTCATTCTTTTCATCTATCCTAAGAGACACAACTCATGAAGTTGTTTTCAGCACTCCACAGCTAGAAAGGCTCATGTTGCTGCAATTTTATCATCCTTGTTGTCTCTCTTCAATTGTGTATATGGACCAATCATTATTATTATTTTCAAATTTCTCTGTTTTGTTGTTTAGATCTTTTCCTTCCCTTTGATGTGGTTTGAAGAAAGCAGAGCTTGTTGATGGGATTATCTTGTTAACTATTGAAAAAAGTTGTATCTTCTGAATAGTTCATATAATCATATTTCAATCTGCATATTCTAACTTCGTCAATTACAGATAAAGCATAGAAATTGAACTCAACAATTGAAATTGTGACATAAATAGACTCATCAAAATGGCAGCCCACTCTACACGAACAAGCTTGTCTTGTCGGCTTGTTAATACAACACGGTGACAAAATAAAAAAATGTCAACATATGAGGAAATACTTGACTAGATTATTCAAGAATCAAGATCCCATCTCACAAACCGATAAGCGTACTACACTTTTGTGTACTACACACACTAACTTGGTACAACAACAACACTTGACCTAAAATCTGGTACTTGAACAGTTGAACTCGCCACCAAATGAGTGTCGTAGTCTATCTCATGCGTTTGAATTAGTTTATGAGATTAAGCTACATAGACTTGCTTGTTTCCAAATTGGGTTAAAGATATCAAAATGGTTGCTGCAGCGGCCAACCCTGTTTGGTTGAGCTTCCCATGCCAAGGTACCCATTCTAAAGCATTTCACTTTTTCTTCTCTTATTGAATTGGTTTTAATGGGTTTGATTCCAGGACTTGGTGGACGGACTCCAGGCTTGCAATTTCACCAAGGAAACAAACAGGTCTGCTCTTGTTTTGTGTATTCTTTGAGAAACAAAGTAGAGAAGGAAATGTATACATGGTGTTCGATGAAATGTTTTGTTTTTTTCTTATAAGAATGTTACTGTTTCGAGTGTTATCAGATGGTGCAGACAAGATGTACAAGAAAGGCTCGCCCCGCTACAATTTCTGCCTTGTTTGAGCTGAAGCCGCCGCCTTATCCACTGGTAAACATGAATGAAACTTTCTTCTTAGACTTGAAAATGTTAGAATTGGGTGAATAATAACTTAGATTAACTTAACATTTCTTATTTTCACCTTTGCTTCTTATATAGTGTTGGTTACTTGGTTATTGACTTGTGGGTGTTAGTTTTTCTTTTTCAAAAAAAAAAAAAAAAAAAAAACTACCTTTAAATGAGATTTCTGGAAGCCCTCTAGAAAGAATCATCTTCTCGGTGTCATGGTGTGCTTATCAAATATATATGTGGCTGGCAGAATGCATTGGAGCCACATATGAGCCAGGACACACTGGAGTATCATTGGGGAAAGCACCACAGAACTTATGTGGAAAACCTGAACAATCAAATTGCAGGAACAGAGCTAGTTGGAATGTCACTGGAAGACGTCATACTTGTTTCCTACAACAGGGGTGACATCCTTCCACCTTTCAATAATGCTGCACAAGTAGGATATGCATCATATCATCATTTATCTCTGTGCTTAATTATTGTACATCCATTTCGCTAGATTTTATTACCTTTTTTATGAAGATTTACACTGCCTAACGTTTTTGTCCACCGTAGGCGACTTATGTCAAGTCTTATAAATAACTGACCTGAGGAATGAAAAACAAAATGATCGGTTTTGTTTGTTGTACTAATATCTAGTGTGATTATTTCATAATTTGCTTGATGGTACATAGTCAACTGCATACTGCCTTCCCTATTAAAATTTATTTCTACAATTTCAGTTTTGAAGTTCCATAGACATGTATGTAGTACTTGATGTCTGTTTTCAGGCCTGGAACCATGGCTTCTTCTGGGAATCCATGAAACCTGGTGGGGGAGGAAAGCCATCTGGTGATCTTCTAGAACTGATTGAAAGAGATTTCGGTTCTTTTGAAACATTCCTGAGTGAATTCAAGTCGGCTGCATCCACACAGTTTGGTTCGGGTTGGGCTTGGCTTTGCTGTGAGTGACCTTATTCTCTGCCTTTATGTTTTTATATTGTTTGTACATTGTGTTTACATCATGTTGTTTGTTTAATCCAGACAAAGCAAATAGACTTGATGTTGAAAACGCCGTAAATCCTCTTCCATCTGACGAGGATAAAAAGCTTGTAGTGGTGAAGAGTCCCAATGCTGTGAATCCACTTGTCTGGGATTACTCTGTGAGTACTTTTATGTGCATATCTCTAATGTAATATTAAAGTGTCAAGCGAACTTTCTATGCATGTTACAGTATTTTGTTTTCCTGCAAATCTGATGATTGTTGTTGTTTTTTGCAGCCGCTTCTTACTATTGATGTCTGGGAGGTAAATATATACTTTCATTGGACAGCTGAAATTCAATTTTTGAATTTCTTTTTGAGAATTATCTTAAACAGCTAGTTACTAATTCTACTGTGGGATTGTTTGGTTTGAACAGCATGCTTATTACCTCGATTTTCAGGTGAGCTTAGCATTCGGTTTCTTTTGGGAAGTTCACTTGTTACTATT
Source organism: Acer yangbiense (assembly GCA_008009225.1). Lineage (NCBI taxonomy): Eukaryota > Viridiplantae > Streptophyta > Magnoliopsida > Sapindales > Sapindaceae > Acer > Acer yangbiense. The sequence continues at coordinate 32,169,657 of CM017769.1, read as the reverse complement.
GTAGGTATGGTCTAACAAACTGCCTCATTGTTTCTTCTCAGAATCGAAGGCCTGACTACATCTCAGTTTTTATGGATAAGCTTGTATCATGGGAAGCAGTCAGTTATAGACTTGAAATTGCAAAGGCTCGAGCTACTGAGAGGGAAGTGGAAGAAGAGAGGGGGAAACGAGAAGAGGAGGAAGAGCAAGAGTCAGATGGTGAAGCTGTAGAGATGTACATGGATAGTGATGCTGATGACTCAGAGACAGAGTGAAATCAAATCGTTTTGCAGTATCGGTAGTCTAGAGAGAAATTTTCTTTTGTTTTTGCCTTTATTTCGTTTTCCACCTGCGCGGCTCAGTCTAGAAACTGTTATAACATTCCATTTCTGGGTTTACTTTGTAGTGCCATCAAGCTTAAGTCCAGTAAAGTTGTGAATGATATTTGTATGAAGAATTGAAAAGTCGAAAGAAAAGTTGAGACAATCTTTGCACCAAGAATGGGATAGAAGTAGTAATTTTCTTCATTAATATAGTTTCCTTTACAGTAACAGTAATTACTTTCAGTCTTATAGGGGATATCTTGAGAGATAGAAGGCCGTCAAGATATGAAACTTTTGATTCTTGATTGTTAGGTGGTCCAAAAACCTCCCACAAGCAAAGAGTTTGATCTGCTCCAGCTGATACCACAGTTAGGCCATCAGTGCTCTGCAACACATTGATGATAAAAGCAATTTAGATTCATTTATTTTTAAGCTTACACTCCACAAAATTTAAAACTTGAGTTCTTGAATAGTCAAACCTGAGAAAGTTCGATGACTCTGGAGTGAGGAGATTTTAATTCTCCGATTTTAGTCATGCTAGGGTATTCCCACAAGCACAGTTTGTTGTCATTCCCACTTTCACTAAAGCCGTGGCCGCTTAAAATCTCTTTGTGATGCCTGTTCCATTCCAGTCCACATATCTGCACATAAACATCAAATTTCCATAAGATGAGAGCCAGAGCCAGACACAAACACAGGACAGTTATATTTCGATGAAAATGGTTTCTAATTTCGATCTAAGGAATGTAATATTTTGCTTGCCTGTGCTTTGGTTTCAACACTGTGGAGACATTTTCCCTTTTGTGCATTCCATATCTTAATACACCCGTCTTTTGTGCCTCCACCAGAGGCAAGTACATTAAACTGGTGAGGGCACCATGCAAGAGCCTTGACAGCAGCGGAATGATCATTGAATCGATGCAAGTAATTCGATGAACTCATCTTGGAAGGTTCCCATATGTATATAAGATTTTCGTTGCCACCACTTGCCAGTAGATTACCTTCATTAGACCACTTCAGTCCACACACTTCTGCAGTGTGTGCTCTTCTGCGAGAAGTCACATTGTTTGATACTCTAACTGGCAGTAGCAAAACACATGAACCAAACAAACACGTCAGTACATGATTTAGTGATTGTAATTTAGATTTCCATGCAAAAGAGATGGTGAAATTCAAGTACCATCATGATTAACAATGGATTTGTCAAGGCTTCCCGAACTTAAAACATGACTGTTCCAGTTGTTCCATGATACAGTACCCACTCTTCTTTTATGACCTTTTAGGGTTCTGACCTACAAGTGAATATTAATATTATGCTTTCAATCAACCACAGAAAACTAGAACAATTGAATGATAATGGAAGACAGTTAGAGGGGAGAGAGGGAGCAGAAGGAGAAGTTTACAAGTTTTGAAGTCTCGGCATCCCAGAGCTCAAGTTTGGAGTTGGCATATCCAACAACCAGATTTCCAGCACTCCCAGACCAGGCTACACTTGTGGGGTAATTGTCCTCCTCGACAACTTGCAACAACTTTTGAACATTACTATTCTTAGAGTTCCATAGATATAGTTCTGAACCCAAAGCAACAGCTAGAATGTTGTTATTTCCCCAATCCAGGTTTTTCTGATAATAGTTGTCTATTAGATTTGGTGCATCCAGAACCCGAGCTTCTTGCTACACTAACCATGAATCACATTATATGATTATGAGTAATCACCATAAAATTCCTGCTGTTGAGCTCACAGCAGAAGAAGACAAATGTATAAAGTAAAAATATCCCAAATGTTATGAACTTGACAGCTTTCTTCGTTCTCAATCTGATATGATCATAGACTCAAAGGCAGGTCATATGATATGATCATAGAACCATTAAAAAGAAACATGGTTGCCACAGCTACTGATAACTATGTGAAATTATGAGAGGTTCAAATCCGAGAGGAGTACCTTAGGTAACTTTCGACGTGGAGACTGCTTGGTAGTATTTTTCATTGCCTCAGCATCCTCCCTTCTGATCTCATCGATATGACGACATGAATTTCTACTAGATTTCGGGCTTCCCCTAAATACCAGCATCCTAAAGGGCCTCCCTTCCGAATCCAAAGTCAAATTCTCTGCTATTTTCTGTCGATACGCATCCTGTCACCACAACAAAACACAACCCATGAACCAAATTGTTGTGAAATTTTATATCTTCTAAGTCTAACATCCTGATAATGCCCTAATTAAGAAACACCACATAAATCCCAAAACCAAAACCTAAATTCAAATTTCAACGTATTCTTCTTGTCAAAACCTAGACCAACCAAACACAATTAAAATAACCCATACACAATTTTGAACTCGAAGAAAAAAGAAACCCTAAATCATGAATTTGACTTTCAAATCAAAAACCCAAAAAAATCCCCATCAAGAAAACCCAAGAATTAGAAAGAAAAAAAAGCACCCAAATGAAAAGAAAACAGAAGAAATTTACATTAAATCTGGGATTGTAGTATTCCTTGGGTTTGGCGGTCAACAAACCGTGAGCTTGATCGAGATTCATCAAACTTCGGTTCGGTATAAACCGGTCCCCCTGAAACCAATGAAGAAGAAAACATTAATAGTTTGAAATATAAAACATGACAAGAAGATAAAAAATTCTTCAACAAACAAGTTAAGGAAACAAATACTTAGGATTTATTCTTTACCGGAAAATCGTATTTGATGGGACTTCTAAGGAGTCTTCTTGGAGAGTACCAGTCTGTCTCTACCAGTCTCTGTAGTCTGCTTTCGTGATCCATTTGAGAGAAATCGAAATCTAAATGGCAACCAAATCTGAAACAAAATTTAAAGTTCCTTCTTCCTGGAGTTTACTTTGTCGTCAAGATTCAAGAACAAAAAGAAGGAAGAGAGAACAAAAGGTTACCGGGAATGGTTTGATGTCCCGCCAAAAGACTAACCGTTTTGATTTATGGTGTTGAAAGTCGGTTCGGGTTAGGATTTATAACGGTCCAATTTTGGCCCGAATGTGGTATATACAGTATTTCAAATTTAGGGTTAAAGTCGGTTTTGGGTTTGGACAATTAACGGTCATTTTGGGATCAAATTATGGGTATGTATGGTATTTAAAATTTAATACTTCAAAAGACTCAACTATACAAGAAATGTACAATAACAAAATCCTTTTATTAGTTATTTTGAGTATGAAAAATTATTATTTCTCGTTCTCATAAGGAAAATGAAAATGATTTTTTCTTTTGTATTAAATTATTTTTCCATTTGTATTAAATTATTGAATTAGAATGACGATTTTGACCTCCAACATTTTACAATTTGACAACTTTATCTATTTAGATTGTCCAATAAAAAATTAACATGTGTTACTAAATAATAATAATAATAAAAAATAAATGATAACATAAAAATACTACCCAAAAAAAAAAAAAAAAAAATCTTATAGTTGCATCAACCGTCTTAAAATAAACACTTTAGAAAAATATTATTCTACACATAAAATAAAATTACAATTATAAATTGAAATTGAAAATTAAAACAAATTTTCAAAGGAATACAAAAATTAACAACAAACTTGTTTTAAAAATGAAATAATTAAAAAAACTAATTATTTAAAAAAACAGTTCAAGATTTTTTTTTTTTAAAAAGGTTCAAGAATTAAAAAGAATAAAAAAAAAATGGAAAAAAAGAAATGTCGATGGTTGCCTCCATGGCTCCATCAGAATTGCAGGGATCGCGGGGAGGAGACCACGCCTCCCTGTAGGAGGTCGCGGCCTCATCCCCAGTTTTCCAATGGGTGTAGAGTCTTCACTAGAATTTCTTTTTTGTTTTTAATTTTTAAATTTTCTTTTAATTTATAATTATATATTGATTATTTTTATATATAATATTGATTATTTTTTTTTATTGATCCAGGCTATATTCTTGTTGATACGCAGCTTAGTATGTTTGGTAGATAGTTTAATGCTTCGGTCGTTAGTTTAATTTATAGTTTTGGTCCATACGGATGCTTGTAGTTGTCTGTGTGAAATGGTCATGTCACATGTGTAGGAGCAAAGAAATAGGTTCAAGTGCAACCAAAAATAGACCATAATCAGCCATCTAAAACGAATACACCTAGATTTCTAAAATCCTATAGATTCTAATCAAATCTTGATTGAATACACCCCCTTAGTGTAACTACCGATCTTATTTAGTAATTGAAAATTAACATATATAATTATTATTAATTTTTTTTATATATATACGGTAACGACAATTCAAAATTAACATAAATTTACTGATATAATAAATGATAAGAAAATTATCCCTAGAAATATTCACTCAAGAATAACATATTTTATGTGAAAGGTTTAATACTATATATATATTTGGTTTTGAGGTTTAACATATTTGCTTTTTCATCCATTTTGCATTGGACTAATCAGCATAAAGAATAGATTGAATTGATTTTTCTTTTATTATTTAAAATACTAATTAGTTAGTTAGTTTAAGAGACACACACAAAGCTTGCATCTTCTTATTTGCTTTAAATGTTAATATATAACCAAGTTATTTTTGAAGGTACAATTGTAAAGACTAATAAAAGTAGGACAAAATGGATGTAAATGGATTGAAACATATATCCATTTTTCAACTATTAATTCAAAGCACCCGGACAAGCTAATCTAATTCTAATTCTAATTGATTGGTTAGGGAAATGGGGGGTCTATTAGTGGTGGCTCTACAAGAAGTTCTGATCTCTCCTTGAGTGCCAGTAAGGACTTGAATGGCTCCCATTTTGAGCATGGCAGCACCAAATTTAGTGGGGAAATCAAAGCCTCTGGCTAAGTTCATCACAATGGCCCTTGTTAATGGGTTCATTGCCAACTCCTGATCGATTCGGAGAACTCCTCTGTTTGACAATATTTGCATGTAGTAGGAGTTGTCCAGGAGTGGAAATGGATTCTGATCAAGCTTAACTCTGCTGTCTACTGTTGTATTTGAAGGGCACCTGAATCTAAGCTCATTTGCCAAGAATGGTTCCATGGTTAGATCGGGTATGCCTGTGTTTCTGAAATTGTATAGACGATCTTTGATGAATGAGCAGTTTGCAACCCCAACAGAATGAGCACCTAGATAGTCACAAAACAAGACAACCTTGGAATCAAAAAGTAACTTTAATAGATACTACTTTGCTCAGTAGAGTAATTCATACCTAGAAGAACCACCATGTCGGTAAGAGTGAGGCCTTTGTTAAGAAAAAAAGGGATGACCTGAGATAGATATGCTGAAGGACCTGGGATTGACACATTTTGAGCTAGAGAGATCAGACCATCTCTTCTTCCTGTTTGCACTTCGTATCTCCCTCCGCCACTCTACAGATCAGTTGTTATTGCAATCATTATAATGATCGATACAGACGTAAAAACTCACATGTATGTATCGATTAATTACCAAGAAAACAGCATCTCTAGCCGCAATGGCAATGAGATCAGCACAGGAAACGACACCGGGACAAAGTCTATCCACAGCAGCCTTTGCATCGTCTATAACATCATAACCCCTCAAACTCAGATTTGGAGCTGCTGTTTTCTCACTGTAGCCGCCATCTATCAGAATTGAAGCATCACAACCCTTTCATCATCATTTCCACAAATACATATTCAGTTAGTACTAAGACTCTCTCACTCAATGTAAATAAATCAAGTCTCCTCTACAATACAGCACACATGCTTGTTGCCTAGATTAGACAAATATCGGCTAAGGCTAGTTTTGCTAAATTGAAAAGATTTAGGTTGGAATTTATAATGAATGTAAAATGGAAGCTTACATTGACAAAACAATCATGGAAATGCAAGCGTAAGAGGGCAGCCACAATGGTGGGATCCCTGATGAAGCGTGCAGTGACGACATCAGCCACTATGATCTCAACATCTGCAAACCCACATTTTCCTCTGTAAAACCCTAGCTGTAATGAATCACCATTAGACAAAGTTGCCAAGTTTATTGCCAAAATGAGCTCAATTAGGATCAATGTAACACCACCTTCCCTGACCATCATCTTCTATATTATGTTAACTGTAAGGTGGTGATCTCTCTGTCTCTCTCATTTTTAAAGGGAAGAAAAAGGAAATCAAAATCCTGTGCTTACTTGAGAAACCATTTATTAAAGCTTTTCTCTCATATGGCATCAAGAGAGAAGTTGTAGTAGAAAGTGGATTCAATTCATGTGTCTTTATCATTTCCTGCTTTATATTAATATATAAACACCCACACACGTTTTCTAGACATGGTACTCTTTGTGCAACTTCATTTTGTTTATATTGTATTGCACGCCTTGCAGATTGATTAAGTGCGGTGATCTTCACCGTAAGTTCCTGAACTCTATTGATATTCCATAAAATCATAAAATTGCTGTACATTTAACATATTCTGGATAATAGATGGAAAAAAAGACAGTTTATATAAATATTCAAAATATATTCCTGAAAATGGTAGAGAATTCTAAGCAGCTCCAACCCTTGGCTTAAAAATTATTTTTAGGGGAGGATAAATTTAAGATGGCTACAACAAAAGACAGAGAGGCCAACTATGGCGGTGGTTATGACACTCTACACTACAGCATCAGCAAAGCTATACAAATCGGAGGACGGATTGCTATTATCAACAGCCATAGATTGAGGGTCTGTCAGACCTGCAAAACGATCTACAGACACTGACGGCCGGAATAAACTATCAACCCCAGAGCCTTCAGGTTTTCCACCAAAGTTTTGCACAGTAAACCTGTCACCATAAGCAGCTGTCTCCCCAACTCTGTTCCATCTGTATGATGAATCATTGCCATATACCGTTTGCCCAACATTGTCAAGTGCCATATCCCTGCTGCCAACACCAGAAAATGAACCCATGGGGAGGACACCAGCTCTAGCGGCCATGCCGACATCAACTCCAACCCCATGCACTCTGCCCCCACCTCCAACTGGATTGCCAAAAACGTCAAGTGAAGTCCGAACATCATATCCATGCATTACAGCTGAAGAAGCAGGATAACTTTGGACACGACCAGAAACACCACGATCCAACAAATTTGGCATCAAACCATCATATGGGCTCATCCCAATTGCATAATTAGCAGCCCTTGCATTATTCAAGCTGATAATTGAGGGAGATGCCATCAGGGATGATTCCTGGGCTGTAAACCGAGATCGTTTTATTTGTTGGCCTTTAAATTTTTTTGAGGGCTCAATTCCACCTGCTTTTCTCTTTGGAATCTTATTACTCTCCATTATTTGTTTATTCAGATTGGCAATTTCTTTCTCCAACTTAACTATGTTTTCTTTAAATTCAAATCCAGGAAGCAGCTCAACAGGGTCCATTTTTCTATCTTCCAAACATTTGAGAGCAGATTTGAGAGCAGCTAAATGCTTTACACTAGCTTCTTTCTGAGAAAGAAGTCAAGAACAAAACAAAACTGCACCATTAATAAAAAATAAAAATAAAGATGAAAATATTACGGAAGCCGTAGAATAGGACATACCTGCATAGTAGGTCCATTTCGTTTTGATCTGTTCCATGCTTCCTTGGAATCTTGTAAGAATGAAGTCAAAAGTGTTTGAGGAGAGAACTTATCCTCAAGGCCAAAGGTATACACAACATCAACAGCTTCAACATGCATTCCATTCTTTTTCATATTTCCTATTATTTCTGTTATAGAAGATAAGTATATCATATAAGAAAAAAAATCATCCGCATATCCTGAAACTAATTGAATCTTGAAATGTCAATGATGTCTAACAGCCTAAGCCACAACATTAAGATCAGGCACAAGTTATTTATGGAATTGATATAAACAAAAAAACATTATAAGAAATTAATAACTTTGCCAAATGCTATTACATTATCGTCTCAACTAACAGAATTGAAGATATACAGATACACAAAAAGATATAGACTAAAGACAGATAAAATCATAAGAAAAACTTAGGTGAGGCGAGCACGCCACATCAGATGTGGTGTGCTTGCCCACTCACAAGTCATGTGGCTGAAATAATGTTGAAATTAAAATTTTCTATCATATTTAGAACCTTCTTTTAACTCTTTTCAGAGTCACTTTGTTTTTTTTTTTTTTTTTTTTTTTTTTTTCTCTGACAAAAGGGTCAAAAGAGGCACTTTCTTTTTCTATATTCCCTCTCCAACTTCTTCACAACCCAACTTCATCCTTTTTCTTCCCTTTCCTCATATTTGATCTTGAAGAAATAAGGTACTTTACATGACTCCTTGACAATAAATAAGTGAGAAGACCGCAAAAATAAAAGGACCACCTTGTTTTCTACAAAAGATCTGGAGAAGTGTACAAAGGTTAAAAGAGTACTAAAAAGGGTTGTGGAGGGTGCTTTAATGAGGTATACCCAGAGGAGGACTGGAGTCTGATAAAAAAACAAAGGAACGACTGGGAGGGGATGAGGGCTTGATATCCCATTTTTCATATATATATATATATATATATTATGTTTTTAGGTGATAGCAAAAATAGGGACAGGTGTCTATATTTTCTTGGATTTATGTCTTCTATATGTTCAATCTCTTTAAAATTAATTTAAATGCTCTAATCTCAGTTGTTTCTTGGCATTTAGTTGGGAATCTTAATCAATTTGTCTCTGATATTTCCCGTGTTTCAACTTATGTAGCTCGGGTTAAAAAATTATATTGTGTTTGCTGGAAACAAGTGTTGACTGAAAATAGATTTGCTAGAAATGAGATTATGTTAATAGAAAATAGGTTTGAGTGGTTGAAAATGTAAGTATGTTGGCTAGAGATATGTGTTTGGCCATCTCACTCTTTTGCTGTTAAGGAGTCTTAAAACTAAAACACCTTGAGCATCAAGTGCATATATGGAAGAAAGAGCAAAAAAGGAAAAGAACAAAGTTGGAAGTTGGGTAGTGAAAAAAATTGGAGAGAAGATTGAAAGAGAAAGTGACATTGAAGAGTAAGAGGTTTAAAATTTCAAAATTTTGAGAATTTGTGTCATGTGGCCCGCCGGCATCAGGGTATGGTGTTGATGTGTGCCTGCCCCACCCAAGATATTCTCTAAAATCAACTGTAAAATCTAGCAACAAAACATTCTCCCCTACTCAAAGACATAAACCAGGTCTCCAAGTACCTAATTACGAGGAATGATGCCAACCTAAAAGCTCTCTTTTGTGATGTCAAGTGAAGAGAACTCTAATTGATCATACAATAACTTTCAGTAAATAATGGAGAACAGTTAACAAGAAAACAAAATATAAAAGATAGACATGTGAAGCAATTTTGTTTCTTAAAAAAAATACAGTTACGCGGCCAAAGCATGTGAAAAGGAGAATTCATGAACAGAAAGGGGCATTATACTATAATGAATGCCAATATGTGTACGAATAAAAATCATCTCTAAACGATCACTGAAAGCAGGTGAAGTAACAGTATATTCAAAAAAATCCATCAGTATCTTCTCTCTCTCCTAGATCTTCTAAAAAGTTGTTTGTCACCTCAAATTTCGTTATTTATAAATCATGTTTTCCGTTCTTGAGTATGGTTAAATATGTATACATGTCCATGCATATTGACAAGTGGAGGAGTGCTAACGACACTTGCTGGCCTCACTTGGCAGCACAGTTTGCTGCCTTCCTCATTTAACACATGACCTTTTATTTGATTTAAGATTCCAGCTCACATAATGTAACTACAAGCCTTTCCTTCAAATTTAATTACACTAATTGCCGTTGTCTTGAGTTGGTCAAGATTACAAAAATAAAAACAAAATCTGCAACAACCCACTAATGAGAGGATCAATTACATAAAATGTAAGTAATAAAATTTAAAACACCTTAAAAACCAGAGTTCTTTCTGAAATTAATCATCCAGACTTACTTAAATTCCATACCTATTGACTGCATCTCTCGGAAAATTAAAGCATCGATTTTTTTTTTAAAGAAGTACATAATTCTCGCATTCAACAGTTCAAATTCCTCATCACCATGCCCTTCCCAAAATAAAAGCACCCTTACCTCCTAATTGGAAACCTCATCCCTTCTAAAGTAGAATTGAAATAATCAATGTCAAAAAGAAAATAAGATAAACACAATTGCAATCGCAAGTAAAAGCAGTAAGAAATTGTGAATATCCAAGTTCTGAGTTATATAAAGGAAGGAGAAGAGAGGCTGCAACTGCAACAATTGATTTTTTAACCAGAAAATTCTCTCTTTCATTGGTTTTGCTTTGAATCTAAAATATTCAAAATAAAATTGCATCTTTGTATAGCAATATCTGGAAAGTGAAAGTCAGGTTTTTATGTCTGGCGGTAAAACTCAGGTTTCTTCTGATAAAATGGCAAAGAGAGAAGGAATAAAAGGGACTTAATGGTAAAACTCAGGTTTCTTCTGATAAAATGGCAAAGAGAGAAGGAATAAAAGGGACTTAACAAAATACCAGCAACTGAGGATAATTCTTGTAATCTTGACTAACCAAGGCAATGGCAATTCATGTAATCGAGAATCAAGAAATGGGCATTTATTACATTAAATGAGCTGGAGATCTGATGCATGTATGTTGTTTGAGGAGGCCAGCAAGTGTCGCTTGCGCTCCTCCATATTGAGTTTGTATCTTCAATAATTAGATAAACTCTAAAAGGGGTAGACTTTTTAATGGAAAACTTAAAAAAGTGCGGGAATCAAAATAAACTATCTCGACTCTGTATTCTGACCACAGTTAAAGTATCCCTTAAAATTGGAATCATTGTGGAATTGATAAAAACCAATTTAATCACTCTAGGCATTCCATTCAAGTAGATGCTTAAGCCTCTTTTGTTGACTTAATTTATCTCCTAGAGATAAAATTTTGGAAACTCTACTTATCAATTGCATAGGACAGGAGCAAGAAAAATTGCCAAGTTACTTCTAAAAAAAAGTTATAACACTAAGTCACTAACAAGTAGTTTGTGCATAATGATTAAACAAGTGACACAATTTTGAGTAAACAAGTGAGAGACATTATAGCAACATTAACGAATTACAACAAAAGTAGGCAATAGTAATGACCATTGTAACATAACATGTAATGCAATCCATATTGATAACTAGCAAAAAACCTGGAATCCTTGCAGAAAGCATCCGACAACGTTTAAGCAAATGGCCGATATCGGTGATATTACTGACTCTAATCAAATCCCTGATGTCTTCATCTTTAAAAACTCCCGGAATCCCAAAACAAGCGATAAACAGAAGCAAGCCTCTGGCATCAATTTCGCAAACTTTAGTGGGACCACCTTCGCTTTGAATTCGGTTCCTCCACAGAGCCGAAGCTGTATCGGCCTCCTGTTTGACCGACTCCACAATCTCAATATCTGCCTCGCTCTCTCCGATCAGTCTCAGAAAAAATTCCAACATCAAAACCGACGCTTGTCGAGAAGAAATCATCGGAGAATCCTTGACGTATGCCTTGCTGCCTTGTAGAAAGAACCTTCCGACGCATTCTAACACCAGTTTGGCCGGCTCCGGCGCAGATTTCAGCGCCGAAGCTGCTCCTCGGCGAATGTTGTCGATATCCGACAAATGCGAGACTATATACTTCCTGAGGCTGCGGCTGCACATGGTTTTGCAAAGATCGTGAAACTCTGAAATCTGGGAGGGTTGATTCTTCTTCGTCGCCGTTTCCGGTTCTGCCTTTGCCGGCGCGACAGATTGAGGTTGAACCGGCGTCGTTTCGGGGACAATTGGAGGCGGCAACTGCGATTGCAGTTGTTCGGAGCTCGTTTGGAGTAACAGTAGTATCTGTTGTTGTTGTTTTGATGTGAGAAAGTTGAAAGCGTCTCGGGCGACATCGAGATGTTGCTTTAAATCGTCGTATATGCTTTTGAAGGGATGTACGGTGGTGGCGACACCGCCGAGTTCGTTGAAGGATTTCATGAAGGGAGGGTCGTCTGATTGCGCCATTGACGACACTCGCCTCTCAAACTTCGAGATTTCCAGACACGCACAAAACTGAACAGGAGTCTGTGCTTTTCTCTCTACAGTATTGTTTTCTTTTATTTATATTTTATTTTACTTTTTTTTTTTAGGAGAAATTACACTAGACCCGGTTTCATACACCTAGACGGAGAAGATTTTGTATTCTACACAAACACGGTAAACACCCCAAAGATTTTAACAGCCCAGAGGCCAGAGCCCACTGTTATTATCTAACAGTGGAGGGTAATTTTAGTCTTTCTACTCTTATTTATAAAATAAAAATTAATTAATTAATTTTATAAAATATGAAATTATTAGCAAACCCTAACATCCCACCAAACACAACCACCTCTACATCCACAAACGGTGCCGGAGCAGCCGCCTCCTTCGCCGATACCAGACTCTTCAGCGGAATCCTCCACCGGCCTTGCCTCCTTCACACGATAGATTAGGATAATTAGTGTTGTGTTGGGATTTGATGGATTTGAAGTGTTTGATTTGATGATCTCTTCCTCTGTTTTTTTTTTTTTTTCCCTCAATTACAAAGTTACAATTATATCTAAATTAATGCTTCAAAGAATAATTAGAAGCTATACTCATTTACACATTACACTTGAATCAATCAATCACCTATACTAGAAACAAAATGCCAACTTATGTACACAATAATATTACATTACATCATGAAATTATTCATTGAATAACTAGAAGATGGATGTTGTATCAGACAACTGAACCCTCCTGTCCGATCCATTCGAAACGTATGGGTTTCCGGAAGCATCCAAATCGATAACAGCAGTGTCACCAGGCTTGTAATCTCCGGCAAGAACAGCTTCACTCAAGAGATCTTCGATTATTGAGGTAACTGCCCTCCGAAGAGGGCGGGCACCGTAAGTCTTGTCATAACCTTGCTGGCATACGAGGTCTTTGATCGACTCAGAAACCTCCAAACCAATTCCCAGAGATATCAGCCTTGCCTTCACCTCTTGCAGCATCAGATTTAAGATTTCAAGCATCTGAAAATACAAACAGATTATGTTAATGGCCTTTCAAGTCTAATATTATGTCACTAATCCAACAAGATCAAACTTTTCTAGCTCAGACTTTAAAACAATCTGTGATACTGGATGAGATTCAACCGGAAAAAACAAAAAATGCAGACAAGATTTGAAGGGCTAGTGTAACATCTTTGAGTACTAACATGATTGGAGCTGAAGAACATCAATAAAGAGTAACAAACCTGAGTCTTCTGCAGGGGCTGGAACACAACCACTTCATCGATCCTATTAAGTAACTCTGGACGAAAATATGCCTTGAGTTCCTCCATAACCAGACCTTTCATTCCAGCATATGAAGCTGACTCATTATCTTCAATCAAGAAACCAATTGAACCGTGATTACCCTTTGCAATTGTAGTAGAGCCCACATTTGACGTCATCACTATCAAAGCATTCTTGAATGATACCCTCCGACCCTGTTATTAAACCCATTCTAGCTTAAGTAAGGATTCAATGAATAGAAATGAAAAAAATTCATTAAAAAGTTTGTCTTTAAATGGTAATCATGTTTTTCCCAGTGCAAGTTAAAGATCACTGCCTGCAATTCAATGTCATTTTGCATATTCTGATAGGCACAAACCTGAGAATCGGTTAAATGGCCATCTTCAAACAATTGAAGGAGAATGTTGAATATATCAGGGTGGGCTTTCTCTATTTCGTCTAGCAATAACAATGTGAAAGGCCGTCTTCTAATAGCTTCTGTGAGAAAACCTCCCTCTTCATACCCAACGTAACCTGGGGGTGATCCTATCAATTTGCTCACAGTATGCCGCTCCATATATTCACTCATGTCCAATCTTAGCATGGCTTCTTCCTGCAATAATAATATCAAGGTAAAGCAACAAAAATAACCATCCATCCATCCCCATGTAAAAACAGAGAGCTCTGTAAAACCACATGCATCAATTAAAACTTTAAGAGATGATGAAAATTGAAAACGAATGTTCATACACAGATTCGAGTTCAGACTGGTATCTCTGCAATTGTAATATCACATTACTTGAATAATCCTGAAATTTCCCTTTGAACTCTACAACATTCAATTTCCCGTTGAGCATTATTTGTCTCAGCTATTACGCTCTATCATGCTTACTATTGTATGAAATATTTCAATTAATTTTACAGCCCTTTATATACAGTTTTATTTTACTGATTATAATTACATAAATACACAATAATTTTCCTCTCATTTCCCACATATTCCTACAACCATAAATCCTTATCAAGCACTTGCCTGAGGATGGTTGTTAGTTTCAATTGGGAATAGAAAAAGTAAAAGACTGGGTGCTTTTTTAATAAATCATATTTATCAAAGTATTAATATGAAAGGACCATCATTTTTGAATATTTGACGGGGGGGTAAAATATAAATTAATTCTCAAAAAATGAAAGAAAAAAAAATGTAGGGTAAAATATAATTATTGCATGAATCCTTACCGACCCAAAGTAGCATGCTGCCAAAGCTTTTGCTAATTCAGTTTTGCCAACCCCGGTTGGGCCACAAAAGAGCATTGCAGCAATAGGCCTGTCTGGATCCTTCAAGCCAACCCGGGATCTCTTAACTGCTCGAGAGATGGCAGCAACAGCCTCATCTTGACCAACAACTCGCTTTTTAAGCAACTCATCGAGACCCACTAGAAGCTTTCTTTCATCAGCAGTGAGCTGCTGAACTGGGATTCCAGACCAAAGTGAAGCAACTGCCGCAATGTCTTCAGGTCCCACTATTGTAGGTCTGAGAAACATCACAGGAGTAAAAAAAAAAAGTTAGCAATCAACCCTAGAGAGATGAAAGTCTACTGCTTAAACTCCTCCCACGTATTTTAGGGACAAGAATCATACTCATCATCATCTGATGTGGAAGGCAAAGGGGATTCTACAACGATTTCACTGCTATCATCCATTTTGGTAGCATCATCATCATATTTCAGCCTACTTGTCTGAACCTAATTATAGCAAGAATATGAAACTGAGGTTATTAGCAGATCACAAAATCAAGTAGACCAAAGGAATGATGTAATTACCACTTCATGCATGGCCTGAACAGTCCTAATTTCTTGCCAATAGTCATCTGCTGGCTTCGAAAGTATGCCAGTTTGTTGTTCCTTTCTCCTTTTGAATAACTCAATACGAGCTCTACTTCCTGCCTCATCAATGAGATCAATGGCTTTATCAGGAAGATACCTATCAGTAATATATCTTGCTGACAAGTGTACAGCGGCATTTATTGCTTCAAGAGTAAATCTGCAGTTGTGATGGGCCTCATATTTCTCACGCAGACCCAACAGTATCTCTACTGCATCCTCCTAAAAATTATCACATAATATCCAGATAAGAAATTAGGGGAAGGTTAAGAGAGCAAAGCATACATAAAGATTAGATCAAAATACAAATTGAAAACAACCTGGCATGGTTCATTAATCAACACAGGCTGGAATCTTCGTGCTAATGCTTTATCCTTTTCAAATTGGGTCCTGTATTCATCTAGAGTTGTGGATGCAATACACTGGAAACAAAGGAATGTTAATGCACTGGTATAATGTAAGACTTATAAAACCATAACAAGAATAGGTAAAAAAGCAGGTTTCAGTTAAAACACATCCCTCTTAACACAATAGATTCAAGTAGAGTAATAGACACTGAAATAGATTTCTAAAAAGGCAAGTGTCATTTTTCTAAAAGACAAATGCAGTGTTTATCTGTAAAACAAATGGATACTAGATTCGATTGCCCAAGCAGTGAAGGAACATTGTTTCAGAGAGTTCAAACTGTCCAATATTTCAGGAGCAATAGCAAAATAAAATAAATACAGTCCATTCCACTAGATTCAAGAAGTTTTGATCCCAAAAACTGTTTACTACATAAATCCTATTTTTCTCAGTAGGCTCAAACTATCTAATCGTAGAATAATATGCTTTAACTGCCTCAACCTATATTCTCTTCAGCCATGTCCTCTGATATTATTATTTTCTAATTGTAGCAGATTTCTGGGATTCATTAAACTTGTAATGACGAGCTTCATGCATGAATGAGCTCATATATAAGACATTCTAGGGTCATTTAAATGCCTATATAAAAGCAGAATATGACAAAAGAGAAATAATCACCTGTAATTCACTCCTCCCAAGTGATGGTTTTAACAGATTAGCAATGTCAAGCCCAGTTCCCTTGTTTCCTCTTCCGACTGTGCCAGAACCAACAAGTGTATGGACTTCATCGATAAAAAGAATGACATCACCTGCAATGCCAGCATACAGAGACTAATCAAAAATGAAAAAAAAATGAAAAAAAAAAAAAAATCATTCCTATTTATAAAAGTAGCAAAAACTGCAGTTACCTGATTTTTGTATCTCGCTTATTAATGTAGTTACACGTGCCTCTAATTCACCCCTTTCCTTCGCACCAGCCATTAATAATCCTATATCTAAGGACATTATACGTTTTGTCTGTGGATAGAACAATAAAGCTGATCAAATTTGTAAGATACAGCCTTTATAGGAGACACTAACATTTGAATATTAATCAATGAAAAGATACAATCACTTGTGAAGATACACACCATGAGAAAAGAGGGAACTTCTGCATCTGAAATACGAATTGCTAGTCCTTCAGCAATGGCTGTTTTTCCAACCCCACTTTCCCCAAGAAGAATGGGATTATTTTTGGTTCTGCGGCAAAGAATCTGAACAATTCTCTGAACTTCAGTATCTCGGCCTATGACAGGATCAATGAGTCCTTCGCTAGCACGAGCTGTAAGATCTACACAGAATTGGGCCAGTGCGCTTTTCCCTAAGAAGAACAACCAAGGTTACAAGAAATTCCTCTCCATTATTGTAATTAATAACTAAAGAAAAAATGACAGCAATTCAACTTTCTACCTCTTGTCTTCTCTGAGGATTTTATTCCAGCTGCTTTACCACCCGAAAGGGGAATTTCACGCATCCCTTTGGACGCCAAAAATGGTTCTCTACCTTCTTTAGCAAGCTCCCCTTGAAGCCTGGAGACCGCGACAGCAGCCAAGCTATTTATATTCGTCCCCAACCTAAAACCACATAGATACAGACTCAATATACAGAAATTTGATCCTCCAAACTCTTGTGTTCTTATTTCATGCATTATCATAATCAATGACATAGAAGCTCTCTTAGGTACACTCACCCATTTCATTAACTTATTTTTCCCTTTCTCTTCAACCACCAAGAACACATTGGATAATTGTGACAATAATTACATACAAAAAACACCTTCATGTTATATTACTCTGTATTTCTAGTTCCATTATTAGAGCATATTAGAAACCACAAATATCAACATGCAAGATAACAAGAACAGGAAGAGAAAAAAAAAAGTACCTTTTGAGGACCCGAGCTGCACTGCCATCATCAACAGTGAACAACCCAATAGCAATATGTTCTGGGGCAATGAAATTATATCCCCTAGTTCTCGAGTACTCCACAGCAGCCTCAAAAACGCGTTTCGTACTGATCGAAAACGGCACGTCCGTTGTCGACTTGAAAGTCGATTTCTTGACAGACACAGCTTCTTCAGCAGCCAAATCATCAGTAGTACCACCTTCTTCACTGTGCCAAATGGCGCGCACCGCTTCTCGAGCTTTGTCGATCGTGATCCCGGACTCAAGAAACCCACTTGGATGGCGATCCTCCTCTATCAAACCAAGCAACAAATGCTGAGTAAAAACCATGTCTCTGCCCAACAACTTGGCTTCCCGTTGAGAGAAGATAACAGCTTTAATAGCGCGTTCAGTGAATCGCTCGAAGACCGAAGAAATCGGATTGATTTTTTTCCGTTTTCTGGTGCAGAGGGAACTGTTATTGGAGTGAAACAAATGGGTTCTATGTGAAATAATCGAAATGTTGAAGAAGGAAGAAACGGAATTTACAGAGTGAAACGGGAGGTGATGATGACGTGGCAACCGCCGTGACGGCGGTGGTTGGTGGGTGAACAGGCATCGAGAATGAATCGAGAGAGGTGAACAAGTTGATGATACTTCCATTATTTTGTTTATTTTGTTTTTTTAAGAAACTCAAATAAAATTGAATTGGGTTGGTTAAGTTTCGATTTTTATTTGAGAAGAAGAAGAAAAAGAAGAGAAGAAAAAATCTGACTTTGCTTGTGGGAATGAAAGAGAGATTGAAGAAGGAAGGAATGGAATAGACAATGGGGGTGGAAGAGTCGGAGGACACGTTAATTTTGTTTTTTTTTTGTTTTTTTTTTCCCTCTTTAATTATTTGGGTTGGGGTGGCTTGGACTTCAATTATGTGCCAAAAGTCTACTTTAACTTTACATATAGACAAGTATAGAGAGAGGAAGGAGCTTCAGACCCGCACGCAAATGAAACAACTAAAATTGGAATTTATGTTTCAGGTTGGATAGTCTGAACCGCTTTCTGGAGTTAGACCGGACTGGTTCCAGTTTCTGTCCTGTCCGGCTTGTTCTATTGTCTGCTCACCACTTCGGTTCACAGGTCGGTGGGTGGCTTCATGTTTTCACGTGTGAAAGAAAGGTCTTAAAAAACATTCTCCTCTTGCTGCTGTTTGCAGTTGTCAAAAAAAGAAAAATTAAAAAACAGAAACTTTTCTCTCTGACTTTTCTTTTGACCTAAAGTTTGTGTCTGCTTGTGTTTGAGCTTATAGAAATTACCGTACAGGCATTTTCAAGATGAATTTACGGGGGAAATAAATTTTAGTGAAAATCTTACAAAGTAACCTATCCACAATCCACATAATGGATCGGTGTTTTTAACCAAATCCAAATTTTTTATTGTTTATAACCATTCATCCTAATTTCTTTTCGCCCTATAACCAATCAATTACAAAACTAAAATTTTATTATCTTTTTTTTCTTTCAATCACTTATCTCTCTATCACTTACCTCTCAAATCTTAGTTCTCAACTAATATTCACTGTTTTTTGTCAAGAAATTAGAGTTATTTTAAAGGGAAATCACAAAAGAACCAAGATTTTGGAAGAGTTTTTTGAAATTTCAAGTTTGTAGTTGAATCTCTTATCAAAACTTCAAAATTTGTAAATCTTCATTTTCAATAGCATTGTTGTGTTTCTTAGATCATATTCTTGATGGGTCTTTGTTATTTTGTTGAAATGTTGAAGTTTTTTTTTGTGAAAATAAAAGAAACATCGATTTCTATTGGAAATTTTATTTCACGCAATGTGTCACGTTAAACGTGACACAAGTGGGTTATTTCATGTTTAACGTGACATATCTACTTATATCATGAAATCATGTATTTTTTAAGTATATGGAAAATATTTCATGTCCAATATGATATATATAAGATATTTCATGTCTTACATGAAATACTGCATACAGGGGATATTTCATGACATGAGATACATAGGATATTTCATGCTCAACATAATATATAGAGAGGAAGAAAGGAAATGACTCGATCGGGGCAGGTAGAGGCAGGCAAACTACCGAAGGACATCGCATGACACTGGCGAATTAGAATCAACTACTTTCTGGCGTCGACCAAACGATTTGGAAATCTGCGACCTCGGTGGAAATGTGTTGAATTCAAGATTTCTAAAAGTTTCATATTTAACATGAAACATGACTGTTTCATGTTAAACATGAAACGTGACTATTGGTGGTGACTAATGTATGTCATGTAAGGCATAAAATATCTCATGTATGTCATGTTGAATATGAAATATCCCTTGTATGTCATGTTGGGCATGAAATATCATGTTGGGCTTGAAATATCACGTGTATGTCATGTTAGGAATGAAATATCTCATACATGTCAAAAATACATGGTTTCACAATATCAGGCGATGTGTCACATTAAATATGAAATAACTAAGGATGGGCGTGGGGGCCCATTGGGGAGGGGGAGGGTCCCCCCACCCCTACCCTCAAACCCCATTTAGGGGAAGTGGGGATGGGGGTGTTTGGGGGGAGGTTCCCCCACCCCCACCCCCACCCCCACCCCCATCCCCATCCACATCCCTTATTTCTCTCATTTTCAATCCTAATATTTCCAATCTGAAATTTGGGATTTGAAATTCGATCATTCCAATCGTTCAATTCACCCTATTTCGATATCCAATCCAATAAATAATCTAAAATATGTAATTGATTTAATTTAATCCAAAATTAATACAAATAACTATAGTAATATAGTATTACACATAAAAGTGTAAACAAATTTAAAGTCTAAACAAACAAATTTACAAAATAAAAGTAAAAATATATAAATATATATGGGGAAATGGGGGAACTGGGGGAACTGGGGCCCCACCCCCACCCCCACCCCCACCCCCACCCCCATTTAGGTTTTGGGGTCAAAATTTGCCTCCACTCCCACCCTCAAACCCACCAAATGGGGATGGGGTCCCATGGGGGAAATGCCCATCATTAGAAATAATCCACTTATGTCACGTTTAATGTGACACACCGTGTGAAAAAAAAAAAATCCAATTGAAATCGATGTTTCTTCTATTTTCACCCAAAAAAAAAAAAAATTTCAACATTCCATCAAAAAAATAAAGACCCATCAAGAATATTATCTAACAAACACAATAATGCTATTGAAATTGAAGATTTACAAATCTTGAAGTTTTGAAAAAAGATTCAACCACAAACTTGAAATTTCAAAAAACTATTCCCAAATCTTGGTTGCTTTGCGATTTCCCTTTAAAATAACTTCAATTTATTAACAAAAAACAATGAATGTAACATATATTAGTTGAGAACTAAGATTTGAGAGGTAAATGATAAAGAGATTAGTGATAGTGAGATAAGTGATAGTAAGAAGATGATGATGATTAAAGGGTAGTTTCATAATTTATTACTTAAAAACAATAATGTATTATGATGAATGGTTACAAACAATAAAAGATTTGGATGTGACTAAAAACAACAATGCATTTGGTGGTTAGGTTACTTTTGCAAATGCCCCTAAATTTTATTGAATTTTATCCGTTTCCTTGATTTGCTTCATTTTGTTCATGCTAACGCAAATGAAATCTCTCATCAATTGCAAAATCACTCTTAGCAAAGTGGTTGGTCAATTCCCTTTCACTTAAATAATAAGGGTTCAAGTCCCATATTTACTCATTAAATCGCAATGTAGAGGGAGTAAAACTTTTCGTAAAAAAAAAAAAAAAGTGACTAGGTCACTCTGCAGCCTAGAGTCCCTGACCCATTTTTTCATAAAAATTGAAAAGTAATTCATCTACTCTACCGTCTACAATGTTATAAGTCAATTTGCTCTCTCTCTCTAGTAACTAGACTACTCTACAATGTTATATAGTCAACTCTCTCTCTATATTTAGATTGTAATTTTGAAAGAGACTTAAAAAAAATAAAAATAAAAATCGAAAGAGAATTTTGATTTGAAACATGTTGGTAGCTAAAGACAAATGAAAGAATAAAGAATTGTCTCTGTCCGAGGGTTGTCTTTTAGAGAATTAATATAGTTTTAATTAAATTCAAAGAGTAGTTCTAAACTATGTTTTAAGATTATACTATGCATGCTTGCAGTTTCATACATCATTCCTCTACAATTGTACATCAAATGGAGCTACAAAGAAATCTTCACCAACTGTGGCTTACCAATAATCCTTGCATGAGCAAGTACCGCCTTCAAAATGATGAAACCGATTTACATCTCTCACAATAATCTTCCGTCCGTAGATGTAGGAGATGATCTTCAAGGCAGAATGGCAATCATTGCAAACACGGAGATTCTTGGTGATCTGAATTGCTAGTTCCGGCTCAATCTTCATAATTCCGAAAGCCAATGCAAGCTTCTCACTGTGATAATTCAGCATATGCTCTTTGTCTTCCTCTTCCACATCATGTAAAACGCACGATAGGTCCGGCACATGTCCTGCCATTTTCATTTCTATGGCCATGCTCTCTACTTTCTCATAAACCTCTTTATGATATGGATTTACTTGGTCTGCTGTGTAGAAGCCATAGGTCTCTTTACCGTACTCAATCATACTGAAAGCAGCAGGTTTCTTCAATCCCTTGTACTTCATTGCTTGTCTTAGCTTCCCAACTTCTTGCCAATTGTTTGATGCGGCGTAGATATTCGACAGCAGCACATAATATCCACTATGTTCAGGCTCTAGCTGGAATAAACTATTGGCCGCAATTTCACCTAATTCCATGTTACCATGGATTCTACAAGCCAAAAGCAATGCTCCCCATACGCTATCATTTGGTGGTGATGGCATTTGTTTGATCATATCAAAAGCTTCATATAAATGCCCAGCTCGGCCAAGCATATCAACCATGCAAGCATAGTGTTTCGCCTCAGGTTTCACGGATAGCTTCGTCATGTCTGCAAAACACTTCCTTCCTTCATCAATCAGGCCAGCATGACTGCAAGCAGAGAGAATGGAAGTGAAAGTTATGTGGTTTGGCTCGACTCCTTCATCTTGCATCCGTGTGAAGAGTTCTAAAGCTTTTTTCCCGTGCCCATGCATGCCATACCCTGAGATCAGTACATTCCACGAGCTAACATCACGTTCACTCGGATGGATGTCATTGAACATACACTCTGCAGTATCCAAATCCCCACACTTTGCATACATGTCCATCAATGTGTTCCAAAGAGTTGCGTCAATTTTGATATTTCTATTGATGATAAATTTGTGGAGTTTCCTTCCATGTTGACGAGATCCCAAGTAAGCACATGCAGACACCATAATCAATGCTGTCACAGGGTTAGGTTTACACCCAGAATCCTGCATCTCGTCAAAAAGCAACAAAGCTTCACTAGCTTGGCCATTTTGAGTGTACCCTGAAAGCATTGAATTCCATGAGATACCATCTCTTTCTTGCATCTGATTGAAAACCATGCGTGATTGTTCAACATTACCACATTTAGAATACATGGCAACAATCGAGTTACCCACACATAAATCCTCAAGGAACGCATTACAGATGGCATAGCCATGAACTTCTTGAGCCCTCATGGCATCTCCCAACTGACCAACAGCCGAGGCAACAGTCACTATTGTAACCGAATCTGCTAAAAGACCCTCTTGCTGCATCTTTTGGAACAACAGGAGTGCCTCTTTAGGCTTCTCTGCCTGCTCATAGGCCGTAATCATAGAAGTCCATGAAACCAAATCCCTCATCGACATTTCATCGAAGACTTTGCAACCATCATCAGTTTGGCCACATTTGGCGTACATGTCAACCAGAGCAGCCTCTACATATATATCTGAATGGAACCCAGTTCTTATAACATCTGCATGAACAACTTTCCCATTAAGAATCAGCGATTTTGAAGCGCACACTTTGAGTACAAAAGGGAAGGTGTAGTTGTTCGATGAAATGCCGCTTCTACGCATAAGATAATACAGTTCCAGCGTTTCAACAAAATGACCACTATTAGTATATGCCCGAAGCATAGTGTTCCAAAGAAAAGAATTAGGTTTATCACTCTGCAAGTTATTGAAAAGAGAGCGAGAAGTGTTGGGTTCTCCATACTTGGTGTACTTGATGATGAGTTGGGCACCCAAATGACGGTTTTGGGTGATGAGGCCTGAAGTGGTGAGAGAGGAGTGTATCTGTTTGAGAGCAGCCAAGACATTGCAGGACTTCAAGAGTTGATCGTAATAGGTCTCTGTTGAATCAAGAAAAGAGTTTAAAGTACAGGCAGAGTCGAACAGAGATTTGTGTGAGACTGCGAAGCGCTTGTGTAACGATTCCAGACGTTGCATTCCTTCCCCGCGTTTTTTTTGTTTTTTTGTTTTTTTAGTATTACATTACTACAAAAATTCAGGGTTTTTTGGGAGAGAGGGAGAAGCCGGAGAACTCGAACCCATATCCTCGTGGTACAGGTGTGAGGAGCTTACCACCGAACCAATCTCTTCTTGCTTTATAACAAAAGTACCGCTTGGTTGTAGACCCAATGCCTGATCTAGCAACTTGTAGGAGAAAATGGAAACTTGAACCAAATGAGTGCCAAATTTTGATCGTATTATCAATGGATTTCTAGGCAGATGATATATAAGTATATAACATGTGAATAATTAAGAATCTAAGCTCATAACAACCTTTGTCTTCATTAGGCTTCTCAATATCATGTACATTGATCAAACCAATCTGGGGGTGGCAGGCAGCCTCATGGAAGCTCCCCCACATATGTATATTCCGATCAGATACAACAGGGTTTCAAGGCAAAACCCCATGAAACTGATGTCTTAATCCTTCAAATCTACTACATTGATACTGTACAGTGTACAATTGTTCTGGGTTTACAATAATTTCCCAACACCGCTGTGTAGCAGATGTGTGAGACACATATCACTAGACAATTACAAAGTTCCACTCCTGAGTAATTGAATTTGAAGCCCTTCACTCCTGGAACGAGTTCAACATCTCCATGATACTTCAACCTCCTCGAGGTAAAACCCCAGGAACCAGATCTCTTAATGCTTGAAATACAATAAATAATGTACAATTGTTGTACAACAATCACCTAAACAGCCGCAAAGCAGATTATTAGGCAAATGACTTGTCATTTGACAAATTCTAGGTTCTGCTCCAAGTAATCAAATCCTTCCACTCCTAATATATAGTTCAACAGCTGGGTGACGAGTCAACCTGGCTCCATAGCATCTCAGCATAAGCCTTCTCCTCTTCCTTCTCCTCTGCAATATAACCAGTCGCTTCTACTTCCTCCTCTTCATCTGGGATCTCTTCCGTTATTTCTTCTATAGATGCTATTTCAGCAAGTTTTAATCTATGTTGCTCATTAAGCTCGGCTATTGCTTCTTTCATAGCTTGAGCTGTTGCTGGCCTATCTTTAGGTCTGTACTTTGGAGGAGGCACAACATATGGCAACACAATATCATCCAACTTAGTCCTGTTTCTTTCAGAGCTACCCTTTGTCTCTGTTGGGGGAAAAATGAATACAATTCCAAGTTCATAATTACAAATATGAAGCCTCAAACTTTTCTCAGGTCCATTTCCTTTTACGCCAGATGGACTAGAAATGGATCTTCCCCAAGCAGCCGCACTGAAATTATGTGACCCACAGTAAACCCAACCAAAGGACGATCCATCTTTTGTAGACTGAAAGCGTCTACGCGCCACCTGCTCACGGCATTCTCTTTCAGTTTTGATATACATTAAACTCTAGTAGTGTTCAATAAAATAAAATAAAAAAGCCGCCCAAACTTTAAATTTGAACAGCAAGGGAGATAATCATAATTATATAATCACAAGAAAAGAAAGATATCACACAATGCTCAAAATTAACAAAAGCAAACACCGACTTCAATAAACCTTTCATTCTAGAAATTTCTAATCATCCAGAAAGAGTAACATTCTTACCTTGACATGCATTGGATGTCCTACTCTATCATATGGATGAGGAATTGCATCATGAAGAATGTCTGCAGGTCTTAACCTCTGCCATGTTTTCTGAACAGAAAATATGCAAGAAGAAAAATTATAACATATGGCATATTTATCTGATGAAACAAATGATAACAAAAAGGAACATTTCTCTTTTGTAGGCTGTAGACATCTGTTCGCAACTCACAAATATTACTGCTGAAAAATCCATAAACCACATTTTATACCCTCCATGCATATATACTTCTTTACAAACGAGAAAATGATGATGGTTTTTCGTTAGACATCATGTGTAACTGGAATCAAATTCCAACCAACTTGAAAAAAGAAACTCATATATTTGGAAGATGTAAAAGTAAGCCACGAGGGCCTGCACAACTTCTGGTTTCTTTAATATAAACCGATAATGTTCTTAAAATGAAATTCCGAGATTTTTCTTGTTCTCCAGAAATGTTGGTATAGTAAACTATGGAATAGCAACTAATCTATTGTCCACATCCAGTATGAACTGTGACATCTGCTGTGAAACACATCCATGAAATCCATTCATATCAGCAATCTGAATTATTATATTCACCATATAGTGTATTACTGTATTAGACAATAAAAACAGAATTGTTAGGTCTACTCTCATCTCAGTTTAGCAGAAGAAGATGAGTAGGCATAGAGGCACCAACATGATAGGGCCATAGGGGAAGTGTTCCAAAATTAAAGTTCGCAATGTTAGACACCATATTGTATATTAAAGATTAAGAAAATGTGAGGAGGCTGCAATATAATGTATCCCACTTTCTTCTCATAGAATGAAGGCAGCCCCATTATCAGTATACCAGCTCATTGAACAAACTGGCATACCCTGAATTTAACCCATTTAATTTATTCATGGAATTGATAACATATATTATTTAAAGCTGATCAAAACTAGCATACCTCTGAGAAGCAGAGCATGCGCTTTGAGGGTAAGATTCCATCGCATGCATTCTTCACTCTTTCAATAGTAGGGAAAAGTATTCTAATGGATGGATTCCTCAGTTCTTGACTAACACTCCAGCTGCCCCACTGCCAAGAGCAACAATGAACTACTGAATCCGTGAAAAAAAGGATATGATTTCAACTTTCATGCATGTTAATATATAGCAAATCAAAAGTGTTTTTTTTCTTTTTTCTTTTACCTCTGGATCAGACTCTTCAGAGTCGAAGGATCTCATTGATTTCTTTCCAGCAGCTGATGCAAATGCAGCAAGAAATGGTGCATTGATCGATCCAATTGAGGATGAACCTTAAATAAAGAACAGGTGTGAAGAATATATAATTTTCAAATTTCTACTAAAATTATTGAATGTGCACAAAAAGCACTTACCATAAAAAAAATCAGATTCTTGTGATTCAGGCCATCTATATTGACCTACAACCTTGTCAGAAAAAAAAAAACAAGATTAGTACCAGAGTCTTTCACAATTCACAAATTACATAACATTATATTGTAATAAAAGAACATATAAGAACACCATTCAGGACCACTTCTCTTCACTAGCTAAATCAAGCAAAATGCTAGGGTAGCTTTTGTTGTCTATACCACCAGTTCTCGAAACCACAGCTATCTTAAATCCTAATATCACATACTATGATAAGCAATACATGATTTATCCATTAACTAAATTCAGCATCTGATGCTAAAAAATTACCTCCACACCAACAATCTACCAGTGCATGCATCTAAATACAGATTTTAAACACATGTATCAGTTAAAAGGGATAGATCATGGGAGAGTAGCTACAGGATGTTTATCATAGCATATCCTAAAAATGTATGTAGCTGAACTATGGAAAGCTGAAATTCTTCCAAACAACAATGCCATTATGGTGTAGCGGAAGCTATATGAGAAAAACTCGCGAGACTAATTCGAAAAGCAACCTACTGAAAATAATCAACTTCGCGCACGAAGGATTATTGTCAGGCTTCAAGAACTCCAAACTTCGCAAAGAATGTAGTAATTGGATTTGAGAAAACTATCTCTGAAATTTTATTAATCAATCAACTAAAAACTCAACAAAAGAAATCAAACAACTTAAATAGAAAAGAAGTAAGTTAACTTCCATAAGGAGTCAACCTCCGAAACTAAAACTAAAACGAAGTCCTAACTAGAATGGGAAAACAAATCCTAAAAGAAAGAGATCACGACAGAAGACCAATCCTGAAGATTAAGGACTCTTCCTGCCAGCTCAAAGGAAATAGCCACAGCGCCAGCTGCCAGCTCTCCTTTCTTCCACGCCACTTTAGTTTCTCCAGCTCATAACTTCAGCTGGTTACCATTTACTTCCATGCCCCTTTTAGTTTCTCCAGCACACAACTTCAACTTGCTGCAATCCGTGCGTTCCAAGTAGTCCAACGCACAAGCTGCTGCTGCATCATCCTCCCCAGGTGAAGAAAAAGTCGACCTCGACGTATAGCCCCCACACTCAACAGAACCGTCATCCAGATAAGGAACCAAATGCTTCACATTAAACACATCAGCAGTTCGTATGTGACTCGGCAGCTGTAAACGGTATGCATTTGGACTGATCTTCTCAAGCACTTCCAACGGTCCAATCTTCTTAGCAGCAAGTTTGTTGTACTCGCCAACAGGAAATCGATCCTTTGTCAACACAGCCCACACAAAATCACCTACCTCGAACTCCACATGACGGCGCTTCTTGTCTGCAGCAATTTTGTACTTTTTTGTTGACTGCAGCAAATTGTCATATACCATTTTGTGAGTATCCTGCAGCTGATGAACAAAGGTTTCAGCCTTCCCATGTATACGAGCCTTGTCAGGTAAAGGCAACAGGTTGAGAGGACCACGTGGAATGGACGAGTATATGACTTGAAACGGGGAGAACCCCGTGCTGCGATTCACTGCGTGATTATGCGCAAATTCTGCCTGGCTAAGCTTTTGATCCCAAGAGCGCGCATTGTCTCCAACCAAGCATCTCAATAAATTGCCCAGCGATCGATTCACAACCTCGGTTTGACCATCCGTTTGCGGATGATAAGCACTACTGAAATCAAGTTGTGTATTTACCATTTTCCAAAGGCTTCGCCAAAAATGACTTAGGAACCTTGTGTCACGGTCGGACACAATAGAATTAGGCAGCCCATGAAGCCGATAAATATCACGAAAGAAGAGTTGGGCCACGTTCACAGCATCTGTAGTTTTTTTACAAGGAATAAAGTGCACCATCTTGGAGAATCTGTCAACAACTACAAATATTGAATCAAATCCGCGTTGAGTCCTCGGCAACCCCAACACGAAATCCATGCTAAGGTCGGTCCAAGGCTGTGACGGAACGGGCAGCGGCATATAAAGGCCTGCGTTTGTCGCCTTTCCTTTCGAAACTTGGCAAACCCGACAACGCTCCACGTACCGCTCAACCTCTCGCCGAATTGTTGGCCAAAAATAACTGTCCCGAACCAGTTGTAGAGTACGATCACGCCCCACATGCCCCTCACCGTGCAGCTCCTTGATGATCTTGACGCGAAGGCTACTCTCCGGAATACATAATTGATTGTTGTGGAATAGAAAACCGTCCACTATCAAGAAGGAATTGTTTTCAGCGGAATCTAGATTGGCCATGATGTTGGCGAAGTAAGGATCCTCTAACAGTAAGTCGCGAAACGTTTCGAACCCCGGAATGGAGACTGTCATTGTCGACAGCAAATTGCTTCGGCGACTCAAAGCATCAGCCACTCTATTCGACGTACCTGACTTGTGCTTCAAAACAAAAGTGAATTGTTGCAGATACGCGGACCAGGAGGCATGACGAGCTGAAATCTTGTCTTGGGTATGGAGGTGTTTCAAAGCCTCATGATCAGTGTAGAGAATGAATTCACGGTGAAAAAGATAATGTCGCCAATGCTTTACGGCTTGAACCACCGCGTAAAATTCGATGTCATATGTGTTGTACCTGACTCTAGCACCTGTAAGTTTTTCACTAAAGTAAGCAACTGGCTTACTTGCTTGACTCAAAACAGCCCCCACCCCTACCTTGGACGCATCACTGTGCAGTTCAAAAGGTTGTGAAAAATCCGGCAAAATCAGAATTGGGGCAGTAGTGAGGCGCAACTTGATGAGCTGAAGCGCTTCTTCCGCGGCCCGTGTCCACACAAATTTCTTTTCTTTTAAGCAGTCAGTAATTGGGGACATGATACTACTGAAGTGAGGGATGAATCGTCGATAAAACGCAGCCAAACCGTGGAAACTTCGCACCTCGGTGATGTTGGTCGGACTAGGCCAATGTTGGACTGCTGCTATTTTTTTTTCGTCCACTTGAAGACCCTGTCCCGAAATTATATACCCCAAAAACAATACCTCCGAAGCCATAAAAACACATTTATTTACTGCAGCGAACATTCGCTCTTTTTTTAGCACCGTTAACACCTCCCGAATGTGTTGCACATGTAAGCTATGGGCGGCACTGAAGATCAAAATGTCGTCAAAATAGACGACTACAAATTTCCCTATAAATGGCCGTAACACTTGATTCATCACGCGCATAAATGTACTGGGTGCGTTTGACAAACCGAATGGCATGACCATCCACTCATAGAGCCCCTCACGCGTCTTGAACGCGGTTTTCCACTCATCCCCTGGTCGAACTCTAATCTGATGATAGCCGCTTTTGAGGTCCAGTTTTGTGAAAACCGTCGCTCCACTTAGTTGGTCGAGGAGATCATCTAATCGAGGGATTGGAAATCGATACCTGACTGTAATTTTATTGATAGCACGACTGTCCACGCACATTCTCCATGAACCGTCTTTCTTTGGAATTAACAATGCCGGTACCGCGCACGGACTAAGGCTTTCACGGATATGACCTCTGGCGAGTAAGTCCTCAACTTGTCTCCGCAGCTCCTCATGCTCACTTGGGCTCATCCGATAGTGTGGACGGTTTGGTAACATAGCCCCTGGCTCGAGATCAATTTGGTGTTGGATATCTCTCAATGGTGGTAGGCCTTCCGGTAAATCTTCAGGAAATATTTCCGCAAATTCAGCAAGCAATGGTAACGCCCCTTCAGGGACCTCCACTTTTGCGGTAACCTCTTTGTTCAGCAATAGATATACCGTTTCGGTTTCATCCACCTCTAATTCGAAATTTGAGAACGAGAGAAAGTTGGATCCTTCGGTTGACTTCAATTTTTCAGCTGGCTTGCTTGGTACTAACACGATGTTTATACTGTCAAAAAGAAAAGAGTAAGTATTTTTAAAGCCATCATGTCTTACCTTGTGATCGTATTGCCATGGGCGCCCGAGCAATAAGTGACAAGCGTCCATGCGGACTACATCACACCACACTTGGTCTTTGTAATGCTTGCCAATCGAAAAATAAATAAGAGCCCGCCGCGAAACCGTGACTTCTCCCCCTTTCTGTAGCCAAGCCAATTTATACGGCTTCGGATGAGTCCCGGTTTTGATCTCCAATTTGTTGACCACCTCCGCAGAAATAATGTTTTCACAACTCCCTCCGTCGACAATAAATCGGCACACTTTGCCCATGATAGTACACGTCGATTGGAAGACATTGTTACGTAGCCAATCATTCTCATCCGCGCGTGGGGTCAAAAAAATTTGTCTTGTCACCATGACCGAACCACCACCGGTAGTTGGAATGCCAACGTTCAAGATCTCCACTTCTTCAATTTTGTCAGGTGTCAAATTTTTAGAAATAGATACATGTGCGCCAGCAGCATGATCCACCTCGTCAAAGCTGTAAGGTGTCAAACTATTATCAAATGCTTCATGTACATGTCGCACCATTAATGCCTGCCCAATATCACCCTCCACCAGGTCTTCAGCGATCAATTCATCATCTTCAAACTGCAATTCATCTCCAAAATCAGCCACGTCCTCTTCCCCTAATTCAGCGATCAACACCCTCTTGCCCACTGCCGTGCATTCCGATTGTCTATGTCCAATTTCCCCACATTTGAAACACCTCAGGCCACCTGTTGTTCTTGGCTGCTGGTTAGGTGCTAAAAAACTTTTTTGGGCACTACTGTTGCCTCCAACAGCTGCTGGTCGGCTAATTGTATTGCCACTGCTACCAGTCCTTCCTGTTACAACACCACTGCCATAAGAGAGTAGTCCGCCTCCCCCTCTTCGTGAGGCTGTTTTCTCTATCTGTAAGGCCCTCTGATGAGCTTCAGATACCGTGTTCGGATCAAAAAGATTCACAACCTCCAGAATTTGTGCCCGTAAACCACCGCAATATCTTGAAACTAAATGATCTTGGGTTTCTTGAATATCGTTGCGCACAATTAATTGATAGAATTCGGTTGTATAATCATCTACTGATCTTATACCTTGACGTAAATTTTGTAATCGTTGGTACATCAGTTTTCGAAAATTATGAGGTAAAAATTCAGCGCGTAACTTTCGGACCATTTTCTCCCAATCTGTAATTTTCGGTTTGCCCATTCGAGTCCGTGTGATTTTGATTTGTTGCCACCAGGCTGCAGCGCGTCCTCGAAGCCGAGTTGCCACCAAGGCTACTCTTGTATTCGCCGGGACGTTTTTGTACTCCAAAATTTCTTCTACTACTCCGAGCCAATCAAGAAACTCTTCAGGTGAAAGGCTGCCATGAAATTCTGGGATTTCAGTCTTCATACCCGATTCCCACCGTCGGTTGTCTTCACGCTCTGGTGCTTGTCGCTGCTGCGGATTTTGTTGTGGAACTTGCCGTGGAATCTGCTGTGGAATCTCCTCTTGCGATTCACTCTCCTCGGTACTCTCTTCCTCAACGTCTTCAGCATTAGGATTTAGGGTGTGGAAAGGATTTTGGTTGGCGAGTAACGTCGCAAGTTGCTCTGTTATTAACGCCATCTGTCGCTCCAATTGTGTCATACGGTCACGTTCGACGGCCTCTTCTACAGGAATCCGGTTAGGTTGTCGTCTCTTCGGCGGCATATTGATGTCCCGAACGAACACGGCTTTGATACCAACTGGTGTAGCGGAAGCTATATGAGAAAAACTCGCGAGACTAATTCGAAAAGCAACCTACTGAAAATAATCAACTTCGCGCACGAAGGATTATTGTCAGGCTTCAAGAACTCCAAACTTCGCAAAGAATGTAGTAATTGGATTTGAGAAAACTATCTCTGAAATTTTATTAATCAATCAACTAAAAACTCAACAAAAGAAATCAAACAACTTAAATAGAAAAGAAGTAAGTTAACTTCCATAAGGAGTCAACCTCCGAAACTAAAACTAAAACGAAGTCCTAACTAGAATGGGAAAACAAATCCTAAAAGAAAGAGATCACGACAGAAGACCAATCCTGAAGATTAAGGACTCTTCCTGCCAGCTCAAAGGAAATAGCCACAGCGCCAGCTGCCAGCTCTCCTTTCTTCCACGCCACTTTAGTTTCTCCAGCTCATAACTTCAGCTGGTTACCATTTACTTCCATGCCCCTTTTAGTTTCTCCAGCACACAACTTCAACTTGCTGCAATCCGTGCGTTCCAAGTAGTCCAACGCACAAGCTGCTGCTGCATCACATTACCTCTTGCAGTCGCCAGAGTCCTCTACATCTCTGAATTAAAGCAATGAGATAGCTTAATGCAACAACATGTTCAGGTCGCATCATCTTTGATATATCTGGAAAGTGAACCCCCTGCACAACAAATCAAAAATCGCATCCATCTAAGTATGCCCAATCCAAAATGTGGCCATGCTAACTATTGATCATAAAGACGCAAACTGCTTCCGGAAAACATATTGAACAAAAGGCAAAAAGGCCATGCCTTTGAAACATGTAATATCAGTTGTATTTTTTTGTTGAATCCTCCTAAAGCAGCTGCAAGGACTTCATCACGAGAAACAAATCCAGAGAATCCAAAGAATCCAATATCCCACAATGGAGAAACCCACTTTGCAATATTTCTAGGCAGGAAGCCAACTTGAACACAATCTAGCAAGAAGAATGAAAAAAACATAATTGTTGTGCCTCAAAACATGAATAATCAAAATGCAGAACTTGAGAAGCTTACATTTAAAAAGAAACCAATCCCTTTGCAAAAGTTGAATAAACAAATTACATTAATGAAAAATATGAAAAACACTATGGAAAAGTGAAGCAACACGAGAACAATTTAAAGCAATTCAAGGGAAGCTCCCATGATTAGGGAAGTACTCTCGGGGTTTATGAGAACATGCTGTAAAGCAAAGATTGTCAATTTAGTAACCCTAAGAGGAAACTTACCCTGCATGTAAATAATACCTTTATATATTTTATTTTGTGACCCTTCTTCAGTAGAGTTATAACGCTCTTTATATTTGTTGAATAACCTTCAAAATCCTTAAAGCTTAAATCTATATGAAATGACCCAACAGTAGTGCTGTAACTCCAACATGTCTGTAGTCGAATTTGGTCAATGGGCTTGTCATGTGGACCAAATATAGCCTATCTTGCTTGTGTTATAATGCTTAATAGTTAAAAGAATGAAAGGATTTTAGGAATAAAAAATAGAGACTCTTGGTTAAGTTATCTAATACCATGTTGGTTAAGTTTATAGGCCCAACAATAACATTTAATCTCTAATAAAGACCAACTGATATGTATTTATAACCTCACGGACTGATAATTTCATTACAATACAACAATTATGTCAATCAAAACTTCAACTTAAAAGTTAAAACAATTTATAGGCAAGAATAATACCATAAGTCAGTGAACATATGACATATAAAGTCACCGTTAAACTTTGTGTTCCGTGGAATGGTTATAATTTTACAAGATGATCTTGATAAATTTCAGTTCTATATCAACAATGCGACAGGCTTACTGATTTCCTATATATTGCTGAAACAATCTCCAGCATGCATACTTTCACAGAAATAACATCTACTATCAATATGGACAAGCAAAGCAACACCCAGAGGCAGTAGCCAGTATATGGAAAAAGGTGTCAAACAACAGAAATCTAATTCAAGTAATCAAAATTTTACCTCCCCCAGAGAACTCATCTGGGTTCGAAACAAGAATGCTCACAGCATTGACATCTGCAGGCACATTGGTATTTCGTCTCAAAACAACTTCCAGCATCCCATATGCATTTTCACAAGATCTACCAAGGAAAGCAGCCAGTTTCTTAATCTGTGCACCATTTGAGTCAACTCCAGCACGAAACAGGTGGCTTAAACCAACAACAGATGCTTCAACTGAACCAAGGAACTTTATGCCAAAGGACAATGAAGCACAATGATTAGCCTGAAATGGGAGTTTGATGCATTGTATGAGAATCCTTTTAACAAGGACCTTGGCAAACACACCCAAGGCCAACTCTTCCACCGCATTATTGTAAATGCCTCCACAAGACAGCTTGATGGTAAATATAAATGATAACCAAAACGATGCAAACAAAATTTAACTAGGTATCAAGCACTGAGGTCTGGGTTCACAGAAACTTGAAAATACCACCATTTCTTGAGGTTTTTGGCATAATCCTTAAAAAAACAACAAATAAATAGAAAGTGTGCTGTGTGTGGCTATATCAGCAAAATGTTAACAATCAGCTTCCATTCAACTATTCGAGCAAGAAAAATCCACATGTGAACGCACACATGCAAAGCGAATGAAAAAACTCACGAGCTTGAAGTATGTGAATTCTGAAGCACTGGGAGTTCTACAGGAATAAATTCCAGGTACAGAAGCAACTAAATGTCCCGTTGCCCCACCAAAGTCATACTTTGTCAGCTCAAGAATCCAATGGGCTTGACTGGGTACATCAATTACAAGAGATGCCATAAAGCTGGCCAGCTGAGCAGCGAAATCAGACCTTGAATCTATATTAATTTCTTTGATAGGAGCTTGAATGAAAAGAGATAAATAATCAGGTGCACTTCTGCGAGGGAAATCTTGCCACCAAATGGTATTTGTTACACTATTCCACTGAGAAAGTCATAACTGGTGAGTACTACAACACAAGCTCAACATGAAATTGATCATTAAACAGTGTGTACACAGCTAGATGTATCATATATAACAATTTAACAAAAACTGCATGAACACAGCAAAATAAAAAGAATGTTGTCTGCACCAGTAGATCTTTTCCTCAAACTAAGACATAATAAAGCACTGTCATTAGATAACTGTGTCAGACTACAGGATGGTACATGTTCATAATACAATGTTAGCAGCACTAATCACAAGAGCACCAAAGACACCAAATTTGATGACAGAATCTCCATCATGAAAGGCTTCTGATATCAGTAACTGCACCAAATCAGTCATGCTAATGGTCTCCAGACTCTAAAATCAAAATCCAGGATGCAGATAAGTTTCAGAATTTGGGGTGAGGTGTGCAACACTCAAATTCTTTGCCTTGCTCAAAACAGAAGCACGCACGGATATTCTAACAGTTCAAAAGGAGACCATCAAAAATCCAAACCCGAACTCCTTCAATTTGAGTTAAGGTTTTACGCATATACATTCAATTTCTACATGATATATTCTAAGCAGCTGCATCAGCTATAAAATATCATGTGACTCTTTCATGATATGTAAAAGTTAATATTATGTAACACACACCACATAAAACAAGAATAACATGACATTAAACTAAGTAATTACCTGTTTTGCCACTAAATTTGCAGAAGTAATGATGATACGAATACTATCTTCTCTTTGCAAAACAAACAATTTTGGATGGTGGCAAGCAATGCCTTGTTTCTTGTGATTTTCACCAAAAGCTATAGTCTCGGGGAACGGGGGAAACCTATTAAAATAATGGATGTGTTACAAAAATGTTGATCATTGACATACTATAACTTCAAAACATAACTTATATCAACCATGTAACCTATTTTAACCCTTTGACAAATAAAAGAATTTGAAAACATCACTTACACAACAATTAAGTTCGGAAAATCAGGGAAAGGCGCAGATGTTCTCTTATCGGGGCTTGAACTCCAACATCTTTCAGTGTTGTGGCATGCAATGGTCACAGGGATATGGGAAGGAATCTCACAGTATGATAAAAACCTAGCAAGAGAACTATCTTAGACTTGAAAATATAAACCTGAATTAAATATAAGCATTTAACATATAATTACATCAATGAAAATGTAACATGAAATAAGTTCAGAAGCCAAGGCCTAAATAAATTAATTGGTACATAACCAATATAAGAAATGAGGAAAAGAGAGAAACAAATAGCCAGGTTAATTTCATATCGATGCATACATGAAGATGCAAACACAATTGAGCATATATACTCATTACAGAAAATTCACACAATAGAATGCTTTTTTTTTTTTTTTTTTGACATACACAATAGAATTTGTTAATAGTACCAAATAGGTATAAAGTTCCGAATTCCTATTCAGCTGTGGACAATGGGACATTGACAAAACAAAAGAGAATAATGGAAAGTTGAACTTTACCATAAAATGTCACTTGTAAATGTTGCAACAAATATTTGTGAAATGCTGTCTACAGGATGAAGAAGTTCTGGTAGGGAAATGCAAGTGCGATCAGATGAACCGCAGTCCATAAATTCAAGGCAGTTCAGGTAAAACTTCTTTCCAGGAGGTGAACAAGAATATCCCCAATGTTTGCTCTTATCCACACTATCAATGTGAGGAGCATTCTCAGCACCCACAGAATTTGACGATAACGTCTTAGAGTTAGAATTATCACCTGCAACAGCATTCTTTGAACGGGTTCTGATACTATTTTTATGGCCTAAATGGTCACCGTGAATGCAAAGATCCATTTGCTCATGGCCTGCATCTGAAGCCACTACTTTTTCACTGTGAAATGTAATTGAACCTGACTGTATCGAGCCAGCTCTTGTATCACACGGTATTTGCTCTTGCCCAGAAATTGGCTCAACAATTTTCACCTTTAAGTCACAACCAACTGAAGATTTGCATTTATTACTAATCATCAAGACTGGAAATTTAGTATTACAACCATAACTACCTTCCATTCCACAATCTGAAATAGGAGATTGTCGAATGCAGGATATAGGATCATTGCTATTCAATATACTTCGACATTGACTCGAAAGAAAGTTTGCTCTCCCAATAGCATTACAATATTTCAATCTTGAAAAATTACAGTCCAAGTTCCTGACGTCGTTTGACTGCAAAGCAAAAACCCGTTTGCTCCTCTTCCCACTAGAAACAGACCCTTGAGTTTGTCCTGACGAGGCCACCGTCCCAAGTAAATGAGGTCTTTCTAATACAATCTCATTCGACTTGAAAACAACCTCCTCCTTGAAAACAACACCTAAAACCAAAAACCCAATTTGAACCCGAACTCTACACACACCTTCATTTCCACAAACAAGCAAAACCTCATCACCAGCATTCAACTCTTTAACCTTACCCTTCTTGACCCTAACACCGTTAACAAACACCCCATTTAAAGAAACCCTAACCCTAGAAAACCCCTCTATACCGTCCTCCTCCTCCTCCTCCTCTTCCAATAATTTACCATTACTAAGTAATCTTTTTCTTCTAAATTCATTAACAATACAACTAAAATCAGGCAACAAAAACGTTCCATCAATTATATATAACTTGCGCTCAAAACTATCGAACAAAATTTGGCAGTGTTGCTTACTCACAAGACGGCTGTTGAATATGAAGTCGCAACTGCTGTTGGTTCGACCGATGGTGTAGGGCCGGTCCGGTTGGAGACTGAGAGAGTCGAGTGGTGAACCGGTGGCCGTTGAAATTAAAGGAAGATGAAGATTTTGGATACGAAGCAATGCCGATTTCGCAATGGTTTTTGGTCTCTTATGATTTGAAATGGAAGAGTTTAAATGATTCTCTCCGGTTCGATTATTTTTATTGGTATAAACAAAGAATAAATCTGAATCATTCATAATCAATCGGAAAAAAAAAATTGATTGAATGAATGAAAGAATAGTAGCAAATATGAACAAATTGGAATTTGGGAACAGAAAAATTGACTATTCGCTATCGTCTTTCCCTCCCGTATTCTTATTTAAAAAGAGTGATTTTATTTTGGGCAAATTGCAATAAAGACCCTGACATTTGATGTATGTGCAATCAGACCGTACTTTTACCAACATTACAGTTAAGTACCCTTGACTAACTCATTGACCGTGAATGTTAACGGTTGTTAGGATATGAAAAGGGTAATAAGGTCATTTTAACAGATGAAAAGAATAATTTTTGTAAAAAGATTAAAAAATATGAAGAAAAAAAAAAAAGCACTGGTTCACATAATTTTACCATATTTAAAAATATATATATATATATATAAGAAAGAAGAAATAATTATTATGATTTTGATTTCAAAGATCTGGTTTTTGGTATTTCATAAAAAAAATTAAAAAACAAAAACAAAAACTTTGTTCTGGAACCTAGATCTCGCGCCTCGAAGAGCAGCAAGGAGTTTCATTTTTAATGGGAAAATGTTTTCCAATTGAAAAACCAAAACCCAAGTGGGTGAACTGTGGAAGATGGAATTATGGAAAATCTATGATATTAAGTAATTATTTTAAAATCCAATCCTTTTTGTTTTGATGAATTTTTTTTATTTTTTATTTTTTTGGTTCTCTTCATATATCCCCATTTAATGGAGATCGCTGATCTTAGAGATCATCAATGTTCTCCAATTTTTATTTTTATTTTGGCATTATTTAATTTTTTATAATACCAGAGGAGGTAATTAATGTAGGTGGTCGAACTATGTGGTACGTCAATCTGGTCGGGTTATTCTGGGCCCAAGGCAACTCAATTGAACCGTGGGATGAGTGATGTCGACTCCTTGTTTGAGCCTGCAAAGCTACGTCTATAGACAAAGGTCAAGTACCTGGTTGAACCCGCAAAAAAGATTAAAACATAAATAATACGAAATAGAAACGGAGAAGGTGGGTTCAGATCGTTTAGCCTTAGGTGTGCTTGGGCTGAGCAATCTATTATGAAGATCGTGATAATGATTCCGGCCAAGTTCCGGTTGCTAGAATGCTTGAGCAGAATTTCAATACGCTATAATAAGCTTTAGTTCAGAGAGATTTCATAGAGTTTTCAAGTGAGGGAGCCCTCTTATTTATAGTTGAAGGTGTAGCCCCAACGTTCACCTGATAGTTGGTTGGTTATGGGCGAGATTCTTGGATAAAATCTCTCCCAAATCTACTCTAAATAACTGAAAATTTGACTTGGCCTCTGAACGAACAAGTCTCATATGATGCTGGACTTGGGTCGACCCGATTTAGTGGGCTTGGATAGGATCTGTCACGGAAAGGGTTTGTATCTTGTCGGGTTAGGCATATGGGCCATTTTTGGCTACCACAGTTTGTCCCCCACTCTCTAAAGAAGGATTCATTGAGTTAGAGAGTGATTTTCATTGAGTCGACCGTTGTCTGTCGAGTTCCTTTATTGAGTCGAATCAATATTCTTTGAATGATGTTTGATCGACAACCCTTGTCGGGTCAATGATGTCGTGTCGTTAATGACGATTTGTCGTTCGATAGTCATCTTAAAATAGGGCGGTCAAATCGAACTAGATGTCAAATCGATATGGTGGAAGTGTTTGGGTTTCCCATGTTGACGTCAGATGCATTAAATTCACGCGCAGTTTTTGAGATAAAATTTTCAAATTTTAAACCAAGAAGTTACCTAGGTTAACTGGCAGTTGAAGGGGTGCTGACACGTGTCAACTAGGGTTAAAAAATGTTGGTTTATAAATAAACCGTCCATTGCCAAGATCACTTCTTGCATCTTTGTGCGACCTTTCTTCTTCTTCTGACGATCTTTCTTTGTCTGGTGTTGATTTTGCTAAATCTTTCGCGCATACTGCTTCGTGATTTCTTCTCGTGATTTCTTCTTCAAGGTTAGAAAAGAGTTGCTCTTCTTTTTCTCTTTTTTCTTTGTATACTTGCATGAAACGTATTTACGAATCTATGGGAAATAGATAAGTAGAAGTTTTTTGATGTTTACCTGTGAAATGCGTGTTCTTCATTGTTCTTGACGGTTTTTGATGGTTTTGATTCACTGCCATGTTGATTTCATTCGTGTATGTTGTTTCTGTTTTACGTGTACGTCGCTGCGATGGGAATAGTCGAGCATTTTCTTAAGTTTAAACGACTGTGGGTAGACAGCTTGTCTAGGTTTTAGGTTGAACTTCGAGAAGGATTTCCCATTTTGTAAAAAACCCTAGGTTTTTATCGAGAATCCTTAGGTTGTGATCGTAGCGTTTAGTTTTTGTCTGACTTGTTCATTTTTTGCATTTGTCAGATTTTAGAGATCATGTCAGGCGACAATACAGTCTCAGATCCTCTTGTCGACTGGACTAGTGACACAAAGTAGAGATGATGAGGTCGACAGTGGGATACAAGATGTCGACAGACTGGTCACAATTTAAGACCCGTCGAAAGTCGTCAACGTAAATATTATGGGCATATTATAGCAGGGTGGCGTCCGTGCCATAGCGAAGCCAGTTGATTTTCCGGAGTATAGGGACGATGCGAGGGCATCTACTTTAGGTCGCCCGTTAGATGTTTTAGATGGTAGTCCGGCAAGTTTGATTACAGAGGATAACTTCGATTGTTTGCGAACTATATATGGCATTCCTAAATCGGTCAAGCTACGTGCTCCGCTGAAACATGAGCGAGCGGACTGGGACATACCCGATTAGACATGCTTTTACGAGTATACTCTGCATCTAGGGTTTAAATTCCTGGTACCTTCGTTGGTACGACGACTATTAAAACATTTCCTGGCCAACTGATGCCAAATAGCTGGAGGATATTGCTTTGTTTTACCGTTTTGCGCGAGAGGTATAAAATCGACCTTGAGTTAGGGTGCGTCTTGCATAACTATTATCTAAAGGAGCATGTGGGCGACCAAGGTCGTTACATACTGATACCCAGAGATAAGAATAATCGACTTATAATTGATACAACTACAAATGATCGGCATTGGAAGGATACCTTCTTTTTTGCTAAAGGTCCACCAATCAACGGTCCTTGGGGGAAATCACAATTCGTCATGCGAAGGGTGTGGAACCATAAAGCTTAGTGTCGACCAACTCTTTTGTTCCTTTGGATTATACGTTACCCAAAAACTCACAATATCTGGTAAATGTTTTATGTAGACATAAAGCGTGCAGATAATGATATGTCGAGTGACAATGCATCTGCAGTCACTGAACAGATATTACGCATCCCGCCTAAAAATAGAAGTTGTAGAACATTGCTTGTGGACGGTAAGCTTAGGCCTAGCAGTCTGTGGCGTTGGTCGACGTTGAATAGAACACGGGAACCGTATCATCTAGTGAGGGATTTCGTGTCGTATGTTTGGACTAGGAGGAGTCTTGAAATACTTTGGTGTAATATGATTTTTCTACCACCTATTACTGACATTGAACATCGTTTCGTAGTGACGTCGATGTCGAATGCCAAGATGAACCTACCGGGTAAAGCTGATGCCATGCAGCGTTTAAGGGATGATCTCGCAAAGAAGCGGGCAGCTAAAGCCAAAAAGGCTCAAGCGATCGACATGTCGAATGAAGATGCTCCTACACCCGAGCATATTTAAACTTCGTCTCCTTAGCGCAATCTGGTTTGGAAGAGGCAGAGAAAGGATTCAACCAACGACCTTGGGAAGAAGGTCGACTCAAGCTCGAAGAAGAAAGCCGCTGAGGTTTTTGAGCTTGATTCGTCGATGATACTCCTTTCTTCCAGACTATCGTCATTCAATGATCCGACCAGATTTCTTAGAAAGTCGAGTGAATTTCTTCTCGATGCTGATGAAGAGGTACTGAAGAAAAGAAAGATGGAGGAAGTATTCGACACGACTATTCTGTCGACGTTCCAGGTGAATTTATTTATTTCAAAATTTTTAATTCAATCGTACTGTCGTTTGTTTCTGTCTGACTTATACGATTTTTCTTTTGTAGGCTTGGCAAGTGCAGTTGCATCTTCATGACAGGTATAAGCTAGTAAGTGACAAGTGCGCTAAGTTTAGGAAGGTGAACGACATCCTCAAAGCTGACAAGGCCAAAGTTGATATTTCTCTGAAGGAGTTAGAGCAGAAAGTTGTTGCTCTAGAAGGGGATTTGAAAGGCATGGAGGATGAGAGGAATCTATATCGCGAGGAGTCGTCGAAAGCCAAGGTGGACGTTGTCGAGTAGGAGTGCCTTGTCATGGCTTTGAAAGAGCAACTGACGTCGATCGCGTCTGCAGTGATGTGCAAAGCGAGGGCGGATATATTTAGAGAATACATGGCTGGTGAGCATTTCAATTGGAACCATGAGGAAATGCAGGAGGTGATCAACACCTGCGAGGAGATGATCAGGCTTGAAGGATCTTCACCTGGAGAGGAAGCAGATGACAAAGAGGCTACCGAAGGAAATGTTGATAAGAGCCTCGATGATCCCACAAGCCTAGACGACAATGTTGCCGATCCGCCGGCAAATTGAAGCCCTCAACTTTTTATTTCTCTTTATAACTTCTATTTCGTTTGTATATTTGTGGATGATTTGGTCAACTTCGCCCTATATTTTTATTTAGTTCATGCATTTGTGGATGATTTGGTCAACTCAACCTATATATATTTTTTTTGTTCTGATGCTCCGCTTTTGAATGAAGTTATATTTTGACCTTTATATTGTGAAAACGATACAACCATCATATAATGGGGTTAACACAATGATAGCTTTGAATTTGTATGAGATAAGCCTGCAAAATCATGCCCATACATAAGTCGATTGACATAATATTTGATATGATTTTATCGAAAAATTGACATCGCATGCATGCATTATATAAGGAATTTATTGTCGACAACTGTATTTAAGAATTGCGTGCATGCGTTGTATATTGTAAAGGATATTTCCGCGTACATGCGTTATGTGGTCGACATGAAGTTTTTTACATAGAAATTTCGCGTATATGCGTTATATGGTCGACAGGAAGTTTTTTACATTGAAATTTCGCGTACA
Source organism: Acer yangbiense (assembly GCA_008009225.1). Taxonomy (NCBI): domain Eukaryota; kingdom Viridiplantae; phylum Streptophyta; class Magnoliopsida; order Sapindales; family Sapindaceae; genus Acer; species Acer yangbiense. The sequence continues at coordinate 32,126,022 of CM017769.1, read as the reverse complement.
TGCGTTATTTGGTCGACAAGACCTTTTTACATAGAAATTTCGCGTACATGCGTTATATGGTCGATAGGAAGTTTTTTACATAGAAATTTCGCGTACATGCGTTATATGGTCGATAGGAAGTTTTTTACATTGAAATTTCGCGTACATGCGTTATTTGGTCGACAGTTGTCGTTTGAATCGACGTTTGTCCCCATTGCTATTCCCCTACTCTTAATATGCGTTCGTCGAGTTAGGATATTGAGAGTTGATGTTGTAGATGTCGATTCGATACAGACTTCGATTTATAAATATCTGAAATAGGGGCATTGCTTGTCGAAGTCGACAGCAAGATGTGATATATATATATAGTGTGAGCTCAGTTCTGCACTAAGTTTTCATCATTGCTCCTTGTTGGTCGAGTCGTTAGTTTTGAACTGTCAATAAAATAGACAAGTAATATAATGGAAGACATACATAGAAAAAACGAGTTCAGAAATGGTACTGTTTTAGATATAGAGCGTTCCAGCTGTTATGTCGCTCTCGACCGTCGAGTCCCCGCAATTTGTATGCTCCTCGTCCGACTATATCTGTTATTTGTTATGGGTCTTCCCATGTTGGCCCCAATTTCCCAACGCCTTCCTCTCTTGTGTTTTGAAAGACTCGTCGTAGTACCCAATCGTTGATTTTGAAAACCCTAGCACGTACTTTTTTGTTGTAGTGTCGTGCAACTTGCTGTTGATATGACTGGATTCTTATAGCAGCACGGTCTCGATGTTCGTCTAGGTGATCAAGTTCGAAACTGAGCTCCAGACTATTCTGTTCTTCATTTGGGTTTTCAATTCGAGCGGTCGCTAGCCGTGTCTCTATTGGGATCACTGCTTCTGAACCGTAGACGAGCGAGAAGAGAGTTTCCCCAGTCGACCGTCGTGGAGTAGTCTGGTATGACCGAAGTATTTCTGGTAATTTTTCTGCTCACTCGCCTTTCTCTGCCTCCAGTCGTTTCTTTAATGTATTTACAATTGTTTTGTTAATTGACTCTGATTGTCCGTTGGCTTGAGGATAACGTGGGGTTAAGAAGCTTAGCTTTATTCCATACTTGTCGCAGAAATTCTTAAAGTCGTAGGAAATGAATTGGGATCCATTGTCGGTCACTATCTCCCATGGTACTCCAAACCTGTAAATTATATTCTTCCATACAAAGTTGCGTACCTCAATATCGCGCACATGTTGATATTCTACGATCTCGACCCATTTGGTGAAGTAGTTTGTTAAGACTAGCATGTAGACGATACCTCCGGGTGCTGCTGGGAGTTTACTTACAATATCCATTCCCAGGCCAAGGGGCAGAAATTGAATTCAACATACCTGAGGGGAGGTGCGATACGGGTGCGAACCGTTGACACTTGTCGCACGACTTCACATGATTTTGAGAATCTGTCTGCATTGTTGGCCAGTAATATCCAGCAGTAATGGCTCTGTTCGACAGACTACGGGCACCGGAATGGTTTCCGCATTCCTCGTAGTGAAGGCTTTTCATGACGTCGTACGCCTCTCAAGGGGTGATGCATCATAAGTAGGGCACTGTAAATGACTTTTTATAAAGTTTACCGTATATGATGCAGAATTTTACCGCTTTTGCTTTGGTCTTCCTTGCTTCTGATCTGTCTTGCGGTAGAATATCGGCCTGAAGGTAATTAAATATAGGCTCCATCCAGCTTCTCCCATGGTCGACTGGTACAAGTACTTCTATTTTTTAAATTGTCAGAGCCGTAAGATGCACAATCGGTATCGACTTCGAACCAGTTGTAGTCGTTGAACCGAGACTCGCTAATGCGTCTGCTCAAGCATTCTCTGATCTGGGTACTTGCTCAATTTTAAATTCGTCGAAGGTCGACTGAAGATGCTTGGCTTTAACTAGATAAGCTGACATCCTTTGGTCTCTTGCTTCATAGGTGCCATTCATCTGTCGAACGACTAGTTGGGAATCGCTCAATACTTGGATCTTCTTAATGTCTAGGCTTTTGGCGAGGTCTAGCCCAGCAATCAAGGCTTCGTATTCGACTTCGTTGTTTGTCGCTCGAAACTCGTAGTGGATCGACTGTTCCAATATGTCCCCCTATGGGAATTTGAGCACCAATCCTAGTCCACACTGTCTTTGATGTTGCTAGACCTGTCGACCGACAAGGTCCATTTTCCAATGCCAGTAGTCTCTATAAGGGCTACTAATTCTTTTTCAGCCTGCACATTTTCACAAGGGGTAAAGTCTGTGATGAAGTCAGCTAATACCTATGATTTTATTACCGATCTTGGATGGAAGCTGATGTCGTACTCGCTAAGTTCCACGACCCATTTCATCAGTCGACCTGAAAGTTCTGGTTTATGAAGTATATTTTTTAAAGGGTAAGTAGTCAGTACCTTAATCGAGTGGCATTGGAAATATGGTCTGAGTTTGCGTGCTGCTACGACGAGAGCTAACGCAAGTTTCTCCAGTTGACTGTACCTAGTCTCGGCGTCGAGCAAAGTTTTACTTACGTAGTAGACTGGGTGTTGACTGTTATCTTCCTTTCGAACCAGTACGACACTTATGGCTGTGTCGGATACTGCTAGATATATGAGTAGTGTTTCGTCGACCTTAGGTTTTGATAGTAGTGGGGGCGACTTCAAGTAGGCTTTCAAGTCCTGCAATGCTCTTTCACATTCGTCGTTCCACTCGAACGTTTTGTTTTTTCTGAGGGTGTTAAAAAATGGAAGGCACCTTTCAGACGACTTTGAGATAAACCTGTTCAATGTTGCTACACGACCTGTGAGTTTCTGTACGTCCTTGATACATCTAGGTGATTCGATATCTTCGATCGACCGTATTTGATCCGAGTTGGCTTCGACACCTCTTTTGGTGACCAGATAACCAAGAAACTTCCCTGAAGATACACCAAAAGAGCATTTAGTGGGGTTAAGTTTCATACCGTATTGGTCGAGTATGTTGAACGACTGTCTTAGATGGTCGATGTGTTGTTGAGCGACTAGGGATTTGACCAGCATGTCGTTGATGTAGACTTCCATTGTCGATCCAAGCATCTTGGAAAACATTTTGTTGACTAGCCTCTGATACGTTGCACCTGCATTTTTTAAACCAAATGACATTACTTTGTAACAAAAAATACCTCTCTCGATGACGAAGGCTGTTTTCTCTTGGTTGTCAGGATGCATCAAAATTTGGTTGTAGCCTGAATAAGCGACTATGAAGCTCAACAATTCGTGTTCTGCAGTTGCATCGACCAGCATGTCGATGTGCGGGAGTGGGAACAAGTCCTTGGGACATGCTTTGTTGAGATCGGTAAAGTCGATGCAGACTCGTCATTTCCTGTTTTTCTTCTTTACTACCACGACGTTTGCCAACCAGTCGGGATATTTCACTTCCCTCACAGAGCCGATGTCGAACAACTTCTGGATTTCGTCGTTGATCACCTTATTCCTCTCCGGAGTGAACTTTCTTCGTTTTTGTTTTACTGGTTGGTGATCTAGGTCGACTTGAAGTCGATGGACTATTACTTCTAGGTCGATGCCGACCATGTCTGAGTGTGACCAGGCAAAGCTACTGCGTCGTTCTTTCAAGAATTTGATTAATTATTTACGGATGTCGTCTGGCAACCTAGATCCAACGAAGACTTTATGGTCTGGCTGATCAGGGTCGATAAACACCTCATCGAGTTCTTCCATATTTGGCTTATTTGGAGTTGACTCGACCTTGGCATCATGTAATTGCTATAATTCTTGTTTCTTCTTCTTAATGGCATTCTGATAGCATTCTATGGCTGCTCTTTGTTCCCCTTTGATTTCTTTTACCCCCCACTTAGTAGGAAATTTGATCATCTGATGATACGTCGACGGGATCGCCTTAAGTTCGTGTATCCATGGCCTGCTAAGGATGGCATTGTACGGGGATTGACAGTCGAGTACCAGGAAGTTGATGTATAAGTTGACTCCTTCAGCATATACGGGTAGTACGATTTCGCCAAGTGTGCTTTTTTGGTCTCCGCTGAACCTTGTCAACATAGTCGTTCGACGACTAAATTTTGACTCGTCAACCTGCATTTCTCTCAGAGCACTGTTAAATAAAATGTTACAAGAATTGCCATTGTTGATTAAAATGCGTTTAGTTAAACAATTAGCAATATGTAAAGATATAACTAAAGCATCATGGTAAGGGGAAAACAAATCTGATTTGTTTGTCGACTTAAAGGTGACAGTCTCGTCGAATTTTGATGGGTGCTCCCGGTTTGGTTAAATTTCTGTGTTCGACACTTGTCGTGTGTGTCTCTTAGCTGCTGAGTAACTTACGCCACTGACTTCAGATCCCTCTATGATGCAGTTGATTACTCTGTCTTGCCTGGGTGGTTTTGAAGGACTGTCAACCGTGTCGGTGTGCCTCTGGTCGTCGCGTCTTGCGTAGGTTTGTTTTCCCTTATCTGTTTGGAATTCCCGTAGATGTCCCTGTTTTAAAAGCTCTGGGACTTCGTATTTGAGGGCGATGCAATCTTCCGTGCGATGGCCATGATCCCCATGAAACTCACATCTAAGTTTCAGGTCTCGATGTTCAGGGAGTGCATTCATCTTTCGGGGCCATTTCACTATTTTGCCCATTTCCTTCATCATTGCTACAAGGTCGACTGGTTCAATGCTAAGGTTGTACTCTGGTACCTCGACGCGTGGTCGACTCGACCTTGAATCTCCATGTCTATAGGAATTTTTCTCACTGGAATTCTTGTGTCGAGACTGAGTACTCCTTCTGTCGTGTGTTGGGTAAGGTTCCAACCTTCTGTCCTTAGACCTTCTGTCTACTCGATCATTTCATCGACCTCCATAATAGCTGCTGTTGGCTTTTCTGATGAAGTTTGCCTCATCTTCTTCCCATTTGATTTGGGCCCACGCTTTGGCCAGTACATCTTCCATTGTCCTGCATGAATACTTAGTAAGTTCTTTATATAAGTCGGAATCAAACCTGAGGCCTTTCCTAAAGGCGTAGATGGCGGTTGCTTGATTACAATGTGGGATCTGTACTTTCTTCCTGTTGAAGCATCCGACATAAGTCCTCAAATTTTCACCAGGTCGTTGCGTTATCGTATAGAGGTCGTCCGATTGTTTTTTCAGCTTACGGCTACTTGAAAATTGCTCCACGAATGTGTCTGTCAGCTGCGCAAAAGAATCAATTGAATTGTTAGGCAAATTAGTATACCATTGTAAAGCGGGGCCACTGAGGCTAGACCCGAAGGTTTTGCACATGCATGCTTCTCTTAGGTCACGTGGAATCGCAGCAGTGAACATTCTCTATTTATACTGTGCTATGTGGTCATCGGGATCTGTCGTCCCTTCATATTGTTTCATGTTTGGGAAACTGAATTTTTTGGGCATCTCGGTGAGAGTTATTGCGTCGACAAATGGTGAGTCGGTGAAGCTGTTGGCCATACTTTTCTTTATTGGAGCTGGAACTCCTGGAATTCGTTGGATAAGGGCATCTATTTCTGCAAACCTACGAGAGAATTCCAAATTAGTAGATAAATGTAAATCGGGCCCGGGTTTTACCAATCCGGGTGTCGACTGGAGTGACGCGGTCGTCCTGTGGACGTTGTCTGGCTGTTGATCCATTGTTGGATCTCGTTCGTTCAACATTTCATTTCGAGCCGGCATATTGTTGAGGTCGATTTCTACTCTATTTGTCTGAGGCGTCAGCTGATTCTGTTCGTCGCCTGGATTCATGTCTGGTATGATGGGATTGCCTGGTGCTCTTAGAGCTGTTCGATCGACAACCTATTCACCGTTTGGAGCTAAAACTGGACACTCTGACGTCGTTGAGTCAGGTGCTACTCCGTCGACCAGGGCTCTCAGCTCTTCGTTCATTGCTCGGATCGTTGCATTCTCTGCTTCGAGCGCTTGTAATTTCTCAACGTTCGCTGTCATCTGAGCAGTCAACGTAGCAATCTGCTCTTCTACAGTTGGGATTGATCCACTTCCAGACATATTGATTGGTGATTTGATTTAAGTTCAAAGATAGTTGCAATGGGCCCCACGGTGGGCGTCAAACTGTAGGTGGTCGAACTACGTGGTACGTCCATCGGGTCGGGTTATTCTGGGCCCAAGGCAACTCAATTGAACCTTGGGATGAGTGAGTCGACTCCTTGTTTGAGCCTGCAAAGCTACGTCTGTCGACAATAGTCGAGTACCTGGTTGAACCTGCAAAAAAGATTAAAACAGAAATAATACGAAATAGAAATGGAGAAGGTGGGTTCAGATCGTTTAGCCTTAGGTGTGCTTAGGCTGAGCAATCTATTATGAAGATCGTGATAATGATTTCGGCCAAGTTCCGGTTGCTAGACTGCTTGAGCAGAATTTCAATACGCTATAATAAGCTTTAGTTCAGAGAGATTTCAGAGAGTTTTCAAGTGAGGGAACCCTCTTATTTATAGTTGAAGGTGTAGCCCCAACGTTCACCTGATAGTAGGTTGGTTATGGGCAAGATTCTTAGATAAAATTTCTCCCATATCTACTGTAAATAACTAAAAATTTGACTTGGCCTCTGAACGAACAAGTCTCATATGATGCTGGACTTGGGTCGACCCGATTTAGTGGGCTTGGATAGGATCTGTCACAGAATGGGCATGTATCTTGTCGGGTTGGGCCTATGGGCCATTTTTGGCTACCACAATTAAGACATTTCGTGATATTGACCAATCTACCATTGAAATTAATGGTATATTGGTTAGTTAAGGGTACGTTTCTATAATTGTAGGGTTACACGTACACCAAATGTACTTTGCCCTTTTATTTGTTTTTATAGGGATAGTATCATTTCCCCCCCTGAAGTATGACCTATTAGTAATTCTCCCCCTTGTATTTTGCTTCTTGGCCATTCTTCCCCCAGTCAGCAAATTTATTCGCCAAAGTCCCCCTTTATCGTTAGCTTTTCCGTTAAAATGGGGAGTTGACTGTTAAATTGTTGTTGACTCTAAGGGTAAATAGTAACTTAATGAAGGATTCTGATGACAATGAACTTAAAGGGCATAAACATAATTGAATAAAAAAATAGACTCTTATGACAATGAAATTAAAGGGTAAAAACGTAAATTGAGTAAAAAACGTTTTATGACTAAAAACGTGACCATATAAAAAGGCCAAATGCTTTCATTATTGTTGTTGTTAACTGCCAAAAATGGTGGGGACCAAAAAAGAATTTTTCACTAGTTTTGAGAAGAAAGCCGGGGTGTAAAATAGCAGCGGAAAAGATGTTCGGATTCTGCTAAGCTGACGGGCTAGAATAAGAGCCTCTACCCACCCTGGCCAGGTCCAAAATCTCTGGAACCAGGAAAACACTAGAAAGCCGTAAAAAGAAGAGCCTTAAAGACACGACCATCATAAGATCCTGGCATCCAACTACCCTGAGTATCTTGGTACCCTAATACCTGGAACCCGATATCTGCAAACATCGGGGTTAGGAAGAGCAAGAAGGACGTGGGGTACTTGGAGTACCCCGACCAGCAAAACTTGTGACATACACATAGCAAGATATACACCAGGATCCCAGTAGACCGACCCCGCTGAAGTAGGAGGCAAGCACCTTGAAGAGCAGACTACATATAAAAGCAAACACTAAACGTCACCATTCAAGATAAAAACTCAAGATACAACGTCGCATTCATTCCCGCTCTGTAGGGTCCTATTTTAAATAGGAGTCAACTCATTTGGAACCGGGAAAGAAGGAACCACCTGATCTTTTGAGATCAGTGTCCCGACGAATTCGTTAAACTTCAAAGGAAGACCCGTGCACCACGGAAACCCTATACTGAAATTCTAGGAGTGCTCAGCAAGAAAGCGAGCCTATATATTGATCATGTGATGACAGGAAAAGGGGATCGAAACCCTACTTCACTTTTTCTACTTATCGACAGGCACGAAAAACTCCATCTCCATTGCTCCCCTATATGCTTTATTTTTCCCATGCTGTAATATTGATATTTCAAATACCAAGTTGTAAAGATCGTACCTAAATCGACATATAGATCAACAGTTTTTCTGCTTTATACTTCCACCATATAAGAAATTTATCCATCTTACTACTTACACCCAACATAACACTTGATTTACGAGAATCAGCGGGGTATCAGGCCACTAAGTACCTCGCTATACCCCATCCGGGTCCCTCACAAATCGTTAATTTGAAATTGCACCCCGGTGACAATTTTTGGTTAACAATTGTTATTTAGAAAAATCCGTTGGGATTTTCCGGACAACGGTCAGCCAGGAGGTACTAGTGCCCCCCAGCGGGGTCATAAGGGTAAGGAGAGGAAGTGGGCGCTTGTCGCTCTGATACCAATTTCTGGTTGGTGGTACCGGGTACCATGTCAGTCGTCCCTGGTACCCTGTCTGTCGTCCCTTGTACCTGGTCAGTGGTATACTACCTGTCGTCCCTAGTACCCTGCCTGTCGTCCCTGGTACTTGGTACCTGGTACCTAGTCCGCGATACCCTGCTTGTCGTCCCTGGTACCCGGTCCGTGGTTCCCTACCTATCGTCCCTGGTACCCGGTCTCCTATTCGATTTTCCTCTGTAGTTCCCCAATACAAAGAGGGGTAGATGCTTCTCAATGGTGGACGTGATCACAAAGGATGAGACCACCTCTACATGACTCTTTCCATGCTTCGGTTCCTCCGGTTGGGGCCGAAACCCGTCTCGATTCTTCTAGCTAATCCAATGGTGCTTTAGGGCTTCTAAAGTGTGCAGGAGCAGGACCCCCTAGTCCCGGTGTCGAATCCTTAGAAAAGGCATCGGGCTCCCTTGGGGGAGGTGGTAGGGCTTGGTTGGTCCTCTTGTGAGTCTAGCGGGGCTCCTCTGGTTTTTGGCATGGATTTGGCCTTGCCTCGCTAGCTCTGTTGGTAGATCCTCTATAGGGCTGCTCGCTCCCATAGAAAATGTACGGGGGAGCTCTTGGACTCCCTTGTACCCGACTCCTTTCTAGCGGGTCCAGAGTGTCTTTCCCCTTTTTATGTGTGACTTGACATGCAAATATGTGGATAAGAGAGCTAGGACTAGTAGGGTCAGAGCCTAACTTCCATACATGCATAATAAAGGAGATATAAGGGAGAATAACAATTTCTTCGTTAGAATTGGACTGGCCTAGGGGGAAAAAGCATCACATATGATCATATGCTGAAAAACCCCTAAATAGTATCTAGTGGAGAGGGAGGCCATTCTTCATATATATTAACAAGGAGTGCTCCGGAGAGCTTACATTAGTAGCAAAGTAGTATAACACAAATGCTCCGGAGAGCTTACAATACCTCCCTAGAGCTGATTATATGGGGTTTCAGTAGATAAATAAATAAGTAACATTGAGGCCAATTAGGGGTTTTCTCTAGAAAACCAGTCATCATATAGTAGCATTTCGTTCTATCAAGAAGGGAAGCATAAGGGCCGCCCCTTGGAGCTGGTACCTCCCCATGTGGTAGAGCTGCTGCAGAACACACCAAAAACAGTGGAGAAGGGGGATTTCGTGGAGGTGCCTAAAAGGATATGAAATTTAAAGGAGGGATGTATGGGGGCTGCCCCTTTCGGAGGAGGTACCTCCCTACGTGGTAGAGGTACTGCAGGACATTCTAAAATGATGTAGGAGAGTCACTTTGTGGAGGAGGAGATAGTCATTTCGTGGTAAAGGAGCCTCCCCCTGAGAAGTGCCTATGATTTCACTTATATATTGAGCCTAGGTGGTGATATGGAGGGCATGTGTTTGGCACACGTGGGTACATGCCTTCCACATGCAAACACACTCTTTAAGTGGTGTAGGACGTGCCACATCAGATTTAGGGCATACGTGGCGATGGTGTGGAGATGACGAGGCGCTTTAGTGGCATTTGGGTGCCTTTCCATTGGAGGGAGATGTCTAGGTGGTTTCTTGACCAAATGACCCTCACATGGGGTTGTCATAGATCCATAAATAGTGCTGGAAAGTGTTGGAAAGTTGCTGAAAGGTTACCATCAGTGGGCCCCCTTTGTCCCCCAAATTGGTGGAAAGCCTTCATGTTGTTTTTAATTCAAACCTAGTGGGCCCCTATCACTTTGACCAATATTATATCATGGAATACAGCCCATAAGACATGTGGGGGAGCTGCTCCATTTTGAGGACCAGGTACCTTGGTACCCCAGTATCATGGTACCCAAATGTAGGTCTGATGTAGAGGGGCCTTCAAGTATAGGAGATGCACTGGTTTTGACACGCTACCAAGAAGGGAGGATCCGGTAGGGGAGATCCCATAGGGGTGATCCGGAGGGGATCTCATAGGGGAGCTCTTGTGGGGGAGGCCTAAAGAGAGGTCCTCCTAGATTGATGCCTTGAGAATTCTTTTTTGGATAAATGACCAAATTTTATGGTTAACAATTGTATTCCCCACTGTGGTCCCTCACTTCAACATTTTTCTTCGATTTTCACCTTCACCATCACGAACCCGTTCTTCTTCTAATTTCGCGCCAAAAAAAAACCCTACCATCACCAAATATTCATTAACCAGAATTTGAGATGTTTTTTGAGTGTTTGAAGCTTTTTTAGGTTAGTTTTCTCTACGTATGAAGCTTAGGTTTCAAAATCGGTGGAGTTGAAGAGGTTTCTGGTTTCGTGTTGCTTGTAAGGTATGTTTAGTTCACTTTTATAACTTGATAGTGTTTTTATACTGAATTTGAGTGCATGGTATGTCTTTTGTTTGTTCATTTTAACTGCAGTGAACGATTTAGGGTTTCTATTGAAAAACATTGGGGGGTTTTTGTTTAAAGTTGATAAGTTTGAAATTGATTGTGTAATTGAAGTGTTAATAGTGTTTTTATACTGATTTGAGTGCATGGTATAAGTTTTAACTACTGGTTGTGAATTTAGTTAACGATTTAGGGTTTTTATTAAAAACAATTGGGGTTTTTCGTTTTATGTTGATAACTTTGTAATTGATGGTATAATTGACGTGTTGATGACCGTTAAACATGAAAAGTTCATGAATATTGTTCAAATTTTGAAATTTTGAATTTCTGTCAAAGACAGTAAGGCTTAATTTGGCATTGTTGTGCTATGGGGTGGGGGGATTACTTTTGGTCCTGCTATGGGGAGAATTGCTTTTGGATTTGCTGTGAGAAAAATCAACTGAGTGTTTGGTAAACTGATTTTAAAAGTGCTTTGAGAACCAAAAGTAATTTCAATATGTTTAATAAACTGTAAGTAAAAAGTGTTTGACTGTGCAAAATTACTAAAAATGAGATAAATAAATATTGAAGATGTTTTGAAAATAAATAATTTGTTTTATTTTTATGTGACCATAAACAAGTTATAAAATAAATAAATAAATAGTTTTATTTTTGTTTGACCATAACACATTATTACTTTTTTTTTATCTATTGCCATATATATTGCGTATATATCAATATTATATTGTCTTTTCATAACTACTTCCTAGGAAGTAGTTTTCTAAAAGCTACAAAAAATAGTTTTTCAAAACTGCTGTTGGGGAAGCTAAAAGTGACAAAAAAAAAAACTTCCCTGAAATTTCACCAAACATCCTAGGCCCAGTTCGGAATCACTTTTGACCCCAAAAGCAGTTCAGGAAGTATTTCCAAACTGGGCCTAAGTGTTTTTTGATGATGGTTGTCAGATTTATGTTATATATATAACACAAAAGATATATATTGACGTGGGTTGTTGTAGAATTGCTATAATTTGATTTATTGTCAATGGCAATCGAAATGTTTGTTGATTTTTTGACATGGTTAAATGAGTATCAACGGTTAATTATATCCTTGACTAATTTTTGTTTTTGTTGTAGAATTGCTATAATTTGATTTATTGTCAATGGCAATCGAAATGTCTGTTGATTTTTTTATATGGTTAAATGAGTATCAACGGTTAAATATATCATTGACTAATTTTTGTTTGGCTTTAGTGTGATTACCAATTAGAACTACTGAACTATGTTATGGATTTGACTCAGTAACCACTTGTTTTTATTTTCTTACTTTTGATGGTTTTTTGTTTTTTTTTGTGATTTCTTGTCTTCTGTAACTGCGGTTATGAACCAAGTATGCACTTTGGAAATATAGCATTTTGATTTCTTTTCTTTTAAAAAGAGATTTATAAGCTTTCATCAACTTCCAGTAGGATTGACAATATAGCAAATAATGAAAAAGAATATAATGTATGTATCAAGAGCTTTACCAAAATCCTGTTAATTAGTTAGTGTGTGTTTGATATGGCTTTTATAAAGGCCAAAAGCGTTTTTTTAATGTTAGAAGTTGTTTTGAAGTTTTTTTTTTTTTTTTTGTTTGGCAAAAATCAAAATAGTTATTTTTTAATATATGAATTGTCTTAATTACCCTTTATAAAAACTATTTTATGTATACTAGGAGAAACCCAAAATTTGGGCTTTCCCCAAAAACATTTTTTGAGCTTTCTTAAAACTTATGAATTGTCTCAACTATCCTTTATAAATTTTAGATATTCCACCATACAACTCTTTCATTATAAATACATTGTCAACACTTTTTTATAATTTACACAACCAAAAGCTATTTTGAAAAAATACATTGTCAACACCATTTTTGTAATTTATACAATCAAAAGATTTTTTTGTTGAAAACTCTACTCAATAAAAGCTTCATTAGTAAAAGATCTACTATAGAAACTCTACTTGAAAAGTCATACCAAACATACCCTTATTATTGTTAGTTACACAAGTGTTTTTTAATAATTAAAATTGTAGATGAAATAAATTAAAATAAGATCATCAATATATTACACTATACAAAGAGGAGTGCAGAGAGAAAGGAAATGTGAAAAAAAGAATGGGAATAGTTAACCTTTTCATCAAAGAATGAATGCTTTGTCTCTATGTTTACTTCTTCAGGTTGGTTCAATTGCTATGATTCTATATAGATTAATCATAAATAAAATCCTTGGAAATCATGTTAAACCCAAATAATTATGCTCCGTCTCGTGTTGATACATTTTCTGTTTGCTATTTTTTGTTGGATCAAAAGCATGGTTTTGCAACCACTTGGTAAGATTTTGTGTGGTTAGCTAAGGGAATATTTTATGTTGCTTTTGATCGTATTATAAGCATGTATGAATGCTAAGTTAATTTGAATTATTCATGCATGAATGCAAGCACTTAATGATATGTTTCTCAATGTAATTGTTCCACCATCGTTGTTGCTTGTGCTTAAACTTCCTTCCATGGTGGGAGATGTTTGTATGAAGATGTATATGCAAATGTGTCTGTATGATTGTATTAATGTGTAAAGGAAAGAAATTGATGTGTAAAAGAGAGAAATGGATGATTGTATCATTGTATGGCTGTTGCGGATGTGTTTGTATGTATTAATATGTAAAGGGGAGAAATAGATGTGCAAAAGAGAGAAATGGATGATTTTAGCTAAATAGCTATTGCAGATGTGTTTGGAAAGCAAAATAGAAAAATAATGAATGTGTGCAGCTCTATTGGAGAAGAGGGGGTATTTTTATACTCTCAAAATTAGCAGTTGGGTGTCCAACGAATCATTTTAGGGGCATAACAGTATTTTCTCTTCAAAGTGCACATATCAAGGGCAAAATGGTCTTTGAGTCATCTGTTGTTGTCAGAGTTACCTATTTTAACAGAAAAGCTAACGGGAGGGGGGATTTTGGTGAATAAGTTTGCTGGTAGGGGGAAGAATGGCCTATAAGCAAAATACATGGGGGAGATTTACTAATAGGTCATACTTCAGGGGGAAAATGACATCATCCCTTTTTTAATACATTTAAAAAGAGTTATTGGATATATATTATTACAGGAAAAAAGTTAACAATATGTGCACAATCCCTAAATCCCAAATTATTGTAATATTTTAAATCAATATTATATGCACAAATATTCACAAAAATAAATAAATAAAGTTATATTTATTTTTTATTACCATATTAAAAAAATAAATATAAATAAATAAACAAATTCGTTGTCTTGGTGTAAATAGCTTCCATTCAGTCAAACAATATGGAATTACTGTCACTGCATATGGTATATAAAAATAAAAATATAAAAAATTATCTATCTTCCACTTCTGGTTGGAAGAGATAGACCATCCATTTAACAAGATGAGGTTGGTCCAGTGGTATACTCATCACACCTACATCATGAAGTTGTAGGTTTGAGTCCTCCCCTTAAAATATCCTACATTTATGTAATATTTCAAAAATAAAAACAAAACAAAAAAAAAAAAAAAAAGAAGAAGAAGAAGAAAGGAAGACCATCGATTTTATAAGAAGTCCCTAAAGGAGCTAGTAATTTTTGGAGAAGATCTCTGATCTCCTTTTACGTCTTCCACCTCCATTGACGAATCTGGAGACTTCGTACGAGGAGGTGAGTCAATTATGATCAAATGATTTTGAACTGTTATACCCCTAGACTATTAAGTTTGACGAAAGGTTAATGGAGGGACCAATTTGGTACTTTTATAAAAGTTAGGCACCAATCTAATCACTTTTATAAAAGTCACAAATTAATTGAAATTTTAAAAAATATATACATGACTAATTTAGGCCATGTTTGTTGCTTGCATGGGATGAGATTATTTAATCTCATGCAAGCAACTTATCACAAATGATTCCCAAATCAGCGGCTCGAATTCTACTAATGGCAAAAAACTTCAAAAAATACTTGATCTAAATAGGTGGATAGATAGTTAAGGACCCAATCGAGGGTGATCCAGTCCAACCCTTTAAGACTTTGGTCCTATAAATTGGGCTTACCAATCAGTCTGGAACTATAGGGTCGGCCCGGTCGATTTGGATCTAGCCCAGTTCCGACCGGCGAGTGTTATTTTGTCGTATGTATTAGGAAATTGAAAACATATTATAATCCTAGGTGGCTATAGATTATATCTTGTTGGAGAAGACATTGTTATCAAAAAGCACATTATTCCAAGCTCAGTAATCCTCGTGTGAATGGCCAGACCGTGTACAGTGGGAATACCAACACCAATATTTTCAGGCACATTCTTTGTTGCCAGCTATCTACACTAATGGAAATATGGAATGGTCAGCTGCATCATTTTTGTATTCCAAGTCAAAAACTGCATTGAATTGTTAGTAAATCTTTTCCCATATTTGTCAACCCATTAGATCAGATCCGCGTTTTTAGAGCAGTCCAGGCCAGCTCTCAAACAATCTACAGGCCGGCTGCTGCTGGATACGAGTAAATACTCACATTTTCGACACATCGTATTCGTCGCAGCAGTAGTAGTAGTCTTGCTACATTTAAGGATAATGTTTGGTCGGTACCTAAAATACTAACCCACCAATGGAGTGTTGGCATGTTATATTTTTCTTTCACTTTTTATATTTATCTCTTTACATTCTTTCAAAATGGGTTAATTAAATTTGAATTGAGAATATTGTCGGAGCGCTCATACCTGGCTAATTAAATTTGGATTTTGATATGATTAATTAGTGTTCTGATCACCCTAGGGCCTAGCTTTAGTTATTTCATTCTTGTTTCCAAGGTCTAAAAAAGTGGAACTTGACCAACCGTCACCAAATAACAGTGGTTGTCAAAATTGGTCACCCAAATCAAGTTACAGTTTTCACCTACCCAATTACCCAAATCCCAATATTCCAAATTGATAACAGCTTGATTCTCTCTAGTGTAGCGTATGACGACTGCATATCTCATCAAACCCTAGGGTAGTTATAGTTGTTAAATGATGAAGACTATATAACTTAATTTACTTGAAGATGCAGCACTATACATCCACTTTATTATATATATATTTATAGGATCAGGATCCTCTGTTATGCTGATCTTTTTCCTGATCTAAAACACTTAAGAATAGGATTTTATATTTAAAAATAATGATAATAAAATAAATAAAAGAAATAAATGACAGCCATTTATTAAACATGTCAACAGATCTATATAGAACATGATAAAAATCAACTCAGCAGAGGATCCAAATTCATATTTATAATACGAGTAGTTTAGGTTAATCAAGCATGACATTCATTGCACAGAAAAAAATAATAATCAGAAAATGCTTTTTAAATTTTATTAAGGCACCAATCACTTGTATTGAAATTGGAAGGCTACTCAATCTATAACAGATTATTAAACAATTTGGAGATCATGGGAGGACCTCAACTTGACTATATATATATATAACTGGAATAGAAAATATTCAAGAAGTATCAAAATTTATTTGGACCACTAAGTACACAAAAATTGACCAGCACAATAACATAAGTATATAATTGAGTAGTCGTGGTACCATCAAAATGTTGTCTCTTTGGCCATTATTTGCTAACATCAAAATTAATAATTAGGTCTGAATTTATATATGTTATGATTAGGAAAATATTAGTCTACATTCATTTGAATAATGTGTTTATTTAGAACAGCAGCCTTTGTAAATAATAGTCATGTGAAAAATAGACATAATGTAAATTAAGATGTAACGTAAAAATTAAGTTTGATGTTTTGACAATAATTTGTGTGTTACTTTATGTATGGGGTCCTTTAAAAAAATATTATTAAAAATAAAAATAAAAATTACGTATGGGTCTGGATTAATTGATTTTATTTAGTGTCCGTTTACTAATCCAAAATGAAAATAAAAGAAAATCAAGTTTCATCGTAAATGGGGAATAAAGGAAGAGAACTTGATTCCTTAGGAGAGAGAGAATGGAGTTCTAATTCTAGTATGAACTTAATTTCTGATTTGTGTGTATGACTCACATGATTTGATTTTCAATTGATTTTAGTGAAATTTCCATTAAAGTCTCATGAAGTTTTGTTGAAATATAAGTTGATCTTGTTGGTTATGCATTTTTTTTTTTTTTTTTTTTTTAAATATATATAATAATTCATAGTTTAGAGAGGGAGACATGAATCTCATGTCAACCTCTTGTCATTTTTTTTTTATAAAAAAAATATTACAATAATTCAGTGTTTTATAGGAAATGGGGGAGAGACTCAAACCCACAACCTCATAGTGTAGGTATGGAAGGCTTCACCACAGGTTCAATATCTTTTTTGTTTTTGTTTTTTGGTATCGAGGATCCCAGACTTCGTCCAGGCACCCATCCGTCTGTCCTCCCCAACTGCGTGACACACCCATAGCCAACTTGTTGGTTCTGACAGTCTATTTGTTGGATGTTATAGAGTAGGACAGATACGAAACCTTGACACACACCCCCGACCACACAAAGATGCAAGCGGGTAAATCAGAACTCGCCTTCGCCTGGGTAGGATTCGAACCGCTGACCTGAGAGTTACCCGTGCCCCAAACCCATCATTCCACCAGCTAAGCTAGCGTCCTGATGACTGGCCACAATGTAATTACCAAGAGTAGAACCAAGGACTTGAGATTTTAATCTCAAGCCTTGGACCACCAAGGCAACCACCTCGTGGTTACAGGTTCAATATCGTCTTGTCATCTTGTTGATTATGTTATTCGTCCAAAATTTCATTAATCTTGTAAACGAAATATATAGTAAATCTTCTCTAAAATATGTTTAAAACTTTTCTTTAAAGTTCAAAAAGTTATCAAAGAACTTTCTTATAAATGAATTATTCACGTATTTTTTCCATATTAGATTGGTCCACTTGTAATTAGACCGAACTTTAGGAAAATATTATGAAGTTATCCTAATCGGTAGTTTAAAAGAAAATAAAAGTTTCAAAGTGGGTAGTAGTCCTATGGATGATTCTGTTTTGGATTATAATATAATCCATATGATATATATATATATATATATAGTCTTTCTATTATCAGTTCAAAAGACTATTATCAGTTCGAACTGATATAAAATATATCAGTTCCCTACATATATATATATATATAGTCTTTCTATTATCAGTTCAAAAGACTATTATCAGTTCGAACTGATATAAAATATATCAGTTCCTTACATGTAGGCCATTGGATTTAAAAGATGTTTTGATAAGTGCATGCAGCCAAGTCAAAGTATTTAAATCCAATGACCCACATGCAAGGAACTGATATATTTTTTGTCAGTTCGAACTGATAATAGAAAAATTGTATATATATATATATATATATATATATATATATATATATATATATATATATATAGTTGCATTAATTAAAAAGAAAAAGAAAAATTCCAAATCATTCATAAAAAGATGTTAGCAAGAAACTCAATGGAATCATTCATAATTAAAAGATGTTAGCTAGAAGAAAAATGCTACTTTGTCCAAATTTGGTGTCCAAATAATGTGACAACACTCCAATCTACTCATTTAAATCATATAAAAATACAATTTAAATGAATGGATTATAGTTTTGTTATATTATTTGGACACCATATTTGGACAAAGTATAATTATTTAGCTAGAAACTCAATGGAATGTTTGACTTAACTATTAATTCCTTTAGTTGATGAATATTTAATTTTATAGGGGGATTTTGATTCAAAGAATTTTATGAAACATAAATACTTTATACAATCTTTCTATTATCGGTTCAAACTAATATAAAATATATCAGTTCCTTGTATGTGGGTCATTAGGGGCCAGTTTGGTATTGCTTTTGAGAAGTTAAAATCAGCTTATTTTATAATTTTGACATAAAATGATGTTTGGTAAAACTTCAAAAAGTGATTAATTGATAATCTGGCAAGTTTTGACAGTGATTTTGAGAAATAGGCAGGGGGTTACTTTCTGAAAGTGATTATGGAATAATCTATTTCAGCATTCAATGAATATTTAAAAATATCATTATTATCCTTATGAAATCAAATTAAAATCATTTATATACCTTATTTCATCTAAAAATTAAAGATTATAATTAAATATTGATTTGATTTATAAAATCTTTTAAAAATATTTTCATTGTTCTTATGATTTTTTTTTCCAATTTAAATATTTTACTTAAATATTGATTTAATATAATATAATTAATGAAAAAAATGAAATAATATTCTAAAATCATATCTATTTTAGTCATTATAACTAATTTCAACACTTTTGAAATAAAATTACCAAACATATATATACTGCTTTTGAATTATACAGTAGTTTTAAAAGTATAATTAACCAAACATCTACTGATTAACTTCACAGCTAATTATTCATTCAGCACAGCTAACAGTGATTATTATAAAAGTTACAGCAATACCAAACTGGCCCTAGATTTAAAAGATGCTTTGACAAGTGTATACAATCAAGTCAAAGCATTTAAATCCAATGACCAACATATAAGGAACTGATATATCTGATATTAGTTCAAACTGATAATAGAAAAATTGATACTTTATATATATATATAGTTATTAGAGTATTACATAAATTCAAAATTCTCGGAAGGTGAAAGGATTTTGATTCGAAGAAGTTTATAGAACATAAATACTTTACTAAGGTGAAAGGATTTTGGTTCAAAGAATTTTATAGAACATAAATACTTTACTAGTGTGTGTATATATATATATATAGCCTTTCTATTATTAGTTCGAACTGATAAAAGTTATATCAGTTCCTTGTATGTGGGCCACTGGATTTAAATAATTTGACTGACAAGTGTATACAGTCAAGTCAAAATATTTAAATCCAGTAGCCCACATGCAAGGAACTGATATAACTTTTGTCAGTTCGAACTGATAATAGAATTTCTGTATATATATATGCTTTGGAGGGTGGTTTGGTTGTGTCTCTGCCTGGAGGTAAGTTTAGTTTGTTTCTTTTGGCCTTTTTTACGCCTGCTTTGAATATATTAGACGTTCAAAAAGAAAACATATATATATATATGCTTTAGAGGGTGGTTTGGTTGTGTCTCTGCCTGGAGGTAAGTTTAGTTTGTTTCTTTTGGCCTTTTTTGCGCCTGCTTTGAATATATTAGACGTTCAAAAAGAAAAGAAAAAAAATATATATATATATACTAGACCTGGCACGGTTCCGGTTGGAACCGTCGGAACCGGAACCGGATTTCCAGTTCCGGTTCAAGAACCGGAACCTGAACCGGGTAGACCGGTTCCGGTTCTGGTTCTATGGTTCGGGTGAACCGCCGGTTCGAACCGGCGGTTCGCCGAATTAAAAAAAAAAATATATATATATATATATATATATATATATATATATATATATATATATATATATATATATATATATATTTGTGTTGGGCTACCGTTGGGGTCCAACGGCTACCCCTTTTTTTAATTTTTTTTTTTTTTTTTCTTTTCTATAAATACCACCCTGCACCGCCCCCCCCCCCCCCCCCCCCCCCCCCCTTTCATTTTTCCTCACACCAATTTCTTCTCAATTCTCTCTAATTTCTCTCCAACACTCTAAAGTGATAAGTCTCTCAATCTCCAACATATGGACTGACCATTGGCAAACGCATTCATACTTGGGTGTCACTTGCCATTTTATGGATAATGCATGGACAATCCAAAAAAGAATTCTTGCTTTTAGAGTTTTTGATGATTCACACAATGCTCAAAATATTTTTAGACAGCTTAGAATTATTTTTTCAGAGTGTAATATTGAAAACAAAATTTTTGCAATTGGTTTTGATAATGCTTCTGCCAATACTGCTGCTATTCCACTTTTAATTGATTTATACAAACCTTTTCTTGGTGGTACATTTTTTCATCAAAGATGTGTATGCCATGTTTTAAATATATGTGTTCAAAAAGGATTAGAAACTCTTCAATGTTTAATTGAACCTATTAAAAAAGCCCTAATATTTTTATGGAGAAATCCTTCTACAATGAAAGCATGGGCAAGATATTGTAAACAAAATTGTAGACGTGCCATTAAATTTGCTCGTGATGTTCCAACACGTTGGAATTCTACTTATAAATTGCTTGCTCAAAGTTATGAGTATAGGGATTTATTAGTTTCTTTTATTCAATTTCATGTTCCTAACATTCAACTTTTTGAAGCTCATTGGGATGCTTGTTACAATGTTTTCAATTTGTTAAAAAAATTTCATAATGCTACACAAAATTTATCTAAAATTTATTTTCCTACAACACATTTATTTGTTATTGAGAGTATTAATATTGCTGGTGCATTTTTTTGTTGTGAATCTGACCAAACAATAAAGGAAGCCGTTAGTGCTATGAAGCAAAAATGGTTAAATTATTATACGAATTTTCCAAATATTTATTTGATTGCTATGATTTTTTATCCACGACACAAATTACAATCTTTGTCTTATTATCTAGACGGTTATTATGGCAAAGAAGGTTTAAATATTGAATATGATGTTGAAGCATGTTGTGGTAGAGTTAAGAAATTATTGTATGATTTATATGATGAATATGTTACATTTTATGGATCCGGTACTTCGAACGTAGATGTTACACGAACAAAAACTGCTTCTCAGCCTCCATCATCCTCCTCTGGATTTATGAATTTAGGGTATAGTATGTTCTAAAAAAAAAATAAAAAACCAAGATGTTCTTCATCAAGCTCCGATTCGCATGCCGAGCTTAAATCTTATCTAGTTTCTTCTTGTGAGTTTCCTGAAGAATTTGAACTCTTAAAATATTGGAATGATGCTACAAAGTACTATCCAATTATGGCTATGATAGCCAAAAATATTTTTTTAACACCGGTTTCTACTGTGGCGGTGGAACAAGAGTTCAGCGCCGGGGGGAATATCTTGGATGAAAGACGTTCGTGCTTGACTCCAAAAGCACTACAGATGTAGGTTTGTGTTGACGACTGGACGAAAGCGGAATACAGACAACAAGAAATCCAACAAGAACCAACATACGATTTCTTTAAAGAAGATGAACCCGAAGCGGGCGAAGGCTCTGGAGCATGCTGAGCAGCGGAACCGTAAATCTGTAAATCTGTAATAAAAGGTATGAGAACTACGTGGCCTTTGATTCCTCTAAACCCCCCTAAGAGGATACGTAGGTAACTTAATTGTGGTAAAAATTAAGTGCAAGGCTAATAACTTTACATTTTGTTTTAGTTTTATTTTATTTTAATTTAATTTTGTAATTTGTCATTTATTTATTTTATGTTATTTTTGAAATTTGGGTGACTCAATTTCCAAATACCCAATGAAATGTAAATTGTAATTTTGTTTACTTTTATTTTAATTTAATTTTGTAATTTGTCATTTGTTTATTTTATTTTATTTTCGGTTGGATACTCGGATGACGATGATCTAACTTCCAACATCCAATGAACTTATGAACCCAATAAATTTTATTTTGTAATTTGTCATTTATATATTTTATTTTATTCAATTACAATCTACAACTTATAAGTTACAAGTTAGAACTTAGAAAGATTTTTTTTTTTTTTTTGTTAAAAAAAAAAAAAAAAAAAAAAAAAAAAAATTCCGGTTTAAAACCGCCGGTTCCTGTAGAACCGGACCGGAACCGTGCCACGTCTAATATATACCACCAAAATAAATTATTTGTACATCCATTATTTTATGGATAAATTACACAAATTTACCCTGGTTATATGAATAATTAAAACAAAATCAGTTAAAAAAATCATGTTAATGACACTATACTCTCTTTGATCCGTTGACTAACAATTCACCATCATTAATCAATCATGAAAAGGGGGGCAATGTCTGTTTTTTCCCTTGTTATAGTATTTCGAAATATTATATTAAATAAATTAATGAATTAAAAATAAGAAAAAATATGTAAAAAAATAAAAAAAAAATCAAATAACTGTTAAAAAAAAAATCAGATTTGTTTGTTTTTTTTTTTTAAAGAGATATAAACATAAAATAATTAAAAGAAATCAGAAAACTATTACAAACTAAGAAAAAAAAAGTAATAAATAAATAAAATGATCTCTACAGATCTTCATGGAAATCAAATGAAGGAGAACTTGATCTCCATTAGAGGAAATCTAAAACCTCTACTAAAATCTCTATTAATGGAGATTTTGGATCCAGATCTTCTCCAAAAATGGAGATTTTGATTCTCCATTAATGAAGATTTTTGTTCCAGATCTCCTACAAAAATGGAGGAGATCTAGAATCCCACCCCCCCAATGGAGAATCTATATTATATAATTTTTTCTCTAAATTTTTTAAATAATTTTTTATTGCTTGTGTTTTTAGATGAGATTATGATGGTAAAGAAGATGAAGAGTGGAGAAGAAGAAGATGAAGCGTGGTGAAGAAAGAAGATGAATTATTTTGGTTGCAATTTCCTTTGTATTGGGTTGCGATTTGATTTGTTTAGGCTTGTGATTTGGTTTCTCAAAATTGAAGGGGAGGATGAAGCATTTATTTATTTATTAATATTATATTTAATTAATAAATTGTTAGAACTAATGTGGCGATATGTTATTTGACTCATTTTTTTTCATTTATTTAATAACAATGAAAAATACCAAATTATCCTTCACTAATTAGTGACTAACTGTTGTTAATGGTTAGTCAACTGTTAGTTAACGGGTCAAAGGTAAATTAGTATTATTATAATTTTTTTACCGGTTTTAGTGTAATTATACATATAATCGGGATAAGTTTGTTTAACTTGCACATGAAAAATGGGTGTACAAATAATTTCTTTGGGTTGAAATATCTACACCCTTACACTATGCTTGGTAGGAGGGAGGGAGAGTATGGGGGATGAATGAATTAAGAGGGAGAGAGAGTAGGAGGGATAGAGAGGATAACATCTATCATTCATGTTGTTGGTATTGAAAAGAGGGTTGAATGGATGGATTGATATTTAATTTATAAAATTACTATATTACCCTTAAAAAAATTGGAGGGCATTATGGTCATCCCCCTCCAATCTTCTCTCCCTCCTTTCTCATCCGCCCATCATTGAGCGAATTCATTTTGGTGCCCCGGATGGATCACATCTCCCTCCTATTCTTCTCCTCTCCTTCCTCTTATCCCTCCAACCAAATAAGGGATTGTAGCTCTCCCTCCTTCCATTTATCCCTCTTATCAAACACAGTGTTAAAGTATTACATAAATTCATGATTTTTTGAGGAGGAGAGGACTCAAACCCATAATCTCGTGGTGTGTGAAGGTTATACCACTGAACCAATCTCATCTTGTCTACTTTATTAATATATTTAATTAGATAGTTTGTAACCACATATAAAGTATATTTAATTAGGTTATTTTGAGGCATATGTCAAGTATATCTAACTTACCACTGCATAAAATAGTTTGACGGTGAAGAGCGTTCATTCAACCTGACATTTGTCTCAGGTTTGAGTCGACATAGTGGTGCATACATAAAAAAACAAAAAGTATATCTAACTCGGTATATATCATTGGGCATTTGAAAGCACATGTCATATATATATATATGAGGAAATTGCAAGAAGTAACCAAAAAATTTATTGGTTAATTGTTTTAGCTATCAATTTATATTTTAAAGAGCTTCTTTTGACAATCCAATTTTTTCTTTTTACACTTATTTTCTAAAAACACTCTATTCTCAAAATTTAAATTTAAAAAAATTATAAACACACTACATTTTGTTACAAGATTATCTTTTTTATCTTTTTTGAATTAAATTATTAAAAAAAGAAATCATCTCTCCTAAATCATTAGATTAATTATTACATATTAAATACTCTTTCCTAAATTTTTAATTACCATATTAAACCCTCTCCCCTCCAATACATATCTATAATTTTCTATCTCCATTCTTTCTCAAACAAGACTAACAGTTAAGAAAAAAAAAAAAAAAAACTTACTACTAAGCTTAATTTTTAGGAACCATATGTATGTATATATTAAAAAAAAAAAAGTACCTTGTTTTTAAAAAATATATATATATATGAAAATACTTTTTGTTACTCTTGTAGGTATGTGATTGTCTAGAGAACTTTAATTATTTCATTAGTCTTAGAAATTATGAGTTTAATCGAATCTAGTTGAAACAATTCAAGCTTTCATATATCTTTTTTTTTTTTTTTTTTATAAAAAAAATTGACTTTTTAATATATATATATATA
This sequence comes from Acer yangbiense, assembly GCA_008009225.1. Taxonomy (NCBI): domain Eukaryota; kingdom Viridiplantae; phylum Streptophyta; class Magnoliopsida; order Sapindales; family Sapindaceae; genus Acer; species Acer yangbiense. Next base: position 32,101,065 of record CM017769.1, on the reverse strand, counting down.
TATATATATATATTGCTTTTAGTAAAAAATTAAAATATCCATAATTTTTTTTTTCTTTAACTATTGATCGAGAAAGTATGGAAATATGATTTTTTTTTAAAATAAAAAAATAAAAATGAGAGAGATTAATTAGGGAGAGTGTTTAATATGGTAATAACAGATTTAGGAGAGAGAGTTTGATACGTAATATTTAATCTAATGATTTAGGAGAGAGAATTTTTTTTAAATAATTTAATTAGTTTGGAATGTCTTTATTTTTATTTTTTTTGTCTTGTTTAGTAATTTTAATTTAGGTTAAAATTGTCATTAATAAAAAAAATTAAATTGGAGTGTGAATAGATAACTTATGGATTGTAAGGAGAAGCTCTTATATTTTATTATACTTATCATTTTTAGTCTTGAATAGACAAGATTGCCCTCTATTTTGTTTTTACTTCACCCACCCAGAAATTTTGAAATCAACTAGCATGTAACTTGTAAATCATTGACATGTAAGTTGAAAGTCAATTGACATGTAATTTAAAACTTAACTGACATGTAACTTAAAAAATCAATTCACATGTAACTTGAAATCATTATGAATAAACTAAATAAATAATAAAATTACATAAACTCTCATGTCTTAAAAGGACAATACTATTACATTCACTCAACAGGGTTGTATACTTTATATTTACACATGTGATAGTGATTTAAGCTCCACAGCTGTTTAAAAAATCAATCAGTGTGAGAAGACATCTCACAAATATAGTGAGAATTGCGTTCCAAACCGTACATGAGAAGACATCTCCCATTTTGATCTAGTTGATCTGTCTGGTCTCATAGATACCAATGGTTAAAACTCAACTTACATGGTTTACTCTATTTGAGTAACTTTAATTATCGAATTGGTTTGTTTGATTCAAATAAAAGATCGATCAAGATCAACCTTTTATATATCTTGGTTTAAAAACCTGATTAATGAGAAACAGTCGATATTGTAATGCAGATACGAAGAAATGATGCACGTGGAAGAAAAGAGAAATTATGAAACTTCGAATGGACTTCCAATCCCATTATTTGTATTATGAAATAACAATTCAATTGCTATCTTTCAACTGAGTATAATATTGAATATATTTTACTTATTTTTTTTTATAATTTTTTTTATTACATCCATTTAATCAATAAACTAATAAATATTTTAATTCAAAATAAATGTTTTCAAAGCATCAATATGTATATGTAATTAACATTTAATATAATAATTAATTCTAAATAATTTACTAAAATAAATTATGTGTGGAAAATTAGGTAACAAATTAGATGAACATTAGATCAAAAATAATTAGATGTAAAAATAGTTAGGCCGTAACGAATTATATATATAAAAAAGAGTAACATTATACAACCAAAAAATTAATCCAAATGATATAGTAAATGATTTATCATCACCACACAAATTATAGGGTGATGTGGTGAATGATATGGTAAAGACAAATCATTTGCCACACATGAGTTGGTTTTTGGGCCAAATTTATGGGTTGACTAGCATTAGTGATAAATTATTTTCCGAACTTTAAAAAAAAAAAATTATTTTCTCTTCATTATTTTAAATAATAATTTACTCATTTAATTGATTAACATTTTTTTTCTTCAAATGATGTGGTAAGTGAGTTGTCATCACCACACGCATTATGGGATGATGTGGTAAATAATATAGTAACGACAAATCACTTGCCACATCATTTGGGTTGGCTGTTGAGTTAATTTTTTGGGTTGTTTAGCTTTAGTGATCGAAGAATGATTAGATTAGTAAATGTACGGAGATGCAATATTATAATATTATAGGAATATCCCATTTCCATTTCAAGGATTTAATTACTTACTAAAATTAAATTATTTTTACAAGTAAATTTATTTAAAGGTGTATTTATGATAAAAAAAATTTTTACAGTAAAGATATGGTTGTAAGCGGAACTGTGTTGGGTGGCGATAGAGTTAGGGGTGGGTGTTTAATGGATTGGTTCTTTTTTCAATAGAACCAATAAAAAACCGATAAAATTCGGTAATATGAGCCGATCCAATAAAATTTACAAATGTCAACCGATCAAAAACCAACCGAATTGGATCAGTTCGATTTTTTCGGTTTTGGTCATACTGGGCCAAATTCATGAGCTTTAATTATAACACATATTTTCATATTTTAATCATTTTGGGCATTCGACCAAATTAAATTATGGGTTTGAACAAATTGAAAATACTAGTTTAAAAATTAAAATAATATTCAGCAAAAAAACAAAGAAAAAAATATGTTGCGACACATTTTCATAGTTTTATAGTTTCATGGACAATTGAACATTAAACTAGGGTTTTTTTTTATATAAGTTGGATCTCGGTTCGGTTTTTTGGTTTGGGATAGCGAACCGGGAAAAAAACCGATCTAATCGGTTTTCTAATAAATGAACCAAACCGAACCGGCCAACATAAGAAAATCGACAAAAAACCGATTGGATTGGTTCGGTTGATTGGTTTTTTGCCACCCTCATAGAGTCACCCTTATGACGTATCTACCTGACACTGACGCGTCATACCATGCCACTTCTATAAATCTTATATAATCTCATTTATCAAACTTTACACGAAAAAATCAAGATCCAAATTATTGAGGAGGGAAGACAAAATAAAACCATCTTTTCTTTTGGAAAATTTACAGTTCTTTGTCTGTGTTTAAACAGAGCTGGATTTTGTGGGTTGATTATCAGAAGAAATTTTTTTGAAGTCGTCAGATGCAGAACATGGGAACAGACGATGGAAGAGTAGCATTTCCCGATAACCACCACCACCTCCTGTCAGAGACAGAAATGGTGGGCAGCGAGGTTATAGGTCACAGTGGTCCTCTAAGTGGACCTCTGAACAAAAGAGTTGGAAGAAAAAGCGCAAGGTTCAATATCCCACCCGATAACACCACCTCATCAGTATCACCAACGTCACGTGATAGTCATCATCAGGAACCTTACGTTGAGATCACCCTCGACGTCCGTGACGATTCCGTCGCCGTCCACAGCGTCAGAGCGGCCAACGGTTCTGATATCCAGGAGGACCCAGAACTGGCTTTGCTTGCTAGAGGCTTGGAGAAGAGAACCACTTCTTTTGGATCTTCAGTTGTCAGAAATGCTTCTTCTAGATTCAAGCAGGTCTCTCATGAACTCAAGCGCTTGACTTCTTTCTCAAAGAAGCCTCCTGCTCGCTTTGACAGGACAAAGTCTGCGGCTACTCATGCTTTGAAAGGACTCAAGTTCATTAGCAAGACTGATGGTGGTGCTGGTTGGGCTGCTGTTGTCAAACGCTTTGATGATATCACTGCTTCCACTAATGGGGCTCTGCCCAGAGCTCGTTTTGGCGAATGCATAGGTACAAATTATATTACAACATAATCAAACCTCAAAAGCTCTGTTTTTTTATATTTTATTTTCTGGGTTGTTTTGAAATATTTGAAATGGCAGGGATGAATAAGGAGTCAAAGGAGTTTGCAGTGGAGTTGTTTGATGCACTTACTAGGAGACACAATATTGAAGGCGATTCTGTCACCAAGGACCAGCTTAGAGAGTTCTGGGATCAGATCTCTAACCAGAGTTTCGACAACAGGCTTCAAACTTTCTTTGACATGTAAGTAATGGCTTTATTATGCAAATAATTAAACAGAATAATAAAGTATTAATTTGTGAATCTCGTTTTTGCTATAATCAAGTGGGGAATATAATGCAGGGTTGATAAAGATGCAGATGGCAGAATCACAGAAGAGGAAGTCAGAGAGGTATGGCTTTTTGAATCATATAACCACTTACCCAGAAGTTGAATTTTGTTTTTCTCTTAATTCTTTTATGCGGAATTCATTATATTTAGTAGACAGTTTGACTCATCAAGCATGTGCTTGTCAGAAATTCTCGTGATTCTGAAAAAGAAAAAAAAACTGATAACATACATCTACAGATTATAAGTCTCAGTGCTTCTGCAAACAAACTCTCCAACATCCAAAAACAAGCAGAGGAATATGCGTCTTTTATCATGGAAGAACTAGATCCAGAGCATCAAGGATACATCATGGTAAGTAACTCATAATTGAATAATCTCAAGAATCCAATGGAATGTTGAGATTGATCTTTTGACTATTCATTTGATGATGATCATGTTCATTATTGGAAATTCAGATAGACAGTCTGGAATTGCTCCTGTTACAAGCACCAAGTCAATCAGTTAAAGGAGGAGAGAGTCGAAACCTGAGTAAAATGTTGAGCCAGAAGCTGAAGCCTACACATTTTGACAACCCAATAAGGAGGTTTTGTCACAGCACCAAGTACTTCTTGCTAGACAATTGGCAAAGAGTTTGGGTAATGGCTCTGTGGATCGGGGTGATGGCAGGCTTATTTGCATACAAGTATGTGCAGTATCGGCGTAGAGCTGCATATGAAGTGATGGGACATTGTGTTTGTATGGCTAAGGGAGCTGCCGAGACATTGAAGTTCAATATGGCTCTGATTTTACTACCAGTCTGTCGAAACACAATCACCTGGCTCAGGAACAAAACCAAACTAGGTGTTGTTGTTCCATTTGATGACAATCTCAATTTCCACAAGGTAATAGAAATTCTGATATTTGTTTGAAAAATTGTAGCAAATTTCAAAATGGAAAACTAAGACAACGGTATGGTGTATTGATCTTTTCAGGTTATAGCAATTGGAATCTCGATTGGAGTTGGGATACATGCTATATCTCATTTAGCTTGCGATTTCCCTAGGCTTCTTAACGCAAGTGAAGAAAAGTATAAGCCAATGAAGCCGTTTTTCGGGGATCAACCTGAAAGCTACTGGCATTTTGTGAAGTCAGTGGAAGGAATAACTGGGATAGTGATGGTTGTTTTAATGGCAATAGCGTTTACGCTGGCTGCCCCATGGTTCAGGCGAAATCGGCTGAGTTTGCCGAAACCCCTGAAGAAGCTTACCGGGTTCAATGCCTTCTGGTATTCCCATCATCTGTTTGTCATTGTCTACACTCTGCTCGTTATTCATGGATATTACCTCTACTTGACTCATAAATGGTACAAGAAAACGGTAATTAGTGCCTTCTTACCTTAATTTAATGTTCAATTTCACCATACTTTTTTTTTTTTTTACATTTGGTTTGATTCATTTGTTATATATATATATATAGACGTGGATGTATCTGGCAATTCCAATATGCCTTTATGGGTGTGAAAGATTAATCAGAGCACTGAGATCCAGCATCAAGCCTGTTAACATACTAAAGGTAAAGAGTTGCCCATTAATATTATTATATAGAGGTTTAATTAAGAAAGTATTAATTAATTGATTTTGTTTTATATGTTAATTGCACAGGTAGCTGTTTATCCAGGAAATGTGTTGGCACTTCACATGTCAAAGCCACAGGGTTTCAGATACAAGAGTGGGCAATACATGTTTGTCAACTGTGCTGCAGTTTCTCCATTTGAATGGTAGTTGCTAGCTTTGGCATTTTCATCTTCCCCAAAGTTTGATTAATTATTCTATTTAATATTCTATTATTGGTGATTGACAACGTAAAGTGTAAACAAACAGGCACCCATTTTCGATAACTTCAGCCCCAGGTGATGACTACCTCAGTGTTCACATTAGAACTCTTGGTGACTGGACACAACAACTCAGAACTGTTTTCTCTGAGGTCTGTTCTTGCTTCCTATATGTGACTGATTTAGCATTAAAATTTATATGAATTATGTTAAAATATGTGTGACTGATTTGAGGTTGCATTTGTATTTTTGTTTATGCAGGTATGCCGACCACCTCCAAGTGGAAAAAGCGGACTTCTGAGAGCCGATTGCGATTGCGTTCAAGAAAACAACATTCCCAAGTAAGTCATTTAATTAAAAAAAATAAAATCTATCAACATAATTATCTTTGTTTTGATATATTCCATGGTGTTTGGTTGTTTGATGCTGATTAGCTACGTGCCAAGCATCATCATATTACTATATTAGTGATAATTAATTGGGTCAAACTTCTAATTAAAGATAGAATCACCAATCATATATAGTTGTTGTAGTTGAGAGAACACTTAAAGGAAAAAAGATGTAGTGTAGAAATCAAAATTACTAAAAATCTCTTTTTCTCTTTTCTATCGTAAATATCACTAATCACTATCCACCCATGACCCATCAATAATTCCTCCTTGGAACTATCAATTGTTATGTCATAGGATACCCATCTACAGATCTACTTTCTAAAACATTTCAATTAGTGTAAAATTCTTCATTTAAGTCTTGATATGCATCATTATTGTCAACCAAAGGACAATATATATATATATATATATATATATAATTTGCCACCTTGTCTTTCAAAATAATTGAAAACACCGAATAATAATTTTATTTGTTGAATAACGTTCATATATCGGACAAGAATGATGGAAAATATGTTGTCGTTTTTGGGCAACATGGGTGCATCATTCATTAATCATGCACTAAATAGTAAGACACATATTGCCAACCCATGTCTTTAACAACAATTTTTAACACATCTAATAATTAATGCTGATTATATATATATTGAAACCTTGGCAATGATATTGTTTATACTATACATTCCTACAACCGAATGATCTAAAAGATTTTGTCGTTTTAAGTAACGTGGGCTGTGGCCACACACATCATATAAAATAAAATAGATAGAGATGGATAACCAATGTGCATATATATATATATTTATATATATGGACCTCGACTAAAGTACAACAGGTCCTCCTCAATGCATACGTTGCTGATTCTCGCACATTAGCTATTTTGCAAAAAAAAAAAAAAAAAAAATTAACTCTTCTCTTTCTAAGATTGAAATATAAAATAGTTTTTGATAATTTTGTAACTTTTGGTAAATCTCATTACATGTGAGGTATCCTACTTAAAATTCGACTAGTATGCTTTTCAATTATGTAAGAAATCATTGATATGTAATAAATAGTGTTCTTTCGGTCTAAAAATGTGACGGGTTTTGATTGAATCCTATCATAAATTATTAAAATTTGTTTGATGATAATGAACAGTTTTCCAAGAGTATTAATCGACGGACCATATGGAGCACCAGCACAAGACTACAAGCAATACGAGGTGGTGTTGCTAGTGGGCCTAGGAATCGGAGCGACTCCAATGATAAGCATAGTGAAGGACATAGTGAACAACATCAAAGCCATGGAAGATGAGGTGGAAAACGGCAGTGCTGCTTCGACCGCAACAGCTACACCAACAAGAAGTTCGAGTCCTTTCAATTCATCATCATCAGGACCGAGAAGAATCAAAGACCATTTCAAAACAAGAAGGGCCTACTTCTACTGGGTCACAAGAGAACAAGGCTCCTTCGATTGGTTCAAAGGGGTCATGAACGAGGTTGCCGAATTGGACCATAACAATGTCATCGAGCTTCACAACTACTGCACTAGCGTTTACGAAGAAGGCGACGCTCGGTCCGCCCTCATCGCTATGCTCCAGTCCCTCAGTCACGCCAAGAATGGCGTTGATATTGTGTCCGGCACGCGTGTCAAGTCCCATTTTGCCAAGCCTAATTGGAGGAACGTCTACAAGCGGATTGCTCTCAACCACACTGATTCAAGAGTTGGTAAGTTCCTTGACTTCTTTTTTTGTTTGATTGTTTCTGTCTTAATCATCTTTTAATCAAGTTTCTTTTCATGACTCACATTTCTATCTGCTTAATTTGGACTTTCTTTTACTCAATTCTTTATGTCATATCTTTGCAATTTGCAAAAGAATGAAGGGGATATTCATCTTATCTACAAAAACCTTAATTTCATATTTAATTACAAATTATTAAAGGTGAGGGGAATTGAGCAGGGTGTTGTTTGTTTTAACGAATGCAGGGGTGTTTTATTGTGGGGCACCAGCACTGACAAAGGAGTTGCGCCAGCTAGCTTTGGATTTCTCTCACAAGACAACCACCAAGTTTGATTTCCATAAAGAAAACTTTTGATCTCAAAACTCAATCAATGGAAGTACCCACCACCTACCCACTCAGGCCCATAACCACTAATATAAAGTGAGGCACATAATGCATGCAACAAATGGTGGGTTTGTTGAATTTTGGGACACCAACCAATTAGAAGACTTGGAAATATGGAAATGGGTATGTCAAAAGGTCACGCTCATTCATTCCTTTTTTTGTGCGATCCAGAGCAAGTGTAAAATGCACCACTATACCAGCCTCCACCGACTCAATCCTTAGTGACAATATATATATATGCGTTATTATTATTATTTTTTTAAAATTTAACTAGTTAAACAGTTTGCGCATGAGTATCATAAGTGCTTCTGTATGTAATAGAGGAATTTTAATAATTTTATGTACATGTATCTTATAGTTTTGAGTCTTTCATGTTGACAAACACCGCTTACATTTTCATGTAATTCAAAAGACATGATAAAATCAGTAAATCTTAATTGTCTTTCAAATGAATTATACATGATATCTCAAAAGGAAAAAATAAAATGAAAATCCCAAATTTGAGATTGCACTTAAAACTGTCATCATTTATTTTAAGATCATTTTAAATTCTATACGACAATTAGAAAGCCCCATCACGCAAAGTTTGAGAAAGTATGGAGAATTTTAAACTTCAGTCTGTAACGCTTGAACATGTTGACATTCTATTTTCAGTCTTACTATAGAAGAATTTTATACGAACAGCATTCCTTACATGCATGGTTTTTGCCTATATAGTATGTTATTAGCATAAAACTGTCAGAATAGTGAAATCAATAGAATTGCAAGGGAAGAAAACTCACAGAAACTCATGGAACTTTTCTAACTCCTTCCTATGCAAACAACGCCTTTCGTTTCATTGATGTTTCCGTTTAAGCCTCTGGAAATTGGGTTTCATTAGCTGACTTGAAGTCGTGCTTTCTGCAGCTTGGCTTGGTTGGAAAGGGATAAGAGGCTTCTTCATTGGCAAGTATGAATCTGAGACGCTGCTGCTTTTAATAATGGGAGAAACTGCCTTTGATTTTAGCTGCCTTGGCACCTCCAGTCTTTCTAATATCTTTGAAGTCTTTTCATCCAGTGGCCTTTTAGTATCTGGCGGAGATAGAACTGACTGGTCCGGCTTGGGTTTGGATATACAAGTGGGAGAATATATCTTGGGGATTTCACTGACAACCAGCTGCTCCCATTCTTCAGCAATACAAGCAGAGGTTTTGTTTTCTTCTTCAGCAGTCAGATCTTCCAAGACGACAATGTCCACAGATGAATTTGACTTTGCAGTCAGTTCTGAAGAATTTGGTTGGGTTGAGTTTAGTTCAGGTGTTGTTTTGGGCAATTTGGGAGGTACTGACCTGGCATATTAATGTGAACAAGGTTAATTATTTGGAAAACTTCTGTCATTCAAATTGGATACGAATGTTGCAAAGTGCTAATCATGATATACAAATTACAATGATGATGGAAACAAATATCTGAAAATTAAATGGATCAGCTAGAGTAAACAAAAGAAATTTGAAACACAAAATTATGTAAGACAAAGATAAAAAGATGCTTTTTTGTTCATTTAACCACTTCAATTGCATCTCTTTTCAAATTTAAACAGATATCAACTAAATTATTTCACAAAGATGAATGTCAATTATATATTCAGACTCTACAAATGAGTTTGTCATTGAACTTAGCTTCTCTTGAGCTGAGGGTGATGTCCATTTTCCTATAGCTTACCATTCTTGTTTCCACCGGAAAATTTATTAGACTCTTTAAACACTTTGACTACTGCTTTTCATCAAGGCTGAGGATAAATTTTAACTTTGTCCTTAAGGCTAAATATTAAAAGGTTTTTAAATTTTTGCATAACAAAGTATACTTTTTCACAGGTTTACATTTTTATGAACCTGAATGTTTTAGAAAGCTCAAGGAAGATGGGGAGGATATTACCCAAATTGTAAGCTCTCCTTTACAAGTGAGTTTAGTTTTTGATGGAAGCCTCTCTCATGTAGGACTGGATCGTATTCTCTTGATTCTATCTGCCAGATATACAAAAAGGAGAAAATTAAAGACAGAGCACAGATGAATATGCCAGCATTCAAAAATTCATAATATTCCTCCCTAAAAGAATATAAATGAAACATACTATTTACAGAAAATACATAGATTCAGTAGTTCATGCCAATTGACCCAACTATAAATAAGCTAATCAAACCTATCTATACCAATATTAGCCCACCTCCATATGCCATGAATATATGGTTTCCATAGCAATTGTTCCGGTAGTCTATCATAATGCTTTGCATCTAACTAGTCTTAGTTGACACATTAAAAAAATGAACTGAACTCGTGTATTGTTTTCTCATAAATTATGTATAGTAGTTCTCAAAGGAGTTTCTTATGATATAAAGATCCTTCCACACTCAATCTCCTTACTACAGATTTACAAGAGCGACATATTTTTCTCCGCACAAGTATTTATTTGGTTACTTGTACATTTATTGTTTGTGTCTCATGCAAATCAATTACCGCAACCACTGCAAACTTAGACAATCTTGTCCGGTAGGATTTGTTGTCCTTTATAGTAACAAACATTTACATCATGCAAGAGGGGTACTACAGTCAGAGAGCACAATAACTTGAATCAAATGCAAAATAAAGCATCAGAAAACAGTTTCCAACCACAAAGACAGGATTCAACCTTTCCTAAAGATGTGTGAATGGAAATCTCAATCTCTTTAGCTACGGAAGAATCAACAAATCGGTTGGCATCAGGGACAGGCAAGACTTCCTCTGAACCTGCAAGACGCTGCAAGTTTAATAATAACTAATTAGCATAGATACACTCAGAGATAGTATAAGACAAATAGGTTGATTTATTTATAACTTATAAGAATGGCAATTTTTACACAGTTATTCTGTTCAAAACAATAAACACGTATTTAACCACCACCAGCGAAGGCTCAAAATTTACCCTGAGAAGCATTAGTCCATTGTCTGATGGTTGCAGGATATAATAGCAGTGGAAGGCAGCCTTCCTCGTAGTTTCCACATTACAAAATGAAGAGCATACCAAACCCTGGTCCAGTGAATGTAGAGCACTGCAAAGGCCTCGAAATACTGCCCAATTATAGCTGGACTCAGGAAAATGAAAGTAGTCCACAAAAAAGTACTCACAAACTATCCAGGATGTTTACTGATATTAAAATCAAGATTTAAAATCAAAGAAAATTTCAGAAATAAATGAGAGCTGTTTTATTTAACATTCACACTGCAAACTAGAAAATCAAAGAAAGGCCTTCCACTGACATTGAGCGTTCAACTCTGGTTGATCTGTTTCATCTGAAGCAGTTTCCATCTCATGACAAGTTGATGGAGTTACGACAAAGGAAGCCCCAATCATAACACCTGCATTAAAATGCCAAAAGAGGAAGGATAAACATTAAATACATGATGAATTCAAGGAAGAGAACCAATTGAAATAAGAATCTCGTAGCATTAAAATTGGCTGCTTAATCATCAAATATATTATCATTACAGTGAAGATTGGTTTGACCATATAACATCTAAATAAGAATGGAAAAAGAAACAGAATGTCTATCAAGAATCTATTTATAAAATAAAAAAAATTGTATACAAATATCTGAGTAACAGTTCTCTTGTATTCCATATAAAAAAAAAAAAACCAGTTCTCTTGTACAACAGTACTGCATTGTTGACTTATGATGCGTGCAACACAAACAGGAACAGAAGGTAGTCATCAAACTGGAGGATTTGCAGCTTATATTATAGATATAAGCATTGCAGCTGTTCCTTTGTAGCTAAAATTTGGGTTAAATGTTATATAGCTATTATAAAATGGACTCCAAAACATTAAACAGAATTTCCTCACATCCCACTGGAATTTCCCTATGCAGCAATACGACAGAAAATCTAGTTGATAAGAACGAGACCTGAAGGAAACTACAACGAGCCAATGACATTTACTAAACCATCACAAATATTAGAGATTTACCTTCATTTAGGGACCCAAGTGGAGTCCTCTCAATAACGTTGAAGTCAACAGGTGAAGATATTTTCTGGAACTTCAAAGAGCTCTGGAACGAGGGCATAAACAAGACTGTATTTTCCCCAACCTTCACAGAGTTTTCAATAATGTCGATTGTTTCCAGATCAAGGCCAGTGATTGGGCAAGAAGGCTGTTTGACCCTATCTTTTATTGTATTGCCTAATGGGAAGCCATGGCACCTACAAGTCTACAGAAAATACAAGGGAAGGAGCAAAAAAATCACTCAAGAATCCAATACAATAAAGGTTAGCATTTTGCTTTCTTGCATACAGATCTCAAATTGGCATAGCAGCAACACATCGTCTACATAGCATTAAAGGATGGACAATAAACCAAGTTTCATACAGTTTCAATTGACAAGGAACATAGAATATAAGAAAAAAATCAGTAGCCATTGTTTGGTCTCTTGTTTTGCTCTGTGTGTACTATATTCACATACATGCATACATGACACAGAGACAGAAATATCAGTCTATTACTACTAATCAATAATTCAAAGCTCCCTAGACCAATCTTGCTAAATGATTCCAATCCAAATAATTATAAGCACACAGTTTGGCCGAACAACTTATTCATGGCCCAGCAAAACTAATGTCAGAATGATAACCCATAATAATTATTTGCGCTCTAATATGTTACAGAAATGTAGAAGCTTAATGAGATTATTAAAGATTAATGCTCCTCATATAATTTAATAAGGTTTTAAAATTCAAAACTATAAGCCTATGATTAGCTCATAATTCTACTTGGATTTGCGGGCTGGTAAACCAGGATTTAAAGTATATTAAACTCATGGTGAAAATATTTTATTGGTTTGGATCAGACATAGGAGCCTTAGTGTCTTCTTGTAAAAGCTGTAGCATGTAATATTAAAAGGAATGAATCATGAACAATTATAGCAATTATACGCAGTACTAATCCACGATGAGTGGCTTAAACCCACAGTCAATTATAGTCCATAATTCATGATGTCTATATATTATGTTACATCATGAAATATTAAATAATTTGTATTGCAGGAGATTGATGAGGAGAAAAGACTGCTATCTTTCTTTCTGCAATTAATTAAAACCCAGTGCATCACTATTTGTGAATAAAATATGTGATATCTAGATGCTTAGCTGTTTGGCTTAGGTGACCTACAGAAGTTAGGTGTTTTCAACTTAAGATCTGCCCAAAATGGAATGAAGTGATTAAACAACAAAAATAATGCATTAGTGCTAGCGTTTGAAGGTACACACTACACAAAGATGGCAATACCTGACAAGGACTAAACCCATCGTCAATCTGATTGACAGATGAACACAAGTTGCAGGTTATCTGGTTCACTGAACCAACAAGGTTGCTCTTAAAGACAAAACGAGCTTGTAGTGGTTCTTCTATGTCATCCTTCAAATCCTGTAGCCATCTTTTTACCAGACCTTGAAGTACTTTGATATCTGCAAAATGTTAAATATTAATACTAAATACACATTACACATTATACATGAGAGCCGTGTACTTCTGCTTGCAACCAAGGGTCAGTTTCTTTAATTCCCTCTTGTGCTTACACCCCTCTTCAGAATGATTCCCCAAGTTAGGACAATACAAGAAATACTGGTGAGAATTGAAAATTTTCAGGTTTATCTAGCAAGATTCTTCCATCCTTTGTCAACATCCAAGGTCCATTAGATGCAAAATATCAATGTCATTTTAAAGCCATGACCGAGAGCCTAAAGTAACTGGCATGATTGTCTGAACTATGGTATTGCATTTATGCATAGCAAAAACAGTGACAATTCTAGTAATATTCACAAATATAAAATGACCTAAGTCATACAAAAATGATTCAATATAAGGCCATTTAAATGAAGTCCAAGAAAATCCCTTCCATCGAGATATGAAGGATCTTTCTTAATCAAAATTGTGTCCTATATATCGTGTGTTGAGTGCTTAACCTGGAAGAATTGTTTGAAATGAGCAGTTATCAAGATCAGAGATACATCTGAGGAAGGTGTTTATATGCTCTTGAATATCGTAGAGATGGCTTGATTTTTGCTCAAACAATAGAAACTCAACCGAAACACATTTTTCTGCCGCATCCTGTTGAAAAGATCAGTTTCAATATTATCACAGATTCACAGTAAGGCACAACCAACCAGATATCACAACAATCATGAAATAACCTTAAAAAAAACTCACCATGAGAGAATTTTTGGTGGAAGAGTCCATGTTTTCAGGTAAACACGAACTCAAGACTATCACTTTTCTCATAATATCTTTATTTCCCCACGAGTACAGAACTTGATCACTCAAAACACAAGAGAGCTTTACATCTGTAATTAATTACCAGAATAATTAACACAACAAACAAAAAATTGATAAAAATAAACACAACATAAATAAAATAAAAAAAGAAGATAGAATGAGACAGATAACCGCAACAGTAGATAGCTCCGGAATCTTTCACTTCAGGCAAAAACGCATCAGTCGGCAAGTTGTTAACTGCATGGTGAAAATCACGGAGACTCAAGTTTCCTCTTGGTTTGTATGCGATCTTTAGCTGTTTCAAATATACTCGATTATTTCTTAAGAGACAATTATACGAACACATCACATGCATTGCGAGTTTTTGAATTAAATATTTGCAAAATAAAAATAAAAATAATTGCAGACACAATCACACAAAACATATAACCTCATCACCTGAATGCTTTATAAAATTTAAATTATGCATGGGAGCAAAACTTAAATTACCTCGTCAGAAGAAGAAATGCGATTTTTGAAGAGGTAGCACAAGCCGATTCTATCACTGAGAGGATTTTTATTCGATAGATGCAAAGGCAGTGAGATGGCGTAGAAATTAGCCAACTGTAACAACAACTGACAAATCGAAGCCAAAATCGAAAATTGAATCAATCAACCGATAAAGAAGCTGTTATGATATTAGTATTAGAGTTGATCGAATCGATTATACCTGCTTTAACTCTGCAAGTAGTGGAGACGAGAGGCTTCGCAAATCCAACACGAAACACAGCGCTACCATTTTTCTTCCGGTTCTCTCTCTCTCTCTCTCTCTCTCTCTCTCTCTCTCTCTCTCTCGTTCCTTTGTTTGGCGCGAAATTGTTTGATTTGAATTTTTTTTAATCGAACTGCCCAGTCAGCCAGTCTTATATAATCCCCGTTTTATCTTTTCATATATTGATATTATGCTCCATTAGTTTTTAAAATCACAAAATTTCCCCGGTCTTTCTACAAGAGTAACAAATAAAGTACTCAAGGCTAATTATGTAATATACAGAGAGATATAATACTTTAAAACAAGATTATTATTTTAAAAAAAAAAAAAAAAAAAAAAAAGATAAGACGTCTTACAATCTTGTTGCTCACAAATTCAAGCTAACAACAAGTCTACAAGAACAAGAAGACACTTAAATAAATACAATATTTTTTTGATAAATTATAAACACATAATTTTTAATGATATATTTAATGTCTAAAACATAATGTTCTATCATTCATGGATTGTTGAAACTTTGAAATGTAACATTTGGGATGTGATTATCGGCAGAAACTGAGATAAATTTCCTCACAAGCTGATTGATGACGTTGAGATCGGGCTCGAACATGGCATTACTGATACTGACCACTCCAGGATTCTGACTGCTAAGCACAGAGAAAACAATAGCAGGATCAAAACCAGAATTAAATAAGAAATGGAGCAGACCTTTGGGGAACACAAAGACATCTCCTGCTTTAAGAACTTTTTGGAACAACTTGCTATTGGTATCAATAAAACCAGCTATCACAACACCTTTAAAGACAAACAATATCTCTGAGGCTCTTGGGTGAGAGTGAGGTATCACAATACCATCCACATCTATGTCGGTTCTGGCAACCGAAAGGCCAAGAGTGTTGAGCCCTGGATAATCGAAAGCAGTGACGAGGTTCATTGAGGATCGGAAAAAGTTGTCAGTATCGCCAGCATTCTTCAGTTTGGAGGTCTTGAAATCCGAAGCAGTGATGGTGGCTGGATTCTTGCATAGGAGGCCGTTGATGAAAATGGTGTCTTTACCAGTTGGAGCCGTCGGGCATGCATCCTGGAGGTTATCAGGATCTGCCAAGCAGATTTTGAGGCAAAGTGTAGTGAAGCAGAAAATGCAAAATGTTGTTTGTAACTCAACAATCTGGTCTCAACCTGTAGAAAAACGGAAAGCACAACAACACAAACCAACAAGTTAGAAACCGGTTAGGGAGAAAAACCGAGGCCCGTGTTTCACACGGTGTCCTTAAAACGATTTCGCCGTATATAACACCGTATGTGTATCAGCGATCGTCTCCCAGGATACAACGGTTTAACAGTGGAAGTGCGAAGCACAAGCCACTCTCAGCGAACTCAAACCGAGCTCAAACTTACCAAGAATAAAGAAGATAAGAAATTTCGGCTGCTATGTGTGTTCTTTTGGATGATTGATGTGAAAAGAACACTAGGGTATTTATAGGCAAAAACGAAGCTTCTTGAATACGATTCTTGGTTCTTGGTGAATAAGCAAACACGAAATTTCTTGAATACGATTTTTGGTTCTTGGTGAAAAGGCAAACCGAAACTTCTTGAATACGATGCTTGGTTCTTGGTGAATAAGCAAACCGAAGCTTCTTGAACACGTTTCTGATTTTAATAAGGAAAATAATTTAATTAAAAACCCAATTCTATATTCTTGGTGATCAAGCAAGAATATCAGAATCCTTACAATTAAAACTTTCCTTATTCTTTACACAAAAACGTTGACTTAGGGAAATGGCAAAAAGTCTAGTGACATTAAGACTCAATTTCTCATTCACCCATTAACCATTTTGTGAGTTTGAGTATATCATTTCGAAGCTCTCACGGAGGAGAATTTGAATACACTTTAATCTTCCATCTTCATGGAATTAATCATACTCAATTTGTCCTCTCAAAATAAGAGTCTATCACAAAATTTTCCAAAACAAAATACAAGAGAGGAATTCATTTTGGTCAAAATTTGCACTTGTTTTAAGTGATAAATGCATTTGTTTATAATTTAGATGTATATATAAATATGTAATGTTTAGAGGTTGCAAGAAATTGAAGTTATATTTTAGGCTTGGAGTTCACTACTGGATTACAAATGAATTATATTGTAAGAAGAGCATTGCTTCAAAGAAAGATAATCACAAATTAGTTTTGACAGCTGAGAACCATTTGTTGATGCTGCTATTTAATCTCTCAACAGTTTCCGTACAGGTCCCTAGAAATTTAGCATGTATTTTAACACCAATTAACACCAATTACACGTTTCCGGAACCTGAAATGTTTCTTGCCATTACAGGAAAGCAAGTGCTTGTTGCTTATGATAAATGTAAAGATTTTAGTAGGATAATTCAAATAAGGTCTGCTGTCAATTATTAGAAACTCTGTTTCTATACAGAGGAGTTATTTATGTATTAGATTTGAGCAGTAGAAACTTGAGTAAAAAAAATTATGCTAACCAGACAACATAATCAGAAGATATCAAAATTAAATGTTCACTCACAGCACAACTTCCCGATAACAAACAACTAGAAAGAAAAAACTTAGCAGCTAGATTCACTGATTCAGCAATTGTTTGAATACATTAACCAAACTCATGAACTCAAGGCGATGTTCTGACAAAATAACACAGCAGCTATATAATGACACAATCTATGAGTCAAGACTCAAGACCCTATCCGATAGAAAATAGTCTGTGCCTGAAGGGAAACTAAATTACAGAAGTACTCAAATCCAATCATAGATAGAATTGCAAATTCAGTTTGTGGAGAGGATGCCAAAAAATTCACTTTTATGGTGTGGATGTTCATTCTGTTGTGCCATTCTCAGTTGAAATGCATTTCTTCTCTGAGTCAGGCGAACATGCTTCAGTTGAGTGCTCATCCGGACTGGTAAGGATCTCGGAGACAAACTTTATGAAAGAGCAGAGCCCACCCAGGAAGTTATGATCAATAACACCTCTTCCCTCCACGACATGTGCAAAATCAATAAGTTTTACTTCAGCACCTGAACTCCTTCCTTTCATCACCGACTCTTTTTCGTAAAGCATAAGAACTGAACAAGAATTGAAATGATAAATAGTCTGATCCTCAAACCATGCCTTCAGCTCCAACAATTGTGCCAAGATCCCAGCAGAACCACCATAAACACTTGGTGCAAAACAACAGTCTGGGACTGAATTTGAGTCGGTGGGTGAGTTAGATGAAACGAATTTCCGTAGAACTAATCTGGCATCCTCTGGAGTAAATCCTTGAACATGTTTCTTCTCTGGCTTCCAGAATCCTGATTCGCTGTTTCCATATATCCGCAACCCCGATATCCTAAAACCCAATAACAAGCTGGTGGTTGCTTTATCTTTCTTCAGACATCTATGGACATAATCTTCAGATGCTTGGGGATACCATGTTCGGGAACCAATCTTAATGTCTATGATGGATGGATTGAGGCGGTCTGAGACAAGATCTTGCAAGACAAGATGGGGACGAAGGCCAGTTCCATTAGATGCCTCTAAAAGTTGTGTTCCATAGAAGACGGGGAAGAATCTGTGGATGTGATCCGGAATCCTTGTATTAGAAGAGAAAGAAGTGTAGAAAGCCAACTCTTTAGGGCCACGTTCATCATCCTGGAGAGGCTTGTAGAAACGCCCTGAATCATCTATAAGGGGCCCAAGCTTTCCATGACGGGCAGTGTGACCTGCAACTTGATGATCTGGTACCTTCAGCATGGGAGATAAGATTGGATAAAGAAACCTACGGCACAGATGATATTTCTTCACTTGGTCTAGCAAGTTCAAGAAAAAAACAAAGTAAAAGAAATCAGTGTATGAAGAAACTCAGCAGCCCAGCTAATGATCATTAGAAACTCCCTATACTATTAGATATTTGAGAAGATTAATAACCGTTAAAAAAAAATGAAACACTTGCCGCAAACACACCAGCACCTGCGAAAAACCTTCACTCGCAATTATTGACCGTAAAAGAAAGGGCTAACAAGTAATAAGTTCCTATTAAAAACAGCATTTCTCTAAGTACTTTATAAGCAAAGGAGATCAACTATTAAAAGGAAATTAACCAAATTATATAAAAGGAAATGCTTACAAATTCAGAATAAGAAATGCTAATATCAAAAAGAGAAATAAATGAATTCAGTATTTACTTGAGATAATTCTTAGAAGAAAATGTTTGTCAGGTAGTTTTATATAATAATTCACCATTCATTTATCAGTGAAAGTTGTTATCTGCAGCCAAATTTTTTTATAAAAACAAGAATCGAGAGGAAATCAAGGTTTTTCTTCTTAATAACTGAAAACCAAACTTTTAGAGTAATGAACAATGTATATCAAATAATAGAAAAACTAAATAAATAAAACATGAACCCTTGCAAGCAACTCAGTATATCAATTTGAAATAAAGATGCAGAATCATGCAAAACCCAATAACAATTACACTTGGAATTAACAAAAACCGAACCCGTTACAGAGAAATTCATGTTTAGTTCATACTTTATTCACAATGTTGGGAAAAACAGAGGGAAATCCAGAATCAGAGAATGCAATGGCATATAAGAAATATAATACCGAGAAATAAGAAATACTGAAAAATCTTCTAGTGCATCCTCTCGTTTTATAACTCAAATGTGTATGCATTTGTCAAAACTGGATCACATTAAATATCCTGGTAAAGTTATATCAGGATGCACCGACCAGATCGGGACTAAACAAATACTATAACAATATTTAAATAAATACCTATGAGAAGTTGTACTGCCCTTCAAAGATTTGTAATAGTTTTGCTAGGAATTTCTGGAAATTCCAGATTGATAAGATAGAAGAGAGAGAACAGAGAGGTTGAGAGAAAATAGAATTGTAGAGTGGGAAATGTGTATTTTCTCTTTTATTTATTTATATGTTATTATATGTTCCATATCATTACATGTTCCTCTGCATTCAATGAAGGGAGGCCAAGTCAACATCTCATTATTGATGAGTCATTATTGTTGTTATTTTATTATGCAGACGTGCTGCTGATATTCAGCACCCACTTGCCATTTCATTCATGCAGGACACCCACTTGCCATTTATTTTATATTTTTATGTTTCCTATTTTCTAGTGGTTAGTTGCTTTGTTTATATCGTTTGTAAGCCTTTAAAAGGGCAAGCTTTGAATCGAATAAAACATTACGATAATTACAAAAAACAACTCTATGTCTTGTCTCTCTACTCTTCTTGTTAAAATTCTTCTCTTTTTCTAAAATTACTCTATCAGTGGTATCAGAGCCAAAACTCCATGGATACTCGCAGCAAAAGCAATGTCGAATTTCGGAATGAAGTCAGTGAAATTCTGACCCAACATGAGACTAGCTTCGATCAACTCAACAACAATTACAGTCAGCTCAACAACAACTTCAACCAAGTCACTGCCACCATGCATTCCGTCCTCACCGAACTCCAAGCCTTACAGCTCAGCCAAAACAACCACAAACCTGAGAGAGGTTAATCCCTTTGCGCAAGGAAAGACTTCCCACACCCACCACATTACACAACCAGCCACACCGACAATCCGCACCTTCCCAGACAGAAACAACACCCAACTTAAATTATCCTTTCCCACTTTCAGCGGCGAGGATCCGACTGGATAGATATTTAAGGTGGAGCAATATTTTGAATTTAAGAACATCGATATTCAACAGCAGGTGCAGCTAGCTTTTTTCCATTTGGAGAATGTTGCACTCCAATGGTATCGATGGATCACAAAATTCAGAGGGCCTTCAAATTGGAGCGAGTTCACGAGAGCCATCCTCAACCAATTTGGGCCAACCGATTACGACGATCCCTCCGAGGCCTTGTCTCGTCTCAAGCAAACCACTTCAGCTGCTACCTATTAAGAGTATGGATGGCAATTAGACTCGGACCGGCGAGACCCGACCCGCGTGGGTCGGGTCTGGGTCCTCACATTCGGGTCACGGGTCGGGTCTGAGTCCAAAATATTAGACTCGATTCGGGTCCGGGTCCGAGTCCCATAGACCCATAGACCCGAATAGTGAGTGGGTTTTTTTAAAAAAAAAATATTGAAGAATTTGAAATTGAAATTGAATGTAAATAAGAATATTTCCCTTTTATGTCCTCTATTTATTTATTTATTTTATTTGTTTATTTATATATTTAAGTATATATATATTTTTAGTATTTTATTGTTTTTTTTTTTTTGGTTCGTGGGTCCACGGGTCCGCGGGTCTAGACCCAGACCTACGAATTTTCACGGGTCCTCGGTCAGGTCTGGGTCTTCCTAAGACCCACGGGTCCAGACCCGAACCCGAACCAGAAAATTTTCATGGGTCTGGGTCTGGGTCTGGGTCTGGGTCCAGTAGGACCCGACCTGAACCTGAACCCGAACCCGAACCCGACCAGACCCATTGCCATCCCTAATCAAGAGGCTTTTAAGAAACTTTCTCATAGAGTGGATGACCTACCCGAATCTTTTTTAGTGGGAAGCTTTATAGCTAGTCTTCGAGATGAAATCTGTCTGGATGTGCGAGTGAAACAACCGAGAACCTTGTCAACTGCAATCAGTGTGTCTCGCATAATCGAGGAACGCAATCTTCTACATCGAAAACCCGGTGCTTCCTTTCGTTCCCTATCAACTACTTTGCCATAACGAACCTTGCCTAGCTCTTCAGTCGGCCTACTTGGTCCCTTACCAACACAGAAACCCAACCAGACCTCAGGACCTTTTTTCAGGACCCATTCGAAGAATTACAAGTCAAGAAGCGTGTGAAAGGCGTGAGAAAGGCATGTGTTTTTACTGCGACGAGAGATTTGTTCCAGGCTATCGTTATGCACGTCCACAACTATTCATGATCGAAGACGTACAATCCAATGATGATTCCACAGATAATGATCAAATTAGCGAACCAGATCTCCTTCCTGAAATATCATTCCATGCCATGGCCGGAACCACCCATCCGTAAACCTTTCGGGTCGTTGGAAAGCTGAAGAACAAGGACATTGCGGTGCTTATTGATGGTGGCAGTACTTACAACTTCATCGATCAATCCATATCATCCAAATTCGGATTATCAGTGATACGTGACAGAACCTTTCAAGTAATGGTGGACAACAAAGAAAAAAATTGATTGTACCAGAAGGCATTTGGGTCTCACTCTCATGATCCAAGGTTACCCGATCCAAGCAAATTTTTACGTTCTTCTAGTCGCAGCGTGTCAAGCCGTTTTGGGGGTTCAATGGTTGGAGAACCTGGGTCCAATTAAACTGATTACAAGCAACTCACCGTGACTTTCAATCATGATGGACAGACACGAACCTTGCACGGTTTAAAATGGTCTGATCTCGCACCTGTGACAGACAAGGAATTATTGCATTTAACTAGTATGGGATTTTTTTGCAAATTATCCCTCTTCATACACTGCAGGATCCTCCTGTATATTTAGCTGATCTTCATAGCCTCTTGGCCGAATTTGAGCATGTATTTTCCACACCTACCGAATTGCCACCGAAACGGAGCCATAACCATCACATTCCTCTACAAAATTTAGTTATTTTCTACATCTCTTTCAAATTATCTCCACGGTTCTTTAGGTTGTACAAGCTCCTGGCAAGTGTTGCACCAGTGGCCTACAAACTGGAACTTCCAGTTGGCTCTCAAATTCACGACGTGTTTCACGTTAGTTTGCTCAAAAGAAAATGGGGTGCCATCGAACCTGTTGTTTTGCCGTTGCCTTTTCTCGCAGATGACTCGACCCTGCTACTACAACCTGAGGCTGTTCTGGATCGTTGTGCTATTCAAAAAGGGAAATATCGTCCCAAGATGAAAATTTTGGTTCAATGGACAAGAGCACCACACGAAGATGCTAGTTGGGAAAATTTGTGGCATTTCTCTAAGAGGTATTCGTCGTTTATCCTTACGGACAAGGATTCTCTAAGGGGTGAGGAATGATATGTTCCATATCATTACATGGTTCCTCTGCATACAATGAAGGGAGGCCAAGTCAACATATCATTATTGTTGAGTCATTATTGTTGTTATTTGATTATGCAGGACGTGCTGCTGATATTCAGCACCCATTTGCCATTTACTTCATGTTTCATGTTTTCTAGTTGTTAGTTGCTATGTTTACATTATTTGTAAGCCTTTAAAAGGGCAAGCTTTGAATTGAATAAACCATTACGATAATTACAAAAAACAACTCTCTGTCTTGTCTCTCTACTCTTCCTGTCAAAAGTCTTCTCTTCTTCTAAAATTACTCTATCATGTTACTAAGTCGTTATCCTTTAATCGTTCAAAATAGATAAGTAGCTAGGAATAATCCACTAAGAGTGTGTTTGGTAGGGATGAAAAGATAGAGGAAAGAAAAGGGTGGAGGGAAAAGGGAGAAGAAAATGAGGAAGTATGTGTTTGGTATGGAGAGAAAAATGGGTGGGACCCACTAATTTTAATCCTCCCAAAAGTGGGAGGAAAATGGAGAGAAAAGAGAGATTGGTTTTTGGTTTAATTGAAATTACAAATCTACCCACAAATTTACCCTTTTTAAAATCCTCGTAATAAGAAAATAAAACAAATAAATTTGTTCAATTTGATATGTTAGCACATGTTAAAGCTCTATCTAGTGAATATTTGACTTATGTTGTTGGTTATATATATATAATTTGGGATGTACTAACCCAAAGTTGGAGCAACGAAAATAATCCTATACATTTTGTTAATTTGTGACTCACATAACTTTTACCCAAAAAAATCCTATCTAAAATTAAAAAAAAAAAAATTAAAATTGAAACATTTTTTTTTTATATATAAAAAAGATATAGTTCAAATAGAAAAAGTAACTTAAATTTTATTTAACTTGTAAAGCATAATGTATTAATATATATATATATATATATATATATATATATATATATAATAGGTTAAAATTTTTGAAGTCATTTTGTAAGAAAAAAAAGTTGGATTCAATATTATTTAAATTATATTTATTTATTAAATATACAAATATATAATATATAAACTATAATGTAAGGGTAAAATAGTAAAATTGATAAAGAAGATTTCTCATCCTTTGTCTTTTCCTCAACAATACCAAACAAATGAAAGGAAAGATCCCTTCTTTCCTTCTTGTTTACCAAATAGCTCATGAGAAAATTATTATTCTTTCTTTCTCTCATGTTTTCTATCTCTCCAAATCTTTATATCTTTCATATTTTCTTTCCTCCATACCAAACACACTCTTAAGGCAGGCTCCCCAATCACTACTTTAACCTTAGAGAAATGATAATTGTGATTTCGGCCCAAACGGCCCAATAGAGTTGATGACCCAATTGGGTTGGTAATTTAAGGGCCCAAGCCCACACTAGACCCAAACCCTCAAAAAGCCCTCAAACCCATTAAGTATTTAGTGGAAAAAGAACAAAAGACTCGTAACATTATGTCAAAATCACTTTTGTATTATTGTATATATGTTGAAAAGCATAATCTAGCGAACACATTTAATATTAAGAAGATCTATTTATAACAATTTAATATAAAATACGACTTGAAGTTTTGATCATCGACAACCAAATATAGGTAAATTGTTACTATTTTTAGCAATTTTTCTCTTATTGACACATAATTTAGGTATATTTATAGCAAATTAATACATATCACCATTTTCCACATGTATTATAGTAGAACCTCACTAAACTAATATTCTTGGGACCTATCATTGAGTATTAATTTAGATGAGTTATTAATTTGAAGGGTTTTACATTATAAAGTGTTATTTTGTCTTAGAAAATGTGTGGAAGTCGATTTTCTTGTTTAGGGAAGATTCCTTTTCGGGATTCCTTGTTTAGTCGGTTTTCTTCTTCAGGAAAAGTTTTTTTTTTTTTTTTTTTTTTCCATGATTCCTTGTTTATGAAAGATTTATTAAGAAAATTTCCAATTCCTTTTGAAAATGTGATTACTTAGTGACCAAAGATACTCACCCTATAAATAATGAGGCTTATTTTTTGGTTGTATATAACAAGAGAGATCTCATGATGTACCTAAAATTTTTATTCCTAACAGCTCTTAAAAATTCTCTATTTTCTATATTCTTTGTTATAACAAGATGACAATTCAAAAGATGAAAGATGAAGTCAAAAATATCAAACATGGTGGCCTTATGCAAAATAGCATCTTAAAGTACTTTTCTAGTTTTTGATTATTATGTAATATATTTTATAATTTTATGGAATTATTAATTTATGTGACAGTCGGGACCGAAATTTTACACTGGGTTTTAAAAAGAAATTATTAATTATTACGATAGAGGAGTTTATTAATTTTTTACATTGGCCCGAGTCGGGAACGGGGATTTTTTTATTAATTTAGAGAGGATATTAATTTATAAGAGATTAATTTACGGGGGTTCTATTGTATTATGATTAAGGTTATGTTACTTATATGATAAAAATGTGATAATATATATTAGTATATTATAAATATACCAAAATTGTGTGTAAATAGGAGAAAAATTGATATTTATAGTTTCTCATTTTCTTTTGGATTTACTTTTAACTTAAATAAAATAATCAGGGAGGAAATACCCCTTTTTAGTTAAAAAAAAATTAGGAGGTTTATTGTTTTTACCCAAGATTAGTATTTTAATTGTTTCTATCCTACAATTGACTATGAAGACTGAAATGCCCCTCATTTTTCCATTTTTTTTATTATTTTCTTTACCTCTTCTCTCTCCTTTTCTCTCTCATTTGGTCAGAAACTTTTTTTTTTCTTTGTTCTCTCTCTTCCCAAATTTCTCTCACGCCTCTCTCCTCTTTAAGACAAAACATTTTTTTTTTTTGCAACCTAGATCTCCTTCCTTGGTCATGAAATTGTTTGTGTTTATTTTTTTGGATTCGATTGGTAGATGAACTTGACGAGGGTGTTTTGTTTCAGATCAAGTTTTTTTGATCTGATGAAAGTGTTGGATCAGATCAGAGCACACATGATCTGGGTTTGCTCTTGGATAGGTTTTCACACCCAGACCCACTATTCTTCGTGATCGGAGCAGATCAGCCTCATTCAGACCCGTTTCCTTCTCGGTCAACGCCACAGTCGATGGGTTTTTTTCCGCACGAATCCCGTGTGTTTTACAGCGAGGAGGGAGATCGTCAATCGTTAACCACGATCTGGTCGAGATCGGGTGACCTAAACCCAGATCGGTGGCCGTTGGATCGATCGAGGTTCTTCGTTTCTGATCCGCGGTTTGGGCCGATCTGTTTGCGGGTTGAAGGGTTGTTGCGCCACCGTGCGTCGTTGCCTTCAGGTGGCGGTTTGGTGGCTGCGGTATGAGGAAATCTAAAAAATTTCCAAATCTATTCAAATCTGGAATTTTTTTTTCAGATTTCTTTAAACACAAAGGCCACCAATTAAACATACCATGGCAACCTAATTAAACACACCAGGGTAGACCAATTAAACACACAAAGGCAGACTAATTAAACACACCATGTGTAAATCAATTAAACACACCAGGGCAACCCAATTAAACACACAACGACAACCCAATTAAACACACCATGATAGACCAATTTAACCCGATTAAACACACTAAGGCAACTCAATTAAATACATCATCGAAAATCAATTAAACACACCAGGGCAAGACCAAATTAAACACACCAAGTCGAACATAATTAAACACACAAGGGCAAAAAAAATTGTAGAAGAAGAAGATGGAGGTCTGGGAAGAAGAAGAAGAAGATGGAGGTCCGGGAAGTAGAAGAAGAAAAAGAGAAAAAAAGTTTTTATTTTTTTAGGAAGACGAAGAAGAAGATGGAGGTCTGGGAAGAAGAAGAAGAAAATAGAGATTTTTTTTTTTATAAAGAAAATTAGTCTTTAAAAATAAAAATCAATAAAAAAGAAGGGCAATTTTATCCAAAAAGTGGATATTTTCATAGAAACAATAAAAATACTAATTTTGGATAAAAACAATAAATCAACTAATTTTATGGTTACTTTTAAAGTTCTCCAATAATCATGCTATGACTAATGATAAAAATTGAGGAAACATAGTTCAATTTGCCTATAGTTTCTTATCATTTAGATTTACTTTTAACTTAAATAAAATAATCAGGCTATGACTATCGATAAAAATTGAGGAAACATAGTTCAATTTGCCTGTAGTTTCTTGCCATTGAAGGGTAACTATGCATTGACACCATGTACTTCCAGATAAGGTCCACGTAATTACAAGAAAACAGTCCACAGAATTTATGTGGTATGCATGCCCAGAAGCTCATTCTTATTCAAGTGTGAAAAACAGGGCTTTATTTTCTATTTTTTTTTTTTTAAACAAAATGAATTCGAAATCGTTTTTAGAAACAGGTCCAAATTATAGTACTGGACAGCCCCTCACTGTCACGGGACGACAATCAAATTATGAGTCAACGCTTTGATTCTGTCGAGTCGGCAAGAAAAGGGTGTTCATTTTCAAACCATTTTTAGTATAAAATAGTATAAGATAGGGAAATTATCATTTTCTCCCCTGAGGTTTGCCATATTAGATAATCTGGTCCCTCTAGTTTCAATAATGGCTAGTCAGCCCCATGAAACCCAAAATATTGGTCATTTCCCTCATTCTGTCAAGTTTTCCATCCAAAATAACGTTGACTTTTAATTGCAGAATTAAAAGACCTCATCAAGGATTGAACTCTCTCAACCTTGTAATCAAAAGCAACAAGCCCTAACCAGCTAGGCTACTCCAACTCATTGTTGTTAGTATATTGATTTAAATGTATATATAGCTATATAGTTATATAATTTGTGTAAAATAATTTAAATATGTTTATATAATTTAAAATAAACTCATATATATATATATAATTTAAATAAAGTCATATTTAATAGTAATATATAAAAACAAATTTATAAAAAAGAAAAAGAAAATAAGAAAACAAAAGGAAAAATATTCAAAAAATAAGGAATTTTTTAAAATTTTTTTTCTTTCTTTCTTTTTTGTTTTTGATTTTTTTTTCCCATTTCAATATTTGGGTTTTGATTTTCGGGATTTTATATCAAATTAAAATAATATATTTTTTGAAAAGGAAAAAAATAATTTTAAAAAGAAAGAATTTTTTTTTTGAATTTTTTTCCTTTTGTTTTCTTATTTTCTTTTTCTTTTTATAAATCTGTTTTTATATATTATTATAAAATATGATTTTATTTAAATTATATGTATATGAGTTTATTTTAAATTATATATATGAGTTTATTTTAAATTATATAAACAAATTTAAATTATTTTACACAAATTATATAACGAATAGCTATATATACATTTAAATCAACAAACCAACAACAATGAGTTGGAGTAGCCTAGTTGGCTATGGTTTGTTGCTTTTGATTACAAGGTTGAGTGTTCAATCCCTGTTGAGGTCTTTTAATTTTACAATTAAAAGTCAACATTTTTTTGGATGGGGAAAATGACTAATATTTTGGGTTTCAGGGGGTTAACTGGCCATTATTGAAACTAGAGGGACCAGATTATCTAATATGGTAAACCTCAGGGGGACAAATGATAATTTCCCTATATTATACTATTTTATACTAAAAATGGTTTGAAAATGAACACCCTTTCTTGCAGACTTGACAGAATCAAAGCGTTGACTCAGAATTTGATTGCTGTCCCGTGACAGTGAGGGGCTGTCCGGTACTATAATTTGGACCTGTTTCTAAAAACGATTTCGAATTCATTTTGATTAAAAAAAAAAAACAAAATAGAAAATAAAGCCCTGTTTTTCACACTTGAATAAGAATGAGCTTCTGGGCATGCCTACCACAGAAATTCTGTGCGTTCTCTAGAAAAAAAAAGGTTTGTATGATGAGAATTCCAAAACTAATTAGATCATCAACCTCGGAAGACAGAAGAAACAACAACGTGGTTGTCATGTCGTCGTCTGATCTTCCTTTGGCATGGACACGTTTATTTGTCTTTGTGTTTTTCTCTTCACTTTCTGTCGGATCTTCTTCTGCTTCTGTGTCGCAGCCTCACTCCAACAACAATACTAGTCGTCTTCTTGTTAGCACTTGCACAAAAATGGTATTTTTTTTCTTTCTCTAGCTCTGTATATATGCATGTGAACGTAATATTATGGACACCCATTAGCAGGAGGCGGGCGGATGACAGGCCTAGAGATGGGTATTTTCCCCCAAATCTCTAAATCCCTAAATTCCCATCCCTATTTGGGGGAAAAAATCATCCCCAAACGAGGAATGGAAATTGAAATGCATCCCCATTTCCTCCAAAAACCCTTTTTTTTTATTTTTTATAAAGCCCATTTTAATTAAACTGGGCTCGGTCTTCGACCGATAATAACTACATAACTAACCATCTATACGATGCTCATGATTAAATTAGACCCAAAATGACTTTTAAATTACTTATTTATTCTTATTCACTAAATGCTCAAATAATCATTTCCAAAATATATCTGTTTTTGTAAAT
Organism: Acer yangbiense; assembly: GCA_008009225.1. NCBI lineage: Eukaryota > Viridiplantae > Streptophyta > Magnoliopsida > Sapindales > Sapindaceae > Acer > Acer yangbiense. The sequence continues at coordinate 32,071,481 of CM017769.1, read as the reverse complement.
AAAATTTACAAATAAATATTTTTAAATAGAATTTACAAATAAATATTTTTATTGAATAAATAGTGGCCACAAATTTAGATGATCAAGTTCATTAAACATCTTAGGTGAGCATCAAAATATAGATTATATATTACCGATATATGTTCCTAGTTCCTACGATCCATGAAATTAAATCTGAAATTCATCTAGATTTTGACTATATATAATAGGTCTCAAAAGAAATAATGTATGAATGTATGTCCATTAATTACTCAAGATTAAGATCAACAAGGTTGGTTAAAGTTTACACGAGTCATGATCAAACGACATTGGTTATAATTGATCACAACTCATATCAGCTTTGTTACTCTAGTGACCAAGATAAATAACTCAGGGAAGAAATAGGAAAACTATGGTTTTGTCACCATGAAGATCAAGGGTATTGTAGCATGCAATTCTTTATAGTTCATACCATGATTTCACATCTACAAAACATGTGATAACTTTTAAGAAAATCTGGGAGTTGTTGTCTTGGAAAGTTTTGATTCATTTGAGTGAGTGATGTTATGTCCAGGTAAAACCTATCAGTAGCTAATGTGAAGCATGAAGAAAATATATCATTTGATTATTGTATATCATGTCTTTTTTTATGTTTTGTCACGTTGTTTGATCAGGACAGTAAAAACACTACTGAATGTTCAGAAAAACTCAAGGAATCTGCTCGACTTGGAAGTGCATTTAAACTGCTTGATTCCAATTTCTTCAGTGAAAGAAAGGTGACTTCATTTAAAAGCTGTTAGATATGATTCAACATACTTTAAATCTCTCCTTGTAATGCTAAGCCTTTTTTTTATTTAGGTGTTGGAGATTGCGAAAGGTGCAACAGAGTTCACTAAACCAATAATCAAAGCCAACCGAAAACTAGTTGCTTCCAAGAATGGAGGGTTGCACAACCCATCTGTTTTGATTTTTGATTCTGATTGGGACAGAGAACAAGCACAAGGAATGAGCAAAAGATTTATTTATCCGTCTCTTCTTAACGTACAGAGGCCAAAGAATGAAGAAGACATTGCCTTTATGAGTGTAAGTTAGTTTACAGTAGCTATGACCTGTTGCATTGTCTCCCTTCTTATGTATTAAATTGGGGCATCTTCACCAGGTTCTTGAATTAGGGACACTCATAAAAACAAAGCAAATTACATCTCAGGAGCTAACACGGATTTTTCTCTGGAGATTGAAGAGGTAAAGAGCATGAAAAATATACTATGATCAACTTGTACTTTCTGGTATTCGATTTCTTTATTGCTAATGATAGTGATGCATTGGGGAAATAAGACCAGGTACAATCCTGTTCTTAAAGCTGTGGTTACTTACACCGAAGAACTAGCTTACAAGCAAGCGAAAGAAGCTGATGAGTTGCTTGCACAAGGAAAATATTTGGGTGTGTCTTATATTTTGTTTTTGTCATTATATTCTAAGGAAATCAGGAACTTTCCCATTCATGTTATTTAACATCAATTTGAAACTAGTAGCAAGTGTTTTTTTATTTGTTTTTACTCGTGAATTGCTTCGTAATTTAATATTGAACTGTTTATAGGACCTCTTCATGGGATTCCTTATGGGTTGAAAGATATAGTTGCTGTACCGCAATATAAAACAACTTGGGGTTCAACAACTTTCAAAAATCAAGTTCTCAACATGGAAGCCTGGGTTTACAAGAGGTACTGGACGTATTTGAAATTATATAACTGCATGAAGAAAGTACATGCAACTATGCAAGTCATATTTGGCTACTTGAATTTTGACCCTGCTTAACACAGGTTGAAGTCTGCAGGCGCTGTTCTTGTTGCAAAACTTGTTACTGGGTCGCTGGCATATGACGATATCTGGTTTGGGGGTAGGACAAGGAACCCATGGAATATTGAGGAATTCTCAACAGGTTCATCAGCTGGGCCTGCTGCCTGCACCTCAGCTGGTAATCTTCTGTTTTCATTGTGTTCACTGTTTGCATTTTCTATTGTATGTTATGTTAGAATATTATGATTAATTAGGAAGATTGTATAGTTGACTTATTTGATTTGTTTAGCTTAGAATCAATTAGCTTCTTTGTAGGTATTTGTTTCCTATTGTATCTCTATTTCCTTATTGTAATTCTCCTATAAATTACCTCCTATATGGAGAAGAATAAAATAACAAACACTCAATTTGTTCATGGTATCAGAGCCAAAACAAATTGTTAGGGTTCTTGATCTACTACTTCTTTTTCTACAATTTTTTCTTTTTTCTACCGGCACTGTTTGACACAAAAAAAAAAAAAAAAATAAAAAAATCCAGTACCTGTTGCCCTCGTTTTCGATGAGCCTTACCGTCGGAATACCTACCACCGGCATCTCGTCGGACTTCCTGACAGCCTATCATGTCGCTGGTCATCCTAAACCTAACTAGTGACCCGCATTACTTCAACTTGCGAGACTTCCTCGTGACCCGACCCGATTGTGTCGGTTTCCTCTTTCTCCAACAGCGACCCGCGTCGCCGATCTTTTCGACAGCAACCCACGCCGACGTCGTACGTCGCCGCCGATCATCATATCAGATCCGGTGACCTACGTCGCCTCTGTGTTTACTTCGTGACCGACCCGACCCGACCCGGTCGATTCTTCTACTTCAATCAGCGACCCACGTGTGACCAGACCTGTTGGTCATCTAGGTTTTCTTCTTTGAACCGTTAAAAATAAAAAAATAAAAAATAAAAAAATTATATAAAAAGCTACAGTACCTCACCTACCATACCTGCTACAGTACTTCATCTACCGTATTTGCTACAGTACTTTTCCAGTTTTACTGTTCCAACTGCTGGATTTACTGTTCCGTTACCAAACTCCTGGTATTTTCTGTTCTTTTGCTTCCGCTGCTACTATGTTTGGTTTAGGTACATTTCATTCTGCTTTCAGTACTTCTACAATTTCTAGTAATAATACTTGGATAATTGATTCTGGTGCAACAGATCACATGACTTTTGATTCTTGAAAATTTAGTCGTTATAGTTCAACCGAAACATGTAGTGTGTCTTATGCTGATGGTACACCCACCCCAGTTAATGGGGCTGGATCTCTATCATTAACTCCATCTTTACACTTGTCATCTGTTTTACATGTGTCTACCTTATCTAATAACTTACTCTCTATCAGTCAGATCACTAAATCTCTTAACTGCACTGTCACCTTCTGGCCTACTCATTGTGTGTTTCAGGACATTCACACCAAGGAGACGATTGGAACTGGTAGGGAAAAAGGGGGGTTGTACTACTTTACAACAAATAGTACTCTGGGCTCTTCACGCTCATCTAGTCAACCTCATAGAGTAGTACAAGTCAACTCTGATAAGGAAAGTAATATCTATCTCTGGCATAGACGCTTAGGACATTGTTCATTTGGGTACCTTAAGTTTTTATTTCCATCATTGTTTACTGGTCAAAATAATTTTCAATGTGAAACATGTGTTTTGTCAAAACATCATCGCACTGTTTTTCCTTCTAGCAATAATAATAAGAGCTCTATGCCATTTTCTCTTGTCCATTCTGATGTATGGGGTCCCTCTAATGTTGTGTCTGTATCTGGTATGCGTTGGTTTGTTACATTTATTGATGACTGCACACGTATGACTTGGATTTTCCTTTTAAAAAATAAAAGTGATGTATGTGATGTTTTTCAAACTTTTTATCATATGGTCTACACACAGTTTCATACGAAAATTCAAGTTTTACGCTTTGATAATGGTGGGGAATATCTCAATCATAATTTCAAAACCTTTTGTTTACAAAACGGTATTCTCCACCAAACATCTTGTGCACATACTCCACAACAAAATGGCACAGCCGAGCGTAAAAATCGTCATCTCTTAGAGGTTGCACGATCTTTACTGCTCAAAATGCATATGCCTAAATCTTTTTGGGGTGATGCTGTCTTATCTGCTGCATATCTCATTAATCGCATGCCATCCAGTGTTCTGTCTTTCCAGACCCCACTACAGTCTCTGTCTCATTACTGTGATATTACCTGTGCCTTACATGTTCTCCCTCGGGTATTTGGGTGTGTAGTATATACACATGTTCATTCTCCTCATCGAGGAAAATTAGACCCGCGTGCCCTTAAATGTGTCTTTATAGGCTACTCTACCTCCCAAAAGGGGTACAAATGTTATCATCCTCCGTCTCGTAAGGTGTTCGTTTCACAGGATGTTACATTTTGGGAAAATCAGGCGTATTTTTCCCCGGAGACTCCTCTTTAGGAGGGGAATCCGAACTATGAAGAAAAGTCTCCTAAGGTAGAGAGTGATGTACCTATTAGTCTAAATGTGCCTGTAAGTCTGTCTCCTGAGAGTGATGTACCAATTGTGCCTACAAGTCTGTCTTGTGAAGTAGAAAGTGAGGTACCTAGTAGTCTCACAGAAAAGATAGTATCAACCCTAAAGGTGTATGAAAGGCGAAATAAAGGGAAAGAGAAACAGGGGGAGTCAGTTCCTATACAAGTGGCACAACCCCTTACTTCCCTTTCTCCAACACTAGTTCATCAATCGGACTCTGAGGTGAAAAATGCTCCTGAGGTAATTCCTAAACACTCTACTTTATCTAATGACTTGTCTAGTGAAAATCACACAGATCCTGACCTCAGTCTATCTACTAGACGGTATCCTAGTCGAGAACATAGACCACCTTTACGGTTTGGTTTTTCCCCTGAGCGACCTCCAGCAAATAGTAAGGCCCTTTACTCTATTACTGATTACACCCCAACTCATAGACTATCTAAAACCTTTAAAGCTTTTGCACATCAATTATCCTCTGTATCTATTCCTAGTAAATTGCAGGATGCATTGACAGATCAGAATTGGGTCCGAGCCATGGATGAGGAGATGAAAGTTTTACAGAAAAATTGTACTTGGGAGATAGTGGATCTACCTAAAGGAAAAAAGGCCATTGGGTGTCGATGGGTCTATACCATTAAGCATAGAGCAGATGGCACAATTGAAAGATACAAGGCTAGGTTGGTTGCCAAAGGGTATACTCAGACTTACGGGGTTGACTACCAGGAGACGTTTGCTCCAGTAGCCAAGTTAAACATTGTTAGGGTACTTCTATCACTGGCAGTGAACTTGGATTGGCCATTGAAACAGTTCGATGTGAAGAATGCTTTCCTACATGGGGAACTCAGTGAAGAAGTCTATATGGAGCTCCCTCCCGGTTTAGAGTCTCAAACTGGCAAAGTATGTAAACTAAAAAGGGCTCTTTACGGACTGAAACAATCACCTAGAGCCTGGTTTGGGCGATTCAGTACGTCTATGAGGAGGTTCGGGTACCATCAGAGTAACTCGGATCACACCTTATTCTTCAAAAGAAAAGGTGATAAGATCACTGTTCTGATTGTTTATGTTGATGATATGATTGTCACAGGAAATGATGATCTAGAGATGACTGCTCTTCAAAGTTACTTGGCTATGGAGTTTGAAATGAAAGATCTGGGATTGCTAAGGTACTTTCTAGGAATTGAGGTGGCCCGATCAAAACATGGGATTTTCCTCAGTCAACGAAAGTATGTTCTTGATCTGCTTACAGAAACTGGGATGCTTGTTAGCAAACCAGCAGATACCCCTATGGATCAGAATCACAAGTTATGTGAGTGTCCAGGTCACCTTGATCAAATCCCAACAAACAAGGAAAGATATCAGAGACTTGTAGGTAAGCTTATCTACCTTTCACATACACGTCCTGATATTGCTTATGCAGTGAGTGTGGTGAGCCAGTTTATGCATGCTCCCACTGAGAGCCACATGAATGCGGTTCTTCGAATTCTAAGGTATTTGAAAGGGGCTCCTGGCAGAGGATTAATGTTCTCTCGACATGAACACTTGGGCATCAAGGGATACACGGATGCTGATTGGGCTGGGAATGCCAGTGACCGAAGATCTACGTCCGGTTATTTCACCTTTGTAGGAGGTAACCTTGTCACTTGGAGGAGTAAGAAACAGACTGTGGTGTCACGATCTAGTGCTGAAGCAGAATTCCGAGGGATCGCCCAAGGAATCACTGAATTACTGTGGTTGAAGAACTTATTAGGTGATTTGGGATTTCACCCAAAGGATAGCATGAAGCTATATTGTGATAATAAAGCTTCTGTATAGATTGCCAATAATCCTATCCAACATGATCGTACCAAACATGTGGAGATTGATCGATTCTTCATCAAAGAGAAATTAGAAGAAAAAATAATTGAGCTTCCGTATGTACCAAGTAAGGATCAACTTGCAGATATCCTTACAAAGGCCATTAATGGGAGGAACTTTCATGACTTAATTAGCAAGTTGGGCATGAGTGACATCTATGCACCAACTTGAGGGGGAGTGTTAGAATATTATGATTAATTAGGAAGATTGTATAGTTGACTTATTTGATTTGTTTAGCTTAGAATCAATTAGCTTCTTTGTAGGTATTTGTTTCCTATTGTATCTCTATTTCCTTACTGTAATTCTCCTATAAATTACCTCCTATGTGGAGAAGAATAAAATAACAAACACTCAATTTGTTCATGTTATCATGCCATTTATCATGGATTTGAACAAACCTCATAAATGTTTGATCGCACAATATGTATTGTGTAGGATGATGTTGAAGTTGCACGTGTTGAAATACTATTCTGTTGGTTACTAACATGGTATCAGAGCTTTGTAGCACGCTTGAGTCTTTCATCTTCCATATTTGTTGCACAACTATGTTTCAAGGCCTCATTTGTTAGAAGTTACCAATCTTGAATTGCTTAAACTAAAAAACTACATTCTTTTCAACAGGTATGGTTCCATTTGCAATTGGTTCAGAAACAGCTGGCTCCATTACCTACCCTGCATCTCGTTGTGGTGTGACAGCATTGCGCCCAACATTTGGTACTGTCGGTAGAACTGGTGTGATGAGTATAGCAGAAAGCTTGGTAATATTCCTATATTCACTTTTCAAGTATTTTTTTATTATTTTTATTATTTTTATTTTTTTTCCGATTTCAATAGATGTTGAATTCTCCATCCTGTGTTTTACAGGATAAGCTTGGCCCATTCTGCAGAAGTGCTGCAGATTGTGCAATTGTTTTGGATGCTATTCGAGGGAAGGATCCAGATGATCTCTCATCAAAAGACATTCCCTTTGGAGATCCATTCTCTGTTGACATCACAAAGCTTACAGTTGGATATCTTGAGGATGCTGAGATGGAGGTTAGAAGAGTTATTTGTTTATTTAGTGTAAGACTAATTTAATTTAATGTAGAGCCTAAAGTTCAATTTTCTTTTGGGATGTGAATGCTAGGTTGTTAAAGTTCTGGCCGCAAAGGGCGTTAACATGGTTCCTTTTAAATTGAATTACACTGTTGACTCTGTTCAAGGAATCCTCAACTTCACAATGGATGTTGAGATGTTGGCTCACTTTGATGAGTGGCAACGCTCTGGCCAGGATGATGTTTACGAAGCTCAAGATCAATGGCCTCTAGAATTGCGTCGTTCCCGCCTAATTCCAGCAGTAGATTATGTGCAGGTTTGATGTTCAATTCGATTGGTTGTTACATTTGTATGTTACTTGGAAGTATCATATTTATACTCTTTTCTTCACATATGTATTAAGTATCATGTTTTGATGATTGTCCACAGGCACAAAGAGCTCGGGGAAAATTAATTAGAGAAGTGAAAGAAAGTTTTACAGTTGATGCCTTCATCGGAAATGCAACTGATTGGGAGAAGGTTTGCCTGGGAAATCTTGTAGGTCTGCCAGTAATTGTTGTTCCTACTGGATTAAAAAACATATCCAATCCACCTTCAATTGGCACTCGAAGAAGAACCACCATCAATACAGGCATTTACGCTCCTCCTAACCACGATCACATTGTAAGCTCTACATTGACCTCAATCTAATCATGCTCCACACTTTCAAATTGGAAGATTTATGAAGTTGTTTCAATGATAATAACTAATAAGTGTCTCCTTTTATAATGAATTAATTGATTTTAATTCATTTTTTTTTCTCTTTTCTTGTTTGCAGGCTTTGGCATTATCAATGGCTTATCAATCAGTCACAGTTCACCACAAGCAGCGACCACCGATCAATGATCTTGGGACCAAATGACACCCCACTACCCCAGTTCTCATCCCTCCCAGACGCTTGCATCTTTGATCCAAGAAATCTTTAGGCATTGAACACATTTAACAGAGAATAACACTTTAGTGGGTGCACAACTTTTAGATTTTTCAAGACTAGTTTCTAAAACAACACTTTATACCTGTTTTGTCCATAAATGGGTGGCAACAAGATTCCACAAGCAAAAGCAATGCCTAGAGATCTCTTTTAGACATAATCAGCAGCCTCTCTCCATCCATAGAGACATAGAGACATTCAGGACATAATAATAAGTAGTTGATGATAGACGAATGGGGTGTTGGATTTTTGAATGAAATTCAAGAGATGGTTTTTGGGTCGTGTCTGTTCGAAGTGGATACAATCTAGAAGTCATGTCTTTTTATTGGAAAGCTGTGTCTCTTCATTAAAGAGATGCAATTCTTCCCAAAAGATATGTCTTTACCAAGAGACACATTTGAGTTTATAAATTGGAATGAAATTCATTCCAAAATACAGAAGTTTGATTAAGAGTTTGACAAAAGAATTTTTAGTAATTATTCTACATATTGTTTACATAATGCATTGAGAGAAAATATACAAAGTTCGTTTGTTCCCTAGGGTTCTAATTTCTAGTGCTAGAAATTAGAATACAGATAGTTGTATCTTATGAAACGGTTGTTATTCAATTGCAGTATTTTTTTTCTATATTAAAATATTAAGTTTTTAGTGTGTTCAAACTTCTTGTATACATTTTATTGTAAACAAATCTCTTCTTTTATTTTCTTATCACCGATTGTTGTTGGGGACCATCCTTCCTTTGCTTTGAATATTAGATTTTAGATATAAGATATGGTTTATTATTATTTTGAAAATAGTCAACTTCGTCATTTGGTTTCTAATTTCTAAAAGATGAGAGAATAAAAATCCTAACAGAAAGTGATGGTTTTTTTTTTTTTTTTTCTCTTTATCTCTTTATAATGTTTACAGTTAACTTACTTTCTGGGTGAGATTTTGATAATTTTCTCTTTTGGTTCTCACAAAGGTGTGGAACTTTTCAGAAATGGGATCAACTTGTTGCCTCTAATCTTTGAATTTATTTAAAACTGCTATTAGTTATTAACGTAGTGTTGACTATTTAATATTTATCCATATTCTCTTTATCTATACTAAACAAAAAAGGGTGGCTCTATTGCCACCCAACAAATTTCTTTACATTTTACAATCATCTTTAAAATTTAAAAATTAATAATTCAATCTTTATGCCCTTCAAAATGTCAAAACTAACCTTAAATTTTAATTATCATTTAATTAGATTATATTTCACCCTAAACCCATTCTATTGTTTTTTGGAACCCATGCAAAATTACTATAAGATCTCCAATCAATTATTTAATATTTATTGTGTTCTAGTAATCGGGAAAGTCGACTGACTAGTCGGTCGACTAGGCCTTAGTAGGGATGGCAATAGAACGGATAGGAGATGGATACCCCAATATCCATCCCGGCATCCATCCCCATTTCTAAAATGAGTAGGGTGGGTTCGGATAATCCCCGAATCGAGGTAGAGATATCCATCCTCACTCCATCTATATTTGTATCCGATGAAAAAAATGTATATTTTCATAGTTTACAAAAGAAAAATGTAATTAACACGTGTAATAGTGCATTTTATCCTATTTAAAGGGAGAAACAAATACATCCAATAAAGTTCAAATAAAAAAAATAAATAGCAACTTATATAATTAGAATTCATAATCATATAATAATTTTTTATATTTTTAAAATATTAAAATCTATAATGGATCCGGATGGGGATGGATATCCAGATACCCATACACGATATCCATCCCCATCCTCGAAAAAAAATGGACATAAGGATGACATCCATCCCCGCTCCATCCCTAAAATAATAATATCCATCCTCATTTTAAATGGAGCGGATTCTTACGGATATCCGTATCTGTGGATAATTTTGTCATCCCTAGGTCCTAGACGGCTCCAGTCGCCGCGAGGAAGGCATAATCGGCCTTCCTAGGCGACTGGGCTAGCCCGATTTCTTATGTCCATTAATCGACCAATGCGTTAAAAAATAAAATTCCTTGCACAGATGAACTGGTTAAAGAGAGCACCGCAGAGGACGAATCCGGTGAGGGAGACGAACCAGAGGGTCGGTGATTGGTGGATGGGATCCGTTAGGCCATCGGAGAAGTTACCACTGCGTTTAAAGTGAGACTGTGAGATTTGATACAACATTTCCTATATTTTGGGTTTTGAAAATAAACTGAGTGTGTCTAAAGTAACCTAGAGAAGGGGGGGGGGGGGGGGGGGGGGGGGGTGAAAATAGGTTTTAACTGATTAATTGCCAACCTTTTCGATTAATCAATGTTAACAATTTTACCCATAACAACATCTTCCACCTCTTTTTCGCTTAATCAATGTTTCCTCTTGCCTTCAAGTCCCATTCTTTTCTTTGTCTTCCACCTCCTCACCCACACCATCTACCCCACCAGTCCACCACCCACTCTCTTTTCCCAAGTCCCCACCTCCCACTCTTCCACCTCCTCACCCATACCATCTTCCCCACCAATACACCACCCACTATCTCTTCCTAAGCCCCCACCACCCACGCTCTGATCATCATCTTCACCACCCTGGATTTTTTTTAAAAAAAATTTGGTGGATTTTTAATTTTTTTTTCTTCATATTTTGGTGAAGAGATTTTCGAAAGCATGGTTTCACCATAACTAGATTTGGGAGAATTTTTTTAAATTTTTTTTCTTTATCTTGGAAGATTTGGTATGAAGATTTGATGGAGGTATGGAAGTTAAGGAAGATGAAGATGATTTTAAGAGCGTGTGGTAAGTCTAATGGGAGAGGGCACAATTTTGGGGTCTTGGTATTTATATTTATTACTAAAAAGTCTGAGACAATCAATTTTGTCATGAAATCCTACAAATCTTGATCTCAATATAATATCACCAGACAATTTGTTACATCTTAAAAGTCTGAATACAATACCATAAGATATTATAGACTTTTAAATTTAAAAAAAAAAAATCCTAATCGAATACTGATAGTGCCCATTTGTACACTCGGTGTAGCCCCTATTTCTTATCAATTGTACTCGTTTTTGAGCTTATTTATATATTTAATGTGTTTGGTGAGCTTTGTGTAGGTTATTTGCCATAAATAAGGCATTTGAGCTTAATTGATGAGTTTTGGAAGTTAAAATGGCTGAAATGGGAAAGACTTGTGCAGTACACCTATATTTTGGGGGCCATATCTCCCACCTCAGATTGAACTAGGTTTCATATTACCTATTTTCGGAAAGCCCCGGCTGTCTACTTTCCAACGATTTTTACGGATCATGATTCCGATGCTTCTAAAGGAAGTTATACCTGTTTCCGTAACGGTGTGCGATGCTATAAGCCACTGAAGAACAAGAAGCACTATACAAAGGGTTGTTCGTACAACGCTTTTGTACAGCGCCCAATGGCTGTCCAAGCTCCAAAAACCATTCCAGAGATGTGGCGCTATCAGGGTACTTAAAATCGATAGATATACCGAAATATCCACCGATATATCCGTATTTTGGAGGGACCGACATCGAAACAGGCAAATATCTAATATCCTACAGAATATCCGGCCAATTTCGAAATATCTGTAAAAATCTCCCAATATTCCCGAAATATCCCGAAATTCCCGAAATTTCATGAATTTTACCCCGAAAGGCCATGGATATTTTGCATAATATTAAAATAATTTTTTTAATCCTAAAAAATTAAATTATTGTTAAAATAATTTAAAATGAAAATTATTTTAGAAGAAGCATTAACAAATTAAAAAAAAAAAATTTAACATAATAGTCAATAGTAAAATTATTGAGGACTTGAAGTAAAATTGGATAAAAAACCAAAGAGTGGACGTGTAAAATATGTAAAATTTTGTGAAAGCAATCTGAAAAAAAATTTTGTTTGTGACTCAAATGTGTAAAACTAATTCCAAATAGTATTAAATATGTACCGATCAATTTATAAATATGTAGAATTGATTTTTTTGTAACTTTATACCGACATTCCAAATAAAAGAATCTTAAAATTATTTGTGCAAAACGTGTAAAAACCCACATTTGTTTCTTTTGAGTAGAGAATCTAAAGAAACTCAATTATTTTTATCAAAAAATAAAATAAAAAATAAATAAGAACACAATTATTTGGTATGGCCCGTACGGTAGAGAATCATAAGGATAGAATTTTAAAAAATAGTATGGTAGAGAATAATAATGCATGCCTATGCCAAATAGTATGGCTATGCCAAATAGAAACAAAATGAATGCATATGGATCATGTATTTATTCGTTGCAGCGAATATAAATGAATGCAACAACGAAAATCTCCTTCATTCATTCATCTAATTGTTCACTTCATCTATAAAATAATCTCCACTCTTCTCTTTCAAGTTTTCATCATACACAACAGACGACTACACTTGAGTACTTGACATAGCAAATTTTACATTACAAGTTTATCTCAAATTCTCAATATCTTCAATTCTTCATCAAATAATCAGGTACGTAAATGTTTACTTTGATAAAAAAAAAATTTATATAAAAAAAATAATGATATTATAATTGTAATATTGTATGCAAATTTTAGATGTTGTGTGGTATTATTTCAAATACTCATTAGAATTTTCATATTTATAAATTGATTGGTACAAAATTTAATTTTGTTTTGATAGGGAATTATATTGCATAAGATGTCAAGCACTAAAAGTGATCCAGCATGGGAGTATTGCAGAACAATACTGAATAATAAAAATGGTACTATATGCACATTTTGCGGTCACACAATGCAAAGTGGAGGAATTACCCGATTTAAATTTCATTTAACTGGTAATGAGTTGTATAAAAATGTAAAAGTATGCTCAAAGGTGCCATCGGAAGTTAAATTTCAAATATCTCAATTGCAAAAAAATAAAGAAATAACAAAAAAAAAAACTGCAAGGGAGATTGAACAAATTCAACAAGAATTGAGGGGAAATTTCCGTCATACAGAAGAGGAAGAAGATATCTATCATTATCCTGAAGGTATGCTTCCTGATGAACGAGAGGATTATCGTTTGGCAGTAGATGCATCCAAAACATCTGAATGGCGAAGAGAACAAGAAGCAAGATTCTTTGGAGGGAGGTCAAAGAGAGGAGAGGGTTCAGGAGCCGGTGGTAGTAGTCAACCACCACAACAAGTACGTCGCACTCAAAGTGGGTGAGAGCCGCATTATAAACTTCCTGTTGCACCTTCAATGTACAAATCATCAGGTGCAAAGCAAAAGAATATTAAATATATGTTCAAGGGGGGTAGCATTAGAGAAAAAATGGGGAGGCTAGTATCGAAGTTTTTTATTTATGATAATGTGCCCCCACATAAAGCCGACTCTCATCATTTTAAGAACATGATTGTTGGTGCTCAAGAATCATGTATTATTTTTTCTTAAATAATAATGTTTTTGAAATTTTGATTTGTTTTTATTTTTTATTTCACAATTAAATTTAACATGCATGTGAATATAGGTGTTGGAGTTCAACCACCATCAGCATATGAAATTAGGCATAAGTACTTAGACATCGAGTACAAGGAAATAAAATAGTATATTGATAGCTTCAAAATTAAATGGGAGAAATATGGCTGCACCATAATGTGTGATGGGTGGACGGGACCGACAAGATTGTCGATAATTAATTTTATGGTGTATTGTAAGGGTCACACAATTTTCCTAAAATCTGTTGATGCATCCAACAAAATTAAAGATCATTAGTATATTTATGGATTGCTCAAAGATGTGGTGAGAAGAACGTTGTGCAAATTGTCACAGACAATGGCTCTGCATTTGTGAAAGCAGGTAAGAAATTGATGAAAAAATATTCCTTATTTTGGACTCCTTATGCAGCACATTGTATAGATTTGATTTTTGAGGATATTGGAAAGAAGAACATTGTTGCAAGTGTCATTCATGATGCTAGGGCTGTGACAAACTTTATATATAATCATGGATGGTTACTACCGCAAATGAGGGAGGTTTGTAAAGGGGAGATAGCGTGGCCTGGTGCAACTCGATTTGCGACCAATCATATTGCCCTTGATAGTCTTTTGAAAAAAAAGACAAATTTGAAACAATTATTTACCAGTGATGCATGGGCTGCAAATCGGTTGAGTTGAACAGTAAATGGAAAAAGAATAGAACGGCGCATTTTAGATGTAGAGTTTTGAGATAATGTGGCTTATGTAGTCAAAATATATGAGCCACTGTACCAAGTTCTGAGATTGGTTGATACAGAAGTTGTACCCACTATGCCTATCGTGTATGAGTTAACGCGTGTGATGAAAGATACAGTAAAACAACAAAGAGGGAGTAAATGGGTTCTAAACATTATATAAGACCGATGGGATAAAATGCTCAATCACCCACTACATGCTGCAGGTAAATTTTATTTTTGATTGTTTGTCATTCATAATTTAAATTTAGTATAGTATTTATACTAAAATTATTCATTTTTTTTTTTATATTATAGCTTACTATTTGAACCCAAAGTACCAATATAGAGACAATATTGGGGATAATTCAGATCTTCTGAAAGCCGTACATAATGTCTATGCGCAATTAGACACGGAAGCTGTAGGAATTACTAATTTTGGAAATGAGGTAAAAAGTTACAATTTACAACCAATTTTATAATTCCAATATTATAAATTCTTTGCATGTGAGTATTGTGTCATATTAATATATATTATACACATATTGATCTCATGAATGTAGCTCACATACTTTAAGGACGGAAGGAAAAGTTTTGGTGAACGAGCAGCCATTGCAGCTAGAAGCAAAATGCAACAAGGTATATAATTTTTATTACAAAAATTTACATATTAATAATAAATAATAATATCATTGAAATAATATTCATACTTATAATACTTGATAATTTTTATTACAGCTGATTGGTGGGTAATGTATGGAAACTGTGCTCCATCATTGAGTGCAATAGCAGTTCGCATACTATCACAAACATCATCATCTTCTGCATGTGAAAGAAATTGGTCAATATTTACTTTAATCCACACAAAACAAAGGAACCATCTTGCATATTTTAAGCTTGAACAACTTGTTTATTGTTATTATAATATGAAGTTGAAACTTAGGGATATGGCAGCTGAAAAAGATAAAGTAAATGAAACTAATTTTATGGATCTACTTCAAGTAACTGCTGAAGCAGGAGACGATAATGAGAATCCTATTTTTAATTGGGTTAGACCTGCCTCCTTAGATGATGACGAGGGAAATCCTGATTCACATATTGCTTCTCATGTTCAAGACATGGGAATAAATGTTGAACAAGTGATTAGAGAAGAAGTTGGTGTAGATCGTGGAGTTATTGTTACCAGCTCTTCCGATGACCAACATACCTCTGATATAAATAGTGGAGGAAAAGATGATGGAGATGATGGGGATAGTGGGGATGAGGCAAGAGGTTGGGATTCTGGTGCAGGAGGTTGGAATGCTGGTGTAGCAAGTTGGGATGTTCGTGCTGGAGGTTGGGATGCTGGTGCAACAGGTTGGAATGCTAGTGCGGCGGGTTGGGATGCTCATACATGTAATTTTGATCATAATCGTGATAGACAACATGGAGGAACAATTCAAAATGACGAAGATTCTTTGAATATGACTCTCTCCTCAATGAGTATAGACACTGAAAATAGTTCTTTGGGTGATTCACAGACAGTGTCAAGTTCTCATGTGCCATATTATGGTAGTTATGGTGGTTGCAATATATTTGATTATCCTTCACCACAAATGTCATATGCAATACCTATGCATGCAGATCAACAATATCCACCAAGTTGGGTAAATTCAAACTATCCAATTCATGGATCGGTTGGAAGAGATCAAGCAACATATGTGTGGCATATTAATAACTACATTGAAAACTATGCAAGCACGTTTTCTTGGGAAAATTATTGTTCGAATCAAGATAGAAATGTATCTTATGTATTTGAACCAGCAAGGAATTCATTTTGGTTTTAAATTTCAGACATGCAATGTATTATTATGTATGAATTATGATTTATGATAGAATCTGGAAGTGTGGAACTATTACTATATATATATATATATATATATATATATTTAATGATAATTTTGTTTATTAAATATTTAATCTCTTTATATTGTACATAATATTGTAAAAGTGAAACAAAATATTATTCTATTAAATACTCAATTTTAAAAATTATATACAGACTCTATCTATGTTATAATTTATAATAAACTCATAACTATGTTAATTTATCATTGAAATATGATTAATATGATGTATAATTACTTGTTTAAACTTGTCCTAAAATTTCACAAAAAAAATCTAACTTTAAATGTAAATATCCATCATTTTTTTTAATTTTTGACAGAATATCCACCGATATCGATAATATCCTCGAAATATCCGTAAATTTAGAAGCCCGACATTGATGCCGATACCAATATTACGTTCCTTGGGCACTATACAAAAGCGCTGTATGTACAACGACCACACTGCCACATAAACTTTTTCTAGGTTTTTGTGCCCTAATTCCCACACAATATAAATTCCTCACTTCAGACTCATTTACCAGACCTCTTGCACGACCCTTCAACTCCAAACACTCCAATAACACATTTTTACTCTCAAAATCCACCAAATCACTACATCCAACCTTCAATCCATCACCCAACCTTTAAATCCACTTCACCAAACACCAAATATCCAACATTTCCACCATTATCCACCAATAAAAACCCAACCTTGGAGCACAAAGGGGAGCATCAAGAGAAGAAGCAAGTCAAGCACATTTAACCAACCAAGAGAGAGGAGATCTTCACTTAGTTTATTCTTAACCTTTCTCTCTTTTATTTTTCATTTGTATCTTGTTATGTCTTGCATAAATATCATATCTTTTATAGCCATTTCTTGTAATATGAACTAAATCCATCTTGGCTAAGGTCAAGATGAAACCTTTTCCATGAATCATCAATAAAGGTCATCACTTTATCATAAATGCTTGTGTTATGTATGTGTATTTCAATTGCTTAATGCTTCTAGGTGCCTAGCTAACACTTAGTTGATATTTGGTTGTTGTGTGAAGCACCGAGAGGAGAAGCACACAACGTGCTCGATGAAATGCCCGATACAAGTCTAGTAAGATAGAAATATGCGATGCTAGCTTGTAGGATTCCATTTGTATGCCACTTTGCTTAATGAATTTGTGTGTAGTTTGGATAACCATTGAGAAATAGGTTGTTGGTGCACATGGATATTGTTTTTATCACTTGAGAGAGGTTAGAGACTAATTAAGGGCATACAAATCTACATAAACACTTGCATATTTTATCTTAATGATGTGCCTAAAATTGATGAGAATTGAATAGGTGGATTCATGGTCTTAGCCTAATTTCCCATAAGTAATTTAATCTCTTGCTCGTGTTTGGCTTTGCTTAGTTTGTTAGTTTGCTTACTTAGTTTCAATTATTGCATTATAGTGTAGTTTAGGTTTATTAATCTTGAGTAGTATAATTTCATCATCAAATCTTTGCTTGTCTAGATAGTAATTAAATCAATCAATTGTGGTAATCAATACATCAATCCTCATGGAACGAATCTTATTTATCATTGTGCTACTCCCACGGCTCCGTACTATTGCGGGTGCTCATTTAGGAGTGGTCAAATACCACTCGACTTATCTAATTTATTAAAAAGTTTCAATCCAATGCCACCATATTTTTACTTCCCACAATTGTCTATTAAAATCCCAATCCAATTCACCCCTTACTTCTCTATCATGATGTTCTCCACCAAAATGGTGTGTCTCATTTTTAGCCAAGACCCTCGGTGGCGCCGCCTCCTTAACTTTGGGTTGTCGATTTCTTGCCATTTGGTCACGAAATTATGGCGTGATTTCATGTACGAGACCAACTACGATTCGATAGCACCCGATCCGATAGTGGTGCCCACCTCAAGAACCACTGTGCATCAAGCTTTAAACTACTTCTTTTTCTTGTTTCTGGTTATGTGGGTGGTGGTGAGTTGAAGAAGTGATGGTATTGGATTTTGGGAGGCATGAAAGGGAAAAAAATGGATTTCATGAATGCAGAAGGTGTACAAGAAGAAAATGGAAGATCTAGGTTGTTTAATTGGAAATCTGGGTAGTTTAATTGTTTAATTTAAATTTGGAAATCTGGGTTGTTTAATTGAATTGGAATTTGGAAATCTAGGTAGTTAAAAAAAAACTGATAGTAAATGTTTTGATATTTTTTATGATATTTTTATTATTTTATATTGATGTTAATTAATGGATTGATTTTATATGATTAATTATTATTTTACTAAGGGTAAAAGTGACATTACGCTTTAACTGTTAGTAACTAACGGTGATCAAGAGGAAGTGAGTGTTATTATGATATTTTCACCGGTTTTTATATAATTAACTAATTATACATATAATGAGGGAAAGTTTGTGCAATTTGCCCAAATCATAAATATAAAAGTTTTGTTGTTGTTGTTGTGTGGGACCTATATATAATTAATTGGAGAGACTGAACTCAACAGCGTCAACCAATCGTATTACAAAAATTGATTGATATTACTACTCGTACTAGTTATAAAAGTGAGTGTAAAAAATGGGAAAGAAGAGAAAAGTAAACTAGTAAAGCGTAAATCCAAGGAGTATCTAGTAGTGATACTTTTGATCAAATATAGTAAGATAACGGTAAAAAGAAGAATCAGATGGGTGATCCTCCTATACTGTACTTGCCTGTCATTATAGTTTGACATCTAATCCAATCCAACCCTCTCTTTTGCGCGTGTCGTTGTTTGTTGCTGCCTCCTGCAAACATTAACTCACCACTCTCCTCCACCCCTCCTATTCACAAATTATTTATTATTAAAAAGTAAAAACTCTAATTTTCACACCTCATCAATGTAGTACTGTATCATCAAAAGCAAAACAAATTTCTCTATTAAATAACCCTTCTTTCTTGTTATTAATATTATTCATTTAATTAAATTAATTAGTGTTTTGAGTTTAAAGTGAATATTGTTATAAAACTTAAAGAATTAATTCAAAAATTTACATAAATATTGTGACAAGTGATTTGTATTTACGGTGTTATGGTAATAATAAATCATTTACCACATAATTTAATTATTTTTTAAATTATGTAATATTACTCTGTATGAAAAGGTATTTAGAATAAATAATTTTATATTTTTATTTTATTATATATACATTTTGTTATAGTACTTAATGATAAAATTTAACTGACATGTGCCGGTTTAGAATTATTGATTAAATAAAAAAAAAATCAAACGATCGATCCTGAATGTCTTCTCCAATTAGATATAATTCATTAATAAATATTAATAACATGTTAGTTTAGTTATTCAAACCACGATTTTAAAATGAGAAAATGATTTAATTTGTTATTTACCTCTATTTAAATTTAAATTATAGTTAATGACAGTTGCTAATTGCATTTTCAATTTTCTCATATAAATATAATGTCATTCAAATTATTCAATTTATTGAAATAAATATTTGATCGCGTCCATAAATTAAAACTTTGTTCAAATAGCTGCAATTTATAATATCGAACTGTCATTTTTAGTACAATTTTCTTTTGATTCATTTTGATCAATAAAATAAATCGTTGAAACACCAAATATGCTAATATGTCAACCAAAATAAACACTAAATTAACAAATTTGGTAAGCACAACTCAGTTAAGGGTGCAGAATCAGCTCTTAATAATCTAAAATTAAATGACATTAATTGTTATGAATATATAAGGCACTACATTCGATATTATACTAAAAATAGAGTATTTTTAGTCATTTAGACAGCCATGACAAAAAAAAATGGTTTCCCAAAAAAGTCAAAATAAAATTAAAATTGACGTCATTATTTGGGGGGCAGTTTCGCTGTCCGTACCTTGTTTAACTAAAAACAGGGATATTATTATTATTATTATTATTATTTTATTTATTTAAGATATAGTTAGATTTAGATACTGCAGAGAATGCTGTAGCTAGTTTTTGAGAAGAAACAGAAGTGTATCTTGTGGTATTCTACGTAATTAAATAGCAATTGCGAGGGCAGTTTGGCATCCACCTACTTTTTTTTTTTTTCTCTTTTCTCTTATTTATATATGCTCCTGTTTAGCGCATTGTCTCTCATCCCCTTACTCTTCTTTGATCCGCCGTCCGGTCCTCTATAAATCCGTCTCTTCTCTTCTTCCGTCAATTCGAATTTACTCTCAATATCGAATTGATCTCCATTTTTCGCTTTGTTTTAGATCATTTCCGGCACCTTTTTAGCTGATTCAGGTATCATCGTAAAACAGGCTTTTCTTCGATTTTTTATTATGAGTTTTTTCTCGGATATTTTATCGATAGATCTTTGTTTGTTTCGTTTTTCAGGTGCTTATTAGATAGATTTTTTTTTTTGGAAGATTATCTCTGTTTGTGTTTTGTATGCGATGAATGTGCGTTTACAGATTTGCATGCAATTTGAATCAACCTTTAGTTGAATTTTGATTTTCAGGTTTTGCGTTTTTGTTCGGAATTCTTCGGTTTTTTATTCGAAAAACGTTTGTTTTTAATTGATTTGCTTGATCGGATCATAGATCGAGTTTCAGTAGCTGCTGTGATCAATTTATGTGTTCTGTTCTTGCATGTCTTGATTTGTTCGTTTTAACGTTGATTTTATATGATTTTTTTAGTTTCGATGAATTAAATGTGACGGATCTAATGTTTTCCTCCTCGTGTGACTGTAATTTAAAGTTTGATTTCATATGTATGCGTTTTTTTAAGGTAAGTTATTTGATTCATTTGTTAATATATTTTTTATATGTGTTATTGAATCATTGACAAGTTCAAGCTGCGTATAAAGAGGATGCAAAAACAAATTATCAACTGTAACGAATGAACACTTTTTTTTTTTTCCTAAAATATATATTTTATGTTTTGGTTGCAGATCTTTAGCTGTTCAGATGGCAACAGCAGCTGGGGGATTGTGGTACAGAGCAAAGGTGAAAGCTGTTCCGTCAGGGGACAGCTTGGTAATAACGTCCTTGTCTAGCCCCAACGCTGGACCTCCACGTGAGAAAACGATCACTTTATCATCTATCATCGCTCCTAGACTGGTAATCCTTCTTCACATTAAGTGCCCATGGTATTTTCTTTATTTTTTTTGAACATGGTATTTTCTTTATTTGTTTTGAATTTTTGTTCACAATGATATTTAATGCATATGTTGTTTTCCAGATTATGTAATATTTAAGCAATTTGATGTGTTTTATTATTTCAACCTTTTCTTAAGGTTAAATGTTTGTGGTGGAGTTGTTTAGTCGATTCTATATCTCTTGATTGCTATCAATTTTAATATGTGAATGTGGAATTCTACGAGCTCAGGGTCTTGTTTATGTTAGATTCCTTTTTCTCTTATCATGAATTATTTTGCCCCCTATTAATCTTGGTTAGTCTTTGTAATTTTAATGTAAAAAGTGGTGATGATATGATAGTGAGAAGTCTGGGTGGATTACAAGTTATAGTATTTATTCAAAATTATTTGGGTGAGAAAA
Organism: Acer yangbiense; assembly: GCA_008009225.1. NCBI lineage: Eukaryota > Viridiplantae > Streptophyta > Magnoliopsida > Sapindales > Sapindaceae > Acer > Acer yangbiense. Next base: position 32,049,697 of record CM017769.1, on the reverse strand, counting down.
GTTTTCTCTGCATCAATGTTGGACAGTTAGACTTCTAACATAACTTGTTTTGTCTTGATTTCTGACTCTTATTCCCAGGCTCGTAGAGGAGGTGTAGATGAGCCATTTGCATGGGAAAGCAGGGAATTTTTGAGGAAGCTCTGCATAGGAAAGGTTCTCACTAGTATACCCTTTTGTTTGTTGCTGGCTAGTGACTAGTCACATGAATATGTTTGGAATGAGCTTCTCTCTCCTAACTCAAATATGCAATACACAGGAGATCACTTTCAGAGTGGATTATACTGTAGCCTCGATAAACCGGGAATTTGGCACAGTTATCCTTGGTGATAAAAATGTTGCAATGCTTGTTGTTTCTGATGGCTGGGCAAAGGTTTTCTCTTTTGTTGCAGTAGATTGAAAGTTTTGTCCTTTGTCTCTTGCCCTGTGTGTTTTTCGGCTGAACCTATTGTATGCAGGTCAAGGAGCAGACTCAGCAAAAAGGAGAGGCAAGTCCTTACCTTGCTGAACTGCTACGTCTTGAAGAGCAAGCGAAGCAAGAAGGTCTTGGTCGCTGGAGCAAGGTTGTCTTCTTTTCTTATATTATAATCTAAATTATTTATTTTATAATGAACTTTGAGTATGCATTTTAAGCTAATAATTTAGGTTTTAACAAATAAAATATTGCATGTATCTTTGAGGTGCATATGGTCACGTATACATAAGTGAGTGTATTATTATTAGCATTTTTAGGCTATTTTAGACAACTCTTTGGACATTTTCTTTTTTGGGGCCAATCTTTGGAAGTTCTATTTTATTGTTCTTGGTTATTCACTTTATATGCTTCTAGGATACTTAGCTATTCTACTATTTGATTATATACTTTGCATGACAGGTCTACAAAAAGATTAGCTGTTACTGTCTGGGCTAGCAAAAAGGGTGTTATTAATCACTGTCTGGATTAGGAAAAAGAAAGTGTTGTAAATTGCTGCTGGCTTATGTATAAAAGTCTTATGAATGACTATCTAATGAATGAATGTTTTATGCAATCCTGGTTATAGGTGCCAGGTTCTGCCGAGGCTTCCATCAGAAAGCTGCCTCCCTCTGCCATTGGTGATCCTAGTAACTTGGATGCCATGGGTCTGTTAAATGCAAACAAGGGGCGACCCATGCAATGCATTGTCGAGCAGGTTCGTGATGGAAGCACAATTCGGGTCTACCTGCTTCCGGAATTTCAGTTTGTCCAAGTTTTTGTTGCGGGAATCCAGGTTGATATTTTACAGTCATTATTTTTTCTTATCTTTTTACTACAAGCAAATTTGTATTATGATGTCTCATTCACCAGTGTTAATAATGTTTCTGTATATTTGATGTTTTCCCTTCCTGAATTAAGTCCCCAGCAGTGGGTAGAAAGCCTGCAGCTGCTGCCGCGGAAGTAGATATCCCCTCTGATGAGACCAGTGGAGATGCTTCAGCTGGAACTCAAGCTCCTCTGAATTCTGCTCAGAAACTTTTGGCCTCAGCAGGATCAATCACTGATGATCCATATGCAGGGGATGCCAAATATTTTACAGAGATGCGTGTTTTGAGTAGAGATGTAAGTGTATTGTTGTTGAAGTTATGTTCTTCATATGCATTCTCCTTAGATGGTCTGAATTCATGATGAATGGTTGTATAGGTCCGTATTGTCCTGGAAGGAGTTGACAAATTCAGTAATTTGATTGGCTCGGTGTATTATCCTGATGGGGAGACAGCGAAGGACCTAGCACTGGAGCTTGTGGAAAATGTATGTGTATTGATTTTTTATTTTACAATGCTGATATATATATATATATATAATAACTTTCAAGTGCAGGGCTTGCGGAATCACTAATTCGTGAAACCGCATGAAAAATTCATGCGGGATCCCGCACTAGAAGGTTATTGGATCCTGCACGAATTTTTGTCTAATACATGTCCATATCCGTAGAAGAAATATCTGATACTTTTGCTGTTAATGTAACTGGTGAAAAACTGAAACACTGTTAATTACCTTTCCTTATGAGGCTTGGATGAATTTCTTTAGATTTTTTAACCAGTGGATTTGTATGTAAATGTGATCAGATTTTGTAATATGCTAGTGAGATACTTTGGACTTGAAAACTTTGCAAATATATCATATATGTCAATTCTTGAACATTTTTCCTCTATTGATGAATTAATTTACTGGAAGAAGTTTGGAGTGATGGCAGGTTTGTTTGCTTCAAATATTTCCAAGCTATTTTATTTGTATTAATTTTGTGGTTTGTGAAATTGTATTATAGCCGTTGTACAGTTTCAGTAAATTTCTCTACTTGTACTCTTCAAAATGAAACGCCCATGTTCTTTTTGCTGCTTTATTGTAATTTTTTATTTAATACATCTTATGTGTTTGTGTGTCATCTCATATGTATTTGGTCATTCTGATTAACTCTCCTTTGCTCTTTAGGGATTAGCAAAATATGTTGAATGGAGTGCAAATATGATGGAAGAAGAAGCCAAGCGGCGGCTCAAGGCTGCAGAGCTTCAGGCCAAGAAAACCCGATTGAAAATCTGGACAAACTATGTGCCACCAACATCAAATTCGAAGGCAATTCACAATCAGAATTTCACAGGGAAGGTAAGAGACTAAAGCTGCTTCAAGTTATGCCTATGTAAATATTTGTTTTATGCTACAGGTTTTTAATTTACCTACATTTGTCTCCCAGGTTGTGGAGGTTGTCAGTGGGGACTGCATCGTTGTGGCTGATGATTCTGTCCCATATGGTAGTCCATTGGCTGAGCGACGAGTCAATCTTTCAAGTATTAGGTGTCCAAAAATGGGCAATCCTCGCAGAGATGAGAAGCCAGCTGCCTATGCCAGGGAAGCAAAGGAGTTTTTGAGGACACGTCTGATTGGCAAACAAGTATGAACAATTATTTATTGAGATGATTTGGGTGATGATAGAAATTTTGTTTTATGTTTTTGATATATATATATATATATATATTTCAGGTGAACGTTCAAATGGAATATTCCAGGAAGGTCCCTATGGGAGATGGAACCCCGGGCACAGCTGGGGCTGCAGATTCAAGAATAATGGATTTTGGATCAGTCTTTCTCTCTTCGCCCATTAAAGTTGAGGGTGATGATGCATCGTCAGTTGCTCCATCTACTGCTACTGGCCAGCCGGCTGGAATAAATATTGCTGAGCTGGTGCTTGCACGTGGCTTTGGCAATGTGATAAGGCATCGAGATTTTGAGGAAAGATCAAATTATTACGATGCCCTTCTTGCTGCTGAATCACGTGCTACTACTGGGAAGAAAGGGATTCATTCTAACAAGGATTCCCCAGTCATGCACATAACTGACCTGATTACGGTAGAATCATAATCATAATACTTTTTACTGACTATATTGTCCAGCTTCATACACTGCTAATGCAAGCATCCATCTAGCTCCATTCTTTACCCTGCCCTCCCCTTCATATCTATTGATCGTTATTTGTTTTATTGAAATGTCTTTTGCAGGCATCAGCCAAGAAAGCTAGAGATTTCTTGCCATTCCTTCAGCGGAGTAGAAGATTTCCTGCCGTTGTGGAATATGTCTTCAGTGGCCACCGCTTTAAGTTGTTGATTCCCAAGGAAACATGCAGTATTGCCTTTTCATTCTCTGGTGTGCGATGTCCTGGTCGTGATGAGCCCTATTCTGATGAAGCAATTGCACTAATGAGAAGAAAGATTTTGCAGAGAGATGTAGAGGTATTATGCTGCTTTATACCTGATAGTTTGCCAATTGGTTGGTTTATGTACTTGAACTAATCTATTTATGTATACTTTTATATAGATCGAAGTGGAAACTGTTGATAGAACTGGAACTTTCTTGGGATCCTTGTGGGAGTCAAGGACCAATGTGGCATCAACACTTCTTGAAGCTGGCCTGGCAAAGCTACAAACTTCTTTTGGCAGTGACAGGATCCCAGATGCTCATATTCTTGAACAGGCTGAGCGATCTGCTAAATCACAGAAATTGAAAGTAAGTATCGGGGTGTATGTGCATTATTGTTATTACTTATTAGTCTACAGCTTTTTATGCTAATTTTGAAATTTGTTGCAGATTTGGGAGAATTATGTTGAAGGAGAGGAAGTATCCAATGGTAAAGAAGTTGAAAGCAAACAGAAAGAAGTGCTAAAGGTGCTCAAAATACTATTGCATCATTTACTGTCTTGTTTGTGTGTCTTAATTTGATTCACTTATTCTACTTAGCTTAATTTCCAGGTAGTAGTTACAGAAGTTCTGGGTGGTGGTAAGTTCTACGTCCAGCAAGTTGCGGATCAGAAAGTTGCCTCAATCCAGCAACAACTTGGTTCTCTGAATCTCCAGGAAGCTCCTGTAATGGGTGCTTTCAATCCTAAAAAAGGCGATATTGTCCTTGCTCAATTTACCGCAGATAATTCATGGAATAGAGCTATGGTGAGTACCATCTTTCACCTTTATTACAGATTGCTACGGCCAAAACTTTGGTCATATATATTATGTAGGACTCGTGCACTGGTTTTGCAAATTTAGTATATTAGTGTTTGTGTCATCTGGGAAAATCTCACAATGAATGCAAGTTTGGGTGGAAGAAGTATGAGAATGATGAGTAGAAGGCAATGGAAGAGTGAATCAAAGTATGATAGGAACGTGTGGGAGAGACAAAAGATGCGCCATTTTATGAACTAGGAAGCTTGTGTATAAGTATATACTTATGGAATTTACTTAATTTCTGTTAAGATGAACACAACATTTCTGTTTTGACAGTATCCCTGTCAATCATTTTCGAGGACATGGTAGATATGAAAGGTTCTGGGTTGGAAATTGTGTCTTATTGAGTAAGGATTTTGACTATGGGTTGTGCATAACTCAATAGTTGTTGTTCCTAATACTTTCTGATTGTTGAGTTCCAGTGCGTAGTGGCTTATTATACATATTTTATATGGTGATGCATTTTACGTTTTTACATAAACATAAGAACCTATAATTCTTCTGTGTTCAAGTTAATTCCAACATATAAATTGCTTTGCTTTTTTTGACATGTATAAGATTGTCAATGCACCTCGGGGACCTGTTGAATCTGTAAAAGATAAGTTTGAAGTGTTCTACATTGATTATGGAAATCAAGAGGTTGTTCCATACAGTCAACTAAGGCCTCTTGAACCTTCTTTATCATCGACACCTGCTCTTGCTCAGCTATGCAGTCTTGCTTACATTAAGGTTCCTGGAGTGGAAGATGAGTACGGTCATGAAGCAGCTGAGTTCTTGAGTGAGCACACACTAAACAGTTCAAAAGAATTTAGGGCCAAAGTAGAGGAAAGGGATGCTTCTGGAGGAAAAGCTAAAGGACAGGGAACTGGGACAGCTCTTATCGTAACTCTGGTTGCTGTGGATGCTGAGATTAGCATAAATGCTCTGATGCTGCAGGTTTGAATAATATCCCCCCTTGGTTTACTTGGTACTCTCTCTCTCTCTCTCTTTTGTTTTTGGTTCTCACCTGATTACATGCATATCTTTCAGGAAGGACTCGCTAGAGTAGAGAGAAGGAAGAAATGGGAGCCCAAGGATAGACAGGTGGCCCTTGAGAACCTGGAAAAGTTCCAGGATGAAGCTAGGACTGCTAGGCTGGGGATGTGGCAATACGGAGATGTCCAGTCAGACGATGAGGACACAGCACCTCCAGTTAAAAAGACTGGCGGCCGCCGATGATTACAATTAGACTCAGGACTCGGGACTCAGGAGGTAAATTAAGATACAAATCAACAGGCGGGGTTTGAATTATAAGATGAGTTTTAAGTTATAAATTAGGAGTGATCCACCACTTTTCCAGCCAGAACAGTGAAATGTTGCCAGAGTCAACTTTGCAACAAAAACTTGCTTAAGTTTTGTCTTAACTTTATGCTTTTAATTTTTAAAAATTTTCCTTGTAGGTGAGGGTACAATTTTTTTTACAAATGGCGTAATAAGGTGAACTGTGCCCAGTTTGTCTGGTCTCCATTTGGGGATTTTTATTAACAATTTTTGTGTTTTGATCAGTGTTGAATGTTTTGGTTATTTGGTATAGCCTTGGTCTTATTTACTCACGTCATTTACTCCATTACAAGTTATCCAGAATTGTTTAGACAAGGAGCAATTAGCTAAGGGTCTATTGAAAAAGTGAATTTTCCATTTTTCACTAAACAAAAAAATAGCAATACCGAATTATATATCAATTTTATATTTTCCTAAACTATTTTTGTTAATTCTTCTTTCGCACGCAACATTTAACTTTCCGTGTTGGCTCAGTGATAAGTAAATCACAACTATCACATTTATATCCATGAGACTGGATTTGAATTATCGGTTTTTCGCCCTAACCAAAAGGAGATATGTTAGGATGAAAGCCGAACACATCAAATATGAGAGAGAGAATCGACTCAAACTGAACGGGTCAGTTTTCTCGGTTTTTTTTAAAAAAAAAATATCGGTTTGGGCTTGGCTCAATTCCAAATGTAATCATAGCATATACTATTTAATTAGAGTGTTGATATTTGCACCTCTAAAAAACTGTATGTGCATTCCTATTTGTATGTACACCCCTCAAAAAAATTTAAAATATGAAATCTTGTAAGTACATTCCACACATTGTCAAATATGCCATTTCTTTTATTTTTATTTTTAAATCCAAGAGTTGACATTAAATATCTATTTTTCTTTATTTTACTTAAAACAAAATAAAAACAAATAAACAACCACAAAATATATATATATATACAGATCTGATTTGTGTTCATCCTTCTCCTTCTTTCTCATTTTCCTGTATTGTTAATAAATTTTTTTAAGTAACTTTTTATTGTTAATTATTATTTCCTTTGTGAGGTGGAGAGATAATGTTAGTGTTCTTATTTATTATTATTATTGTTTTTTTTTTTTATTTCTACGTTGTTGGTGTTAATATATAATGTTAGTGTTCTTATTATTATTATTTTTTTCTGCGTTGTTGGTGTTAACTATATAATGTTAGTGTTCTTATTATTATTTTTTTGTTTCTGCGTTGTTGGTGTTAGTGTGTGTGTTCTTCGTTGTTGGTGTTAAACTGTTAATATATATTGTTAGTGTTCTTATTATTTATTTATTTTTGTTTCTGCGTTGTTGGTGTTGATATGTGTGTGTGGAGCCACACTCCTCCCAAATTTTCAATGAGTTTTCCATCTGTTCTAGAGAGTCAAGTCAATCCTCCATTTTTTTCTTAAGAGAATGGATTGACATTGAATTTTCCATTTTTGATTTGTGTTTTTGTTTTTCTTTACTATTTTTAATTGCATTTAGTTAGTTCTTTTTTTTTTTTTTTGGAAAAGGATTTAGTTAGTTAAAATTCGAAAAAGTAAATAGTTACAAGAAATTATTATATTTTGAATTAAAATATTAATAATTAAAAATATATAAATTTGGGATGTACATACAAGTTTTATAGCGGTGCAAATATCACCACTCATTTAATTAAGGGGTAATTACTTGGTGGCCATCAACTTTTGCCACCACTATCAAAATGGCCATCAAATGGGAAATTGATGGAAAATGACCATTTTTGTCAAACATTGTTACACTAATGGCCATTCCATCCATTTCCATCCAATTCCATCCAATGAATGGCATTTTGGTAAATAAGGGGATGACATTAATTTATTTTAGATGTTTTTTCGAAATCAATTTTTTCTTTTGTTTTTTGAAACAAATAATTATATTTAGTGTGTATATACGTATCGCATATCTCAAACATATATATGTATTTCTTTTTTGAGAAGATTAAGGCTATAAAATCTAAAAATTTTAAAAAATATATTTGAGATAAGTTGAAAAGATATATATATTTTTTCTTTTTTGAGAAGATTAAGGCTATAAAATCAAAAAATTCTAAAAAACATATTTGAGATAAGTTGAAAAGATATATATATATATATTCTTTTTTGAAAAGATTAAGGTTACAAAATCTAAAAATTCTAAAAAATATATTTGAGATAAGTTGAAAAGAAATATATATGTATATATATACATATACAGTCTTTCTATTATCAGTTCGAACTGACAAACGTTATATCAGTTCCTTGTATGTGGGCCACTGGATTTAAATACTTTGACTGACAAGTGCATACAGCCAAGTCAAAGTATTTAAATCCAGTGGCCCACATGCAAGGAACTGATATAACTTTTATCAGTTCGAACTGATAATATAATTTCTGTATACATACATATATATATGTTTGAGATATGTTATATGTATATGTACACACTAAATATATATATTTGTTTCAAAAAACAAAAGAAAAAATTGATTTCCAAAAAATATCTAAAATAAATTAATGTCATCCTCATATTTACCAAAATGCCACTTATTGGATGGAATTGGATGAAATGGCTATTAGTGTAACAATATTTACCAAAAATGACAATTTTCCATCAATTTCCCTATCTAGTGGCTATTTTGATAGTGGTGGTATAAGTTGATGACCACCGGAGTAATTATCCCTTTAATTAAGTGGTTCTATTGCCATCCAAAATACTCTCCCCACCAAAATTTTTTACTAAATTCTTTTACAAAAGTATAACAAATATAGAGAAAAAAATAGTTTCTGAAGCAAACCAATAGCAAAAATAACTTAATGAAAACCAACAAAAAAAACCCATAAATACATAAATACAGTATAATTGAATAATAATAGAAAACAAATCCAAAAATAAAAAGGTAAAAAACAAACTTACCAATGATATTGTAAAGCAAACTTGAGGTAAATGTAGGGTGATAAATCAATAATGCAATCTAAAAACAAAATCAAATATAGAAGAAAATAATTAAAGAAATGAAATCTAAAATCAAAAAAAGAAAAGAAAAAAATGGAGCAAATGAAAACTTCTAAAGATAGAGATATGGCAGCGGTGGCGGACTAGATGCGAGAGAAAGTAAGGAACCAAGTAAGAGAGATGAAGAGAAATCATGAAGAGGAAGAGCCGAAGAGAACCGAACAAATGAGAGGAAGAGAAAGAGAAAGAGCAGTGACTTGTGGATCTGGATGTCGACAATTAGATTTTGTGAGAAAATGACTTGGAGTTTGGACGGCAGCAGGTAAAGGGAGAGAAACAGTTGAAAAGGGGAAGTGAATTTAGGGTTTTGTGAGGAAAGGGGAAAAAACATTTATCTACACCAAACCCGAAACCGATTTTTTTTTTTTCGATTTTCATGAAGAAAACCAAAAATCAAAAAATAAGAAATAAAAATACAGCGAATGAAAACATACTAGAGAGAGATTTGACGGTAGTGGCAAATCAATAATGCTAACCTAAAATGAAAAATCAAACATGGAAGAAAATAATTAAAGTAAATGAAAACTTACTGGAGAGAGACATATAGTGGCGATGACGGACTGAACAACAAGAGGAAGTGAGCAGCCAAGTAAGAAAGATGAAGAGAAATAATGGAGAGGAAGAGCTGATGAGAATCGAATGAAGGCAAACGAAGAGAAAGATAAAAAGTTGCGGCAACCCGTGGGTCTGGATGTTAGTGATTAGGTCTTATGAGAGAATGGTTTGGAGTTTGGATGATGGCCGCTAGAGGGAGATAAAAGGACGAAGAGGGGAAATGAATTTATGATTTTGTGTGAAAAAGAGAAAAACATTTATATACCTTGTGTTTTGATTTGATTTTCGGTCTCGAGATCTAAAACTGAATTGAAACTGATTTTTTTTTATCTTCATGACAAATTAATAATGCCCCTAATAGCTAACATGGAAGAAAATAATTAAAGAAGTGAAACTTAAAATAATAATAAAAAAAATGACATCAAATGCAAAATTACCGGAGAGAGAAAGATATGGCGGCGATGGCGGTGGAATGGAAGACGAGATGTAGTGAGGAATCGAGTAAAAGAGATGAAGAGAAATAACGGGGAGGAAGAGTTGAATAGAACCGAATGAAGAAGAATGAAGAGAAAGAGAAAGAAAGGAGACCCATGGGTCTAGATGTCGGTCGTTAAATTTTGTGAGAAAATAGTTTAGAGTTTGGTCAGTGGCTGGCAAAGGGAGAGAAACGACTAAAGAGGTGAAATGAATTTAGTGGTTTATATGCAAAGGGAATTTTTTTTTAAATACCATGGGTTTCGGGTCGTGGGACCCAAAACCAAATTGAAACCGATTAAAAAAAAAAAACCCGACCCGACCCAGCTCAAAAGCAATTTTTGTACGCGCCTAACGCGTGCGATTGCATCTGAGAGTGACCGTTTCACGCGCCGTCTGCTCGTTCGTTTTCTTTCTTGTTTTCTTCGTGTTCCATGTCAGATGTCTTTATGTTCATTGCACAACCAGATATCAACAAGGGTGAGAAGCCGCCCGACCTTAATTTTAGTGCTAAACGAGCTCGACCTTTCAAAGCAGATGTTATCGGTGATTCGCTGAGGAAGCCGATGGCTGAGAGCTTCAAATCGAAGCTTCTTAACCCGTCCAGCCCAGATAATTGGCAGGGGTTTGGTACAGGCAAAGAGAAGCTCAAGATTGAAGAAGGCGATGTCACAATTACGGAAGGTCTGAATGGACCTGCAATGAAGCTTTTAGAGGTGTTGAAGCAAAAATTGTGCAAACCGTAGGAGAATGCTCTGATCTTGAAAAACATGGGAAGACCTCATACTCTTAATTTCATGTTATTGAAGTTGAAGCAAAAATGGCTGTTAATTGGGCATTGGCAAATGACAGATTTGGATGATGGGTATTTTATTGCTCGTTTTCAGATGATGGAGGATCTAGAAACTGTGTTGACTGGTGGTCCTTAGGTAATTGCCAATCAATATCTTGCTGTGTAGAGGTGAAGACCTAACTTTGTGCCTGGAGAAGATGAAATTCGGAGAATGATGGTCTGGGTAAGATTGTTTAAACTCCCTATGGAATGGATTGATATAGGTTTGTTGTATAGTATAGGAGGAATGTTGGGTTCTACGATCAAAGTTGATCCCATTATTGAGTCTCAGGCTAGATGTCGGTTTGCTAGGATTTGTGTTGAGATAGACATTATGAAGCCGCTTAGGAGCTCTCTTGATGTAGAGAATAGAGATATTAAAGTTGAATATAAAAATTTGGGGATGATTTGTTTCAAATGTGGAAGGATTGGATATAGTAGGGAGTTTTGTAAGGAAGGCATAGCTGATAAGAGTGAAGAGGCTAAAGCCTCTGAGGAGTAGATTTTAGCTTCCAATCCAAGAAGCAATGTCAATGAAGGTGAGAGGGACTCTTACGGACCTTGGATGTAGGTGTCATATGGTAGAGTCAATAGGAGCCATTTGGGCCACAACTCATATGGGAGTAAAAGTGGGAATCAAGGTAATGGTGGCAAGTAGGGACTGGGTGATAGACAGGGAAGTGGGTCTTCCAATGCTGGAACTGTTAAAAATGGCACATTTGAGCTACATAGGAAAGGAATAGAGACAGGTAAAAGTCTGATGAAGGTGACATCCCACAAGAAGAATGCCAAATCGGTTGCCACATATGTGGTAGGGTCTAGGTTCGCAATTCTGAACGAAAATATGGATGAGGAGAATAGTTTGGAGAGTAGGCAAGAAAAGGCTTCCTCTAGTTCAGTGCTCACTGAAATTTCTACTAGGAACTTTTCTACCAAGAAGCAGTTGAACCCTATTGCCAATAAGTATCTCATTGACTCCTCCACTATTAAGAGCAATCCTAGTAAGAATTCTAAAGAGAATGGGAAGGAGGTTTGGGCCAAGAAAAATGGAAAGGGGGCTAAGAAGACTTATCTGCAGTTAACTAGTGCCCAACCCAATTCCATTGAAGAAGACATTAAGGATTCCATAGTGCTTCAAAGTTTGCATAAGAAAATGGTTGAAATAAGGGTGGCTGAAGATCAACTTCCTACTGTTATTGAACACCACTCTCCTGTTGAGATGATTATTATTGATCCTAGGCAACAGCCTATTGTTGTCTCGGATGTCTCTACCTTTGATGTTGTTGCCTCCAAACTCAAGGAGGCAATAGAGGTAGTTTTGGAATAGGGTTCTCTTGTGGTTGGGTCTTCCTTTCCCTTTTTTTATTTTTTTATTTTTTTTTATGATTTGTACGTGGAACGTTAGGGGTGCCGGTAAGAAAGGTTTTGATAAAATCATCATGGATGTTAGAAATGTGGGTTATTTTGAAGTGCTTGCAATTTTAGAGCCTAGGATTAGTGGTGTTAAGGCTGCTAAAATTGTTGACAGATTGGGGTTTAGCAATAAGTATATTGTTGAGGCTTCTGGGTTCTCGGGTGGCATTTGGTTGCTTTGCAATGGCAATAAAGTTAACTTGTAAATTGTGGCAAGTTCTAAACAAACTATTACTGTGTTGGTGGCTGTGGGAAATACTTTATGGGTCACTACCTTTGTTTATGCTAATCCAAGTAGTATGTTTTAAGGAAGTTATGGGTGTATCTTAATTCTATGCGGTAGTGTTTTAAGGGTCCTTGGGTGGTGATGGGGGACTTTAATGAGATTATCAGTGGTTCTGAGAAAAGGGGTGGTAGACAATGCTTCACTAACTCTGGATTTGGTGAGTGGATTAGTGAAAATGGGATGGTGGACTTGGGATTTATTGGGCAGAAGTTCACCTGGATGGCTAATAGAGGTATCAAAGAGAGCATTTGGGAGAGGCTTGATAGAGCGCTCTGCTCGAAGGATTGGAGGCTTTTGTTTGCGGAAGGGTTTCTTAGGCACATTTCTAGAGTAGCTTCAGATCATTACCCCATTTTACTGAACCTCCATAGTAACCACATCCCTCGAAGCTTTTTGAAACCTTTTAGGTTTGAAGCCATGTGGTTGAAGCATGATAATTTTAACCATATGGTGAAGCAGTTTTGGGAGATTCATGCTGAGAGCTTTGTTGATAAGACTTATTGTCTATCCAATGAACTTATAGATTGGAATAGGACCACTTTTGGTTGTATTTTCCAGAAGAAGAGGCGGATCTTTGCTAGATTGCAAGGGATTCAGAGAAGCTTAAGTGATAGGTTCAAGTCTAGTTTAGCTAAGCCTGAATCTAAACTTCAAGAGGAGTATAACCAGATTATTGATCAAGAGGAGACCTTTTAGATGCAGAAGTCAAGAACTACTTGGCTTAAGGAAGGTGATAAAAACACCAAGTTTTTTCACTTAACCACTATGATTAAAAGAAGATACAATAAGCTGGAAGGCCTCAGAAATGAAGATGGTGAATAGAGGTGTGACAAGGATGATATGAAGGCTATTGCTCTCTCATATTTTAATAAGCTGTTTTCCTATCAACCTCTACAGGTCAATTTTGACAGGTTACCTCGGATGTTCCCTGTCATAGAAGAGGGATTCAGTAATGACTTGAATAGGGTTGTTTGTGATGAGGAAGTTAAGGCGGCGTTGTTTGGGATTGGCAGACTTAAATCCCTTGGTCCGGACGGGATTCCAGCTGTTTTCTTCCAAAGCCAATAGGAGGTGTATGGGAAGGATTTGTGTCAGCTTGTGAGAGAGAGTTTTCTTCTTGGATCCTTTCCTGCCAAGTTAAACCAAACTATTATTGCGCTTATTCATAAGGTTCCTAGCCCTCTATATATGACCTAATTAAGACCCATTAGTCTTTGTAATACTGCCTATAAGGTCATTAGCAAGGTGATCGTCCAAAGGCTTAGGAATTTGTTGCCCAAAGTAATAAGTCCTAATCAAGTTGCCTTTATTCCGGGAAGGCACATTCAGGATAATATTGTGGTGGCTCAAGAGGTTCTCCATAAGTTCAGAATCATGAAGGGGAAAAGAGGTTTAGTTGCTTGGAAGATCGACCTTGCCAAAGCTTATGACAAACTCCAATGGAGTTTTATTAGCAATGTTCTCATGGAGGTGGGTATTGAAGGCAGCCTCTTAAAGCTAATTATGTGGAGTGTTACTAGCGTTAGTTACAAAATTGTGATGAATGGTGAAGTAACTGACTCTTTTAAGCCTGTGTGCGGTATTAGCCAAGGAGACCCACTCTCCCCTTACATATTTGTGCTTTGCATGGAAAAGCTATCCCACATGATCAACCAAAAGTTAAGTGTTGGGTTGTGGAAATTTGCTAAGATCTTTAGAGGAGGGCCTGAAGTTTCTCACATTTTCTTTGCTGATGACCTAATTTTTTTCGGGCAAGCTTCTACCACCCAAGCTGAGATTATGAGGGAGTGCCTAGATGTTTTTTGTGATCTTTCTGGACAGCAAGTCAGCTTCCCTAAGTCTAGAGTCTATTGCTCCAACAATATCAAAGGTGGAGAGGCTCAATCCATTGCTAGGGTTTATGGTTCGCCACTCACGAATGATCTTGGTAACTATTTGGGAGTGCCTCTTATTCACACTAGGATTACCAACAAAACTTATAGAAATCTAGTGGAGAAGACTCAAAAGAGGCTTTCGGCTTGGAAAAGTAAATCGTTGTCCCTTGCTGGAAAAGCTACTCTCATCAAAGTTGTCACATCGGCTCTTCCTATCTATACTATGCAATCGGTAAAACTTCCTAGTGAAACATGTTTTAAGCTAGACAAAATCAATAGAGATTTCCTATGGGGACATACTAACAATAAGAATGCCATTCATCTTGTGAAGTGGGATAAAGTTTGTTTTCCTAGAAGGAATGGTGGGTTAGGAATTAAGAAAACTAAGAGTATGAATCAAGCCTTACTTGCCAAAATTGGGTGGCAAATACTCTATAATGATGAGGGTTTATGGTGCCGGCTGTTACAGCAGAAGTATCTTAATAACATATCTATTATTGACCCTAACCTTGCTAAGGGAATTGTTTGTTCAAGCATTTGGAAAGGAATTGCTTTTGGTGCTAAATTGGTTGCTAAAGGAGTTAAGTTTTGGATTGGGAATGGTGCTAATGTCAGGTTTTGGATTGATGATTGGGTTCCGGGGGTTGGGATTCTTATGGAACATGCCACCAAGAATCTCTCTGAAGAGGATTTGGCCGAAACCGTAAATTCCTTCATGGCTAATGGGTGTTGGAATGAGAAGCACCTTGCTTCTAGGCTCCATTGGAATGTTGTGCATAAAGTGGTCAGTATACATGCTGGAAGAGCTCATAGTGGTCAGGATAGAGTCATTTGAGGGTGGAGTAACTGTGGCAATTTCATTGTGAAATCGGCTTATTTAGGTCATTTTGAGGATGATAGCCTCCCTTTATGGAAGTGGAGGTTCATTTGGAGCCTAAAAATTCCTCCTAGAATTCAATTTTTTCTTTGGACTTTGTTGCAGGGAAAGATCCTCACCAATCTTCATAGAACTGTTGGAGGCATGGCAACTGACCCTATTTGTCCCAGATGTTCTGTTGGTATTGAGGACATTGACCATTTGGTGCGTGGGTGTAGTCACTCCATGAATATCTGGAAGAAGGTCTCGACAGATTTCATTGGATCTACTTCTTTCCAAGGTCAGCTAGATGACTGGTTTGCTGAGAATTTGAGGAACAACAAGCTGGTTTCAGGTAATATTCCCACCTACCTCCTCTTCTCTTCTTTCTTGTGGTTTCTTTGGAAATGGAGGTGCAAAATGGCTTTTGACAGTAATTTCTCTCCTCCTCAATTCCCTCATTTGATTGTCACTCAATTTGCTAAGGATTGGGCTAGTGCTAATGCTGGTATTATTAATAGAAAGAGCTGTTTGTACTCGGTTACTTGGGTGCCTCCAAGTGAGGGTTGGTTCAAACTCAATATTGATGGCAGCTGTGATAGTGGCTCTGGGAACATTTCGGTTGGTGGGGTCATGCGCAATCATTGGAAGACCTGGGTGAAAGGTTTTGTGATGAATAAGGGTGTGGGAAATGTGATTGAAGCCGAGCTATGTAATATGTTTGAGGGGCTCACCATGGCCTGGAATGTTGGAGTTAGAAGAATCATTGTGGAAACTGATTCTCTTGACAGTGTGCAACTTATTTCTAATGCTACTAATCCCAATCATCCCTTATTTAGTCTCATTCAGAGCTGCAAGCTTATTGTGGAAACTGATTGGAATTGTATTGTGAAACACGTTTATAGGGAAGGTAATAGGCTGGCTGATGGTCTTGCTCACATGGGGCACAGTATGAAGAATGAAATCATGTTCTTTGAAGACCCTCCCCCTCAGATTTCTAGTATTTACGAGGATGATTGCAGAGGTTTAGGCTTTGAGAGGCAGTGTGCTGCCCCTGTTTCTCTATTTTCTTAGCTGTGTTGTTTTGGGCTTTAGCCCCCCACTGTACCAAAAAAAAATTGAAACCGATTTTTTTTTTTTTTTTTCATGAAGAAAACCTAAAATAAAAATAATAATAATAAAAAAATGGCAGCAAATGAAAATTTACCAAAGAGAGAAATATGGCGGCAATGGAAAATCAATAATGCAATCCTAAAATGAAAATCAAATATGGAAGAAAATAATAAAAGATGTGAAAGCAAAAAATAATAATAATTAAAAAAATGATAGCAAATGAAAACTTACCGGAGAGAATGAGATAAGGCAGTGGCGGACTGGACGGTGAGAGGAAGTGGGGAACCGAGTAAGAGAGATTAAGAGGAAGAGCTGAAGAAAACTGAATGAAGGAGAAGGAAGAGAAAGAGATAGAGCAGCGACTCGTGGATCAAGATGCCGAGGGCATGGCTTGGAGTTTGGACGATGGCAGGAAGAGGGAAAGAAACGGCTAAAGAGGGGAAATGAATTTAGGGTTTTGTGTGAAAATGG
The DNA here is from genome assembly GCA_008009225.1 of Acer yangbiense. Classification (NCBI taxonomy): domain Eukaryota; kingdom Viridiplantae; phylum Streptophyta; class Magnoliopsida; order Sapindales; family Sapindaceae; genus Acer; species Acer yangbiense. The sequence continues at coordinate 32,032,975 of CM017769.1, read as the reverse complement.
GAAAACATTTATATATCCTAGGTTTTGGCTCGAATTCGGGTCTAGGAACCCAAAACCAATTTTTTTTTTTCCGATTTTCATAAAGCTGAAATTTATGTGTTCAGACCAATTGATCCAAGGACTTGATTTTTTTTTTTTTTTTTTGGATTTCATGAAGAAAATCGAACAACAATCGAGTCCTTGAATCAACTGGCATGAATATGCAAATTTCGGCTTGGGTCGATTGCGGTTTTAATGTCCAGCCCTACTTAATTATATTAATATTAATATTAATATTTTTTTCTTCTCACTTTTAATATATATATATAAATTTTCAAGTCATTGTGCATTGATATAACTTATATCAGTGCGTTGCATGTGGACCACTAGATTTACAAGCTTTGACTCAAGTGTGTATGCACTTATTAGTGCTTCTCCATAATCAGTGGCCCACATGCAACACACTGATGAAGTTATATCCGTGCATATTGACCAGAACGGGACTATATATATATATATTAATATTTTTTTCTTCTCACGTTTAATCTATATATATGTTCACTGTTACTCACGAAGTGATTATAACAGTTGTGTGTATCATAGGAAACTCTCAAATGGTTCTTTTATTTATTTACTAATGTATGTTGATAATATGCTGATTGCTGAAAAAATTAAAAGTGAGATTAATAAATTGAAATCTCAGCTTATGGGTGAATTTGAGATGAAAGATTGGGCGTTGTGAAGAAAAATTTGGGTACAGAAATTCACAAAAGATAGAAAAGCATTTGTCGCAAAAAAATTATATAGAAATTTTTTTTGAACGCTTTGGTATGAAAGATTCTAAACCTGTGACTACTCCACTGGCTGCACATTTTAAATTTTCATCAGTTTTGTCACTAATCGAGTTCCTTATGCTAGTGATGTTGGGAGTATGATGTATGTTATGGTTTGCACTCGTCTTGATATTTCACATGTTGTCAATATGGTTAGTAGATTTATGGGTTCTCCTGGAAAAATTCATTGGGAATCAGTAAAATAGATTTTTTGATATTTGAAAGGCACTGCAGATTTGGGTTTGATATTTAGAAAAAAAATAAAAATACAATCAATAATATTATTGGTTATGTGGATTCTGATTATTCTGTTGATTAAGATAAAGACGATCTCTGACATGTTATGTCTTCACACTTTTGAGTTGTGCCATTAGTTGGAAGGCTACTTTATAGGCAGAGATATGGCTATGGTTGAAAAATTGGAGGAAGTTATTTGGCTTAGTGGTTTGGTTTGTAATATGGATTTACAACATAATTCTATGGTTGTATTTTGTGATATCCAGAGTGAGATACATTTGACGAAAAATCTTATGTATCATGAAAGGACCAAACATAGATATGGCTATGGTTGAAGAATTGGAGGAAGTTATTTGGCTTAGTGGTTTGGTTTGTAATATGGATTTACAACATAATTCTATGGTTGTATTTTGTGATATCCAGAGTGAGATACATTTGACGAAAAATCTTATGTATCATGAAAGGACCAAACATATTGATGTCATATATCACTTTATTTGAGAGATTGTATCTCAGGGAGCAATTACGGTCAAGAAAATTGCTACAACAGAAAATCCAACTGATATGTTGACCAGACCTATTCCTGTGCTCAAGTTCAAGAACTGCTTGGACTTGACTTGTGTTTGCAATTTGTAAGTTACTCTAAGGGGTTTGTTGGAGGAGATGATGAACTGAAATTCTACTCCGTAGATATTGGTACAAATTTAAGCCAAGGTGGAGCCGTGGAGATTTGTTAATATGTGGTTTAAATTAGTCGGTTACCTTATTTGATATAGATCCATATTTTGTCTCTACCCATAAATATGTGGTTATAGGATCTTTTAGGGAAGAAGTCTTTTGGAGCCGTCAAAGAGTCTTTTTGAGTGTAATAGAGTTTTGGGCTTTGGGAGTGATTTTGAGATACTCTTTTGTAATCTCTATTGATCATAGTGAATTTTTTTTCATCTATGTCCACGGACGTAGGCTTTACGCTGAACCAGGTAAATTTCTCTTGTTCCGCTTTGCTTTTATTTTGTACAAGGAGACTCTTCTATCCAAATGGATAGTCCATCAACAGAGCAACCTAATCTAGCAAGGGCATGAGCCACTCTGTTAGCATCTCTAGGCACAAAAGCTGTATCCACCGCACAAATAGTTATCAAGAGTATCAAGAATGTCCACAATAATCAACCCAACAGCTGAAAGAGTATAACTTCGGGCAAAAATGAGCTTCATCACACAAAGAATCAGGTTCTACATATAAAGGCCAAAGTCCAGACTCCTTGGCTAAAAGAAACCCATTCCTGATTACCATAGCTTCAGCAACCTCGACAGAAAAAAAAACAAGTCTCCAATTTTTCAGCACTAGCCAGCATAACAAGACCACCTCTCATTACGTACCACTGCCCCCAGACCAACCAGTGATACAACGTGGTTTTTAATGGGGGATGCACACGGGTTGCATTGTGCATCCTATGCCCAAGCTCCTCTTATAGGAACAAAACTAGAATTTGAGATATTGCCATGTTAAAGAACACCCTTTAGAAAACTTAAGCCGAATAAATGATTGTATTATGCTATTTTTCAAGATGACTACCTCTTCCAGGTATGATTAAAATCAGAATACACTACTTTTATATCCTTCAAATCTGCAATATCATCAAATCCTCAACCGGCCCTATAATTCTTCCTTATGCGGCAGAAAAAGGAACCATCTCAGGATAGACCATCTCATTTACACTCTTCATACATTTTAGTGTTTCAAAACAGAGCTAACAAAAAATATGAAAAGCCAAGAATCCAGCTAGGGAAACAACTAAGCTGATAATCTACCAAAGGTAAAACTAATAACCATCACTGGGAAAGATGTTCCAGTGTCTTCAATTTTCACGCCTGCCTTTCCTACGAGCAGGAGCAGCAGCCTGTTCCTTCTCGGTAGTCTCTTCTTCCTTTTCATCTTCTTCCTTTTCACCGCTGCTGCTTTCTTGATTGCTGGAGCTCTCAGCAGCTACAGTGGGACTTGGCTCTACTTTTGGCTGCACAAGGTGAACCAACAGAGTGAGACACAAGTATTAACTTGATTTAATAACTGCTCAAAAAGTAGTAGTGAAGTAATTAAAAAAACGGTTAACAACTTACTACTATCTTCTTCCCACCAAAAATGAGCTTGAAAAGAATTGTGAGGAAAACCACCACAATGGACACAAGGATGCCGATTGTGAGGTTTGGTTGTTTCTCTCCCTTCTCAATGACATCCTGTAAGATAAACTCCAATTTTAGGTCACCTCCCTTTAATCATTATTGAATTGCAAAATAATAAAGAAAATAAAATAGATAACTTACCAGAATCTTATGCTTGTATGCTTCCAAGAAAGGAATGTCTGCAATCTGGTACAAGAGATCAAACACCTTCTTCTGCAGGAAAGAAATTGAATATTAAGATATCGATTCCAAAACATATAGGAGTAACACAAACTGCTGGCTGCTAATTCATTACCTGGAATCCAGCAAGACCGTCTGAACCAGCAGCTACTTCCTCAGCCTTCTGTTTCTCTTTTTCAACTTCAAACTTCGGTTTCCATGTGGTCTCCCTGTATGACTCTGCAACCTTCTCATCCTTTGATATCAAAATGTTGTCAAACAGAATACCATCTTGCATTGTCCAGATCTCAATGCCAATAGCAGCAATAGGCTCAAAGTCAGGTTTGTCAAGCTCAAAATAGTTCGGGTTTGGAATATCCTTAGGCTTCCAAATACCTTTGTAATTAGGGTTGTCAATGAGTGGGGCATGCCATTTACCCTTGTAGGCAGGATTTTTCTTCATTGGCCTCTTCCATTCACCACATCCAGGGGATGTCTCACACTTTGGGTTATCAATCTTTGGGGCTTCCCATAAACCATCCTCCTCATCATCCCAATCTTCTGGTTTTGTTGCTTCAGGATCATCTATCTCCTCAGGCTCATCATCTAACCATCCTTCAGGTTTCACAGCTTCCTCATCTTCAATTTCCATAGGAGCATTCTCATCCCAATCCTCAGGCTTCTTTGCATCAGGATCTGGAATCTTTTCTCTCTCATCCCAATCCTCAGGCTTCTTATCGTCTGGGTCAGGAATCGTCTCGGCAGGAACAAGAGGAGGCTCAAAATCATCAGCTGCAAGGAAATTTGCCTTCTTCTTCTCCTTTCCATCAATTAAAATTTGCAATTCATTATCGGGTTTCAAGATAGCAGTGTACAAATGAGTCAGTTTGTCAGATGGGACAGTGGGTGGGAACTTGAGATGGTGCTCAATGTACTCTCCACTCTTTGGGTTCTTATGCTTCAGGATAAAGTGCACCTTGTTTGTGGCGCCACATTTATCAGGTCCAAACATAATAGTATAAGGAGAATCATTGTCAAATTCCTTAGCTATCCAACCAGCCTCTTGGGGTCTCAGATATTTCAAGTATGCACCTCCACATTCAAGCCCTTCTTGAAGGCGAACCTCATACTGGAGAACCACAGTTCCATCCTTGAGACTCAAGGGCTTATCTAGTTCTTTCACTATGGCATACTTCCGTGCCTTGTCACTCACAAGAAGGCCATAATCTTCATGTCCCTCACTCTTTGAGTGCTTCCATACACCTACAATTCAAAGAACACATCAAAATACATAACACAACCCAAAAAATGTTGAGTAGAAAGAATACATTCAGATAAACAAGCCCATGGATCATAATTTTCCAATCACAAGCCAAATAGGACTTTCAAAACAAATATAGTTATATCTCATCTCAGAAGAGTTCAACACAAGAACCAATGCGGGTTTAAATAATTACACATCTAGTCTAGGGAAAAAAGCAGATATGGTTCCTACTTCCTAAACAAAGAGGCAAACACCAGCATCATAGTATCTGGCCTCGCTTGTTCTAAGCTACAAACAAAATCTTTTGTTAATTCCATAGAACAGTAATCCACAGCTTGGAGAGTAATTTATATGATACTCTACACTTGGGCTGGGCACAACCCGAGAAAATTACACCGGGTGAATCGCAGAACATAACAGAACATTCTAAATTATGTCCTTTTCTTTAATACTTTCCTAAATATGTATTATTTTTACATGACCCCAAACACCAGGCAACTACACAAACTCAACTCCATCAGCATTGTAGGCTTAACGTGTGTGTTCTTCCAGAATGTTCTATTTCCAAAGGAACTACTTTCTACTTAGACACCCAAAACCTAATAATAACTTTCCTATTAGTTTCAAAAAAAAAAAAAATGAAACTTTCCTATTAACAACCTCAAAACACACGATTCAATCGAGAATCCTCATTTTCTTAAAAACCCGTTAACACCAAATCAAAATTGGTAATATACAAATCTTTGAGTCAGTTTTAAAGCTCTCACCTTATCACAAAAGGTCCCAATAAAAGCACTAACAAAAATATACAGACTTGTAAGTTTATGTGACAAACATTACAAAAAAAAAGACATTACTCACGAATCTATTCATGCTCAACTCACTCCACGACACTAGAAAACACAAATCGCAATCACCAATCAACATATGTAAATTCCGAAAAGTAAAACATAGATCCAAAAAAAAGAAAAGCTAACCTTGGTACTCGTCTTTCTCAGAAACGATCCAACGGCCATCAAACGGCTCGTCGAATGACTCGTACAAGATCTGAAACGTGGCTCCATCAGATTCATCAACTGATAAATAAACATAAATTCAAAAATGATAATAAAACAAACAGTTACCGTGGCATCATCGGAGGCGGAGATCAGCTGAACCGAAACGAAAGCTACGAAAAGCAGAAGAGCGAATCGGCGAGAGACGCCCATGATCTCTTGAGTGATCTGAAAACTAGAACTAAATCTAAATCTCAATCAACGAAATGTTTTCCTTTGTTATGCTCTTGTTGAAGAGATATTATATAGATCTTCCAGAGACTGCCATCGACTTGTTTCGTCCAATTATATTTGCTGCCACGTGAATCCATCCAATCGTTGCTCGCCACGTCAGAAGATCCACCATTTCCTGTATATTAATCTGCGTATATAACTTAATGACTTTTCTAGTCAATGCCTTTCGTCTAAGACCCGTTCCAATGTGCTTAAGGCCCACATTGATCAACCGTTGACGGCCCATTTCTCACCCAAAACAGGCCCAATTTGTACAATCTTCTTTTATTATTATTATTATTATTATTATTATTTTTTTTTTTTGATATAAAAACAAATGTGATTACATATTTTGACATGAAGTTTTATCAATGCATAGCAGGTGTGAAGTACTGAAGTCTAGTCTAGTGCACATCATACGATGCCATACAATCCACTTGTATTCACGATCTATTTAAGGAAAATAAATTAATTTTATTTAATACTAGATTAGTCTTTATTGCATTAACGAGTTGATTGATTAATGTAAATCTAATCTTTAAACGTAATGCTGGACATCTCATCTCTCTCTATACCAACTAATGATGTGGTAATTGTTAAGTGGATACATGTTAATTATGATTTATCTCAATCTCTTATTAATGCTTTGATGGAATGATGGCACGATGCATGCAATATTGTATCATTAATAAATTAGAAATATTATCTTATTGTTTCTATCGAAGGAAATTTTATTGACATTACGTGAACAGTTTCAAATTACAAAATGGGAATTTAAAAAAAATAATAATATTATGTATAATTGGATTAGTTTCTTTTTTTTTTAGTGATAACCGGTTATAATTTAAAAGTTAACGGATCGAAAGGGTCAACAATATTGTTTCAATCATAGTAGTCCAATGTGGTTTGGTGGTAAAGAGCACTCTTCAGACTGATAATGTCTTAGGTTTAAATTGAGTTGACTCTATTGCCATCTAAAATAGTTCTCGGTACACCAATTTACTCCCCACACCCACCATAACAATTTCAAATTTAATAATTTACTCTTTACAAACTCTAAAATATCAAGATTAATCCAAAATATTAATAACCCTTTTTGATTATTTGTTTTTCTTCAAATTCACACAAAATAAAATCCGGTTGAAAACCCTAAATCAAACAAATTGGACATTTTAATTAAAATTATTATTAGTATGTAGGGTTTATATGATATTTTATCAAATTTGTGGCAAGAAGATAATATGAGCTGTGACTTTCAATTTTAGTGCATCTTATTTTTTTGACTGATTATTTCAAAATACCGTGAACTTCTAGGGCTCGTTTGGTGCGTGAGATAGGATAAGATTATTTTCATGGGATTGGATTGGATTGAATTGGATGAGACATGATTGAACTAAATTAGTGTTATAATGTGTTTGGTGTTGTATGAGATTGAATTAAAATAGTTCTATTTCTTGTTGGTGTGGTATGAGATTGGATAAAAATAATTTTATCATATATTTAATACAGTGTGAAATTAATTAATATAAAATTAAATTAAATTCTTTTTAAATAAATAAATTTGTAATTTTTTTTCTAAAAATAAAAATATTAAATATTAATATTATAGAAAATAACATTTTTTTAATAAAATTTTGTAAATATTATAATAAGATATATTAAATAAATATACAATTTTATAATTAAATTAAAAAAATAAAAGAAGAAGAATTGTTTTTTTTTTTTTTAACATGGGACTAAATAGCCCTACCTCACTCGAATAAAATGGTTGTATAGAATTGGACTAGTTAAAATAATTATTAAAATTAAATTTAAAAAAAATTAAAGTACTTAAATTTTTTATTTAAAAATAATTTAAATATTTAAAACCAATTTTTAAAAAAATAATATTTATTTTTATTTGTTAATATTGAAAGTTATTATTTTTAAAATGTTTTAAATAAAATATTTTATTAATTATTAAAAGATATTTATATTTTAATCATATAAAAATAAAATAAATTGAAAAGAGAAAAATATATATGTAAAGTGGTGGGAATAATTAGCACCACCAATATGGATAAATTGTTTGTATAAGATTAAAAAAAATCTCATCTCATACAAGCAACAAGCATGAGAATATAACTAATTTTAGTCATATTTAGAGATGTGTGGGGCTCATTGGGGCGGGGAGGGTTCCCCCACCCCACCCTACCCTACCCCCATTCCTCTACCCTCCCCTCACCCCAATACCCCATGAGAATGTATAAGTTTTTGTGTTTAGCGATAGCCTAACAATTACATGCAAACAAATCTTACCTGCAATGCAGCTGAAACCCAATGGCTCTACCTTGATTCAAAATTGAGAACCCACTCTGGAAACTCTTTCAACGGCTCCTTCTGGATTAAAAGATGATTATACATCTTTTCATTTTATCACACATATACATCTTTTCATTTTATCACAACACACCCCTACAAAACTTGACCAAACGGTTGATTCTTCATGGAGTTAATGACAAAAGTGGAAGAACGAAAATGCCCTTGCATGTAACCCAAACATGAGGCCACTTGTGCTTGTGTACTGCATTGATTATGTAAGTGACAATTCAAGTTGCTTAACCTATTTTACAAGGTTAATTATTAACATTTTCGATTGACCATTTTACCCTTCATCTTTCAAGAAATTAAATAAAATTTTGCCTCAAGATATTAACAAACTCTTTAACAATGTACACAATCAGGTAAGAATATAACCAAGGCATACCAACGGTTTTACTCAAGTCATCATCCTTTAAAAAAGGCAGAGGAGGTCGATATGATTGATGTAAATACCCCCTAAAAAGTTGATTTTTGAGTAAAGATGTAAATACCTTTGCTTCTGTTAATTTTGATTACCAATTAATTAACGGATGAACCATTTTGATATATTTTGGAAAAAAATTGAGGACCGAAAAAACTAATACACATATGACAAGTAAAAAGTGATATTTCTTAAAACATTAGGTTCGAAATTGTAAATATCCTCTCTAAAAAAAGAGGAAATTACACTTGACGTACTTGGGGGGTCTAGGAACAACTTATCAAGAAGGGTACGGATATTGACACCCATAAATATGATAAGCACACTCATATTTATAAGTACACACATGTCTAAAATTTAAAATTAAAACATTACTATAAACACCCATTTTAATACCAATAGTACCCTTATTTAAATGAATGTTTTTATTTTAATACAATTTATTTATAAACCATCTTAAATTATTAATACACCCAATTTCTCTAAAACTAACATCTAGAGGGATAAGATTTTGAATGGTCACCTGAAACACAAGAAATTTCTCAGGTTGAGGAAATTAAAGTATTGGCAAAAGAAATTTCTCATATGTATTTGCTGTCACGGGTAGCCAAATTTTACTTGCATAAGTGTTAGAAATAGACATTGTTTTTAACTTTGTTTACTTGTTATAAAGTTCGGAAATATATCAAAAGCATCTTGAAGCCTGGAATGCTAATGACTGACCTGTGTGAAACATTGGAGAACACAGTTCGTAAGCTAATATCTGAAAATGGGCTGCAAGCAGGCATTGCTTTTCCTACTGGATGCTCCCTAAAATGGTGTGTTATACATTTGTCATTTAGGTTTGCATTGATTCCATACTTACATGGTTTTGTCTTTACTTTGAACTTTTTTGTTCTAAGGGTTGCTGCACATTGGACTCCAAATACATGAGATAAAACTGTGCTTCAGTATGACGATGTTATGAAGTTGGATTTTGGAACTCATATTGATGATAATACTGTGTTTACTTCATCTACCTTTTTGATCATTTTGGTGTGTCCTACTTATACCGCTTATATTGTTCTTTATGTGTGTGACTGCACTCTAAATTAAAGTATTAACATCTTTGGAAACCTTACTTTGATTCTTTCGAATCCAAAGAGAACACCTAAAATTCAGTTTTCAAGTAAAAATAATTTAAGTTTGTTTTATCTTCTACAAAAACTAAAATTTTGATACTTGAAATAGAATTAGGGTTTAATTTTTTTATTTAATTTTTTATTTTTTATTATTATTATTTTTTAATAAAGTGATATAGTTGAAGATATGGGTGTACATAGTATTTGGTTTATTTTTAATTAAACTAATTTGTCCTTATTGGTAAATTCCTATTGGGATATTTTTGTAATTAATTTTTTTATTAAAATATGGGTGTGCTTATCATATTTATGAGTGTCAATATCAGCACCCTATCAAGAAACTTACATGCACCTCCCATGCAATTAACATTGACCGGTCAAACTTAGAAGTAGGGAGGTTATTTTTGTCATTTTCATTCAAGTTTTTTAATATTTTCTAAAAAAAAAACGATTTTAAAACAAACTAAGAGATGTATCTCCACAAAAGTTAAAATGAATAAAAAAAAAATCCAAAAAGAAAATAAAAATAAAAGAATAATTGAGGGGGTCTAGATCTCCACCGTCCATCTTGGAAGATGGATAGTGATATGGATCTCCACCCGGTCAATTATTTTCTTTTTAAATCTACATTTTTTTTTTGATCTCCAACGTCCATCACGGCGGAGGTCCTTTTTTTTGTTGTTGCAATTTTTATTTATTTATAATTTTTGATCTCTACCATCCATCCCAAAGGATGGATGGTAGAGATCTATCTTCTTTTGTTACATTAAAAAAAAAAAATTATTGTTTAAAAACATTTGATTGTATTATATTAATGGTGATTAGGGATGGCAAAAATCCCCTACCCGTCGCAAATTGGCAGGGAATCGATCTATTTGGGGAGGGTTTGGAGCACTTAAAATGGGGCTTGGTCATGCATAAGTCAAACATTGTTATCCCAGTGTGAAATCAGATCGGGTATGAGTGAAACCACTATGACCCAACCCACCTCGGTTGACCAGGTATTTATATAATTATTTTTTAAGATATTAAAAATATAAAAGGAAAAACAAAAAAACTATAATCTTTTTATCTCTTTGTCTAACTGTATTTTATGTTTGAATTTAGAGTTATATAATTTTGATGTTATATTCTATTAAATTTAAGTTTATATATGAATTTTAAGTGTACGCTAAACTTTAAATTTTTATAATTATTTGTCGTTTAAATTTAAATTTAAGTGTATGTATGTTTAAATTTAAATATATTTTTTAAATTAATTGTATTTTTAAATTTGATTGAATATTAAAATTTAAGTTCATATCATAAAATTAAAATGTATGGTAATATTTGTTTGAACATTTTTTATATATATATATGAAATGTGTCAGTTCGGGTCGGGTTTGGGACACCCACCCCCTCCCCCCGTCTCATTCGGGTTGGAAATCAAAAACTCATTTCAGTCATGGGTCGAGTTTGGGGCAATTTGTTAAAATCGGGTTTCGGGTTTAGGGCATGCCAATCCGACCCGTTGCCATATATTATTCAACGCTCAATGCTAACTGCGGGAGAAGTGCATGTAAATATTTTGAAAAGTTGTTTCTTTGGCAATCTGTTTCATATGTAGACCATTGATATTTGTACCATGCCTTCTAATGCTAATCATGCTGGTGGGTGGACCACTCTTCTTACTTGAAGGTTCTACCTTTACATCCCCCCGCAAACTAAACTGGGGAGAATTCACCAGATTGAGTTTGGCACAGAGAAAACGAAACCGAGCTGTTGTGAAGGCTTTGGTAAAAATGTCAGCTACTAGATGTTCCATTGGTATGTAATGCATCTCAATCTCTCCGGACATGACCTTTCCACGAATGAAATGGGTGTCAATGTCAATGTAATTAGTCCGTTGATGAAAAATAGGATTTTGAGAGAGAGCATTTGCACCAATGTTGTCACACCAAACAACTGAACATTTTGCAACAGGAATGTGCAGCTCTTAAAGCAACGAACGAAGCCAAAGTAAATCAGTGGTAACCTATGCCATAGATCGATACTCGGCCTCGGTGCTAGATCGTGCAACCACACATTGCTTCCTAGAACACCAGGAAATCAGGTTGCCACCAAACAACACACAATTGTCGTTTATGGATCTTCTATCGTCAACGCAGTTTGCCCAATCGGCATTTGCAAAAGCTTCAAGAGACAAGTCTTTAACTGGTCTGAAATGTAAGCCAAGGTGAGGAATCCCCTTTAAATAACGAAGAACTCGTTTACAAGCTTACTAATGAACCATCGTAGGAGCAACTAAGAATTAACTTAGTTTGTTGACGATGAATGAGATATCCGGACGTGTGTTGGTGAGGTATTGAAGAGCACCAATGGTGCTTCTATAAAGAGTAGGATCGGTGAATGCCACTCCATCAGCTAGTGAGTGCTTAGTACTAGCTGCAATGGGAGTGTTACTGTGCTTGGAATTAGCCATATTTGTCTGGAGTAACAAGTCTGAAATGTACTTGGCCTGTGTGAGATAGAGACCAAAACCATCCCTATGAGCCTTAAAACCAAGGAAATAATTAATAGGACCTAATGTTTTCAAAGCAAACTTCTGATGAAGAGTTGATATAAGATCCTTAACCAACCTCTGATTATTTCCAGTGATGAGTATATTGTCCACATAGACTAGGAGGAACAAAGAATCAACACCACTGAACCGAGTAAACAAAGAGGTGTTAGAGGCAGAATTAGTGAAACCCCATTGTAAAAGGGTTGTTCGAAGCTTGTGGAACCAACTCCTCAGAGCTTGTTTGAGACCATATAGGGACTTATGTAGGCGACAAACATGCGTAGGCCATGAAGGGTCAACAAAACCCTCTGGTTGTATCATGTAAACCAATTCGGAGAGGTCACCATTGAGGAAAGCATTATTGATATCAACTTGTTCAATTTGCCACCCAAATGAGACAGCAATTGTAAAAATGACTCTGATGGTGGAGGCTTTAACCACGGGACTGAAAGTGTCCAAAAAGTCTAGGCCGGGTGTTTGATGAAACCCTTTGGCCACCAACCTTGCTTTGTGCTTCAAAAGAGAGCCATCTTGTTTGAATTTGGTTCTAAAAACCCACTTGCAACCTACCATATTCATATTAGGAGAAAAAGGAACTAGTGACCATGTTTGATTGGATTGTAACGCCTCAAATTCTTCATGCATTGCCCAAAGCCATTTTGGCTCTTTGAGTGCTATTTTTACAGATGTAGGATCAGTTTCTGAGAGGTAGCAGCCCAATGTGACAGAGCATGGTACAGTAAAGGTGTAGACTTTTGGCCTAAAAATGTCATTCCTAGACCTGGTAGTCATAAGATGTATTGAAGAGATAGGATAAGTAGGAGCTTGTAAAACAGCCTCTGATTCACATAGGCCAGCTAGATGAATGGAAGTGGGTGATAGAGAAGTGTTAGCAACTATCACATGTGTGGGAGAAATATCTTATACGTTGAGGAGCAAGACCAGTTGGTGAAGAAGAATGAGCTGGAACTTGACTAGAAATTGGAGGAACAATGCCATTTTTGGTAGGAAAAAAGGGAACCCGTGACAACGAGTGGTGAATGGCAAAAATAGGCATGCTTAAAGTGGCAAGGTTGTCATGTGAAACTCTGTGAGATGGAATGAGATCCTCAAAAGGAAATTCCAACTCATTAAACTCTACATGCCTAGACAAGTAAATCCTACCAGATGGATGCAAACATTTATACCCCTTGTGAATATGGCTGTATCCAATAAAAAGGCATTTAGTTCTGTGAAAATTAAACTTGGTTTTAGAGTAGTCTCTAAGGTAGGGGAAACAACTACATCCAAACGTCTTGAAAAAGCTATAATTAGGTTTCTTATGAAACAACTTCTCAAAAGGAGATATGAACCGAAATATAGCTGATGACATATTGTTGATAAGGAAAACGGCAGTGCTAAGAGCTTCATACCAGTATTTCAATGGCATTTTCGCATGAGCAATGAGTGTTAAGTCGGTCTCCACAATATGTCTATGTTTCCTCTCAGCCACCCCATTTTGTTTATGTGTATGAGGACAAGACATTCGCACTTGTATTCCCTGTTGAGTAAGGTAAAAGGCAAATGTAATATATTCCCCACCCATGTTAGTATGTAGACTCTTAGTTTTCTTTTCAAAACGCAGCTCTACATTCTTTTGGAATTTCTTAAACACTTCAAATGCCTTTGACTTGAGTTTCAAAGGAAATAACCAAACAAATCTAGTATGTGCATCAACAAACGAAATGTAATATATGTGTCCTTCTGTTGATAAAATGGGAGCAGGACCCCAAATATCAGAGTATATAATCTCAAGAGGAGCTGCTGCTGTGATATCAATTCGTGAGAAAAGCAATTTATGAAGTTTGCCAAGTTTGCATGAGTCACAAAAGTAGGGAGCCTGAAACTTTCCAGAAAAATGTACCTTATTTAACATTTTTTACAACACTAAAGGAGCTGGATGCCCCAACTTAGCATGTAAAACATTGGCATTCACAACAGCTAGATTAGCTTGTTGTGACTTGGATTCTAACAATCGTCCAAGGCTTTTATTCTGAGAAGAAAAAGCAGTAGAGAGATCAGCTGAAAGAGCTTCGGTTTTGCGAAGCCTATGACTCAAAGAAGGATGATTTGGCACTCCAACAAGCTGAAGGCAGTACAGACCATCTCTAAGTGAACCTTGAAGCAACACCTTCTTTGTTTTGATATCCTTTATCACACAATGATCACCAAAAAACTCAGCAATAGCTTTGTCATCTTTTGTAAATTTAGTTATACTAAGGAGGTTTTTGGTTATCTGTGGAACATGTAATATGTTGTTGAGATAGAGATGTTGAATTGGTTGTGTGTGTGATTTGACCAAAGAGTCACCGATATGAGATATTTGGAGTTGATCTCTATTACCAACAATTAATCTATTATTACCTCGATAGCTTGACTTTAATGAGAGATTGTTTAGATCAGAAGTAATGTGATTTGTGGCGCCGCTGTCGAGATACCACGCTGGATCATTCACGGACTCAGGTGTGGCCATGTATGCAGAATTCTGATAATAGTTAGCTTGTGATTCAATGACAGCAGAGTTCATGTTGACTTGGGAAGAGGCTCCACATTGCATATGGCCAAAAAATCCTTGTTGTTGCCTAGAAAATTCTTGTTGTTGGCCAATAAAACCTTGTTGTTGATGATAGTAAGCTTGATGTTGATGTTGATGTTGAGGAGGCCTTTGAAATCCTTGATCAAATCTGTAATAGCACTTTAGAGCCCTGTGACCAGGCTTGTTACAGACTTGACAATGTATTCTTCCTCTGCCTCCAAACCTTCCATTTCTACCTCCTCCACGTTGACCACCTCTGTTGTTGTTATGGAAGCCACCATCTCTCTGTCCTTTCTTTTCCTGCTTATTGCTTGTTGCATGGTTAGTAGAAACCTGACCTATGTCAAGTTGAGTTGGAGAATCAAGATGCTGGAGTCTTTGTTCATGAGTAAGTAGCAGGAAATGTGCATCTTCAAAAGTAATAAATCTTTGTTGAGAATTTATAACCGAGACAATGGAGTCAAAATCGTGTCCAACCCCAAACATTAGACACATGACTAGATCCCTATCTCTTACATCTTCACCAGCAGCAAGTAGTGCGTCACTGATGTTTTTAATTCGGAGAACAAAATCACTTATTGAATCAGCACCTTTTTTCATCGTTTGAAGTTGATTCCTAAGCTGAAGAGTTTTGGCCATGGATTGTTGAGAGTAGATCCTTTCAAGCCTACTCCAGACTTCACAGGACGTCTGGCAACTAACAACCTGTCTAATAATGTTTTCACTCAAAGTTAAGTAGATTCAGGCCATTAGGATTTTGTCAATCCTTTTCCAGTTGGACTTATACGTTTTTCAACATGCTTTTCACCATTCTCATCTGTTACCTCTACATTTGTAAACTGAGTAGAAGGTTGATTGATTCCAAGGAGATATTCTTCAAGATCCAGTCCTTGTATCATAGGAAGAACTTGCGTTTTCCAGTACAGATAGTTTGATCTTGTGAGTTTGATGTGTAAATTGAAGTTTAAGCTCTTTGACAGAGAAAAGAATTCCATTGCTGTCACTGCCAGTGATTGAGAGTTCTGAGAACTCTGACTCTGATCTGCACTTTAAGAACTTAATGGAGATGAAGCTGCAGCTGGAGAGTTGTTGTGATTGGCCATGACGTTAGTCAGTGGCTCTGATACCATGTAAGATTAGTTTGAAAACTAATAAGAAGAAACACAAGGTGTTTGTTGAAAATACTTAGAAAGAAAATACTTGTTTGGATACTGAGAAAATATCCATTGAGAGAGAAAGTGATTTCTTTCTGCTTTCTATTATTGGTTTTCAGATTGTGATACAAGGCTCTATATATACTAAGAATCGATCACACATGCTAAAAGCATGATCCTGAAAATCAGGAGAATCTATCCAATAGAAACACACTATGTGTCCACATCAGCAGGTCAGTTAATAACAGTCACTAACCTTCATTTAACGACTAACTAATTATTTTGACTAATCAGATAGCAACTAATTAACGTCTTCATATTTTGTCGTTAACATCTGGATTGCTGATCAACTAATGACCAGTGCTGATGCTCTGTTTCTTTGGCAATCTGTTTCATATGTAGACCACTGATATTTGTACCATGCCTTCTAATGCTAATCATGCTGGTGGGTGGACCATTCTTCTTACTTGAAGGTTCTCCCTTTACAACTACATTGTTTATTTCCTAGTGATTATTAGTACTACCAAGTTTTCTCTTCACTAGTACCACTCGATGTGACCGGGTGGTATATAAGAGCGTTTATTTGGTATGACAATGTCTCAAGTTCGAGTCTTTATAATGGTATACGGTATTTCAAAAAAATAAGTTTTATATTCGGTTTGGTAAAATGTTATTTTTTTTAAACGGTATACTTATCCAAATTTTTCGTTGATCAATTAATAATTAGTGACTGTGGAAGTATCCAGATCGAGCAACATGTAGTCCAATCATATCAGTGCACTACAAGAAAATGATCTTTTTATTAAGGGACATCTAGTACGGGTATTCTGGGCTCGTATTAGATAATGGGTAAATTACACTGCACCCCTTGAGGTTTGGCCTTAAGACATTAAGATGGAAAAATTTTGTTATTCTACACTAACACCCCTGTATTGTCGAAAATGCCCTTGTATAATAATAAAAATAAAAGTTTTTTTACACTAACACCCAAGGGCATTTTGGACCTTACCATGGTAAAACAGGGGTGTTAGTGTATAATAACAAAACTTTTCCATCTAAGTGTCTTAAGGCCAAACCTCAAGGGGTGCAATGTAATTTACCCTTAGATAATAAAGCATTCAATGCAGGCACGAAGCCAATTGAGGACGAGCTTGGCCAACTGCCCCACCTCAACTTTCCCAAAAAATTTATAGTTTTTTTATCTTATTTGTATAAAAAACTATTAAAATAAAACAATTGATAAAGTCAAACAAAATGGTCAACCCATTTTACTCATTTACTTAATAAACTCCACTTTACTCATTCTTAAAATTCTCTCCAACACTCTCTAACTCTCACAATGTAAGCTACGTCTCAGCGTCTGCAAATCGAATTCAACTATTCAAGCAAAATTCCAGCAAATAAAAATGGAGCTTCAATTTTAAAATCAATGATCAAACCCTCATAAATAGTAATCCACTGATCCTAATCCTAATTCTTATATATATTCTCTTGTAACTCTTATTCAAGGTTGTATACTTGTATTTTGTTTATATTCTTGTTCACTGTACTGTTGTTTTTGGTCGATTTCTTCCCCTCTTTGATTTCTTAATGAATTTTTTCCTTTCAAAATAAAAATACCAACTTTTTAATTTATTTATTCTTGTTCACTGTACTATTCAACTTGCAAAAATGATGGTTGCCAGTAAAAAAGACAAGGTATTTCCATTGTTTCACTTACTTTTGACATTAGCATTGATTCTACTGGTTGCTACTACTATTATTGAGAGATCATTTTCAGCTATGAATATTATAAAAACTCGACTGCGCAACAGGATGGGAGATGAATGGATGAATGATAATTTGGTTGTTTATATAGAAAATGACATATTTGATGGCATTGATAATGAGACTGTCATGCAACATTTTCAAAAGATGAAACCACATTGAGGACAGTTGTAAATATGTTTGAAGAATTATATGAATATATATGTTCCAACTTTTTGTTTAGTCAAATTTTTTGTTTAACCTGGTGTATGCCCCTTGTAAACTTGGGATGTTTCATTTTCGATTAATGCACTTTAAATTGTTCAAAAAATATATATTATCATTTTTATTATTTTTTAATGGCGCCCCCCTAAAAGAAATTCCTGGCTCCGTCCCTGATTCCATGTACATCAAGGGTTTGGAACAAGATCAGAATTTTAGGGCATTGTACATTGCATTAATGTATTTATT
This sequence comes from Acer yangbiense, assembly GCA_008009225.1. NCBI lineage: Eukaryota > Viridiplantae > Streptophyta > Magnoliopsida > Sapindales > Sapindaceae > Acer > Acer yangbiense. Next base: position 32,014,663 of record CM017769.1, on the reverse strand, counting down.
TGGATCATGTATCTATTAATGAATTAGTTTAAATGGGTGGTGTGCCCCTTACGCCACAAGGTTGAGTTCGAGCCTCTCCCCCTCCCACAATTATTATTTGGATCATGTATCTAAACCCCGGATTATTGTAATATTTTTTTTTTAAAAAAAACACACAATTTTCACCTAATTTTATATGTTTAACAATAAGTTAATAAGTTGAGTTTAAATAGCACAAAAGTATTTAAAGCGACAAAAATGCCCATTAACTTTATTTTTCTTTTCTTTTTTTCCTCTCTTTTTTTCTCTTTCTGTTTCTCTTTCATCAGACATTTTCTCACTTAAACTCAAGAAAAAAAAAATTCTCTCTCCATTTTTTTCTCTCTCTCTCTTGATTATTTTATTTCTCTCTGCAAATGTGTCATTTTTTTTATTAAAAAAAAAAACTTGTTTGAGTTCGAATATATGATTTAATTTGCTATTTGTAGTGAAACACCATGAATATATATCTCTTTAAAATTGTATTAATATTGATTTTGGGTTTGGATATTTTTGGGTTTGTTTAATTTGTCGTAGATAAAAACCTAGAAATTTGTTAAATGAAATTAAAATCTCAAATCAGTAGTTATCAGTTTGGTTAAAGAACAGATTTGAAAAAGAAAAAAAAAAACATAAATATGGCCACAAAGTCGATAAATTAAGTCTCGACCAAACTAAAATTAAAAATCGAGACTTAATAAGTCTTTCCGAGACTAATTTGGGTCTCCATCGAGACTTATTTTAAATCTCAATCAAAACCTAAGTGTAAGTCTCGGATCGAGAACAGTACGTAAGTCTCGATTGAGATCTAAATAAGTTTTGAAAACTTAAATAAGGGGTTGTTTGTTTTTTTATCTGAAGACTGAATAGTCCTAAATTTTACTGAAGACTGAATATTGACTGAAACCTGAATCTGAATGACATGTTTGTTTTTCTTTTTCTCACGTCTGAATGTACTGTCAACATGTTTGTTTTTTAAAAATAAAATTGTCTGAAAAGAAGTAATTTTACATCTATACCCATACTAATTAAAAGAAGTAATTTAACATGCAACACTCTTTATAAGATTTTGCATGTTCTTCCGCAAACAAAGTTTAATTTAACAAAACAAAAAATTCATTTAGGAATATAATTTTACATGTTATTCTGCAAACAAAGTTCAAGTTCAATTTATTGTTTAAAAAAAAAAAGTTCAAATTCAATTTTACATATTGTCTAAATATCCAGTATATAATTCTAGAAACCATTTTTTTTTTTTTTTTTGAAATAGGCCCCTAAATTATATACATCGGTACATATATATATATATATAGATAAATAATTATTCTATAACTTCTTCAAGTCACGAAATCTACTCAATATCGAATGCAACCACAAAAAGAATATTTGATAAATTATATAATTGCAACTATGACAATCATAACAAATTATCATTCTAGATTATGTTTAAAGAGTTTTATAACTGCCACTACATGTAGATAAATAAAAAATAAAAAAAATTAAAGAGTTCTTACCAGGATTTGATAGGAGAGAAATTCAATTGTTTAATCCTAGGAAGATTTCAATATGAGAAGTGATTAGGTTTTTTTTTTTTTTTCCTTTCTAAAAGCCTTTTAAAATAAAGAATATGTTAAAAGAAAGAATTCTATACCATATCAAATTAGGATAAATTTAGAAATATATCTTTTTTTGGAGGATAGACTTGGAAGAAAATATTTTAATTATAATTTAGTGATTTGGAATTAAGTTAAAAGTCAGGATTTCTTACTTTTTTTTTAAAGTTGTTCAATTCAGACCCATTAAGTCTTAAGTGGAAAAAACAAATGACCCATAAGTCTTGATTATTCACGTGTTGTCTTGAAATATATATATTTTTTCATTTCATATATGTTTTTTTTAATAAGTTTCGAAAACTTAAATAAATCTCGACCTCAAGTGTTGTCTTAAAATATATATATTTTTCATTTCATATATGTTTTTTTTTTCTAGATTTGTGTAATATTTTTTCTTTTTATTTTGGTTTCCATATCTATTTTATTTCTCATCTTCTTGATTTAGTTTTCAGATCTAATTTCTCTCTCTTTTGCTTTTTGTTTCTCCTTCAAAAAAAAAAAAAAAAAAAAAAAAACACCTATACCAAATTTGTTTGCTCCCTTTGTTGCGTCATTACAAATGACTCGAAATCACATCACTTATCGTCGAAATCGCCAATCCCTTTTTAGGTTTTTCTTTTTCTTTTTCTTTTTCATTTTTTCTTTTATTTTTGTTGTTTCTTTCTCTAAATCCTCTTTGCTACTTTGTTCTTTTGTATTGTTTGTTGCAAGAGAGAATAGGGAAGAGCAGGATATTTTTATCCCAAAACCATTTTAGATATTATATAAACTCAACTTAATAAAATGGTGCTTAGCCCAAAAAAACCTCTTTCAAGAGTACTATTAATTTTAAGAACTCATGAGAATTATGCAGGAATAAGCATTGTCGTCATCGTTTATAAATCGTAATTAAAAGGAAAATTCTATTCACGGGGATAAAGTTTTTACAAATAGTACCAAGGGTTACTCCTAGATAGGGATGACAATTAAACCTGAACCCGTGGGACCCGCCCGAACCCAACTCGCTTAAAGAGGGTTTGGGTTGGAATAAGTGTACCCGTGGGCGGGTTTGGGTTTGAAAATTGTACCCGTCACGGGTTCGGGTTCGGGTTCGGGTTCGGGTATGGATTTAGCAAAAAATCCATACCCAAACCCGTGTACCCGCGAATAATAAAAATTATATAATATTTTATTATTTTAAATATTTTAAATTTAAACTCCAATAAAAACTTTTTAATTATATAGAGAATAAAATATAAACATTTCAATCTATTAAGTGTTTTTATTATTTAAAATTATAATATTTCATATATTTAAATAATTTTCAACAAAAAAAAAATTGGCGGGTTTGTGGGTTTTACCCGTGGACCCGCTTGTTTCACGGGTTCGTGGGCAGGTTTGGATGTCCCCTAAACCCACGGATAAAATCCGAACCCGAACCCGTTTATTTTCACAGGTTCACGGACGGGTTTGGTAGACACAAAATTTCATGGGTTTGGGTTTGGATTCCGCCCCATTGCCATTCCTACTCCTAAACCTAGATAGGGGATATAATAGCCTCTTACTTCTCAAAGAAAGCTAGATAGATACAAAATTATATAAAATTAAAATGGACCACTTTTGGTTGAGTGGTGTAAGTACGAGTTTTTCTCTGGTAGACATATAACTGTGAGCATACTTATAGCACATTTATCCATCTCATCACTTTTTACCAGAAAAAGCAATACACTTGGGTCAAATAATGCTTACATGACAAAACATAATGAAGTAGATAAGTGTGCTATAAGTATATATTCTTACAGTTATATGTCTATCAGAGAAAAAATGTGCTCGTACAGTTATATGTCTATCAGAGAAAAAATGTGCTCGTATAAGTACACCTCCCCTTGTAAGTTTATGGGTAGATTTCTCCTCAGTGTTGTGAAAATAGATATCTGAAGTATGCATGTAGTGCTTGATCTTAGCACAGATCTCCCAACCTAGACCTCTGGCAATATAAAATCATATAAGACAAACTAAAAAAAATGCATACTCTAAAAATACATCAAAATAAACAATATTGAGACAATTAATATCAAAAGGATGGCAATCAGAAGGGATTGAATCTTTAAAGGGGGTGATCCTAGAAAGTAAGTTATTTAATTACAATTAAACCAAGTGGAATTGGTGAGAAATGTCACCTTTTTAAAGTGAGGTGGTGACTTTGTCAGTATAAGTTAAGTTTAAAAGGCACCTATTATGGTGAACTACCAAAATTACCCCCACTTAAATGATTTATGTTATTCCCTATCTTTGTACTTTTCTCTGTCCTCCACACTCGAGAAAAAAAATTGACTGTAGCTCTCTCTCTCTCTCTCTCTCTCTCTCTCTCTCTCTGGAATTTCTTCTTCGTGTTAGCTCTCTCTCCCTCTCTGGAATTTCTTCCTCAAGTTATAAAGAACTGACGTGACGTGGTTCAGTAAAATAAGGTAAAATTTCTTGAACTTTCTTGTTTTAATTTGTTAACATTTTAATTTGTTCCTTTTCATATGTTTTCCGAGTATTTTTTGAGTATTTTTTAAGCCGTAAGCCATTTTTGGATCTCTGAGAGTTTTCCATAGATCTGTTCCCGAGCCTTTTCATGTTTGATCTGTTCCCGAGCCTTTTCAGGATTAAAGCTCCCAACGAGGAAGAAAAATATGTTTCTCCATACACTTGATCACCGATGTTAAGGTTATTAATAGCCATTTTTTAAATAGGGACATACATATATGGATATGAAGTTATAGACAGAAGGTAAATTGATCACGAGTCCTTAAAATTTTTAGCACTTTTGGATTCTGATTTTATGGAACTAGCATCAAAGTTAACAATTTAAGTTTTAATGTGGTTGTGGGTATAGTTGGTGGTAACCACACCTCTCACCAAAGTTAGGTCCTAAGTTTTTTTTTTTTTTTTTTTTTTTTTTTTTTTTTAACAAAAAATTTAAGTTTTAATAGTACAAAAAATGTGTTTTCAACAAAAAATACCCTTCATAAAAATAAGCACGCATTTTTTAATTTTAAGCTTTTGATCGAGACTTAGGGCTCATTTGTTTTTTCCACTTAAAACTTAATGGGTTTGAATTGAATTCATTAAGTTATTTTTTTTTTTTTTTTAAGTGGTCAAACAACTTAAAAATATCAAAAAACAACTTAAAATAAAATGTAAGAAATCCTGACTTTTAACTTAATTCCAAATCACTCGATTACAATTAAAATATTCACTTCCAGGTCTATCCTCCCAAAGAAGATATATTTATAAATTTATTCTAATTTAATATGGTTTAGAATTCTTTCTTTTAACATATTTATTATTTTTAACGGATTTTAGAAAAAGAAAAAGAAAACCCTAATCACTTTTCATACTGAAATTTTTATGGGATTGAACAATTGAATTTCTTTAGCTCCTACCAAATCCCGATAAGAACTCTGTATTTGTTTTTATCTAACTATTCATCTAGTGCTCAATAAATTTGTCTACCATATTGAGTAGATTTCGTGACTTGAAGATTTTATAGAATAATTATATATATATATATAATTCAAAAACCTATTTCAAAAAAAAAAAAAAATCAATAACTTTTTGTTTATATGGCTTCTTGTGCATATTGAACTTGAACTTTTTTTTAACAATAAATTGAACTTGAATTTTGTTGGCAGAACATGTAAAATTATATTCTTTAATAAAAATTTTGTTTTGTTAAATTGAACTTTGTTTGCAGTAGAACATACAAAATCTTATAAAGAATTGTGCATATTATATTACTTCTTTTAATTAGTATGGGTATAAATGTAAAATTAATTATTTTCAGACAATTTTATTTAAAAAAAAACAAACAAACATGTTGACAGTACATTCAAATATTAAAAAAAAAAAAAAAAAAAAAACCTATCATTCAGGTTCAGATTTTAGTCCCCATTCAGTCGTCAAAAAAATTCAGAACTATTCAATCTTCAGACAAAAAAACAAACGACCCCTTAATGTTAGAGACTTATTTTCCTATATTGGAGAGACTTTATTTCCTTTGTCTGAAACTTATTTCCTTTATCCGATACTTAATGTCCAAGACTTATTTTCTAGAAAAAATTTCAGATCTATTTTCTTCATTTTTTTTTTTCTTCTAATTTATGTTCTTTCACAAAAAAAATTTTGTTCCCTCTTCCCGTTGATTCCTCTTCTTCATCTCAAACACTTACAAAAAAGATAAAATCGCAATTCATCAACTTTCTTGAGAGAATATTCTTTAAAAATTTTTTTTTTTTTTTTTTTTAAAAGGTGAAGTCAAAGGTATCTTTATTGGTTACTATACTTTTAGTGATATTGTATTAAAACTTAAATTATTAACTCAATGCTAGTAAAAAAAAAAAAAAAAAAAAAAATCTTAAAAGGTGCTATTCACTCCTAGTACTTCAATTGATCACCCACTTCAAGTAAAGCATTCGAGCAATTCTTGCAGAAAGTATACAACATGGAACTGATCATAAAAAAAATTATATCACTCAAGCTTCGAGTCAATATATAGAAGTGTTACTAGCTACCTCTTAGTACTGAGGAGATTATGGCTCACTTCTGGTGATTGCGAGGTTTTGAAATGTATACAGGGACCAACACAAGTTCAATAACAGATATACAAAAAAGGTTGAACATTAGTTACAACTTTTACTTTACACATCAAGCATGTATAATTAAACATTCAAACAAAAATGATGTCCATAAACTCTAGGCTACAGGTCTACTCGTAAATTGGTTCATTCAAAAATGATGTATATATATATATATATATACAGTCTTTCTATTATCAGTTCGAACTGACAATAAATATATCAGGACGAAGAATGTGGACCACTAGATTTACATACTTTGACTCAAAGTGTATGCACTTGTCAAAACTTCTCCATAATCTGTGGTAAACATTCTTCGTCCTGATATATTTATTGTCAGTTCGAACTGATAATAGAATTTCTGTATATATATATATATATATATATATATATATATATATATATATATGTATGTATGTATGTATAATTAATGTATATATATCCTCTATCATTGATTGGATCGGTGAGTTTTCTCATACCACACACCCAATCCACGCCTCCCCAATCCCATGCATAACTCAAATAAAAACAAATCCTTCAAAGGTTAGGAAAGGATTTATTATCATAGGAAAATATTGATTGAATTCATAATTTGGAAAGATATATCTTAAAAGCTTGTAAGATAATACTCATATATATATATATATATATATATATATATATATATATATGCACATGTCATTTAAGTTAGGTAGAATCAAAATTTCATAGACCATGAAGTGAGTTTATGTTGGCGTTAGCTATATATATTTCCTCTTCCTTTTCCATTATCAAACATCACATATGTTGCATTTTGCACTTGAATTAATTTCACAACTAGAATTTTACTTTAAAATGTCATCTCATTTAGATCTAGTTATAATTAGTTATTAGAGTGCAATATATCATGAGCCCTTTATGATATATGCAGCCATCCAATTAAGTTGCAGATTTAATACTGAAATTAACCTAGGGTAATTAGTGTTAGAACTTGATACTAGCTATTAAATGTGTATTTACATATATGATTAAGCTTTAATATCTAGCGTTCGATAATCATGAATTAGTTCCAGAAACCGTGCTAAAACCAACAGCTCCATGATCTGAGCTTATAAAGACCAAATTTCCTGAATCAACAGCAGATTGAAAAAAAGATTAGGAGTACCAGAGCACTAATATTGATCAGAACTGGACATTATGATCTTACAGATGAAATTAAATAAGCTACTAATTAAGCAGGCTTAATCACTGTTTCAATGTACAGTCAATAGAAACTGAATTTGAGCTGAACCACATCAACATACCTGGTGCCATCATAGCTTTAATTTGATTCTGCACTCGTAACTCGTTGGACTTCAAAGCTGAGAACCCACATTCTGTAAACCCTTCCGACAATGGCACCTTATGGACCAAAGATATGATTATTAGTAAACCAAAGGAGCCATTGAGGGAGAGAGTTTAGAGACTGATGGCTCTCCGAATTCTCTACCAACCAACACCCAATAATATTATCCTTTATTCGATCACCTTCTATAGTAAGTAATGCAGAGGGAGAAGAGAGATGGGTAGGGTTTGGTGCAGGTATTTATAGGGTTTCGATGGCCTTTGCTTTGTTATTTCTTTATGTTTTATTGGTAATTTCATTGTAATTGGGTACAAGTATAACAAAGACGAAATCTTTTCCAAGGATTGCTCCTCCTCAAGCAATGAGAGGAGCTTACAAAGAAAATTCTCAGTCATCTTCTTACACACTTTCTGATGCTCCAAGATGGATTAGTTCGATGCACTACTCAATTTGCTCGCCACTTATTTCTATGAAACTGGAATCATACAGAGATTCGTTTATTAGTCAATTAATGACTCAGCTTCCTAGCTTGTCGTGATTTGAGACGAGTTGCTTCAGTTTTGTCTTCATCCAAAAGTTCAAACACATAAAACACACAAGTACACCTCAAGTCAACGAGAGTTCACTTCTGAAATCTTGTTCTTGTACTTGCAATTTACAAATCTCAATTACAAATGTGTTTCAGAGCATTTTTTGTTATAGTCACCAAAGCACTACGAACTAGAAATTTTGTTTTGTTGTATTAATTTCAAGATTATCTCAAGGTGTGTTGAGGTTAATAATACTATATATAAGCAGAGAACTTTTGAATTGTCATATGTTCAAACTAGACAAAATTGCACAAATTTCTATCTTTTGAATTTGAATTCTATATGTAAGGAATTTAATTTTAGAGTATTGCTAGACGTCCCAATTTTTTTTTCCAAATTCTGTACCAAATGATATGGCACGTGAGGTGTCAACATCACATCAGCCACCACATAATCTAATGATTTTTAAGATGTTGACACCTCAAGTGCCACATCATTTGGGACATAATTTAGGAAAAAAAATTGAGACGTCTAGCATTACTCTTAATTTTATGTCATATGTATTAAAAACCCCTTAAAATTATAGTGTTGAATTAGTGGTAGACAAAAATATTTAAAAAAAAAAAATGCAAAATCATAGCAATTTTTGTATAGATAAATGTTAGGATAATATGAACTTATCACTATTTAGATAATTACTAAGTTATTATTATTTGATGATTTTTAGAGATAAATCTTATAATAAGGTTAATGCTTGTATGTAGATTATATACCTATTTATTGTAAGCTTCCATCAGTTGAATCAAAATTTATATTACTTTCTCTCCTCAGTTTAATCGGTGCTCTTACCTTATATTATACTTTTAACCATTAAATCATTTTTATCGGTGCTCTTAATTTATAATGAGTGCTTAACTCATTTTTTTTTTGTGGCAATAACCCCACCCTTGAAAATATCTTTTAATTAATAGTCTAAATCAAAGTTCAAATATATATTAAACCAATCGAGGCACATACGATGTGCCCCATACATGCGCTAATGACCTTTAACCCTCCATTAGGGTTTCAATTATCCTGTTAAAAAAATCTATATACACAAAAGTTATTGTTTTTCTTTTCTTTTTTCTTTTAATTACAAGTCACATGCATAGAATTAACTAATTAAGTATTCCACGCCCTCACCAAAGTTACTTCTCTTGACGATGACATCAATACTGGTGGTCACGCCTCGCATTAAGCTTTTGAAAGTTTACGATAATTTTCCATGTTTTAGGTAGGATATTTGAGAGTAAAGACAATGAAATCCAGACAAATATGTCTGCTCAGGGATTTTCCACGGCATTACTGGTTTGTCCAAACTAGAATCGGCCGTTTTAGGCTTGTGCGGCACACATTTAAACTACCTTATCTTGCCTAGTTGCCTGTCTAAACAGTGCATGTGATGGTATAATTAAATGCAAATACTAACAATTTAAAATTTAGGTCAAACCGATTTCAAAATAAAAAGGGTCAATCCTAACACAACATATTCAATTAATTAATCGTGTTAATATTCATAATTTTGACATGCTAAATATATTTTGTATATATTATGTAAAAAAAAAAAAACCGTATGCGCCTAGCTGTGTTTATAATAAACTAGGTTCAATAACTATATATTAATGGTTGCTGCTAGAATTTGACTTGGTTCACAATGACTTAAGTGTGTCGAGAGCAGTCTTAGTTAACAAAACAATTAGGTCGACGGATTAATGAGCATAAACAAAATTAAAAATCTCTAATTGGACATTAATACTACGTATAACTTGGGAGCTGGAGGTCTTAATTTGGTGTCGTACACACTTAACATTGAATTTTGAAGAGATAGAAATATTATTTTGCGAAATTAGCGAATTAAGGACAATTGATAATGAGATCGACAAATATGTAAACATTAAAAGCAAAATTACTAATGATTCAGTATGTAATATGGTATATTTGAAGGCCTTTGAGGACAGTTGATGAAATCTTCTCCAATCAACTTACCAAATTAATATTTCTAATTCTGTTTTATCTATGCATGGCTATACCGATAAGCAAAATCGTGTAAAAACTGTTCAAGAAATTGATGGTTGTTGTCCCTGTCTAGAGCTCTAGCTAGCTCATCAATTCACACGTTGGAGGATTTGCAGTAATCTCTGTTTAGATTTTGTGAACAAAAAGGATTTATATATGAACCTAGAACATATATAAAAGATTTCTATAGGGATCGAGATTGGAACTTGGGAGATCCCTTAATTTGGTCTTTACAAACACTTGACACATGTGCTAGCAAATTAAGAAAACTTAATATTGAGAGAGCTAGCTAGCTAGACACATCACAAATATGCATGTGAAAATCAAAAGCAAAATGAGTAATAATAATTCACAAGCAGTTGAATTTATGCTAGCCATTCGAAATTAAACAAAAGTACCTGTGGACAGAATAGAATTTATATATATTCTGCTGCCGATCGAGCGGAGTCCTAAGAGGGTCGGAGTTGCACCAAATTCAGCAAGGGAGGGAAAGTTCTTGATCATCTTCATCATGATTTTCATTATACAATTCTCCAACAACCACACTAATATTTAAACTGATAGGAAGAGAGTAAGGGTTCAACTTCCCTCGCAGGCCACCAACATATCCATACTTGGCCAATACATAGTATAGCATGGTATATTGGAAGCCTTTGAGGGAAGTTGGAATCTTCTCTAATTATTATAGCTTAATTGCTGATAGATCGAGTACTTCCAAAACTTTTATGTCTATATGGATACATTAAACAAAACGGGTTTATTTATATAGGGGAGAGGTCAACAACTATTTGCATTGAAAATATTTTCGAATCCTTTCGTATATATAAACTATATTAACATCGTTGTATATTAATGCTTGATAGAGAATATAATCACATGAGCTCAAACAGCAAAAGGTGATTGATGGTATAAGCTAGTATAGCTAGCTAGTATGCGGCTAACTGTTTGGTTCTTGTACATAAGCTGACTTATTTTGTTATGACAACTTTTTAGAGCCTTGATCTTTGGAGAATATATAAAAGAATTATCATGATCAACTTGACTCATTCTCAACTACAAGGGTCAAGTACTAAATGATATATTAATATCTTTTGCCAGGGAATTCAACGTTGATGATGGATATATACTCCAAAAACCAGAAAGGTTAATGGCCACTAAAACCTAGCTATCTACTACAGTTATTGGAATCCCATTTGCCTGAAATTAATATTAATTTATATCAAGTTTCTTCATGTAATCACTAATCACGTGTACTATAATATAAGGTCATCCACCCTGGAATGCTCGCACATTGTTTTGTGGACACCATGGAAAATCGAAAAGAGTCTTGGTTTTTCAATGAGATTTGCTCGAATCACCTCATATTTTTACAGGTCAAAAGCTTCTTTCACTACATTGATAAGAAGTGAATAATTAGTATAAAGTAATTTTATATATGCTCCGGTAAAATACTAAAATATTGTTATTATTTTTTGTGTAATTTACTTTGATCAGTACTTGTGTGGATGTATGTGGATCAACACGGTGGTGAGCGATTCCAAAGTGGCTGTCTCTTGGGTGAATTCAAGGGATTTTGGGAATGTTGATCATGTCAATACAATTTATGACATTCGAAGTATCTTGAATGACAGAGGTGGTCTGAAGGTGGTTTTCAATTCCAGAATTTTTAACTCTTTCGTGGATAGTTTGACTAAGATGGGTTCAAATTGTAGGGGAGATTTCGTGGAATGGAGTGATGTTTGATCTTTCTTGTTTTTTCTGTTTTGTTTTCGTTGGTGGGTCTGTGGTTGCTGCCTGGTGCGCACCTGGTTCCCCTGCTTGGCTTTGATGCCTGTTGTCTTTGTTGCCCCTGTTCCTGGGCTGTTTGTCTTGCAATAAATTGCTGTTTCAAAAAAATAAAAATGATGAAATCTAATCCATTCTATAAGAATCCTTGCCTTAATTTCTTGCTGCACCACGTACAATTATTCACATCCTTCTTTTTTCATTAACAATATCATTTGCTTTCTCTTTCATGTACCAGATGGAGGTGTAATCTTTTTTTTTTTTTTTTTTTTTTTTTTTTGACGGTGTCTATCTATCCATCTATCTAAATCAGGGTTTTTTTTTTTTTTTGAAACTTTTGCTATTAGTAGGATTCGAGCCATTGATTTGGGAGTCATTTACCTAAGTCCCAAACGCGTCCATCTACCAACTGAATTACGCCCCTAGGGGAGCTGGAGGTGTAATCTAAATGAGTTGTTTGGAGTTTATTCAAGAAGCAACCAGAGTCCAGAGACAAACATTTATTGAAAATTTAATCTAATCTGTCGATTGGGAAATCACTTTGTGTGAATTGCAGCAGATAATGTCCAAAGAATTATTGGCATATGAGATTAGGACACCAACCAGGGAATAGGGATTCGATTCTTAAGACATAAATCTACCCATTTCGGCCGCTTGTATTTGTCGTTAAGTCAACATATATTCCCAACATTTTATTCTCAATGCATGTTAAAGAAAATCTTATCTGTGACTGTGAATGTGAATATATATATATACAAAAATTCTATTATCAGTTCGAACTGACAAAGGTTATATCAGTTCCTTGCATGTAGGCCACTGGATTTAAATACTTTGACTTGGCTGTATGCACTTGTCAGTCAAAGTATTTAAATCCAATGGCCCACATACAAGGAACTGATATAACTTTTGTCAGTTCGAACTGATAATAGAAAGACTATATATATATGTGTGTGTGTGTGTGTGTCCAAAATCTTCTCGAAACTTTTCATAATTTTCCTTAAAGCTAAAGAGATTTTCTCCTTACAATCTAAGCTTTTTTCTTTTCACACTTTTTTTTTTTATAGTAGTAAATATACTTCATTATAAAAACTTAAAATTAAAAAAAACAAATCAAAATACACTTCATTTTTTCTAAAATTATCCTTTTTAACTTTTGACACTCCTTTTTTAAAACCAATTCATCATAAAAACCTTTTTTTTTTATTATTAAAATCAATTTGTTTCAAAATTATTATTATTATTTAATTGAATAATGAAATTGTCTCAATCCATGATCATGATTTGAGGGAGAAAGCCATTCATCCATCCTTTTGTCAAAAAAGGCAAATAAAAGGGCTGCTATGTTTTTGAATTTTTTTTCTTCATTTTACTTTTTTTTCAAAAATTTTAATAGTCAACAACACTTGGAAAAAAAACTCTGTAATTTTTTTGTTCTTGTTGTTTGTATATGTAAACAAAAAATATGCAAAAGTCACACTTTGAAAAAGAATTGTTTGTTTCTTGTTTTAAATCATTCTCATCACTTTGGAATCAAATAAAACTTTGATGATATTGAAAAAAATGTTTTAGGGTTTGAGAAACACAATAAGATTAACAAAAAAAAAAAAAAAAAAAGCAACATCGAACTCGAGCAAAATTGTTCCATGGTGTATTTAGAATTTCTTTGTACTTGTTAAGTAATTTTAATTAGGACAAATTTGTCATATAATAAAAAAAAATGGAGTGTAAAAAGAAATTCAATGGATTGACAATAGCATCACTCAAAGCTAAATTCAATATGTAAATTAATTATTTATGTACAAAAGGGCCCTTGTATATATATTTTTTCAAGGGCCTATTAAAGGGACGTTTGGATCAATTTTATAAAACTGTTTTCCATTTTCAAAAACAAAAAACAACTTTAAAGTTGTTTGTTCAAGTGTTTTATATAATGTTTTTTTGAAAACAAAAAACAACTTTTTAAAAGTTATAACTAAAATATTGCAACAATTTTTTATTGTTTTTTACTGTTTTCAAAACAAACCATAATTTTTCCTTCCAAACAATTATTTTACCCATTTTATAAATAACGCCAAACATATTTACATCGTTTTCCGTTTTTGAAAACTACTTTCAAAAAAATGTTATCGAACACATTTACGTTTTTAAAAACATCATTTTAAAAATAGATTTCAAAAACACCATTTTAAATCTCGTGTATATCAAAAGGAAGCTGAACAATAGTTTAGATTGTATATATCTACTCATGTAACACTTACATTTTGTCAACTTCAAGTACTAATCATCAATCTAATAAGCTGTTTCATTTGTAATTCTTGTAAGCTTGTAATTGAAGGATCATAATCTAGACAACTCAAAAGAGTTTTGCAAGACAGAGATCGAGGGTAGATTCATAAATAGGATGGTTAGGACTGAAACTAATATTGTTGATATTCATATAATGTTAAGATTCTTGTATGGTTGTAGGTATTGGAAGTCATATATTTCAGTTGGAATTAACTTCTGTAAATATTAGATTAGGATACAATAAGGTGTATTCTGTACATATCAGATTAGGATACAGTAGGTTGTATTTAAGTTAATCTCTTATCTCTCTAGGACTTTTAGTTGTATATGTTCTCTTTTAATTGTTGTATATATTGATTTAAGACTCAATGAAAAGAGTGTGAGATTTCTACACCAAAACTGAATCCCTGTTTACATGGTATTAGAGCAAACGATTATGCTCTAGATTGTTTTTCTCGCCTCTCTTTCCTCTCCCACTCTGATCAATGACAATAATGAATCCTGAATCCACGCCTGCCAACAGCCCATCCACATCAACCTCTACAATCATTAATGTCACGCCTTCAACCTCGACAGCTCTTCGCTCGAATGAGTTTCATCTCATCACCATCAACATCTCTGCTCAGGCTCCTCTCAAACTGACTACCAACAACTACATGTACTGGAAAATTCAGTTTCAAACTCTCTTCATTAGATATGACCTTCTTGGTTATATTGATGGCTCAAAGCCATGTCCACCGGCCACTCTACCTGTCAACGACGTAGCCACTCTGAATCCAACATTCAATATTTGGATTCGCTAAGACCAACTCATTCTGAATGCAATTATTGGTTCCCTGTCGCCAACGATTATCTCCTTTGTTGCCAGAGCCAAAACATCAATGGAAGCATGGACCATTCTTGCTAATACATATGTCAAACCATCTAGTGGCCACATACAACAAATCAAAGCTCTTTTCAAACAATCCACGAAAGGTACTCAAAATATCACTGACTTTCTTCACTCTGTTAAAGCCCGTGCAGATGAACTCGCTTTACTTGGTGCTCCGGTGGACGACAAGGATCTTACTGAGAGGATCCTTGATGAACTTGATGATGACTACAAGGAGTTGGTTCGTGCGGTTCAAGCCAGGGATAATCCTATCACATTTGATGAACTCCGTGAGAAATTGCTGTCGTTTGAGGCTTCTCTTCGGAACAACAAGAAAGATATTGCCACCTTTCCAGCCACAGCAAATTAAACAGAAAGAAATAACAACCAGTGGCACCCGCAGCATGCCACCAACAACTGGCGTCAGCAGTCCTCCAACAACACGGGCTAGCACCCGTCGCCCAATGCCACCGGTCGTTCTCCCTCTACTTACAATGCCGGCACACCATACCATGGCAACCACTCTTCACCAAGACTATACTTAGGTCGTTGTCAAATGTGTGGCGTTCAAGGTCACTCGGCTAAGAGGTGCACTTCCTTTCAGATGGTCCCAATCCAGCCTTCTGGAACAGGTCTTACACCACCGCACACTTCCTCATCACTACCGTGGCAACCCCGTGTACATTTTGCTGCCAATACCTCCTCTAATAATCTGGCATGGCTCCTTGACAGTGGTGTCTCACATCATGTCACTGCTGACTTGAGTAATCTCTTTCTACATGCACCCTATAATGGCTTCGCGATGTCATGATTGGTGATGGCACATGTCTCTCAATTGCGCACACTGGTCCCACAACTCTTCACACCCATACTAAAACTTTTACTTTAAATGATGTTCTCTGTGTTCCTGACATGAAAAAGAATTTAATTTCTATCTCACAGTTTTGCAACACTAATAATGTATCAGTTGAGTTCTTATCATCTTCTTTTCATGTGAAGGATCTTCGTACGAGGGCAATTCTTCTGAAGGGCACAACCAAGGATGGCGTCTATGAATGGTCGACTGTCAAGTCCGAGTCTCCCCTAATCCTAGCTTTCTCCAGCACCAGAACAATATCATCAAACTGGCATCAGAGATTAGGTCATCCAGCTTTTCCAATTTTGCAGCATATTATTTCCAATTTTAGTTTAAATTTGTCGTCTCCTATGTCAAAAGATATTTCTTGTCATGCCTATCATTGCAATAAAAGTCACAAGAATTCTTTTTCTACTTCATCTCTTATCTCATCTCTACCTCTGGAAATTATATTTTCTGATGTGTGGACCTCACCAGTTATTTCCCATGATGGCTTTAAGTACTATGTAATATTTGTAGATCACTTCACCAAATATATTTGGTTTTATCCTCTAAAGAAAAAAATCAGAGGTTAAACAAACTTTCATTCGTTTTAAAGCCATTGTGGAAAATTATTTCAAAAACAAAATCATCACTTTTTACTCTGACAGTATAGAAGAATACATGCCACTTAGAGACTATCTTGCAAAAAATGGTATTTCTCATCTCATAACCCCACCACATACACCTAAGCACAATGGGTACTCAGAGAAATGTCACCGGCACATTGTCGTGATTGGTCTCACATTAATGACCCATGCCTCCTTTCCCTTTGAGTTTTGGCCTAATGCTTTTACTATAGCGGTCTATCTAATCAATAGGATGCCAACTAAAACTCTTTCCCTCTTGTCACCCTATGAAAAGATTTTTGGACACACGCCTAATTACTCTAAGCTCAAGATATTTAGCTGTTTGTGTTTCTCGTGGCTTCGGCCATATTCGGCACACAAACTTAATTCCCCGCTTTACGTCTTGTGTTTTTCTTGGGTACTCGTTGTCCAAAGTGCCTACCTATATCTTGATCCGTCTAGCAACAAACTGTATGTCTCCTATCATGTTCAGTTTGTAAAGTCTGTCTTCCCCTACAAAACGTTAAACACTGTGTCACAGCGTTCAAACTCCACCGCCATAGACTCGTGGATGCCTCCAATCCTCACTGTCAAGTGTCCAAGTCAATGTCATTCGGCCCCCTCTACAGTTGTGCTCACACCAGAATTGTCACTGTATATTGACTCATCAACATCACTACAAGCTGCAGTCCATCAAGCTCTCTCACCAACTGCCACGGTCACACCAAAAACACCGTCTACTACAGCGGCTACACCAGAAAATTCTGCTACTGTCATCGCCACAACTGGTTCACTAGCTGCCGCTAGTTTTGCACCGGAACCAATTCCACCTCCGCAGTCTGCCTCTTCACAACAACACCCTCCACCGATCTCAGCTCTCATCTCACCGAACAAACATCACATGGTAACTCGAGCCAAGAACAACATCCACAAACCCTTATAGAAGCTCAACCTTCACACCCAACTACATCACTCAGCTGAAGTCGAGCTTACCACAGTAACACAAGCATTAAAAGATCCACATTGGCGACCAGCCATGTCAGAAAAATGTAATGCATTAGTTAAAAATGGGACTTGGGAGCTGGTCCAGCCAAACACATCCACCAATATCATTGGCTGTAAGTGGATTTTTCGAATCAAAAGAAAATCCGATGGAACAATTGATAGGTTTAAAGCTCGCTTGGTTGCGAAAGAATTCAATCAACGGCCTGGAGTCAATTACTTCGAAACATTCAGTTCAGTTATCAAACCCACAACCGTACGACTCGTCCTCAGCATTGCCACAAGTCATGGCTAACCTTTACGTCAACTGGACATCAACAATGCCTTCATACAGGGCCAGCTCATTGAAGATGTTTACATGGCTCAGCCTCCATACTTCATTGATTCAGATCACCCAACGCATGTCTGTAAGCTTCGTAAAGCCATATATGGCCTCAAACAAGCACTGCGTGCATGGTACCATGAGTTACGCCAATTTCTCATTGTGTTTGGGTTCAAGAACTCTTACGCTGGCACATCACTATTTATTCTCAAAACTTGTGGTACTCTTCTATACCTTCTTATATATGTTGATGACATCATTCTTACACGTAATAGTGCAGTTCAGGTCAAACAATTTGTTAACACTCTTGCTCGAAGATTCTCCCTGAAAGATCTTGGTTCCCTTTTATACTTCCTTGGTGTTGAAGTAATCCCACACAAAAATTGGAATTTTACTGTCACAATGGCGTTACATTATGGATCTCCTCGCTCGCACAAAAATGTCAGGTGCCAAACCGGTTCAAACACCACTACCTATAAGCCCACCGATCAGCCTACACTCAGGCACACCACTAAGTGATCCCACTACTTATCGAATGGTGGTTGGCAGCCTCCAATACCTATCACTCACTCGTCCAGACATCTCCTATGCGGTCAACAAACTGTCACAATTCATGCATCAACCATCAAACGAGCACTGGGAACTAGTAAAACGTGTGATGCAGTACTTATGCGACACCTTAAATAAAGGCATTCTCATCTATCGTGATTCCCTGGTCACACTTCATGCCTTCTCCGATGCATACTGGGCTGGAAATAAAGATGATTACTCCTCCACAAGTGCCTACATTGTTTATCTTGGAAGAAATCCTATCTCTTGGAGCTCGAAGAAGCAACACACTATTGCACGCTCCTCTACAGAAGCTGAGTATCGGACTGTCGCGTCTACGGCTGCTGAACTCAATTGGGTGTGCCTTCTCTTAACAGATCTTGGCCTTACACTGTCAACAGTTTCGATCATTTATTGTGATAATGTTGGTGCCACTCAACTATGTTCCAATCCAATCTTTCACTCAAGAATGAAGCATGTTGCGATAGATTTTCATTTCATCAGGGACCAAGTCCAATCAGGTTCGCTAAGAGTAGCTCATGTGTCATCTAAGGATTAGCTATCGGATGCTCTCATAAAGCCACTTCCGCGTTCCAACTTTTAGACAATAAAATGCAAGATTGGCCTCCCAAGCCGTGGCCTATCTTGAGGGGGCATATTGGAAGTCATATACTTCAGTTGGAATTAACTTCTGTAAATATCATATTAGGATACAATAAGGTGTATTCTGTACATATCAAATTAGGATACAGTAGGTTGCATTTAAGTTAATCTCTTATCTCTCTAGGACTTTCAGTTGTATATGTTTTCTTTTAAATGTTGTATATATTGATTTAAGACTCAATGAAAAGAGTGTGAGATTTCTACACTAAAACTGAATCCATGTTTACAATAGGAACTCGCAATGAAAATCAGAAATTTCATGATCACATTGGTATAACATAATCAATTTTATGACAATAATATTCTCAAGAAAATGTTTTTTTATATAATTTTGAAGTAGTCACTACAAGAAAATTGCTCGGTAGGGAAGAAAAATTATTCGTCCTAAAAAGTGAAAATTCGTCCTTATAGCCTATATACCGGGGAAGAAAATATTTTTTGTCCCAAAAATGTTGCCTTAGGTGCATAGAAATATATTTATAGGGACAGAAACAAAATTTGTTCACTATAGGTATCTATAGCGACATTACACTAACTCTCCATCCATGATTTCCATATTAAGTTACCAGGTAAATTGATCTTTAATTCCCTGGTAAATGGTACTTGGCTTGGCATACAGTCAAGCAAGGGTATAACTGTATGTTTATTGACATATAGTGATTAAACTGTAATTGTTATAGGGGCTCGAATATACTGTTCTAAAAGTTACAGGTAAATAATGTAATTTACTCCTACAACAAAAAAAAAAAAAACCTATATATATATATATTTACTATAAAAGTATAAATTTCTTTTAAGAGTATGTAAATGTTTCTATCATCAATATGAAGTCTCCTAAGGTGTGTTTGGTACGTGGGACGGGACGGGACAACTTTCTCTTGTTCCGTGTTTGGTGCGTTATTAGCATGGGACGTGACAGGACAAGGTGGGACAAAAAACCCAAAAACGTGTCCCACCCAAATAGCTCGGCCAAACTTGTCTAATGCATGATACAAGTCTCAAAAATACCATTTTAACCTTAATATTTTCAAAAATTACAAAAATATAAGATATAAATTAAAAACTTAAATTGAAATCCGATCTCTCATCCTCACTTCATGCATCAACTGCTCTTCTCTCTCTCTCTCTCTCTCTCTCTCTCTCTCTCTCTCTCTCACACACACACACACATTCACCAACCACTGCTCTCTCGTCGTCGGGGTCGCGTGAACTTACCGTCGGCGCGCATCAATAGCAGTTTCATGGCTGCCGGTGTTTTCTACGTTTCGTCGTGACTGGTTTCTAGGTTTTTAAGAACAAAATGGTAAGGTTTTATCTCTTATGGCATCTCGTTTTCTGTTCGGTTCTCAGTTCTTCTTCAGCTTGAAATGGTTAGCTTTCACTCTACTCTATTTGTTTTTGCGAAGATTGATTTCAGATTAGGTTTTTTTTAAAAGTGAATTAAGCTTGTTTTTTGTTGGATTAGGTGTCAATTGATGTTTATTTTGTGTGATAAGTCGATGCTCTTAAGCTGCTGCTTTTTTTGAAAACGAGTTTGATTAGATTGTAGATATTGTGTTGTGACTTTATAATTTTCTCGCATTGATGTTGATAAGTAGTGAAATTGAAGTAGTGGATAGTTGAATTTGGAATTTTACTGTATTTTATTGTAGAACTTTTTGATTGTTTAGCAAATTTGAATCAAATAAACTATCAATCTTCAGTTTCGTTCTGTTTGGTTTTAAAGAAACTGTTGTTTAATAGAAAGAAGCGAAATTCAACTCTCCAGGTCTTGGATTTTTCACTTTTTATTGGTTGATTCTTGTTGTCTTGCTCAATGGTAATAGGTACTTGGAGCATTTGAGTGGTCTGGTAAATAATCCCTTGCCACCTGATTTGTTAATCATGGCTGGTAATTGAAAGTGGATTGTTGTTATTGTTAATTAAAATTTTCTGGTTTTGTGTTTTATTTGATTGTTATGGGTATTGAAACCAGTTGTGACGACACTGCGGCAAGCTATTAATTTTGATCTTCTTGTTTTATTGGGTGTTTATAGGTGAGAGGCAATGGTGAAATTCTTAGTCAAGTTGTGTTTTCTCAGGTAAGATTGTGTTTGGTAGGTTTAATTTGGTTGTTTTGGGCCTTTTGGCTTCAAATTTGCCAAAAAAAAATTGTTCTGGGTTAAGTGTGCGGTTTGGTCAGGACTTTAAATATAAACAAGTACTTACATGTTTATGTATGAATTTTCTCAGTGCATTTTGATGAACTGGTTAATTATATGATGGTGTGTTGTTGGATTTAAGATTTGACTGGTGATACCTCTGGTCTTGGTCCGTTCGAATTGGAGGCCTTGCAGGATTGTGAGTACAAGTTCATGAGCAAGTATGTTAAGGTTGGAAGCATCAAGAAGGAAGAAGTTCCGGTGGCGGATAGTGAATCTGCAGCAGAGGAAAACGAAGGAAAGTGCAGCTATTCAGTCTGAGGAAACCCCATCTGGGGTAGTGGTTATAATTTGCAATCACAAACCATCAAGTATAGTGTTTGGCTGCATGTAATTTGTAAAGTTTTATTGAAGTTTTACATTGTTAGTCTAGGAAACTCATGTTGCAGAGTTGCTTCAATGTTAATTTCATCATGAAAAATAAAACTGGGCAGTTATATATACTTTATGGGTACCCATGTTTTTGTGGTGGGATATTTGGCCAGATTTTACTGTATTGTGATCAAATTACTTATGAGATTGATTTATTGTTATTCTTTTCGGTTGGATCATATGTTATTAAGTATTATTCCATGTGACCTTTGATTTGTTAAGAGATCTTATTTCATGTTGAACTTTGATTTGTAGAGTATTTGCATTGCACTGTTGTGGAATTTGTGATGAAAATAATTATGAGATTTAGAGAATTTTATTTTTTCAACATTATAGTTTGATTTCAACATTTAAATGGTAAAATATGATTATTATTTTTTTTTAAAGATAGAATATTAAGGTTTTTTTTTTTTTTTTTTTTGAAAGAATATTAAGTTATTAAGTGAGAAAATGAAATTAATTAATGATAAGTAGATGAATTGTCAAAAAATAAAAAATAAAAAAATCTTCTACTTTGAATTTCCTGCTTGGGTAATATGGATTTTTTTTTTACCAAAAAATAATAAAATGAGGAAATTGTCAAACATAATCCTGTAAAATTATTAATTAAGAATATTTTTCAATCACAATATTATTATTTTTATTAAATATGATATATAAAAATATTTATTTAATAAAATAAAATAAATACTGACTTGTTCTGTCCCATATATCACTATTATATGGTAACAAACATTGGATAGGACAAGAAAGGCACTCTGGTCATTTGAACTTCTTGTCCCGTTCTGTCCCAGCCATACCAAATGCATAACAGTACATTGAACAATTCTATCCCAGGCCTACCAAACACAATACAGAACAACTTGTCATGTCCTGTCCTGTCCTGTCATGTCCTGTCCCGCCTCGTCCTGTCCCATGTCCATGCCAAACGCACCCCTAATGATATTTGATTCAATTTAAGTC
The DNA here is from genome assembly GCA_008009225.1 of Acer yangbiense. Taxonomy (NCBI): domain Eukaryota; kingdom Viridiplantae; phylum Streptophyta; class Magnoliopsida; order Sapindales; family Sapindaceae; genus Acer; species Acer yangbiense. The sequence continues at coordinate 31,992,044 of CM017769.1, read as the reverse complement.
ATCAAATTTATATCAAACATATTCTTGAATTTGAATTTTCATATCTTTTCTATAAAAAGTTTCCTTGTGCATAATCTCTTATATTTATATTTAAGCGTGGAAAATATTTATTGAGTGTTGGAAAACACTTTTAAATTAAAGGTTGAGATTCCAATCAAGTGTGCATGGGGTATTGGGTACCACCAATTGTTTGTACTTTTATAAAGATTGGTTTTTTTTATTTATTTATTTATTTATTTTTATTTTTTATTTTTTTTGAAGGAAGGAAGGAACGAAACAAGAAAACAAGAAAAGAAAACTAACGGAGCATATCAGCTCGAACTAAATTCTCCACGCAGGGAGGCCACGAATCAAACCAGACATTATTCTCCGAAGAAGAAATTGTCATCTTAGCGAGACTATGCACAATCGAGTTAGCAGACCTTGGAACGAAAGTAATAGACACTGGATTGGAATGATATAGAAGAAGAATATCAGCAATAATGTTCCCAATATCAGCAGGAGGTACTATCCCCAAATTCACCATATCCACAACAACCTTTGCATCAGATTCCACCACCACCAGGACCAAACCTGCATCCACAGCACCCCTAATACCGCACAATAAGGCCTGAGCTTCAGCAGCTTGCGAGGAATAGTTAGTAAGAAATTTCTGAGTGAAAGATCTACGCACAACACCCCTGCAATCACGAATAATACAACCAGTCCCAATATCCACCGCTGCATCGGTGTTCGCTTTGAAGTAGCCCCTACCCGGCTTGCGCCACTGAACACTAGGCACCAGCTTACTCACATGATCAGACTCGGGCAGAGAAATAGCATCACGAAAACTGTCCATGAAATTTCTGGACCACCCAACCACTTCCATGTCATTACAACCTGCGACATCGTGGACTACTTGATTACGGAGCCACCAGGCACGCCAGAAACAAACACAAATCAGCTCCATATCAGCTTGAAGAAAGCTGCTGGAACATGAGGTAATTAGCTCAAGGAAAGACATATTATCAGCCCACTTACAATTTAGAAGAAGATCTCACCCCTTCCAATTAGGCTTAAGACTGGAACAACCCTAAATAGCATGGACAATTGACTCAGGCTTCCTTCTACACACAGGATAAAAAGGATCAACTTGGATTCTTCTCTTCACTAAATTAACAGCAGTAGGGAGCCAATTGTTGCAAGCCTTACAAATGAAAATCTTTATTTTCGCTGGGATATTAAGCCTCCATAGATTCTTCCACCATAACTCCAAACCATCAAGACCCGAAGTGCTAGCAGCTAACAACTTCTCACACCCAATCTTGTAACCACTCCGAACCGAGTAGCAACCAGACTTCTCGTAGTGCCAAAGCAGAGTATCCACATTCCGAGCCGAACCAGTGGGCAAGCTCAACATAGCATCTGCGTCCTCTTTAAGAAAAACTTCCCTAATGAGAAGGACATTCCACCCTCCTGAAGGGGTAAGAAGGGAGCTCACAGCAGTCGTGATCTCCAGCTTAGGGGGGGGGGGGGGGGGGGGGGGGGGGGGGGGGGGGAACAGCCCTGGGCATAGGCCCACGAGGTGGTCGCCTAGGGCCCCCATTTTCCATAGGCCCCAAATTTTATGTTGAAAATAAATTTTGTGTATTTAGTTTTTAAATAAGTCTAGAGGCCCACGTACTAGGTTTTTTTTTTTTTAACAATTGGCCCATTTAACATTTAACCAACTATAAGTCTGGAGGCCCACGTACTTGTTATATATATATATATATAAACAATTAGCCCATATATCACTTAACCAAATAGACAAATATAAGTTTGGAGGCCCATGTACTGTTTTTTATTTTATTTTATTTTATTTTAAAAAAACAACCAATATATACCTAACCACATATAAGTCTAGAGGCCTACCTTTATATATATATATATATTCATTCTATTGTCAATTCCAACTGATATAAAATATATCAATTCCTTGAATGTGGGTCATTGGATTTAAAAGATGCTTTGACAAATGTACACAGCCAAGTCAAATCATTTAAATCCAATGGCTCACGTGTAAAGAACTGATATATTTTATATCAATTTCAAACTGACAATAGTGTATCAACCTACCAGACATTAAAGGCCCACATCCACATCAGATCAAATAGTGTATCAACCTACCAGACATTCGAAAAAAATTGAAATCAATTCTAGGGTTCTTGAAAGAAACACAATTATAATACTTAATTAGTACTTTTACTTCTAAAAATGTGAGACAGGTAATGTTTAAGTTATAGATTATTTGATGTAATTATAACATTTTTATTTCGGTGAATTTTTATTTTTATTTTTATTTTTTTTTGTTGCTATTTTATTGTGTTGTAGTCTTGATTTTTAGTTATTATATTGATTTTTATAAGTATTTACTATTAACTAAATAAATTTTTTTTAAGTAAATATACATAGAGGATCGATGGCCTCATTTTTATTGTCCGCCTCGGACCCCCAAAATTTTAGGACCGGCCCTGCAGTGGAAAAGAATCAAGATTGGGAGAATGGATGTAGGCAAGAGTTGTTTGATTTCCCTATTCCTCTCTCTATTTCTCGTTTCCTCATCTCTTTAGTTGTGCAATTTACTTATTATTCATATATTTACTGTACGAACATTTTAGAATTGCATATTTGTAAATATATTTCAAATGTAAATCCAATCTTCATAATTGAAGAGCCCAAAAATCTCCAGTTGAATTTTTCGTAAGTCGGTGGACACTGACAATGGTAGAGTGAAAAATAGTAGGTCGTGCGTTGTGAGATCCTGTAAAAAATAAGAAGGTTGAACGAAGCGAGAGGGGGGGTGTCCCGTTGGGGACTCTCCGATGCTCGAGTTAAACAATTTATCAATAAATAAAATAATTTTGAATCAACTATAAAAATGAATAAAATCTAAATCAAACCGTAAACGAAGTTGAGTGTTGGTCGAATGACTTCAATTAGTATGGAGGATGGTGTAGACACTTGACAGCAAATGCATGTAGAGCATTAAATGTTGCTTGGACTAAAGTGTTGCTGGATTATGTTGAGGCAAGTGGATGTCGTACGAATGGGTGTTGGTCGAGTGGCTTTGTACAATGTGATATATATGTATTACCTTGAAATGAGATGACCTCATTATGCCTTTTGTTTCCTTACGTGGGAGTCAGAATCCTCCTCTTTTTTATGAAATGGTGGGGGCTTTTTATAGCGGGTGAGGAGTGTTCCCCAAGTGAAGTGGTTGTATGATCCTGAAATCGTGGGATGAAGTCGTGGCTTTTATCCTTCGAGATCTTTAGAATCTCAATCTATTTCAACTGTATTGACTTGGTCAGTTCCTTGAATTGCACATCTAACTTAGTCTTAATAGACTTGGTCAAGGTTGGAATCTGCTTTGGGCCCACGTTGGGCTTGTCTTTCGTTGAGCCAGATCATTCTTACTTCAACAGACTGTCTGGCTCCTCACTTGGATTTCCAAAATTGGGCCTTAATATTTTTGTGTTATTTTTTGCTACCACAATAATTAATGAGTAAATGTGTTATTAATTAAAATATTTAATTTGTTTGAGGTTAAAATTGTATTTTCGTTCATTCAATTAAAGTACTGTGTGGGTTGATAGTCTCAAATATTTGGTTAGAAAGACCAAAATGAGAGCCGAAACGAAAAGGATAGGCCTAAATTAGAGTCATTTCCAGAAAAGGTAAGGACTAAAATGATAAACTATCTAAATTATACAAATTAAATGTGTTGCAGTATTGGAATATAATGATTTGTATGATCATATTCAAACAAAAGCGCATCTGGTGTAGTGGTATCATAGTACCCTCCCACGGTACTGACCAGGGTTCGATTCCCTGGATGAGCATTGATTTTTTGCTTCATGTGGCTACTCTACATGGTCATGGTTTCATACTTTCATAGTGGTTTCATGGGTCTGAAAAGCTATAGAGTTGTACAATTGCACCACCCAAACTCTCATTTATGTGTAAATATTAGACCATCTCCTATGTATATTAATGTCAATGTCAAATTTAGTATAAAAAAATAGTAATTTGATACATCAATTTAGTATTGTGCTTCAATACATAATCCTATTTAAAATGTTATTTTTATTATTTTATTATTTATAATTATAAAAGTAAACACTTACTATTAATACATTTATTTTATTTTTTTATTCTCCAATATAAAATTTTATTAATATATTCATTATTTTATTTAAAATATATATATAATAATATTTTTATAATTAAAAAATGAGTATTTATTACTATACCAAATTTAATATAGGGGTAATTGCATAAACATCCCCTGATATTTGATATAATTACACACATATGGCAGTTTTGACTATATTAACACAAACATTCCCTGACCTTTGAAAAATATTGCATTAATATCCCCTACCGTTAATTTTCTACAGTTAACACTTAATGGTTAGGGGTAATATGGTCATTTTCACTAAAAATATTTTAATTTTAAAATAATAATAATAATAATATGAAGAATTTTTTGTTTGATGATTTAGAGATCTGTTGTTTGATTATTTGAAGATGAGGAAGATGGAGATTTGATTACATTAATATTTTAATTTTAAAATGTAAAATAGGGGCATTTTAGTCATTTCGCCCCTTTGACCATTGTTTAGCAGTAAAAAGTTAAAGGTAGGGGATGTTAGTGCAATATTTTACAAAGATCAGGGGATATTTGTGTTAATATGACTAAAACTGCCATATGTGTGTAATTATATCAAATGTCAGGAGATGTTTGTACAATTACCCCTTTAAGTACTAAATTTAACACACAATATAACATATACCAAATTTGATACATCATTTAATAGTGTATTGAAGGATAATTTTATACCCGTGCTAAATTTTAACATTAACACATATATTTGGCATAATTTAGCTGGCATAATTTAGCACAGAAACATATATTTGACAAAGCATTAGAGATGCTCTTAATTGTCAATTTTCATCACTTGTTATAATAGAAATCATAGGAAATTTAGATTTATAAATAAAAGCTTAGTTGAATATTTTTCAAGCAAAATGGGGGAAGCTACATCATCTATCTACATACCAACTTGATTATTAGATTCAACATCATCATCACATTTACAATCATAGTTTAGTGTTGCTTGGGATCAATACCAACAGAATAGAGAGTCTCAGCTTTTGGTTTATAAGCAAAAACATCTTTTCGAATTGGATCAGGTACAACATGATCAAACTCTTGAACATGTGCCACCTTCCTGAAGAATGACTTCTTCAGGAACCTTTCTGACTCATCCAACACCTTATCCGGATCCTCCACTTCCAGCAGAGTCTCCCGTGTCTTCTTCTTCACACGCACTCCTGGCGAGTACATTATATGATGCTTTGCAGTGAGTAGTCCAAGACTCACTGACAAACTTATCATGCCTATTGCCACGTACACCGGCACGAAGTCGCCCTTCAATAACGCTCTTGTTTTGCTGCCTTTATGATCCTGAAAATGCCCGTAATCGGCTGTTGGCGCGTATGCTTTTGCTTTCGGTGTTGTTGATGTCGCATACGTGGCGCTTCCTCTTAGACCACCCATAAGCGATCTCAAATGACCCTGAAAAAGTAATTCAAGAAAGAAAAACCCAGTTAGATTTTGATTTGTAATTTAACATGTTTGTCTATGAAGATGTGGAGATCACTTACCACTGATCTGAAAGCCATGACTCTGGTGAATTCAACAGAGGATACTTGTTGTTAAGACTTAAGAGAGTGTGATTCAATAGCTTGCTTTGATTTTTGGTTCGGTTGCTGATTGGGGCTACTTGTGATCTTCTGGGATATATCATATATTAAAAAGGTGGCTTGAGAGGAGAAGTTTCTGGAGCCACGTAGCAGGATGTAGAAACTAAGCGACACGTGTCGATAGATTAAATTGTACAGCATCACTTAGAAGCCTCTTGAAGCTGCACGTCATGTCTCCCTACAAGTTTTTTTTCCTTTTCTTTTCTTTTCCCAAGTTTGAGACTTTTTTACTGAGATTTAATATATAAAAATGGGGGTTCTTATCCGATATCCAGGGGGCCAAATTATATCTAATACAGATACAGATCATATCTTAAAGGCCATGAAAGTATGAAACATATTTACAGTATTACACAATCAAATCTCTACCACAGGTTTTCTTTAAAAAATAAAAAATTAATAGGAAAGGATGTTAAAATTACAAAATGAGTGACTCGATCATTCTTATTATTTTGTTGGGGCATTTTTGTCAACTTTGTGACAAATGTTGAAAAAAAACAGTTAGAATAAAAAATAACCTCTCAAAACATTAGACTTTCATTTTTATCTACATACAAAAGTTTAATTGTTTATAATTACATTTTTAAGAAACTACCTGAATACCCTTGTATAAACACTATCCACAAATTCTCTCTCTCTCTCTCGTACCCTTCACCGGATAGCGTCGCCTGGGCATGTGCCACCAAGCCCATATGTAGAGATGTACATTTTTCCCCGGGGCCCCAATTCCCCTAGTCCCCATCCCCATTTGGGGATTTTTTTTTTGGGAAAAATGGGGGGGGGGGGATGAAAATCATCCCCAAATTGAAATGGGGATGGGGATGGGGATGGGGGGGAGGTCCCCCATCCCCATTTCCCCATTTCCCCTAAACATATATAAATATAATTATAATATATTTTTTTAATTTTTTTTTTTAATTCTTTGAAAACCCTAACTCCCTAAGTATATATACACATTTACTCTTTAATTTGTTTTTATTTTATTTTATTGAAATGTTTGTTTTTTTGGGTTAATTAATAATTTTTAGTCAATTGGGGAAATTGGGGAACGGTGGAAATGGGGAAATAGGAAAAAACGGGAAAAAACGGGGAAAACGGGGAATTGAGAATGGGGATGGGGATGGATATAGGTCCCCCCAAAATTCCCCATCCCCATTTTCCCCAAATGGGGAAATTGGGAGGGATGGGGGAAGGGTCTGGGAAGTGGGGATAGGGGGACCTATATCCATCCCCATTCCCCAAACGTGCATCTCTACCCATGTGGCATCGGCAATGTGTTACATGGGCTACGCGAACTAGGCAAAGTCGCTTGTGATGCGCGAACTAGTCGACTTCACATGGGCTAGCACTGTTGGGATCGCATGGGCCCGGTGGCACCTTAGTCAAGTGAAGTAAGTTTGGGCATGGCGACAACGCCGTCGAGGTTTTCCTTTCCCAACCCTTGTTCATCTGTAGAAATAAGAAGAAGAAAAAAAACCCAAGTGACAATGGGTGAATTATCGAAACATTCCTCCTTTTGGTAATTTTATATTTTTATCGTATAAAAAGTTTAAAACATGATTTTAAAGGGGTTGTTTCAGTAATTTTACCCTTGAAAAAAATGTAAACTCAATTTCATGTTTTTTTTAATCAGATTTCACATTTTCTGTCAACATTTCACCTTTTTTTTGTCAACGTTTCAAGTTTTTTTTTTTCTAGATTTCAAGTTTTTTTTTTCCCATAGACATAAAAATAATTTTTTTTTTTTTAAAAAAAAAAAAAAAAAAAAAAAGCTAAATTGCAAGGGTATTTTTGTAATTTTGGGTAAATACTGGATTTTTAAAAAAAATGTGGTTATTAACGATGAAACTTTCATATGTGGTCAAAAACAAAATTTCTACATTGTATGTTGTCATTTTTAACAATTTCCACATAAAAAAATACATTGGTGGCTAGTTTTGAAATTACTAATAATAAGAGGGCCAAAGCAAGGAATTCACTCTAATAGATATATAACCAGTAAAAAGTAAAAACTCTTCTAAGATGTGAATTTATAAATAATAATAGCACAGGTTTGACCTTCAGCAGGTAATGTTAGCATGCTTCATATTGATGTTTTGTGATTGCATTTAAAACAACATATATCTCATCAGTTCGGGGATGCAAGTCATCACCAGCAACAAATTCATGCATAACCCCATTCAACTGAATCAAGCTACAACCAGCAATCTTCTTGATCTTTCCTGCATCCATACATGTTCTAATCTTAACTACATCTTCCCATCTCTCTGCATTCGCATATAAATCAGCCATTATTTTATAAACCCCACCATCTTCAGGTTTCAACTCCATTACATGCTCTGCTGCTTGTTCTGCTATCTCTACATTCCCATGAATCCTACATCCTCCAAGCAAACCACTCCAAACAGACACATCACCACTCATTGGCATCATCTTTATCATCTCCATCGCTTCTTTAATCAGACCAGCCCGCCCAAGCAAATCGGCCATGCACCCGTAATGTTTGAGCTCTCTCGAAACCCCGTAAGCTGATTCCATCTTATCGAAAAGCTTCCTTGCTTCATCAACCAGACCTGCGTGGCTACACCCCACTAATACTCCTAGGAAGGTGACACCATCAGGTTCAACTCCAGCCTTTATCATTCTTGAGAAGTAATCTAGCAATAACTGGCCATGACCGTGCATTGCAAGCCCAACCAGCATTGCGTTCCACGTACACAAGTTCTTGCCTTGGCTTGATTCAAAGATTTCTATAGCAATCTCGATGTAACCACATTTTGCATAGAAATCAACCAACCCAGTTGACAGAAATGAATCCACTCGAATCCTATTGTGTTCAATGTAATCATGAATTCTCTTGCCGCATTCTAGTTCACCCAATTGTGCACAAGCAGAAAGAGCAGACACCAATGCGATATTATCGGGCCGAATATTTAACTCCATCATCTCATGAAAGAGTTTAATAGCCTCCTTGCACTGACCACTCTTAGCATACCCAGACACAAGAGTACCCCACGACACAGAATCACGAAACGGCATCTTATCAAACAATTCCCGTGCTTTTGCAACATCACCAGCCTTAGCGTAACCATCAATCAACGCATTGTAAGAAACAACATCTCTGTGAGAGCTTTCATCGAACACATAATGCGCATCTCTCAAACGATGAGAAACCGAGTAGACATGAATAAGGGAATTCGAAACGAACAAATCAGAGACAAACCCAAATTTCAAAGCTTGAGAGTGAATCGCTTGGGCTGAGGAAAGCGAGCCAAGTTGAGAACAAGCTTTGAGGACAAAAGGGAAGGAGTGAAAATCAGGAGGGACTGAAACGGAGCGCATTTGTGAGAAGAAAAGGAAGGCATTGAGAGGGGAAGAGAGGAGTGTATGAGCTCTAATGATGGTATTAAAGCAAAACGTTGATGGGTTTGGTATGTTATAGAAGACCGATACTGCATAGCTGAGCAAAATTGTAGTAGACGATGTGGGTTTGACGGTGGTGATAGCGATGAGGATTTTTGATTGATTGTGACAAGGGTTGAGAGAGAGAAGACCTGTGGTGATGAAATGGGCATGAAGTTGGTGGATTTGTTTGATGGTTTTGCATTGCTTTAAGAGATTGTTGATCGTCTTGTATGCAATTAGCTGATCGGTGATTACCATTAAGTTTTTATTTTCTTCTCCTACTAAATATCATTTTGTTCTATAACAAAAAAACAAAAAGTAAAAATTATGTTTGCAGAACGGGCATCACCATATATATTGTTTTAAATAAAAAGCGTGAACGGCAGGATTCGAACCTGCGCGGGCAGAGCCCACATGATTTCTAGTCATGCCCGATAACCACTCCGGCACGTCCACCTGTTGGTACAATAATTATACAATTATACATTCTCATGAATTCGTTAACTTTTGAAAGAGTAAATTTTGAGTTGCTGCTGATTATGAAAGAATATATAAAAAAGTAGTTAATATATGCTAAATTTGTTTTATTTATAAGCATCTAGTAAAAAGATGTACTTTACGTGTATGCATTCATACATAGGAACAAGAGTAGAGTCATGATCTGGCAAATTAGTTATTGAGAAGTCTTAATGAATATATAATTGAACAGTGTGTTCCGGAATTGGGTGCTTATTAGTGGCATTTGAGTCAGATTCTCACGACCAATTTTCAAACATGAAGTGGACGGCACAAAGTGTTTGTACCCATAATCTACTTCTTCCTTAATAAACTGCTTTAACGACCTCTCCAATTCTTTATTATTTCCTCTCATTTCCACATGGAATCAATACACTCTCTCTTCAACTGCAATTTTATTTAAATTAAAGCAGACACGAATATTAATATTCTTAACTTAAAGAGTTAAAGATAACCATGACTCAAAAATCAAAATCAAAGAATAATGCTATCTGGGAGGGGACCATTTTACATATGTGACGTTTGGCATTTTGCTGCTGATCTGTGCCTCTTTGTCTTTTTTTATTTTAATAAAGTGAATAAAAAAAAGAACCAGCACTGTTATCTCCCTTGGCTCCAAACTCAATATATACAATAGCATGCTTCAATAAAACCAACCCATCTGTCTCAAACTTCAAGCTTATCAGGATGTGGAGGAAGATGAAGATGAAGATGATGGCGATTATGTCGACAACGACGATGACAATAATGTCATATGCCAAATAACATAAGACCCTGCCTCCTATACATGGGAGGTAAGGGGATCAAAACCAAAGGCAAGTCATATAGAGGCAAAGGGAAGGCTACGCCTTTCTTCCGGCTTTTTATTTTGTTTTGTTTTATATCTGCTTATGTTTTTTTTTTTTCTTTTCTTGTTTCTATCCCTTTGGTTTGAACTTCATTTCTTCTCTTCGTTGTAAAGAAATGAAACTACAATGATCTTGGTAAGCAAAGTGATGTGATCATGTTGCATTTTCGTTTGTATTCGTTTTGGGGATTTTCTGATTAAATGACTTCAGTGGTGAGTTAACAAATGAAAAACTGTGGTTTGTTTACATAAAAGATAGTAACTTATGGAGATATACGAAACCTGTATGTGCACTGTGCTCGCAGATGATGATTCTGAGCAGTCATTAATGTTAATGCTAGCTAAACCTGTACAGAGCCAAGGATGCAGGGGGCATATGCAAATAACAAATGAAACTGAATGTATTATTTAGCTGCAAATGCTAAAAAAAAACAAATTAGAAATCACAAGTATTGCTCAACATAAGCAGATCAATATGTTACTTTTGTCATGAAATCAGATGTTGATGCCAATGGCAGGAGAGCAGAGAAAAATTTGAAACTTGAAATATTCATTTCAGAGACACAATAAGCACAGTGAAGATGGGGAGAAAAATGGAATAGGATCTTAGCTGTTAGCTTGCGATCAGATATCGTATAAATATTTTGTTTCTCAACATATAGTTTTAATAAGCCTGGGGGAGAACTTCTTAGACTACAAAAATCATGTACCCCATATCACTAAGGGGGAACTATAATCTATCATATAGCTCAAATAACCAAATCATATCTACTTGTTTACTAATGCTATTTTTATTTTCGTCATCAACTTCTTGACTGATTCAAACTTTGAAATCAGCTTAGTGCCATTTGGCGTTACCACTTACCACCACAGCAATCCTTAACCGAGATCTAGGCTCTTTTTCATAGATTCATAAACCATGTATGTAATGCTTGCAGCAGGCACAACTTTGAGAAGATTCGGAAAGATTCCTTTGTAGAAACCTCTATAACCTTCATTCTGAAGGGTTCTCCAAAATACATCAGACATTCCCTTATAAGCCGTAGTGGAATTAGAACGTTGTGCTTGCATTCTGGAAAGTAAGAAAGCGTATTAAGTTCAAGGAGGTGCAACAAAGATTTATTACACCAGCTCAGATGCACCACAAAAGTCGATACCAAGGGTATTAACACGGACAAAGAAAATATTCTTCATTTATAACATCATACCTGGTTCTAATAACCTGCAAAGGATATACACATGATGCTCCAAGAGATCCCGAAATTGTCCCACAACACAGCTGCACAAGAGGGCCAGGTTCTACAAAAAAAAGGTAAAGTGTTCAGAGAGCTACTCCAAAAAATCATGCTCACAATTCATAAATGTATAAAACCAAAAGAAAAGAGAAACAAAGGTTCAATACATAATTAGAAAAAGAGAAGATCGTACCGCTGTCAGTCAGAATGTAAGTCCTTGAAAAATCTTTCAAAGTTTCATAGGCCGCAAGATCAATGCCAGCATAAGGGATAATCCCAAGAAGAGATGGTAGAAGACCTTTATAGAATGCCCGAGGACCTTCTTTAACCCATATATCCTTTGTTAGTGTCCCCAACTTGGGAGCCTTACCACCTCTGCAATCAAAAGTCTGTAAGCGAGTTTTCACAAGATCCATTGGATAGATAGCAGCTTGTGCCACAGCACCTGCTAGACCGCCAGCCAGAAGTCTCCCAGCAGGACCTATATCATCTTTGTTTTCTCCCATACTATCTCCGATCGCATTCTTTAGAATTTCATATACATAGAATTTAATAGCACTTTCAGGTGCAACCTTAAGAACATTTAGTCCGTTACCTCGGAAAAAGCCCAAGAAACCGTCTTCCTTCAAAATCTTTTTTATAGCTGGCACAATACGAGCATGTGTCGTCTGGACTTGCAAAACCACCTTTATGCGATCTAGAGGAGCAGTCGCAGTACGAGAGGTAGCTCCAGCTATTCCTCCTGCAATAAAATATTTGCTTCTCTGAACATGTTTACTTATGCCTTCTGGAATAACAGCCTGTTCTCCAATATCTACAAGGCATACTCTTTCCCAATGATGATATATATTCTCGATAGTAGCTTCATGTGGATAGAGTAGAAGGAAATCTCTCCATTCTTCGAAAGTAATAATTCCATTATTATCCTTATCAACATGCTCCACAAAACGAGCAAGTTCCTCATCATTGATTTCAATCCCTGAAAATTTGGAACTGCCAGGGCTTATAAGATAGAAAATAAATAAATATATAAATAAACTAAAGATCCTGAATTGGGTAAGACTTCCACCAAAAGCAAGTTGAAGAAATGAATTTAAAAGGTCATATAGAAGGCATGAATCAAATTCGCATCACGTGCATGGATTAAGTAAAAAAAAACACAAGAATAAAAACACCAAGAGTACCAATAGAGCACTAGATTTATCATAAATCTTCAAAACAATACTTATGAAAGTACCATGCATCCAATATTCTTTGTTGATTTTAAGGAAGTGCCAATGGAACCCAAACATCCTTATATTTACACAAGCCAAAAATAGGTTCAGACAAGTTTTAAACGATTGTTGGAAACACCATTTGTATTCTCATGCAACTTTAAACTCCAACTAAAGATCAAATTAATGCTGAAAAAACACGATTATCTACCACTAAGTACATGGGCTTTGCCTTTGCTGGAAGACAAGACATTGGAGCAACCTTTACTAGTGTCACTGGTGTAATATCTCACTGCATATTTTTAGAATTCAAATCCATCGAGTCCAATCCTCATGTAGATATTAGTTTTCAACCAAGAATCCTATTGCAACTGGAGTAAGACTAGGAATCTAGGATTATATAGTGAAATGATTTATGATCGCAAGAGGAGCAATTAGCAGAGTCACACATGGTTTGACAGATAATTGGCATGATTTGAATGGAGAAAAAATCCCAAGTGACAACCACACTAAGATCTCTAGCACAAAGTTTGACACAAGAAAAACTGTTTCTTCCTGAATACGAAATCCCTCACACAGAACCCAGAAGGTTAAGCCTCACATGCCGGGCCAATGTCAACAAAATTACCCACCTTATAACCTGACACACAATCAAACTGAATCAGAACAGAACCTGCAAAAGTAGGCAGGGAAAGATCAGGCTGCCAAACCCCAGTGAGTGCTTTCCCTCAATATTTCCCTATATATAGCAACTACAACGAAGAGAACCAACATATTGCATAGAATTTAAATCACGGGTATATATTCACACGTCATCCAGAAATAAAAAAATTTCAGTTTGTGTTAAAGCTTATTCCCTTATCCCACAGTTATAGTCTGGGAAATATGTCAGGCACTTGGCTAGCATATTTCAAATCCATTTATTGTTGATGTAGACTTTAACAATTGAAAAAAAGGACCTTTTAAGTTTCCATTCTCTATTTTTTTTCCTCAGAAAATGGAACCCCCAAATTTCCTAATTCAATCTTTTTCTATCACTATTATGACTAGAAAGAAAATTCCCTTAATCTCCAAACACAATTGAATGCTTCAATCAATGATGTAAACGTTGACACGTAATAGAGGCTCAAAAAAGTAAACGAATTTGTCCAAGCACAGATTTGAAAATATAAAGTAATAAAAATATAAAGCATAAAAAGCATGGTATACCATCTCTAACAAGAGCGTCCCAGAGCTCCTCAGGCAAAATGCAGCCACTATGTTCCACATCAATAGCTTGAAAAATCCTGTAAAGCTCCAGCTCCTTATCGTCCATGTACCTCCTGAACTCATGATAATCAACGCGTCCGTCTCTATTGGCGTCGCAGACTTTCAACAAATCCTTGGCGTACTTGTACTCGGCCGGAATCTGCAGCGCCGACAGTCCCTTCTCGATCTGACCGTATTCCAAGTATCCGGTATTGGCGGCGTCGAAGAAGGCGAAGAGGCTCCGGATTCGAACGTCTCTCTCTTCCTTGCTCTCGCGCAAAGCTAGCAGCACGTGATCCATCGTGACAGGACCCGGTTTCTTGACCGGGTTGCAACAACCGGAGCGGGTCGAGTCTACCTGCTCCACCGGATGTCCGTCCCCTGCCCCGGTCATCAGTCCCCTCGAATGTTGACGAAATTAGGAAACTAGCAGCTGTTGCTCTCGAGCATCGATCCAGTATTATTGAACAGAGACTGGAAACTTTGTTTGTTTTAGGTCAAAGAGAACTAGAGAAGAGTCAAATTTCCAAAAACAAGACTCGTAACAAAAGATGAGGTACGTGTTAGTGATTTCCGAAATAGAAAGAAAGGGCCCATGGTTTTGGTGTAATTACAAAGCGGGAAATTGGCACGTGCAATTCATCGCGGATTTTATCAAAGGGAATTTCAAGCTTTACATAACGAGATAAGAAACACTACTAATATTTTTCTTTCAAAAAAAAAAAAAAGAATCACTACTAATATTCTCCTTCCTATGTAAGACATTTTTTGTTACTTCATATTCTAATAAATTTGAACTCATTTAATTTAAATTTGATAAAAAAAACTTAAATAAATTTGAATAGTTTAAATGATATATTTTGAAAGTGGACGTTTACCGATCAAGAATCTAATAAGGGAAAAAGAATATAATTACTGATTTCTGATTCATGTTCTTACCAAGATCATTTGGAAATTAGATTATATTATATGGGTCTCACATACAAATCAGAATTCATGGAATCAAGTTCTCTTTTCTGATTCTCTTTCTAATGGAACTTGATTTCATTACATTGACTTCCCTACAAAGAAAAAAAATTAACTATTAAGATAAAAATTACAATTTTTATTTTTATTTTTATAATTTTGATTAAAAAGATAGCTCCAATTTTTAAAATGAGGGCACATCACCTCATTGCAGAGATGGTAGTATACCCCCCCTTCCACACCTGAGTCCTACAATGCGTATTTTATAAGTATATGTTGAGAGTTTTCTCCTGAATGGTGGGAGTAATTATTCAGGCCGCACATATATTGACTGATCTTGACAAATCCCGATAACCCTACTTATCGTAATTGTTGTAAATGTAATACTTAAAAAAAAAAAAAAAAAATTCCTATATCTTCACACTTTCACTAGTCAAAAGCCCTCTTTATTAAATGAAAGTAGAGGTGGACATAAACCAAGGAAGTCCAGACACTTTAAATTTTCCGGAATGCAAGTGTCTTATACGGACAATTGTTCGATAACGGGCGAACACGCCAAATGGAGTGTCTGTTGATTTTGTGGTCAGATTGACTTTTGGATACAGATGGGACACGACAATTATGCATTGGGGACAATTTTACAAATTAATTTTGACTTTTGGATACGGATGGGACACAACAATGATACACACCACTACACCAGCTCCGGTGGTGGAACGAGGTTCACACTCAGAAGCTCAAGTTATGAGTGGTACTTGGAGAAGAATGAACCCCCTCGAGATTTTCAATAGAGCTTTAATAGAAATAAGCAGAATAATAGTTTGTGTGAGTTCAAAATCTAGACTAAATCCTGAATTGGGGTATCATATATATGTTACCGATGAGTTTTCTAATGCTCAGCAGCCTCAATTATCAAAGCAAGAATTAGGACAATAATTATAGTAATTGTCAATCAATGAGGTGATTAATATGGAGGTTACTATTCAGACTAGTAAGTAATTGATCCAATTCCATCATTTCGTAGCTTTTCTCTTATGAGACATGGCACTCGGTGATTTGTCACCGGGTGGTTTAGCATCTCATATTGTCGATTTTGTTTGGTTTGGTTCGATCCAAAACCAAATCAAACCGAACCAAACCAACACACACCCACCCCCGAGTGAAAGACCTCTAAGGGGTAACTTTTTTTTTTTTTTTTTTTTCTCTTTTAAATGGACTTTTATTAGACTAAACCAAAGCTTGAACATCATCCAAAATGAACTTAATCTAACCAAGGAGGACTCACATTCAAATTAGATGCTATGTTCTATTGTTATTCCTACTTATTTGAACAAAAAGTTTCAAAAGACAAAAAGATGAATAAAATGTTACATAAAGAGTTTTACATTACTTTACATAACTAAGCCATAGAACAACTTGTAACAAGTACCAGATTTTGAGATGTATAGTACTGTTACATAACTAGTATACCATTGAAACAGCCTCACATCACAATTGCTTCATATCCGTCCTCACTCTTATTCCTTTGTCGATAACCTACAGCAGCAGCAACCACTCCGAGCAAGACTATTGCTCCAATAATGAAAGCAGAATTGTTCATGTTCTTGTACGCCTACAATCCACAAGGCTCTGGTATTACTAATACTGTTAAAACATGTTAAACAGATCAACAATTAATCTGACATTATCTTCTGTGAAGTATTGAAATAATATTGAAATGCCTGTATCTTTTCAAATTATTTTGTTAATCTGACAAAATGTATTATATACACACACCTTAAATCACATGTATGCACAACCATTTTTACTTAATTGTACCGATGTTAATCACTAGTTGAAAATTGTAAAGAGAAAAAAAAAAAACGAATCTTACTTCCTGTGGACCATGTAAAAAAGGTGTAGTATTCGGCACCCGGTCTGCGACCAAGATATAGAAGAGCCCCATAACTCCTGTGTGATATACAGAGCTGTTGTAGTTAGATTCCACAATCAGAGTCTCCCCATCTGTTAACTTCACAGAGCCTGGTTCAGGATAACAGGTGGACATTCCTACAATGTAACCGGCCTCATTTCCTGCTTCCTTCCCATTTCCATAAGTTGGATTGGAGGAGCATATAACTTGTCCATCCTGAATTCATCACACGCAAGCATATCATCAAAAAGAGACATTTTGTCATCAAAATTCTACCTCCAAAATGATTATTTAGAATGCTTTTAAATTGATTTCAAAAGATGAAAGATGGCAAACAGTTCATAGAAGAAAGAAAGAAAAAATTAACCAAGCCTGTGAAACCATGAAATTTTAACCGAAAAAGGACCCTCAACAAGTATTGATGAATCCTTTGGATTAGACGGAACTAAGAAACTAAGCCCTCAAAAATGAACTGGAAGGTGGATATTACAATTGGTTGCTTCAAGAAAAAGATTTACCAGATAGAACATATAAAGATGAAACCAGTATGTATTAGAAAAAAGAAAAAAAATTTTCCAAAGGGCATAAGAGCTCCTTTGAATAAATGCTATATGCATCGCCTTACAATATTATAAAGAGCTAGCCAGCAACCAACTTCTAAATTTGAATTAATGTAATCTTGGAGCAATCTTTCAAAATAAGCCTAGTTTCAATGTTTCACTATCATTCAATTAGAACATATTGATGTTAATTAAAATAGACAAGCATTAGATGAAAAAGTCCACTAGCCAATAAATTGTGCCATACCAGCCAATCTCCACAAGAATTATCCTCTATAGAAAGCTCAAAACAAAGATAACTAACAGGAAAACATGTGGTACAATAAATATTAAAATTTAAAATCACCTCTCTGTACAGTCTTGAACCGATGCCCCCTGAGTGCTGGTGTGCAACACCATAGATGACATAACCACCAGTTGGGAAGGTAAAACTTGTCTTTTTGGTGAGAATGCACTTATTATCAGCCAAACTGGTATCACTACAAGACTCAACGTCATATTCTATCTGCATCAGAGTCATATGATTGGCTTAATATATATGAAGATATTGAATTAACAATAATGCTAGTAAAACACAATGTCACAATCTCAAGGCAATCAGTGCTAGATCGTCAAAACTGAACCACTGCAAGGGTTAATCATTAAAGTCAATTTCCGCATATATGCAAACAAGCCTACGCACTTCTATATATGCATACACTAAAAGCTACTCTACGTTCATTAACAAATTTAATACAAGTTATCTCATAAAGACATACCATGCAGATTAGGGGATTAAAAGGTATGGAATTTACACAAATACATTTTCATTTTCATGTTAGAAGTGCACTTTGTCCTCGATGCATCATTGAATATATTTTGTTTTTCTAGTAAAGTAAAACAAAGACATTCAAGATCAGGATAGAAACCCTATTTCCAGCTAACCTATACAATTATCAAGATGTCATCATTCACAGTATAATATAACAAAATATGAAGATTTTGAAGAAGAAGTAAAGTAAGGTCAAGTTCAATTCAAGAAATGTACAAAAATCACACAACATAATTTGTTCTTTTACTTTCCAGTTTTAATGAGATTAGATTAAAAAGAATTTCACCTACCAGGCAATGATGCTCTGTTCTTAGTCCTGTCGAATCATTAAACCTTTTCCAACTATCAGTGACGTCGAATATAAAGATTTTAACAGGCACAACAGAAGTATCCCAATCAACCCACTGCACAGTGTATTTCAGGTAGAGGTTTCTCCTGACACCTTCAAAACCATGTCTCAGCTTGCACTGAGCATGATCATAACAACATGACAAACCTCCTTTGTAATCTGGCCTCAGAGGTCGACCATGCTCGTCCTTTGTAACGTTATAAAGATTGCACCTGCATTCAGTGCATCCCTTCTTATCTTCCACGCCTCTTGTATCAATTGCGTGGACATTAAGCATCCATCTTTCCTCATAACCAGGAGGAATTTCAGTGGGATTTCCAACTTCTAATGCATAAGGATCCGGAATGTGTGTTTCTGTTCTTCGTGTTTCAGATCCAAGGCCAAAGTACTGCCTAAGAATATTAGACTGGCAAAAGCCACCATTTTGCACAAAAATAAAATCTGATTCCCGAGGCGTCCTGTTGCCATTGTTCTCAAGAACGTCTGCATCTTTGCGTATATAGTATCTTGCAACAATCCAATGGTGGAGATAAGTTTCATGAAGGGGAACCGAATTTCCTGCCTCATCAACTACTTCTGCATCGAAAGCCTTGAGAGCAATATGACCACTTGGAAAGTCAATTCCATAGTAAAATTTATTCTCAACTGATCCTGGTCCTAGCATGAATTTTGGTGACAGGAAAACTTCAGTTTTGATCTTTTCGTTTTTCAAATACGCTTGTGAGTGTGGCATGCTTGATGCCAGCACAAAAATTGCTATTACAATCCACCATATTGAACAATTTTTCATATTTACCTGTCAGCTGCAATATCCCTAGTTAAGCCATAATAAAATCTTGTTTAGACTCGAGACCATACTCTAAAATAAAGTTGCAAATACAAAATTGTGAACGATTGAGTGAAATCAAACTGAGATACAATATATAGAGGTTACTCATAAAGTTCACTTGCAATTTTTTTATGACAGATAAAAACTTGTGAAGATTTACATTGAACTGACAATTACAGCTCTATATTATTGTAAGGGTGTTCTTAGTTCTTACCACATCAATTGGATAACATCAAATTAATTTCATGGTATCTGAAGCCAAACTTCAAAACCAGCGCGGCCAGTTTCAGCAAATTTAGCATCTATCATTAATGATTTTGATTCCCAACTAAACTTGAGAATGGTCATCTCTAATGAAAACTCCATATCTTTAATTTCCTAGAGTTTAGCAGTCTATTTTGAAAAATGTTTAGGAAAATTTTCAAACACTTCTATTACGCTAAGAAACTAACTGTATCAATACATGTTATCAAAACCATTAGGACACACAATCTCTATGATGGCAACATAACGAATGCCACACTAAAATTCTAAAGAGAACCAAACTCCTACGTTGTTTCATTGATCAACACACCATAAAGATTTGTATCTGTTTGATACAACCAAGAACTCAAAACTAAGCACCATATAAACCCTAAACACTTGCAAATTTGAAGTAAATTATAAATCCAACGAACTCATTAATAACAAGCAAAAACAAAGCAGAATAAGTACTATGAATAAGAAACAGTCGATCATCAATCATCATCGCAGTACTAAACGGAGAAAAACAAGCAAGAAGTTGAGAGAAAAGAGCGTACCCAGATGATAGATTGGAGGAGAAACTGAACTCACTTGAAAAATCCAACAATCGGATGAAACCTTGGTGGATCATGGATGTGCGTCCATATACGAGTATATATACGTACAGAAATTCTATTATTAATTCAACAGACAAAAGTTATATCAGTTCCTTGTATATGGGTCACTGGATTTAAATACTTTAACTTAGCTGTATGCACTTGTCAGTCAAAGTATTTAAGTCCAATGGCCCACATACAAGGAACTGATATAACTTTTATCAGTTCGAACCGATAATAGAAATACTATATATATATATATATATATATATATATATATATATATATATAGAGAGAGAGAGAGAGGAAATTGCATGAAGTAATAAAAAAATTATTGATTTTATATTTTATTACACTCATCACATTTAGTCTTACACAGATAAGATTGTTTTCCATTTTGTCTTTACTTCACCTATATAATACTTTAGAAATCAACTAGCATATAACTTGAAAATTATTGACATGTAAATTAAAAGTCAATTGAAATGTAATTTAAAACTTAACTGACATGTAACTTGAAAAATCAACTCGCATGTAACTTGGAATCAAATGGCATGTAACCAAGTTACATGTCAAGTAAAGTAAAATTTAGAGGTAATTTTATCCAAAAATGGTAAAAATGATAAAAATAATAAACCAACAATTTTTTTGGCTCTTTATGAATTCACCCATTATATATATATATTCATTTTCTCTCAATGGGCATCGGTATAAAATACATCAGTTCATTGCACGTGGGTCATAGATTATGGATAAGTATGGAAAAGTGTATGCAGACCGAGTCAAAGCAGTTGAATCTAATGGGTCACGTGCAAAGCATTGATATATACTTATTGGTGTGCACCGAGAAGAAAAGTTATATATATATATATATAAGTGAGTTACCCATAAAGAATCCCTTATTTTAATTTCGGTAAGGACCATAATGAAATCACATTGATTTTAATGAATTTTGATCTAAATTTTTTTATGAATGATAAATTCATTGAAATATATATATACAAACTTTCTATTATCAGTTCGAACTGATAATAAATATATCAAGACGAAGAATGTGGACCACATATTATGGAGAAGTTTTGACAAGTGCATACACTTTGAGTCAAAGTATATAAATATAGTGATCCACATTTTTCGTCTTGATATATTTATTGTCGGTTCGAACTAATAAAAGAAAATCTATATATATAGGCAACACTTATCAAGTGAGGTATACCTGAGGATATTATCATATGGTTTCACTAACGAGAATTAGTTTTAAAAAATTTCTCGGTAACGAGAATTAATGAAACCATAAGATAATATATTCAGGTATACCCGATCCGATAATTTCTATATATATGGGCATGAAAATTGATATAGCGTGGAGACAAATGGAGTGGTCTTAGAAACAACCACGTGTCCAAAAAAATCTTTGGATTTATCAAAGGAGATCCACATAGAAAGTAGTATGGCCTAAGCAATGACGTTACGTCGAGTAATTATTAGTAGAAATTGCCAAAAATATCCATTCAAAGAATACTGTAGTGTGTCGCAACCTTGGACTTTTTGGCCACGAAATTATTAAATGCATGTGAACAAATGAGAAAGGCCAATCCCCAGTTGGAATTATCAATTACGTAATGGCGATATGGACAATATTTAATTATTAAAGTTGAGACAAAATGTCAATGTCTTTGAATCTTGATTGATAACTTTTCACTCACGGAGTCACGACACGTGGTTTTGGATATTTACATTTACAACCAACTTTTGCCATTTCCATTTTTGTGCAATAAGCATATATGGTACGGCTACTATTTTGCACTCAAAAAATATGACCAATTGAGTTTAACTAATAAGAATCGAATATACAAATGGATTCCATTTCAAACTCTAATATATAGACAATTCTTCCATTCTCATATTTTTTGTCTAGTCCCATTTGGATCAAAATATCTCGTTTGCGAACAATTGATCTCACTAAGTAATGGTTTTTTTGATAAGATCAATGTATAACTATACAACTAAACAATTTATAAACATGATCAATATACAATTATTTAATTTATAGGAAATTAGGGTTCAAAATGACCATTTTAGATGAATAATGTGATGAAAATAGTCATTCAATCGCACTCTATTCAACTTTTGACAGAAACCGGTAAATGTAAGAGTATTTTGGTAAAAGATCAAATGCCAATTTGGTAAAAATATAAAGAAGTAAAGTTTTAAAACAAAAACTAATATGTCGAAGTAAAAAGAGGAGTTTTTAAGTTTGTAATCGATTATAAGGTTTAGGGATCTTCTTCCTTCAAATTCTCGTAAACTTCAGAAATTTTAGATATGAGCACTCCATTCCCTTTCTTAAACGCAAAATATTCTCCTCATTCCCCATGGATTTTTAAGCAAAAATAGTCTAGGGTTTCTACAATTTTCCCTCTTTCCTCTTTGTTCTTCCTCAAGCTCGTTCTCTTCTTCATTTAGGGCTAACAAAAATATCAGGGGCAATCTATTTTTAAATTATATTTTGCAAACAAATTTCCAGCTCAGTAAAAACCTAGCCACGTCAGTAGATTCCGTCAAAAAAATGAATTAAGTGTGACAGAATTACTATTTATGTCACATTGTTCACCTTAAATGGTCATTTTGAACTGAATTTATCATCTAATAGTCATTTTGATAGGATCTAACCAAATAGATGGCCACTGGGGTAATATCCAATTTTTCTCTCATAAACACATATGTTGTAGGCATACTTATAGTATAATAATACACATTATCACACTTTTGCCATGTAAACAACATAATTTTTCTCTTATAGGCACATATTATAGGTATATTTATAGCATACTAATACACATTGACACACTTTTGCCATGTAAGAAACATAACTCCAATCATAATAATATACATGGCAAAAATGTAGTGATATGTATTAGTATGCTATGTATATAATTTACCATGTATATTATTATGATTGGAGTTCTGTTTCTTAAATGGCAAAAGTGTGGTGATGTGTATTATTATGCTATAAATATGCTTATAATGTGTGCATATGAGAGAAAAACGGGTAAATGACATAACTTCAATCATAATAATACATATGGCAAAAATGTAGTGATGTGTATTAGTATGCTATAAGTATGGCCGTGAGATAAAAATTGGGGTAATATCACATTTAAAAATAATAATAATAATGTTAATTTGTTCAAATTTGATGCCCAAATGATATGGCCATTAGAATTGCATAATTGAAATGGTTGGATTATAGGGATGTCACATCATTTGGACCATAATATTAGGCAAAGTAACATTATTCTCATTTAAATGAGCAAGTTCAATCTGTAATTGCACATCACCTCTTAGCAGAGCTGGTAGTGCACCCTTCCACGTATGTGATGAGGGGTTCAAATCCCACCATACGCATTTTACAAGCATGTGTGGGGAGTTTTCTTCCCGAGTTGTGGGAAGTAGTTATCTCCTGTTATGGGAGTAGATATCGGAGCCGTACATGTATTGTTTGATCTCGACAGGTCTCGACAGTCCTATTGTAATAGTTCTTGTAATATTTAAAATAAAAAATAAAATAAAAAATTTCAGTCTGTAACTATTTGAGGTGAAGTGAGATATTTGTACTTGAGGTCTCAAAAATGTTAATAAATTATAATCAAAAGAGGTTATATTATAAAAATGCATAAATATGAGACGCAGATACAATAATTTAAGAGTAATGCTAAACGTCTCAAAATTTTTTCCCAAATTTTGTCCCAAATGATGTGGCACGTGGAGTGTCAACATCATATCAGTCACCATATGATCTCATGATTTATAAGATGCTGACACCTCACATGCTATATCATTTGGGATAGAATTTAGAAAACAAATTTAGGACTCCTAGCATTACTCATAATTTAATATACAATAATTTGTAACAAGGATTCGTATGTAAACTTTATAATTTTTGAGCAAACAAGAGCATAAATTGGTGAATTTCCACCATTGTTCATTGTGCCGGCTGCTTGGCTTCTTGTGTACTAAACTACTAATTGTTTGGCTTCTTTTGTACTAATTAACCAAGAAGTATGAAATTTTGGTGCCTCTCTATTATTGTATCTATTTAACACATTTTCTACTCTATTTTATTATTATTATTATTATTTTTTGATGTACAACAACGATCGGGACCTGGCGAGATAAGACTCTACAAACACAGCCTGGAATACTACTCCCACTATCGAGAAGAGGTTACAAATGGATTACAACTCTCACAACTGGAGAGAGGATTGCTCCCATAACCAGGAGAGGGCTCCCCACACTTTAGGATTTAATAGCCAAAGGTGGGACAATAATTATGTACATACAAAGGCTTGAACCTTGGTGGTGGAAACTCACTTGGAGATTTCAGCCACCAAGGCAAGAGGCCATTGGTCTCTATTTTATTATTCGTTTCTTCAAAATAAGAGTAAATTATAGTAAACCTCCTAAAGTTTTCCCTTTTAACAATCGGAAACAACTTTACCATTAATTGACAAAAACCACCCCCCCCCCCCCCCCCCCCCCCCCCCCCAAATTCAAAATTGATCAAACTTATAAGTTGACTAGGGTTGACTATCCAAATACCAAAATGTCCCTAAAATTCCAAATTAAATTTTTTTCTGAAATTTAAAAATAAAATAAAATAAAATAATAAAACAGATGGATCGCATCTCAGTATGTGGAGATAATTTTTTTTTAAAAAATTTGATATTTTTAATGGATCCCCACAGTCCATCTTTCAAGCATTTTTATTTTAAGTTTTTATTAAAAAAATTTGGAAAAACTTAAAATAAAATAAAATAAAAAATGAGATGAACCGAAAATATCAGTATTTTAACAAAATTAACAAATATTTTTTAATGAAACATTAAAAAATGTTTTTCTTTTTCTTTATATTTTTTGTTATTAGAAAAATATATTTAATAAAAAAAAAAGCAATGTAAAAATGTATTTTTGTAAAAACTTTTATCTAATTTTTTTTTTTCTATTTTCCGGATCGAATATTTCAGATTTATTTTTGGATCAGATATTTCATATTCGATTTTGGACCTGTATTTGGTTTAGGACCGGATTCAAATTCAGCTAATTTTTGGATTCAGATTTATCTCATCCGTATAGTGTTTTCCTATATATCATATCTGAAAATCATATTTGGATAGATCCATATTTTTTTTTTGTCTGAATTTTCGTATCGGTTTCAGATTGGATCCACCTCCAAATTATCCGATCTGATTTACATCTCTACCTTCATCTGATTCTCTTCAGTTACCTCGCTTCTCAGTCATGACACTCTGAACTTAGTGTTATTTGTGATTTAAAATAATGAGTTTATATACTTATATAAGTAATTAGTGATAATAGGGGTAAATAGCACCAAATGAGAAGGATGTTGTGGGGATAACACCTACTTTATAATTTAATGTTTTTTAGCACCAAAGTATGTGATGGGACAAAAATGCCCTTGAGTTTTACTTTATCAACTTTTTCTCTTTTCTCTTTCTTCTTCTTGGGAAAAAAAAAACGCAACCACACTTTCTTCTTCTTAACTTTTAATATTTTGGACTTAAATCCATAGAAAAAAAAAATAAATAAATAAATAATAAATCTAGAAACAAGTCCGTTTCCAAGACTTATTTTGGTTTTTTTGAGACTTCTGGGTATTTTTATAAATTTGAGACTTACTAGGTAAAAAAAATTCATATTTATTTTTCTTCGTCATCTTCAATCATTGTTCTCTAATAGAGGTTGTTTGACCTCGTTGACCTATATTGGAGGTCTGTTTGACCTTCAAATGGAGGCCAAGTTCTATTCAACTTTCATTAGAGATCGAATCAACCTCCAATGGAAGTCAAATAGAACTCGACCTCCAATGGAATTTCAAAGACAAATTTTTAGTTGTTTCGTTTGTCTTTCCATCCCTGTTGTCGTCGTCGTAGCTGTCGCCGACTTTGTGTGTCTCTCTCATTTCTCTCTTTGTGACATCCAAAAAATTGAAAGGTCACTTGTATACTAGTGGCAATTTTGAAAGAAATCATTAATTGGTGCTAAACAACCTTAAATTAATAAGTAGGTGCTGATCCACAAATGGCCTTGGAAAGAGTGTTGAAAATTTTTAAACCCCTCAATATTATATATTTGCTTAAATAAAACAAATGAATATAATTATGTTATATTCACAAATGAATATAATTATGTTATAATTGTTAATCATGATGAAACAACTTGAAATTAAAAAAATACAAAGTAAAATTAAAAAAATTCAAAATCAAACTATTTTAGGCTAATCCTAAGCCACTAAACCAAACAGAATCGAACCAAACTGATTTAAAAATTCAAAATCAAACTATTTTAGGCTAATCCTAAGCCACTAAACCAAACAGAATAGAACCAAACTGATTTTTATTGGTTTGGTTTAAGCTTATAATTGGTTTGGTTTGTAAATTACAAAGCGATTAAATTATGAATTTTTATAGTGAAAATCAAACCAAACCAACCGATGCCCACCCTACCTAACGTTGCGTGATTTTACATTTATCATAAGGCTCTGTTTGGTATGAAGGAGAGATAGAGGGAGGGAAAGGGTTGGATGGAGAGGGCAGGGAGGAAAGATTCAATCCATTGTTTAATTGGAGAGAAAAGAGAGAGGAGAGGGGAAGAGGAGGGATCTCAACTTCCTCAGGATCCACCAAAATCAATTCTTCCCTCATGGGACGGATGAGAAGATAAGGGATATCATTGGCTGGAAAGGACAACACTACCCTCAAGTTTTTTATTACCCTCGAATTTATAAAATGGTAATATAGTAAATTTACAAATTATATATAAATCCATCAATGCAACTCTCTTTTCAATATCAAATAGTATGAAGGATAGATGTTATCTCCTTCACCCCTCCTACTCTCTCTCCCTCCTACCAAACATAGCGTAAATGTTGTTGTATGGATGAATTTTTCTTTACTTATATTTCGTTAAGGTAGAAGAAAATTAAGATTGCCTATATATTTAAATTCTTTTTCCAAAAGTTATTGCTAGAAATTAAACAATAAATCAACCGGATTGATGATCAATATATATAATCATATACAAAATTGGTAGTTTTTTTATTTATTATTATTTAAGTGATTGGTTGTGTAGTTGTACATAGACCTGACGCCGGTTTCGGGTTCCGGTTCGGTTTTGGTTCAAAATCGGCCTATGCCAGTTCCAGTTTTAGTTCCTGAACCGTCGGTTCCGATTCGGCGATTCCGACGATTCTGAACTGTTTTTTTTTTCTAGTCACATGATCATCATTTTCTCCACAACCACAACTCCACCAGAGTACCAAACCTGTAGACCATCACCATCTCCAACATCCAATGACCCAAACCCTAACCTAATCCATCATTTAAAAAAAAAACAAAAAAACAAAAAAACAAAAACAAAAAAATTAAAACACAATTAGAAAGCTGCTCATTTGGATCTGGAAACCCTCAAAGTCTTAAACCCATTAACGATCTGAGATTCTGATCATGATTTCCAGATCGATATTATGGATGGATCTGGAAACCCTAACCTAACCCATCATTTTCCTCAACTTTCTCAACAAACAAACACAAAAAAAAAAAAAAAAAAAAAAAAAAAAAAAAAAAAAAAAAACAAAGCATAGAGAATCAGAGATCGTGAAGAAGAAGAAGAAGAAGAGGTCAAAAAGGAGATTGAAGAGGGCGATCGTCAAGCATTCGTTGATCGCCGACGACAGGATGAAGAAGAGATCAAGTCTTCGAGTTTTTGAGAGAGAGAGAGACTGAAAAGTGAGAATCCGAGATGAGACTCATGAGAGAGAGAGAGAGAGAGAGAGAGAGAGAGAGAGAGAGAGATAAAGATGAGTGATGAGTTTTTTTTTTTTTAAATTATAAAAAAAAAAAAGACAGGAACCGCAGGTTCAAACCAAACCGGAACCATCGGTTCCAGTCCGGTTCGAACCGGGCGATTCCTTGAAAATTAGAATCGAAACCGGAATTGTCCTCCTCCGATTCCGGTTCCAGTTTCGGTTCTGATTTTTTTGGTTCAATTCGCTGGTTCGAACCGAACCGAACCGACGTCGGGTCTAGTTGTACATCCCATTTTTCATATTTACCGCGATGTTCAAGTTCTTTATTCATAAAATTGCAAAGAGTGTTGAGATCTCTACTTTGTATTTAGTGAATAGTTTTTCAAACCGTGATTATAGTGGTTTATCTTGACAAGTGAGGTTGACAAATGACCTTTACTTTATATCATAAAATGTTTCGATTGATTTAATACAATATATAATAAGATAAGATGATGTTGGCATAGTGGTTTGCTCATCACACCTATGGTTGTGGGTTCGAGTATATCCACTCCTAAAATCCTGAATTATTGTAATATTTTTTTTTATAAAAAAAACACTAATGCTAGATAACCCAAAAAATTAGCCCAAAAACCAACCTAAATGACGTGGTAAGTGGTTTTTTCATTAACTACATCTATCTCATGATTTGTGTGGGAATGACAACTCACTTGTCATATCATTTGGGTTGAATTTTATGCTAATTATTTGGGTTGTATAGTATTAAACTATTAATATATATAGATTTTCTATTATCAGTTCGTTCTGACAATAAATATATCAGGAAGAAGAATGTGGACCACAAGATTTATATACTTTGACTCAAAATAAATGTACTTGTCAAAACTTCTCCATAATCTATAGTCCACATTCTTTGTCTTAATACATTTATCGTCAGGACGAACTGACAATAGAAAGACTATTAATATATATATATAGAATCAATGGATAGATTTAGAAAAAAAAAAAGAAAAACTTTTTTTACGGGACTAATTGCACAAACATCCCTAAGTGCAAGTATTATTCCATACCTATAGACCTTTTACCCTAAATGACACTAACATTTATTGTCAGTAGTCGACTTTCATTCAAATTAACGGTTGACCAACTTTTTTGGGTGACATATCTAAAATGCCCTCAGTTACTTATTTTAATAAATATTTTATTACCCTTAAATTTAATTATTTAAAGGTTAATATATAAACAAAATGAGGTGGAAGAGATTTTCACTATCTTATCCAATCAAACGGGGGAGAATCTCTCAATCATCCGATTAGATGAGCCTAATTTGATATAATCAAATGGAGTCCTCTCTATTTGATCAATAAAGGTTTACTCCACTAGAGTAAACTCGTTTCTAAGAAGAAGCAATTTGCTCCTCCTTGGGAGGAGCGATCTGCTCCTTCCATCATGGAAGAGATGTCATCCACGATAGAGGAGATCAATTGCCAGTGGCATCAATGGTGGTGTTATTTTTTCAAAAAAATTTTTTTTAAAAAAAAATAGATGATGGAGGAGACCTTCATCCATTTCACTCTATTCATTTTTTTTTTTTATTTAATTCATTTTAGATAATGCACGTTTGGTATCGTTTTTAAAATGGTGTTTTTGAAAACTATTTTTAAAAATGAAAATTAAGTTTTAAAAAAGGTGGTTTGAAGAACGTAAATGTGTTTGGTAACGTTTTTTTAAAAGTAGTTTTCATAAACAGAAAACGATGTAAATGTGTTTGGTGTTGTTTTTAAAATGGGTAAAATAATTGTTTAAAGGGAAAAATTATGATTTGTTTTGAAAAGATGTTTTGAAAACAGTGAAAAACAATAAAATTTTGTTTTCAACTTTTTAATTATAACTTTAAAAAAGTTGTTTTTTGTTTTCAAAAACACATTTTATAAAACGTTTGGTCAAACAACTTTTAAGTTGTTTTTTGTTTTTGAAAACAGAAAATAGTTTTTAAAAATGGATCCAAACGCCCCCTAAGAGTTTATTTTTTTCTATATAAAACTTAAATACCTATTTATCCCTTAACTGTTATCTTCTAATTATTGACCATTAATGGTAGGTGACGTTAATACCAATTTAGGATCAAGGTCTATATACGTAGAATTAGGCTTATATTTGAGGGTGTTTGTGGAATTAGTCCTTTTTGACATCTGATAGGGGGAGGTAGTGAAGTGAACCACAAAACAGTTTGTTAATTAAAGCCTTAAAGGAGGCACAAAAACACTGACATAAGAGGAAAAATGGTAACCACTAAGAGCATCTCCAATGTATAACACCAAAATTTACACCAATTTGATGTTAAAAGATAATTTTGGGAGAATATGTTTACACCAAATTTTTCTACTCTAATGTTCTACACCAAATTTTACACCAAAAGAGCATATTTAAATAATATTCTTCCAATAAATCTTTAAATTATTAAAAAATTTTAAATTTGTTAAATGTATAAATTAATAAGTACATTAATTAAATTAAATATGTATATAAATATTGGCGTCATTTTAAAAATCTCAACGAAAGCTTCCAACGGTACATTTTTTTGGAATATATATTGTTATAATTAAGTATGAGATGATTAAATTAGTAACTTTTAAAAATAAAAATGAGTGATATGACATTTACAATTTAAAAAAAAAATGGATTTGGTGTAGCTATAGTGAAACACCAAATTCTACACCAATTTTTATTTATTTTGAGAGTTGAGATTTTTTGTCTTCGTTGGACTTGATTTTTACACCAATTTAGTTTTTTTGGTATGTTGGTTGGAGTTTCTCACACACTAAAACACCAGTTTGGTGTAAAACCAAGTCCAACGAAGACATCAAATCTCAACTCCTAAAAGAAAAAAATTGGTGTTTGGTGTGACACTGTAGCTATACTAAACAATTTTTTTTAAAATTTTTTTAAAATGTCACATCAATTTTTAATTTTTTTTTAAAATTTTTAATTTAATTCTCCCATATTTAATTATAACGATATGTATTAAAAAAATATATACCGTTGGAAAAATCTCGTTGAGATATTTAAAATGACACTAATATTGATATACATATTAAATTTAATTAATTTACTTATTAATTATATATTTAACCAATTTAAAATTTTATAATAATTTAAAGATTTATTGTGATAATATTCTTTAAAGATGTTTTTTTATGTGTAAAATTTGGCATGAACTATAAGAGTGGGGAAAACTTTGGTGTGAATATTCTTTTAACACTAAATTGGTGTAAATTTTGGTGTTATACATCACATTAAGAGCATCTCTAATGGAGAGTACCAAATTGGTGTAAAAATAGCATCTTTTGAGAATGTTTTTACACCAATTTTTTTCCCACTTCAATAGTCCACACCAAATTTTACACCAAAAGAGCTTATTCAAAGAAAATTCTCACAATAAATCTTTAAATTATTATAATTGTTCAATATTAATTAAATGTCTAATTAATAAGTAAATTAAATATGCATTATGTATATCAATATTAGTGTTATTTTAAAAATCTCAACGAGATCTTTCCAACGGTATATATTTTGGAATAAATATTGTTGTAATCAAGTATAAGATGGTTAAATTAGAAAATTTAAAAAATATAAGAAATGATGTGATTAATAAAAAAATAATTAAAAAAAGAAAAATATTTGGTGCACTGCAAAGGTGGCAATACAGGGGGCCCGACCCGGTATGGCTTAACCGGTGGCTGCTTGAGCCTAGGCACGGCCTGTTAAGGCTAGGGGGCCTAGTCTCATGTCAGTTTGTGTAATTTTTTTAAAAATTTTTTTATGGATGGGATTCTAACTAGGGTTCCCGAGGAAGAAATTATGTGATTTTTTTTACAAAATTGAAATGGGTGGGAATCGAATCAAGTCTTAGTAAAGATGTTGTTTGACTTAACTATTTCACTACAAGTTTAGCTTTATTTAATTATGTATATATTAATATATATTGTTTAATAAGTCTTTTTTTTAAAATAAAAAAAATAAAATCTTTTGATAGAGCTTATAGGTCGGGTTAGGCCGGCTTGTAGACCTCATACATGATGCCTGGTCTGACATGCGCCTTATATAGGCCTCGACCTGACTTGCTTATGGGCCAGGCCCGGCCCGGGCTCGGCCTGGCCAAGCCTATTTACCCTCAACTAGTGTTCTGTTCATTACACTAATATCTGGCCTCGGGAGTTGTAATTTGGTGCTTCATTACACCAAATTGTGCCCATCGGAGATGCTCTAAAAAAAGGCTAGGAAGGTGGCAGTGAAAAGTCCCCAAAAATGGGGGAAATTTGACCTAAATTAAAGCTCCAAACATTTGACCCAAAACGTGGCACAAACAGAATCTGCTCCAATTGTCACCTATTCACAACACATAAGAAGCAGAGCTCAAGTCCAAACCAAAAGAGAATGGAAACCAAAGGCAAAAAAGAAAAGGCCAAGGAAAGACGAGAAAAGAGACTCCAAGAGATCTCCCTCCTCCGTACCATCCCCTACTCCGACCACCAGCGGTATATATAACAAATACCCATTTTCCCAAATTCATTTTTCGTCTCTATAATCTTTTTCATGTTTTGTTTTTAGATGGTGGTCTTCGGAGACTGTTGCGGTGGTGACTGGTGCCAACAGAGGGATCGGGTTCGAGATTTCCAGGCAACTTGCAGGCCATGGTTTGACTGTTATATTGACGTCCAGAGACACTAGCGTTGGACTCGAAGCTGCCAATGTCCTGCGAGAAGGAGGCTTCAATGTCGATGTTCATCAGCTTGACGTCTTGGACCCACCTTCCATCAAAGAATTTTGTGATTGGATACAAGAAAAATATGGCTTCATAGATATTCTGGTATTCTTGTTCAATTCTAGTGCTATTCTGTTTCCAAGTCTGTTTTGATACGTGTGATTATGTTGTTGCATTTGGTTTGTTTGTGTTCTGATGAGTCATTTTGTGGCTGATAAAGATATCCGAGATCACGGGGTTTCTTGCTTACCATATGATATGGTTTTGTATTATTGATGTGTTTTTGGATTTCAATAACATTATGCAAAATCTTATACTTTGCAGGTTAATAATGCAGGTGTTAATTACAATCTTGGTAACGATAATTCAATTGAATTTTCCAAGCAAGTTATTACCACCAACTATTATGGCACCAAAAAAATGATTAAAGCTATGATCCCAATGATGAGACCTTCTACTGCCGGTGCTCGTATTGTTAATGTTAGCTCACGGCTTGGTAAAGTAAATGGCAGGCGTAATGTGAGTACATCTCTCTTTCCATTTTACTTTTTTGAATCATTGTATCTGTTTTTCACTTTGCCTAGATATGGAGATATATTTCTGCTTATGCAATAGATAACTTATAGTTTCTAGCTCTACGTGCTTCTTCCGAAGAAAACTTACAGTTACAGCCCATTAGCCATGTCTCGTGGCAAAACTAGGGTTCATGTATTCGCAAAATGATTATGGACTATCCTTAAAACTGAGTAGAGATTCTAATTTTGCTATATGGTAGAAGCTAGCTTGGTTTGAAATTGAACTGGTCATCACGGATGGGGCAGAAATTTTGAACTTCTTTTGCTGCAATTGTAGTAAAGAAACTTGGTGTTTCTTCTTCTCATTTTTTTTGGGTATAGGAACATGCTTTTGTTCTCATTATTAGCTTGACCTGTTAATTTCATATGCCTGTTGTAGGGGATTTTTGTTCTCAATAAGGTGTTTTTTTTCACTAAATTTTGAAACTACAAGGTTGTTTTTGGTATGCTGCCTATGCAATAGGGGGATTTTCGTCTTACATCAAAACTAAACTGTTGTGTAAAAGGGTCAAAATTTAAGGGGGGTTTGTGACTCGCCCTATTATTAACTATTATTTTATTAGACTCTCTTTTTTGAAAGAATTTTATTAGACTCTTGAAATCTCATAGAACATTTTTTTCCTTAGTTGTATTATGAAGCTCATATATCAAAATCGCAAGTTTATAGATATGATGTACTCAAGATCTCAAGAATAGTAGTAGATCTCTTTGATTTGTTTTTGATCTTTACTAAGCTAATTTGGGTTGCACTCTGACAGAGAATTGAAGATTCAGCATTGAAAGAACAACTTGGTGATTTGGACACACTGTCAGAGGAACTCATCGATAGGACTTTATCTACTTTCCTACAACAAGTTGAAGATGGCAGTTGGAAATCTGGTGGGTGGCCAGAGAGGTTCACTGACTACTCAATGTCAAAACTTGCAGTTAATGCTTACACCAGGCTAATGGCTAAGGAACTATCCGACCGCCCAGAAGGTCAGAAGATTTATATCAACTGCTTCTGCCCAGGCTGGGTAAAGACTGCTATGACAGGTTGGGATGGTAATATTTCGGCTGAGAATGGTGCTGATACTGGAGTATGGCTTGCACTGCTTCCAGACCTGGCAATAAGTGGGAAATTTTTTGCGGAGAGACGTGAGATAAGCTTTTGAGGCAATTAGGGTGAAGACGGTTAGAGATGAGTATTAATTCTGAAAGCAAAAAAGATTAAGTTGTTGGAGAAAAAGGTTTCTTCCACCCAGCAACATGTGACAAAGATATTATACTTTATGGATGATGAACCAGAGTGAACAACGTTTAACTATTAGAATGGATGATGCAATGATGGAGGGCATAGTTTGTTTGAATCTCAATGGGAGATTAGATATAATATCGGATTCTTTGTATTCCTCAGAGTAAAGATATGTTTAATGACATCCTTCAATCTCATGATCGCCTTAACTCACCCAAATAGTAGTAATTGAAGGGTATAGCTTTAGATGTGAGAGTCTTTGCGTAAGTTGATAATTGATTTGTGTTTTATTTACCCATCCAGGCTTATGTTGATGTTTGTTTAAACAGCATTTTGTTTTTGCTTTTGATTTCATGGACTTGTATGCATCAGTCTAGGCTTCCTTGGTGGTAGTGACTCGTGAGACTCAAGTCATGCATTTGAAGGTTAAAGGTAGCTGATTTTTACAACTGAAATTGGAGATAAACTTGGGTGGTATAGCGGTGTACATCCGATCCATGATTGGATATAAACATACAGTTTCTCTGTATGTTTATATATATATATATACTCGGGATATTGACGGACTGAATTAACGCTTGAGAGTATACAACTATACAAAGAGTAGTAAGTTAAGGGTGTGTTTGTTGCATGGGACGGGATTGGATTACGTGTAGATAAATAATCCCGTTGTGATGGAACTATTGTGTTTTTTTATTTTTTTTATTTTTATTTTTATTTTCTTAACTTTTTTTGGCTAGGAGCCTTTTGTTCTTTTTAAAATTATATTATTTATATTTAAAATATTAAATTTATTTAATCTGATTTATTTTTTTATTCTAATATTTTTTAAAAATAATTTCTATTAAAAATTAAATGTTATTTTATTTCAAATTAATTTTATTTATTTTTTAAAAATAATTTATTTTATTCAAATATTATATAAAAGATACTTGCCAGAAAATAATAAAGTGTTTATGTATAAAGAAAGGTATCTTTCGATTTGAACCTTACATTATTGTAAGTGTCATAAAGTTTTGTCGAAATTGTAAGCTTTGAACCAGTTATTTCTTATAACAAAACTAGTGATGCCACTTCACTTTTGTGTTCATATATTCTACACAATTCTCGCTTAGTACTTTTAATGGCCATGTACTCATCCTACTTCATGAACTTTCTTGAGAGAAACTCTAACTCTCATATGAGGCGGCACCACCTCTAAGTTCATATAGAAGAAGTTCTTCCGATATCTTTATTACATTTAAGATACTTGTCAAACTGAACTTCATTCAGAGTTTTCAAAACTTAGCCCTCATATTGTAACAACCAACACTGATCATCTTTAGATAGGACCTTTAATTTTATTTTAGTGCTGAATAAACTCTCCACGTATCAATGACTTGTTTGTACCCTTTAAACTTAAAACTAGTCATTTCCTAGTGTTAAGTTGGGTTGTCACCAGTGGTGGATTTTTTAGTTAAAGAGTTTCAACCCTATCCCTCTACAATTTCACCAGGTCTTGACTCCTCAATTTGATGATAGCAACAGTGGTTTCAGTCTCCATGATACAAAAAAATAAATTAAATAATGCTTTAAAATTGTTGGAAAAATATTTATAAACACAAAGACTTGAAACACGTATGAATACACTTTCCTTAAAAGAGTTATTTGCCCCCTCTCCGTTGAGATTGCTTATAGGTTATATAGCAAACCACAACCACATACGGGATATAAGTATATAACTAGCCTTTGGTAAATCTGCACAAAGCAAATGTGAAAATTCACAAAAGAGTTATGAACATTTTTTCTTTTTTCTTTTTGTTTTTGGCACTTTAGAGAATAATTTTATTAATCTTTTGTTGTATGTTATGTCTGAAACAATTCTCTAGAGTTTTTATCTTTTCAGAAAGATATTACCAGATAGTTGTGTCTCTTGGAAAAATATCGACAGTCATTAATCATTGTCAATCATTAAATACACCTATTTGTGAATAGTTGTTTTATTTCAAAAATACAGAATCTGCTAGCTATTGATTGTTTTACTTAATTTAATATTTGAACATTATTAAAATTCTGACAAATTTAATTTCTTTGCAGCAAAACAATAACTAAGATGGTTTCCATTACATTTTCTTTTAATTTGTTTTTATAATTTAATTAAATATATTTATAATTGAATTATAATTTAATATTTAAATAGATTTCTAAATGTTTAATTTTACATAAATATATATTAGCTAATTTAGTACTGTCCAATACCTTCCGTATCAAACATTATAGAGTACTAAATTTAATCCAATACTATTCAGTCAGTTTAGTACAATCCTATATAATTCGGTTCAATCAAGTATGGTGTGACATATATGCCCCGTATTTGTATTGGAACATTGATAATTATGGGTTTTTATAATTTGGTCACAATCTAATTAGGAAACATCATTTTTTTTACTTGTTAATTCAAAATAGATCAAATTGATCCTAATATAATTCAAAATACATCAATTTGGTCCTAAGGTTAGTCAAACTAACGGTCAACCTTTATAATATTAGTGGAAAGACAAGTTTACCCTCTAATTAAACTCTCTCTCTCTCTCTCTCTCTCATCATCATCACCAAACCCTAATATATATTTTTTCTCTATCTCTCTCACTCCACCACCAAATCCTCACCGATTGACCACCACTTCCACTAAATCCACATCGATCGACAACCTCTTAACCACCACCACCACCGATCGACAACCAAATCCACCAAATCCACACCGCCACTTCCACCTCTTAACCACCACCACCACTTGATTCACAAACAAAGAAAAAATCACCATCTCTCAGACACCAAAACACCATCTTTCACACACAAAACCCCTAAGATTT
The DNA here is from genome assembly GCA_008009225.1 of Acer yangbiense. Taxonomy (NCBI): domain Eukaryota; kingdom Viridiplantae; phylum Streptophyta; class Magnoliopsida; order Sapindales; family Sapindaceae; genus Acer; species Acer yangbiense. Next base: position 31,954,269 of record CM017769.1, on the reverse strand, counting down.
GGTTTTGGGTTGATTTGGTTTCAATGGCGGTTTCGGTTAGGGTTTCTGGGTTGTGGTGATGGTGGTGGAGCTGATGAGCTGATGGTGGGGTTTTGGTTGTGATTACAATTTTATTTATTTTTAATTTCTTTTGGGTTTAATTTTGTTGTTGATCTGGGTTGTCTGGGTTTAAATTTTTTGTTGTTGATCTGGGTTGTGGTGTTGTTGATTTGGGATGGTGATGTTGATCTGGGATGGTGATGGTGGTGGATCTGGGTTGTTTGATTTTGTTGTGTTAAGAAGATTTTATTCTTTGTTCTTTGATGGAGATCCAGATTGGATCTCCACCAAAGATCAAGGTTTGATTTTTTTTATTTTATTTTAATTTTATTATTATTTTGTTCTTTGTTCTTTGATGGAGATCCAATCTGGATCTCCACCAAAGATCAAAGTTTGAATTTAATTTTTTTTTAAATTTTATTATTATTTTATTTCTATTTTTTAATTGGAAACAGACTTAATGACTTTTCTACCCTCCTAAACATTAGTTGACTGTTAGTTTGACTAACCTTAGAACTAATTTGATGTATTTTGAATTATATTATGACCAATTTGATGCATTTTAAATTAACAAGTAAAAAAGTGATGTTTCCCAATTAGATTGGGACCAAATTGTAAAAACCCCCTAATAATTAAAATCGTAAAAAGTTAGACATTTTCATTTTAATTAGACTTTAATTGCGTTTGTTGTGGTATCTGCGGATGAAGAAGGGCCACGGTGTGAGACACTGAGACCTCTTTAAATTCTATTTCTCTCTGATTCCTCATCAATCATCATCATCATCGATAAAATGACGAGCTTGAGAAGAGCAGTGATTAACGTCCAACGAATCCTCACTTCCTCGACCATATGCAATCGCAACTCGATTGCACCTTCTTCTCCGTTGCGCTTTTATTCTCTTTTTAGGTACCTATCAGTATCGTCGTTTCTTTTAATTTTTTTTTTTTTTTTTTTCATTTTTTGTGAACCTCAATTCATCTGTTGATCTCTCTCTTTTTTGTTGTTGTTGTTGTTGTTTAAGGCCTCAATATGGATGGGTTTCAAATTACTCTTCTGACAGCAATCAATCTCTGGATATTGATTTCTCCAGTGATGAGAGCAAAAGGCGTTTGTTTAACAGGTTTTCTTTTTATTCTCTACTTTCTCTTTCTGTTGATTTAATGTTGACAGAGATCAGAAAACTAAAATCGGTTTCTGGGTTATGTTTGTGTGGTAGATTATTATATAGGAGCAAACAGAGAGGGTTTCTGGAGCTGGATTTGGTTCTGGGCAAATGGGTGGAAGAGCACATTCATTCAATGGATAAAAATGGAATTAAATCTCTTGTCCATGTCCTTGATCTGGTGAACTTTCTTCTTTTGCTTTTCCATGATCTCATTTTATACCCCTTGAACCTGATTTTTTCAAGATAGGCTTCTATGTTTGGAAATTTTCCCCAGGGATATTATCATTGAAATCAATATTTTGAAGCTATCTCCTGTTTTTCTTCTTCTTCAGTTTAGAACATTCAAGTAAATTAGGCAATTATGTTGGCATTGGTTTGTTTTCTAGCATTATTGATGTTTGATATTTTTCTTCCATGGTTATTTAAGCATAACTATATAGGAAATCCCATGGTATTTATCTATCGAAAATAGGATTGTATATGTTTCCACCTTACTGAGCAAAAGCATTTGTTTAGAGGAGGTTGCAGGATGTGAAGCTTGAAAATCATTGGATGAATACATAGTGTTTTAGTGGAGCAGTTGATTGTTTTGAAATTTCTTCAAATGTTTCAATTGAAAATATCTGAGTAAATATTGAAGTTTTGATTTTAATGTGGTCTTGTTAGTTGTTAGTGTTGAAGTGCCGGCTATATTTAGATCTTAATAGCCTAGACTTCTTAATAACTTTCATCTCTACAACTGGAATTTCAACCATTGATTAAGATTTTAAAGAAGTCATGAAGCTTTAAATTTATATGAGGCAAAAAATTTAAAATAGCCTCCTAAATTTTGTAACATTTAAAGATAACCTGTTATGCAAATCAAATTTTTTTTTTTTTTTTTAGCCAGTTTGGCATTTTTAGGACTTCTTCATTCCACATTTTCCTCTCTTTCTATCTCTAGTGCCTCTTCTTCCTCATGCCTCGCTCTCTTTTTCTTACTTCCTCCCTCCCTTCACCATTTTTACGCCACAAAATTCACAAACACTTGGTATTGAGCGTGTAACAATGCTCTGCGTATAACAAATTCTAAACAATGAGCATGTAATATTTTGTGTGTAACGTTGCTCAATGTATAACAAATCCTAAACAATGAGCATGTAACATTTTACATTTTGCATTGAGCACATAACATTTTCTAGGTTTTGAAAAACATGAGAGCTTGTAACATTTGTGTTGTTGGAAAAGAAATCAGTTTGAGGAGACAAAAGTAGCAAATCAAGTAGTACTTTGTTCTTGTTTGAGTATGCTGTCCTTTTGATCTGCAGGAAAATCCAGATCTGTGGAAGTGGCTAACTGGTCAAGAGCAACCCCCTGAGGCAGTGAAAAACAATCCTGTGAGAGATAATCTAACGAATTTACAAATTATTCTTTGGCTAATCCCTTTTTTCTTAAAATACATTCTCATGTTTTTTTTATCTGTTGTCTCAGGTGTTTTCTGCTGTGCACGACAAGGTCATGAACAACCTCAACAACCATGCTTCCCCTGAGACGCGGTCTACCCCAGGGCAAACCTGGGTAAGAGGGTGGGACGATTTCAAGAAAGGTCGTGACAGCCCTATAACTGGGAACCAGTAACTTTTATATCATCATTAAGCGAAAAGGTTTTGAAGAACTATGTTGTTTTGTGACGATGGAAAAGCAATCAATACATGTACAAATAATTATCAAAACGGTTTTTGCCCTATAAATCTATAATTATATATATATATATATAAATAAGAATAAGCTATATTGTAGCTAATAAATTTGGGAGCTTGCCTTTGGGACTATCTAGTGTCAGTTTGTTAAGCATAGTGAGAAAACTTTAGTTAAATGCTTGTTTGTTTCAACATTGTCTTCCTCTCTTCACTTCATAAATCATTTTACCTGCCTGTAAAATGACCTTTAATTGACATGTATGTCTGTTCCTCTTCTATTGAACAACTCTCCTCTTAACTCCTTTGCTAACTTTTCCACACTAGTGCACAATTTTTTATTTTTTATTTTTTATTTTGTGAAAAAACCACAATTTTTATTTTTATTTTCATTTCAGATCAAATCAATACAAGAATTTAATGTGCATGGCTTACCAGCTGAGAGTGGATGACTCCAGAGTTTGTTCTATTGGAATATTGTATAATCTTTATTTTATAATCGGTGGTAAATCCTCTCACACGTACACAACGAGGTTGTTGGGTTCGACCGTTCCAGTCTCCCCCCTCCATAATAAAACCCTGAATTATTGCAATGTTTCAAAAAAAAAAAAAACACACTATCTGTTTTAACATTTTACTGTGTTTATACAAGGTAAATTATTAAATCCCTCCTATGATTTGTGTTATTCTTCAAAATACCTCTCTAGATTCAATAATGGCCTAAATTCTCCTATAATTTGCATTTTTTCCTCAAAAATCCCCTAAATACCCATTTTGTTAGGAATTCTGCTAAAGATTTAAAATCTCACAAGGGTAAATTGTTAAAAACTTAAATTAAAACTATTTTAAAAAAATAGAAGGATCTCTATCGTCCATCTTTTGATATGGACGGTGGAGATCAAGAAAATTTAAAAGAAAAAAACTGGAAAAAAAAAATGACATCGGGTGGAGATTCACTAGAACTTGTTTTTTTTTTCTTTTAAATTCTATTGATCTCCGCTGTCTATCTTTTGAGATGGAAGGCGAAGATTCACATATTACTTTTATTATATATTATTATTTTGTGTCTTAAGGGTAAAATAATAATTTCCATTATATGAAAGAATAATGCTATTTTGTCCAAATTTTCGATAAATCTAATACAATTTAAATAAATGGATTATAGTGATACCACATCATTTGGACATCAAATTTGAATAAAGTAGTATTATTATATATGAAAAGATAAATGAGTCTTTTAACTTCTTAAGAAGTTAACGCTTGTGGATAATGGAGAAAAAAATAAATTATATGGGATATTTTGGTCTTTAACACTTTTTATACAACTAGAGAAGGATTCTGTCAATGAAAAAAACTATAGGGACTTTTAGAGAATAACACAAATTATAGGGGCATTTTAATAATTTCCCTTCTAACAAGGTCAATTTAAGCAAAACTCAGAAGTGTAAATACCGCAAAAATTAGGGTGGACGATGTGGGATTTCCAATTCTAACATCCTCAAAGTCATAATACGAAGAAATTGTTGAAGAATAAAAAGCCAACCCTACAATCCTCATCTTATTTGTCTCTCCATCATTCAATCTTCATTAGTGATTACAATGAAACCAGTGTGTTTGTCTCTTTTCACCATTCTCTTATTCTGTTCAAGTAGTGCATCAAAATCTCCAGACCCAACTCCATCTCCATGGCCTCTCCAATTCCACTCAGTTCTCTTCATGAACAACAGCGGAACCCTGCAGAAAGTGGACCTCTGGTACGATTGGCCCAACGGCCGCAACTTCAACATTATCCAGAACCAGCTAGGCACCCTCAAGTACGACCTTGAATGGACCAATGGTACCTCCTACGTTTACACTTTGGACTCCAACAAAGAATGCAGAGTCTTGCATTTCTCTGTAGGTATCCTCCGCCCCAACTGGCTCGATGGAGCCACCTATCTGGGTCAGGAACACGTGGATGGCTTCCTTTGTAATGTCTGGACCAAAGTCGACTTCATTTTGTACTATGAAGATGTTGTCACTAAAACACCTGTTCACTGGGTCTTCTTCAACGGTAATTAATAATTAATCTGTTGCAAGTTACAAATTGAGATTTGTTTGTTTAAACTTTAAAATTTGGAAATTGTATATATGGATTGTGTGGCAGGGTATACTGCTCATGTGATGACATTTGAGGTGGGAGCAGTGCTTGAAGATCCAAACTGGCAGGCTCCAGTTTATTGTTTTGGCAAGGACAAGCCTCTGCTTGAGTCTATGGTGACTACTACTTCTTCTTCTCTTGGAAAATTGATTAGAGATGTTTCCAATGTCTCTATTAGTCTGTGATTGTAATTACTAATTATTCTTCTTTCTCTAATGTTAATTACTCTCCATTTTTAATAAATTTCGTGAGTTTCAGCACATTTTCTATTATGGCCAAATTGCACAAACATCCTCGATTTTAGATCAAATTGCACACATGTGTGAAACTTTTCCTCAAAATTACTTAAACTTCCCCTATTGTTAGTTGACTCCTATCCAAATTATTTGTAAAATGTCTTAAATGCCCCTATTTAAATTATTTTAGACTATTTTATACTTTCAAATAAATAATTTAATAAATATTTGTGACTCGATTATTATATTGGGTTGGGTTAGGTTGGGTTGGGTTGAATTTTTTCTAACTCGATTATAATCGGGAACCATTCCAAAAACGCCAACCACTTAATTATGAACCCATATCAAGTTCTATTTGTAGATTGTAATACAAATAAGGGCTATTATTAGATAAGTTGTGAATTGTTTTTTCTTAAGTAATTTTCGTCTTTTCAATTTTTTAACAAATTAAAAAAAAGGCCAGATGACTCCCACCGATTATTTTTATCTTCTAACTCTTCTAATGGATTTGAATTAAATACAATTTCTCCTTTATAATAATTACAATTTTTTTGAAGTATATAATAATTAAAATTGAATAGCGAAAGTTAATATGAGAATCCAAATTTTGTAGTTGTGGCTTGTGAGAAACCAATTTTGTAGTTGCGAAAAATTTAGTGACTAAAATTTAGAGGTTGTTTGATATGGCTTTTCAAGTAAGCACAAAAAGTTCACCATCTCCTCTGAAATTTAAAAAAAAAATCGAAACTTCTTGCGTAATTTGAAAAAAAAAAAAAAAAAAAAAAATTTTTTTTATTTATTTAAATTTTAAAAAAAAAATTTAGTATAGGCCTTATAAATTTAGTATAGGCCTTTTTCTATATCACTAACACAGTAACAAGGAATACCCAATCAATCTCTTGTCTTTACAGTTTTACACCTCTTTGATGATAACCTAATCTACTGAAAATCTGAAATGGTATTTTGAGACCGCCTAGAGCTGACAAGTGACGAATACGAGAAACCGGATAGCGAGGTGACGTGGCAAACGTTGAGAACACAAGGCAAAAGGCATTCACTTCACTACCGCCTACCGGACGCCCAAAAACTCCAATCAAACAATTGGTCCCGAAGAATTGATAATTCGAAAAGGAGATGGTAATGGGTGCTTGACTTTGGTAGTGTAAACAAAAACAGCAACAAAATATATATATATATATATATATATTTGTTTATGGGAACGGGCTCGGACTCGGACTCGAACGGATGGGGCCGAGCTCGAGGATTGGTGGTGAAAGCAGCGTTCCTTATAGGAGGTGCAATTCTACTGAAACGACTCACCAAATCCACAACTCGCTGGGACCATGCCCGTATTGTTGCTGACTCCTTGAGTGGGGAGAAGGTACTTCTTCTTCTTCTTCTTCTTCTATTGTCATTTGTTATTACTCTGTTTTATAAAGTTTAATTTTTGCTCTTGTTTTGGTTGTGAGATAGTTTACGAGGGAACAGGCATCTAGAGATCCTGATAATTTCTTCAATATCAGGTACTCTTCATTTTCGCTTTTTTTGTAGATCAGTCTGTGCTCTAATTGTTGTTAATTTATATGTCTGGTTGTTATTAGTAGTGGTTTGGTATGTCTACTATGCTTAGACTGTGAAATTTAGAACTTTTACACCCCAATTTGTTAACTTCTTGGATGATGAACTGTATCAAATGCATTCTGTATTTTGAATGTAGTAATTTTGTTTGATGCAGAATGCTTACATGCCCGGCTGCTGAGATGGTTGATGGTTCGAAGGTTTTATATTTTGAGCAAGTTAGTTTGACTTCATACTCTGCTGTTTTTTGCTTCCTTTAGGTATCAGTTAATATGTGGCAATTTTTGAAGTGTGTCTTCAATTTTTTATTGTTAGGCTTTCTGGAGAACGCCTCAAAAGCCCTTTCGGCAGGTTAGTTATGTGCCTTATTGTCCTTAAAATCTACTGAGTTGTGATACATTATTCCCAAGCTGATTGTGATCGTGTCCTTGATATTGAAAATACACTCTTTCCTTGTTGGTTGAGTGATAGAAAATAGAGTTGAATTCTACCATTGTTTTTCTTACTTTTTAATTTGAGCTTGTAAGTTTAGTGTATAGTTTTGGAAAGAATTCTGACAGTTTTTTTGTTGCAGAGAATTTATATGGTGAAGCCTTGCCCAAAAGAATTGAAATGTGATGTTGAGGTGGGTTTTCACTCTGATTTGTGGTGTAGTTATAAAGGTTTACTGCTGTAGTGGATTATGTTCCAGTATGAATTTCTTTCTTATTTTGAGTGCTCGGGTATTTTCTTTCCCATATGTTAGAAGTCAAGCTTGGCTACTTTCTCATCATTATTCAGCTGTATGAATCTTTGAGACTTAAAACTTGATGTATTCTGAAATTACTTATGTTGATTATACTGCATATTATTAACACTCTAAGCTTGTAAGAAGGCAGCTATAAGGAGTTTACGAGCTGCAGAAAGAAGAGGGTATGGGGGCTGGGTATGAGTATAAGGGTTGTGATGGACCAGCAGTTACTTATGAAGACCTTTTGCTAACATCACTTGTTTGCAAGAGATATATATTTGATCTTTTGAAATTTATTTAAAATTCTTTTATTTTTTGATGGGTAAATGTGACTATATCTTCGGTTGAACATAGCACTTTATAAAGTTTATCGGTGGTTTAATTTGTCATTGTTGCTGTTGTCAACATTATGTTAGGATGCATGGTGGCACAATTTTCATGGATTTACCACCCCAATTTACATTGTTTTGTGTTGGTGTTGCGTCATTAGAATTTTCATTTTTCACATTAGGTTCAGCATGGTAAAGTTTTAAGTGGAACCTCTTTGTTGTTGAAAAGCTTTCTTTGTTCTGTATGGATAACTGTGCTCTGTATTTTTCTTTTGTTATCTGATATAATAATAACAGTAATATCTCAAAACTTTGGAGCCTAACATTCATTTATTTTATATTTCGTGTAATTGGGCAGGTAAGTTCATATGCCATCAGAGAGGTTGAGGAGTACAAAAATTTCTGTGATCGCCCGAAGGATCAGCGTCCACTACCTGATGAAGTTATTGGTGTAAGACTTCTTATCATGTTGAATGTTAGTGTCAGTTTATCAAAATATGTGGTTGGGACTGGAGTTTTGATTTATGTGGTTCAGCATAGGACTTTGAGGACAGTGTCAATTATGAATTCACTGCACAGTTTGGGCTTGGTTATAGCTATTGGTAATTTAAGTTTTCAAAAGTTTAAAGTTCAAGATGAGCTCTAGAGTCCTATGATAGTTTGATGATGCAGATGCAAACTGTATCCAGAAATTAGTCTTCTTACCACCTTTTTTTTTTCCTCTCCTGTTTTGATTTCTGGTCAAATTATAGCTATCATATTATTTGGCAATCCCTTTATTTTGTCAACAGTGTTCAGAATTATGGGGTAACAGAATACAGTGGAAACTGAGTTTGTATATGGAAATCATCCTTAATTTGCAATAACCTAAATTTTCATTTGTCAACGAGAAAGCCCAAATATTTGCAAGGTCCACAAGACACAACATTTTACAAAATGAATTAAACCTTAGCTGGACAAGGTCCAGTGTGGAGCTAACTTTGTAGATTTGGGTAAATGCTCATGAAAATGGAGGCCCAAAATTGTGTTCTTTATGCAAGAAAGGTTGGGAGGGCTGCCACGATGAAGATGTCAACTTGGTTTAATTGTAGTTTGTTAATTGACTGACGGAAGATACCTCTTTTATTTCTCAGCTATGATTCATCAGTGACTCCTTTGCCAAAAAATCAGTTATGGTTATTTCTAACTTCATACCAACCACATGATTTGGCTGCCACTAAATTCTATTTGTTTGTCTTTAGGTAGAACAATGAGATATTTAGAAAGGTTTTTGGATGCTTAGCTATTTTCTATAAAAGTGAGAGAGCTGAGCAGTTACTACATTAATATTTCAAAGTAGGTTAAATACATTTCCTTTTAATTGTTTGAAATTGGTTCCATCTCTGCTATTTGTTTCTAGGTAGATTATTTGATGATTGATAGATTATTAGAAACAGAATGGTACAAGTTGGGTGGTTAACCTATCAATATATGGTACTTTCTGCGCCAATCTAGTTTATAATTCAACCCTATAAACCCTATAAAAAGATATGGGTTCACTTTTTGAGTTTCAAAGTATTCTGTTTGTGAAAAACATTCCATAACATATTTCTTTACTAGAACTCAAAACTGCACTGGTCTGGTTTCATGTCAGTCAAGCCCATATGGGATTTTGTTGGCTTTCTAATTGCTTTGTGGATTAGTTTGTGAACATCATCTTTGTATTTTTGGAGATAAACTCTATAGGTTACAGCAAATTGTTGCTGGTGCTAACCTGTGCCCTGTGAAAATGTCACTACTGAACATGTTCTCATATTGTTGGTTTCATTATAATAATCACAGGACATTGGGGAACATTTGACAACTATACATCTCAAACGTTGTGAACGTGGGAAGCGCTGCTTATATGAGGGTTCAACTCCACCAGGAGGATTTCCAAATTCATGGGTAGGTGTTTACCTTCTTACGATCATTCAGTCTATTTTTTCAACTCTGTTCTGTTCACCTTAAACATAGGTGTGGAAATTGAAATGATATGGTTTTGCTGTGGCTCCTCTTTTCCCCATGGTTGTTTTATCGCAGACTGGGGCAACCTACTGTACTTCTGAACTTGCAGTGTTAAAGAATAATGAGATACATACCTGGGACAGGGGTTATGACGACGATGGGAATCAAGTAAGTTTTCATGGTTATACTTTTTGTTTCTCCATAGTTGTGCTTAAGTATATTAGAGGACTTAATCTAAAGCACTTTCTTTCGTTTCTTACAGGTTTGGGGAGTGAAGGAAGGCCCGTACGAGTTCAAGCCTGCACCAATGTCCAGTTTCAATGACACGTTCTCTCTAAATTTCCCTCCCCCACAAACCATGGAGAAGAGAATAGAGGGTTCATTTGTCTTGCAAGAATGATATCTGCTTGCGTGTAACCATAGTATGTAAATGTTCAACTTTTACTTAAAGCCGGGTTAATTTATAATTCCCCTTACCCTTTGAGATCCTTGTCGTTCATCATTTCTTGTGCTGGATAGTTAGCAAAACATCAAGAAGCTTTAGACTTGCTGCCCTCTGTTGGGGATCCGGGAATAAATGTAACATGCTCTATTGGAAACATCTCGAAGGAAGTTTTAGAGTTTTGATAGTGGTAAGATTCACAGTTGTATTGTAAGGAAATTTAGGTTGGTATTATTGTATTTATATTTTTTCACCTTTTTCAGGAGTGTGAAAGATATATGTATAAATGAACAAAACAATAATAGCTATCTATCTTAAGGAGCTTTCAACTTTTGCTATGTCTACTACACTCTACACTCCATTTCTTAAAGTGTAAATGGTCCTCATTATTCATATGCTTGAGTGCTTCATTTTAGAAGAGGAAGAAATAAAGTTTCAGCTATTTGTTGTGGAAGCAAAAGATTACATTGCAAGTGAATAAAAATTCTACAAAAGGGATATAAAATTACAAGAAAAATGTTGTAGATTCCACATTCGAAGGATGATTGTTCATTGTTGTGGACCGACCAATAATAATCCTAGAAAGTGTTGTTGAGGTAGAAGTATAAAGCAGCGAGAGCCAAAACTCCAACCCCAATCGCTATAGGCAATGACCGTCTGCACCGGTTCAAAAATATAAAACGATTGAGAAATTGATGGAAAAGAAGTGAAAACAACTCAAATATGTTGAAGAAGAAGAAGAAGGAGGGTGGTTTGTGATTACCCAATAGCTTCATCTCTCTGGAGTTGTGCTTTTCTAGCCTTACGAACATCTGCTTCATTTGCGTTCTTGTTAACGGGCGGCGCGTACACCCTGAATCTCCTTTTAGGAGCTCCACAAACTGCATTAATACCACAAACCATTTTTTACAACATAAACAAAAATATATTATGAATATTATGAATTAGTGTCACTCAACATAAACAAATTGAAATTAAAATATAGTGTAAATATACCAGGACATAAGTAATTATCAGGCAATTTCTCAAATGGTTTCTTATCACTGTAAATATACCTGCAAGAAACACAATCACATCAAAATTTAACAACATTAATGTATAAACAGTAGGAAGAACAAAGTAGGAGAAGAAGGGATGAGATTTTTACCCGCAATCGCGACAAATATAAGTCTGTTTGGAGGCGACACGCATGGAATACTTAGGAGTAGCAAAAGCTTGATGAGAAATTAAGAGATGGAGAGATGGAGAGAAGAAAGAAGATTTCAAAGCGAAGCGATCGGAGGGGGGTCGCAGGCCAACATTGCTGCCGGAAGGAGCTAGAAGAGAAGAGACTCTGGTAGGTGCATGCAGCTGCAGGGCCATTCTTTTCTCAGTCCAGTAGGAGATAAGAGTGGTGACTGGTTATATAATTGGAGGCTTTGAAAGTATGTCAGTATGTGGAAGCGTGGCTTTCATGCTCCCCACACACACCTCCCTCTTCGAGCTTTCTTATCTTTTTACTCGTATCATCGTATCAGATGTATTAGAGCATCCCGGTATCCCCACAAGACTCTTCTATTTTCACTTTCCAAAAGATTCTTCAATTAGAAATATGTTTATATTATTTTAATGAAAACACTCAAATTTCACCGCTTCACCAACAAATCTAATTACCTTCTATTTTTTTCACGTTAGAAATAATAACTTTTAATATTATTAATATGTTATTATTCAATATTTAATATTAGTCCCATTTTAAAGATCTAGATGAGACATTTCTAGTGATATAATTTTTATGATAATAAAATTTATAAATTAAAACTTATTATATATTAATTGAAATTAATTAAAAAGATAAAGGATATAGATGTAAAATATTAATGATGTGATATAAAAAATAATATAATAATAATTGAAGAGAAAGAAGTTGCTCTTCAATATTGAAGAATGAGAAGCAAAATTTTATTTGAAGAATCTCATTTGAAGTGTCTATTGGAGGCCTAGGGGCGGCAAAAATCCTCGACCCGCCCCAAATCGGTGGGGCTCCAATCCGTTTGGGGCGGGTTTGGAGCACTTAAAATGAGGCTCAGGTTGGGTTTGGGTCAAACTTTTTTGACCCAGTTTTTTATCGGGTCGGGTATAACCTCTTGTGCCCCAATCCGCCCCATTTGACCCGGTATTTATATAACTATTTTTTAAAATATAAAAATATATAGGGAAAAACGAATCTTTTATCTCTTTGTTTCTTTACCTAATCATATTTTATGTTTGAATTTAAAATTTCTTAAACTTAGATATTGTGTTCTATTAAATTTAAGTTTATGTATGAATTTTAAGTGTATGTTAAAATGTTTTTCTATGGTGTATGTTTGTATTTAAGTGCATATTTAAATTTCCAATAAAAAAGAAAAAAAATTGTATATATATATATAAATTTAATGTTAAAATTTAAGTCAATGTCCTAAATTTCAATCATATGGTAAAATAATTTGTATATTTAGTGGTTTGAGAATTTTTTTTTTTTTTTTTTTTTTTAAAGGATAAAACGAATCGGGTCATTCGGGTTGGGTTGGGTTGGGTTGGGTTTGGGGCACCCCTGACCCAATCGGATCGGGTTTGGGGCAGAAATCAAAAACCCGTTCGGGTCACGGGTCCAGTTTGGGGCAACCTGTAAAAACGGGTTTCGGGTTTCGGGTGGGCTGATCTGACCCCAAATATGCTGCAGTGACTTGTTTGATTTTTAAAAATATTTTATTTTAAAAGTCTTTTGGAGATGCTCTTAGAGTTCATTTTTGCTCACTGCCTTGAAGGGGGTGAGTATTACCCCCTCCCATAAGGCCATAATGGCAAAATTTCACATAATTCCCACTTTTTTGGCGATTTGTCACCTTTATAAATGTCTTTCTATATTCATCACTTTAGTCCTTATTTTTTCCAAAACTCATCACTTTAGTCCATTTGACCAAATATTTGAAAGTCAACTATTTAAAAACTTATGAAAGTGCACTTTTGCAATTTAGCTAAAATGATTATTTTCCATAAATTGTTTTTGTAATATATTTATTTAAGATTTTATTATTGAGAATTCTATTATTTTTCATTTTAATTTAAAGTTAAGATAATCATTTTAGCTAAATAAAAATCTATTAAGAAAAAAAAAATACAAAATAAGAAAAAATTAATGGATTTTTTATTATTATTTATTTAAGATTTTTTTTCGTAATCTATTTATTTAAGATTTTATTATTGAGAATTTTATTGTTTTTCATTTTAATTTAAAGTTAAGATAATCATTTTAGCTAAATTAAAATAGTTATAAAGGCAAAAGTGTACTTTCATAGATTTTAAAATAGTTGACTTTCAAATATTTGGTCAAATGGACTAAGTGATGAGTTTTGGATAAAATAAAGACTAAAAAGATAAATATGAAAAGACATTTATAAATGTGACAAATCACCAAAAAAATGGACTTATGAGAAATTCTACCATTAATAATTAACAAATTGACACATCATGTACTTTTAGGCTTTAACCAGCTTAGTTCCTTCCACTTGTCCAAACTTTTTAGCATGTTATTACAGATTTACACTCCATATGAATATTTAACTTTCGATAATCATTCTGACCATGAAAAAATTGATCAAGACTTCACATTATTTATCAGGACCGTGCTTTAAAATCAAAATAAGAACTAAAGACAAATCATGGCCTCACATTTGGAGAGCTACAAATCTGGACTTGGTAATCGGACAAATGTGATCGTCTTGATATCACGATTTGTCTTGTTATTTTCTATAAGTTCATTATACCTCGAATCAATTGAAGAGGGTTTTGAACAAATCAAACTATATGTAATTCCAAAATATAATACCACAATTAGGGGCCTCTGCTTGACTGCAGCCTAATTAGAATCATAACAGTCAAGATTGCAGATCTCATCACCTGAAAAGATCATTATACAACAAAATTCTGCAGTTTCCAACCAGAAGAATCAAATATAGATCAGTTCTGATTCAGTGCCTTGTGATCCTAACAAAGTAGAACAAAAACCACACACCTAAGAACTACATGAATGACACTATAATCTAAAACATTTGGCAAAAGTAAGATTTACACTTTTCTTCCAGATCAGTATGTTATAGAGGCTACCAAGGTTTCAGGTCACCAACTGGGCCTGCAGTCCAGTTTAAGATCTTCTCACCAGGCTTCAAGTAAATACTTGTGTCATGCGGCAACTTGCGGGCAAGTCCATTCAAAACTTGATGGAAGGCATCACCTGATTGCACAGGTTGTGGAAATAACATTGCCTGCTTCATGGAAGGGTTGGCGAGTAATCTCTGTTTTCTCAGTATAACTTCAGGAGGGATCGATGTGAGTATGGTATCCAAGTTTGGAACATCCTTCTCATCTACAAACACCCCAATATCCTCCCATGGGATTGCGTCAGCGAATGGTAGAACAATATCATCTGCTATGATAACAGGGATGCAACCAAATATCACTGCTTCAACCAATCTAGGGCTCCACGGCGCCCAGCCAAGAGGACACAAACAAAACACAGCACGCTGCATGTCCTCGTAATATGTAGTTGGGTGCTCAGTTGAAATGTCAAAAAGAGGGTTGTCCTTGAAGTTCTCCCACACTGCTGCTCGTGCACCTCTGTAAAATTGTTGAACAAAGTTCAATAAACTTAAATATATCTAACATCAATTAAGGATCATTGGACAAAACATGGAAATGAAATATCCCTGTTTGTTTAACATGGCAATGAGTGGAACCTCCATTAACAGCAAGGATGTGCACTCGCTGCATGTCCTAAGACTAGTTTCTTAAAATGAAAGCACAGACAGATACCTTGCATAGTAACCGCCTTCTGGGTCATTTCCAACATCATAAAACAATCCTCGGAAATAAACAAAGATGGACCTAGGTGTTTTTTCAGGAATTAGGTGAGCTTGCATTTTCTGTGGAGGAGCATATGGAGGAATTGTAATTGAGCCCTCTTTCAAGCAAACATGATTTCGTTGTCCAAAAGTCTGAACCAAGGTAGCACGTTGGAGCATGGGAAGAATTCCCCGTTCAATAGCTTTCTCTTCCTAGTATATGTAAACAACAAACATCAGATATAAAAGTGAAAAAATGAAATCACTTGCCAGAATACAAAACGTCAATACCTCAATCAAAAATGTGATAAAAAAACAAATCACTTGCAACCCAGGAAACCCAAAATCATGTAAATGGTTCTAAATATACTAAAAACAGTTTGTCAGAAAAGATGTGTTAAGAAAAAAAAAATGGGAAAAAGAAGAAGAAGAAAACAAAACTACTGACTTGATAATGAAAGCATGCTCCAAAGTCATGGGGGACTACAAAAAAGTGATCAGCCCCGTCTGTTCGATTCCAATAAGGCCAATTCGAAGAGATAAGCTGTATTGCACTTCTCATCATACGAGGTGACTTGAAAGGCAAAGGAAGTCCATTTGGAGTCAGGTCACAAGTGGTGTATACAGGGGTATAAAACCAATCAGCTTCCTCAGGATTGAGTGTTCGAACTGGGCTAGATAAAAGAAAACGATGCATAAAGATCTCAGCTGCAAACATGTGGGTGAGGCATCTTGGGTCCTTTTGCAGAATCTTCTTGTTGTATTTGCTGGGTAGTTCATACACAAAGACTTTCAACCTTCCCACAGGATCATCTTCCAAGACATCACCAGCACTACCTATATTCACACAACCAAGCATGCTTAAATATCTCATACTTTGAATTTCACAGGAAATCGTTCAATAATTTTAAAACATTTTATTTTTTACATAAATTTAACAAAAAAGATCATTATCAGTGCAAAAACCAGATACATAGAACATTGAAAACCTTGTCAGAATGCTAATATATCTTTGTAATAATTTTGGGAACTAAATTCTATTCCATAAAGTAAACAAATAAACTACCCTGAATAATTTGATATGTAACTTACTTTAAATATGTATCATTTCTTGGGATTGTGGGAGTAAAGCTTAAACTGCATCTACTACTCTAGAAAATTAAATACACTGCAACAAGAGTTGAAGAAAAAAGACTATACAGTACTCCCAAACATAGTTTTTGTATTTTGCTCTTTATTAACTCACTTAAGTTTGCTGAAACATAAAACACAGGACAGCTTACAAGTTACAACACCTTAAAATTTCTATAGACTAATGAGGGAGAAAAGAACTCTAAGAGTCCATAACTTTTGCTGACAAACTTTTTATTTACTTTTCTCTTTTTCCCATCAAACAGTTTGAATTTTGAATGCACCTTATAAATTCAGATGCCATTGCCACTAACTAAGTTTATCTTGTCTGCTTGTCCCCTCTCAAACTTAGAGGCTTCAACCCAAATAAGCAACTCATTAATGAATAAATAATCAGGTAACATTTTAGCATCATTTCTATATCCTAAATATATATACAGAAAACTGATTCTGGTCTATTACCAGATATTGAGAATGTTAATCTCGAAATCTTTGGACATGGACATGGGAATTTTAGGCATTGTAAGCCATGTCACAAAATTATCCTAATACAATTTGCCTCCAAAGCATCTCTCCATAAATTTGATTTACCATCACCCTCTTTGAGTGTCTTTCACATAACCACTCTAATGCTAGTCACACCTGCATCATATGTTGGCCTAATCTCAAATTCATAAGTCTAATGCAACCACTGAACCAAAACATACAACTAGTCAAGATTCAACTAATTCTGCCCAAGTAGTATTGAGTGACAACAAGTTCTCTCACGATTATCAGCCCTTTCCATCAGTTTTGCGGTATATTTACTCATAATTTTTTCAACTTCTTAATTCACCAAGTCTTACCCTCATTTTAAGTTGTCCTTGACAACCCACATTTGAGGAGACTATTCCAGTCTGTTAAAAAAAATTCTAAACTTCACTTTTCCCCACATCATTTCAGTTCTAAAATCTTTAGCATGAAAAGTTTAAATCACTTCTTATAATATTTTGAGCATGTAACTATTGGTTCACAAGATTCAACTATACAAAATGCCTAGAAGACATTGTGATCAGACTACTGGACTCCCACATCAAACAAACTTCAATTGAGTAGATCCCTATAAAATAAAACCAAAACTTCAAAATTTTCAACCCATATCACAGATAAAAGGCAGAAGTATCACCTCCAAATCAATAATTAAAACACATAAATCATGCCTAGATTTAACGAGAAATAATAAACCCACAACAAAAAGTCTGATAAAGAAAACGAGAATAGACACAGAAATATAAACCCCATAAATTACACAAAATCTGACCTGAAATTCTCTCAGTGGGCTGCCTCCGCCGCAACTCCACAGCATCAATCCTCAATAGAAAGGCACTACAAACAAGCCCAACAAAAACCCACCTCCAAATCTTCATCTTTTTTTTTTCACTTCAACAGAAATAAGTGGCTGAATCTAACAAATAATGAAAAGCACAAACAAGAACCAGAAAACGAACAGCTTTTGAAGAACAAGATTGGCTTCTGATAGTTGAGATGTCAGAAGAACAAGTAGTTGAAAGTGATTTCTTACGGTTCGGGATTTGGAGTCTGAGTAAATAAGAAATGACTTTTCTGTTCGGATTTTTTATTATTGACAGAGAAAGAGCAAGAGATTTGATAGAGAAGGTGAAGCAATTTTTTTTTTTCCTTTGGCTATAAAGGAAAAAAAAAAAAGAAGATTCTGTGAAGTGTTGGATTTTGTAATATATATTATTGAATATTTGACGAAGAAATGAGCTTTCTGGTTTGTTGTTTATTGTATTTCTCCGGTTGTTTGCTGAGCAGTCAATCTCATAAGTTGGGCTGTTAAACCTTCAACCTGCTCCCTCTCTCCCCATATTTTTTATTTTTCATTTTTCACTATTACTTTTATATTCATTTATAGGTTGGTGCTATTGACAAATTATAAGACAACACGTGTGTAAATTCAGACGGTATTTGTTAGGTGTAAATTATAATAAAAACAGGAAAATACGTAGGCATATGAGGCGGTGTACCTCCCTTCCATATAAGTAATGAAGGTTTAAATCCCATTTTACTTATTTTACAAATATATATGAAGAGTTTTCTTTATAAAAATTGGCCAGTAGTATGCCTAGGGGTTCGTAGTGGGCACCCAAACTGTCAAACCGCCAAACCGATCAACTTGTCTAAACCAACCCAATTTAAGCATGTTGGTTTGGTTTTGTTTTGTTAAATAAATAAATAAAACCGATTATGTTGTTTTTGAGCAATCCGATTGGTTTGGATTGGTTTATGGGTTATATTTTATCAAATCGTATAACCTAACTAAAAACATTACAAGTATATACATATATATATACGGTCTCGATCTGGTCAGTGCATCCTGATATAACTTTATCAGGATATTGAATGTGAGCCACTAGTTTTGACAAGTACATACACACTTGAGTCAAAGTATGTAAAACGAATGGCTCACATTCAATATCCTCACGAAGTTATATCAGGATGCACTAACTTGAAATTTTTTCTATATATATATATATATAGTAATTATCCAATGGGGTATATCTTACTTTAATTTTGGTAAAGACCTTGATGAATCACATCGATTTTTATGAATTTTAATCTTAATTTTTTTTATGGATGATAAGTTTAATGAAATCTACATATAAATAAAATTTGAGAATTTTTCAAGCACTAGAACTATTTATCCCAATTTTTTTAAATATAAAGACATAAGAAAAAGGAGATAAATATAAGAAAATTCAAAAAAATAGTTCTAATACTTGAAAAATTCTCAAATTTTATCTATAAGTATATTTCAATGAACTTATCATCCATACAAAAATTCATAAAAATCAATGTGATTTCATTAAGGTCCTTACTGAAATTAAAATAAAGTATACCTCACTTAATAATTACTCTATATATATAAGGCTAAAAAAAAAAGCACTCTTTACTCCCCCTATTTTTGGAACTAGTATCAACTTAATAATTTTTATGGAAATAACACCAAAGACAAAAATGCCCTCATCTTTAGTGTTATTCTTTTTTATGACCTTAAAAAAAAAAAAAAAAAAAAAAACCTCCAATGGAGATCAAACAAACCTCCATTGGATGTCTATGAAGAGATTTAAAAAATAAAATAAAATAAAAATCTTATTTTGACCAAAAAGTCTCGAATTTGAAAAAATGGCCAATAAGTCTCGGATTATAACAAAATAAGTCTCAGATTAAAAACAAAAAACCTTGAATTTCACAATTAAGTCTCGGATTTCACAAATAAGTCTTAGATTTCAAAAATAAGTCTTGGATTTCACAAATAAGTCTCGGATTTCACGGCCCAAAATTTATTTTATTTTTCTAAAATAAAAATTTGCTATCTACCCGAGCCTTATTGCCTTGGAAATAAGTCTCAGGTAGGACAACCGAGACTTGCTGTATATTTTTTTTTTATTGTCTTCTTCATTGACCTTCAATGGAGGTCATTTCTGTTCGACCTCCAATGGAGGTCAACTGTTGAAAAGACGACCTCCGTCGGAGGTTGATGAAGCAAAATATAAAAAAATTGGGTTGGGCAGTAAGTAAGGGCATTTTTGTCTCATCACATGCTTTGGTGTTATTCCCACAATTACCTCCCCTAATGGTGCTATTTACCCCTATTAACTATATATATATATAGTCCTGTTCAAGTCAGTGCGCACTGATATAACTTCATGAGGATATTGAATGTGAGCCACTAGTTTTACATGCTTTGACTCAAGTGTGTATGAATTTGTCAAAGCTTCTCCATAATGAGTGACTCACATTCAATATCCTCATGAAGTTATATTAGTGCGCACTGACCAGAACGGGATTATATATATATATATATATATATATATATATATATATATATATATATATATATATATATATATATATATATATATATTAATTTATCAAATAAAATATTAAAAACTAAATTTAACCTAAATTTATATTATATTTCTTTCCAAGTTCTAACCCCATTATTTCTTCTCAAAGCTAATGCATTTCAAGTTGTTTGTAATAACCTAATGTTTTTAAGGGTAAGTAATTATTCCTTTATACTTATTTTTCAAAGTATTAGTTTATATATATATATATATAAATTAATGTTTTATACAAAAAACACATTACATAATTGTATGATTATGTTCATTATTCATATCGTATGAATCAGCTCTACCAAACTCAGCTAACGAAAATATAGCAATTGTTTTTATTTTGTTTCTTATATGTATTAGACAATGGTAAAGATTACTTAGTTTTTTTTAACGAATATTGTTCCGCATTTGTGTTAAATATAATATTATTGTAATTATTTTTTATAAACCATCAAACTAAACCGAACCAGAGCGAATTTGATTGGTTTGGTTTGGATTGTAAAAAACTAACCCGATTAAATAATGGTTTGGTTTGGGTTAGGGGCGGCCCTGGGGTGGGGCAAGGGGGACGCCCGCCCAGGGCCCGCGATGACTAGGGACCCAAAATTTATTGGTTAAGTACTTAAGTTATTATAGATTAAGTTGTAAAAAAAAGCCCAAAATATAAAATGACCCCCATTATTTATTTTAAATAGAAAAACTCAAATATTACCTAAAAAAAAATAACACTAGACTCTATTCGTTTTATTCAGTACAAAACCCAAAAATGTAAATTTATTGTTAAGGGATATTTCAATGAATTTTTCATATACTATATAATGTGAAAATCAAAACCCTAAACCTAAATTTTACCTTTTCACCACCATAGCCGCTTCAATCCTTCAAAACTCTCTCTCTCTCTCTCTCTCTCTCTCTCTCTCTCTCTCTCTCTCTCTCTCTCTCTCAAAGGTAGGCCATATGCTCTTCTTCTTCTCCTCGTTGTTCTTCTACTTCAAGGCTGATTTAGGGTTTGTTTTATTCATAATATTTTAAAAATTAATTCATAATCTTATTTTCTTGATTCATAACATTATTATTCATAATTTGGGTTTGCTTTGGTTGGATTATTATTCAACTTTGGTATGTAATATTGACAAATTTTGCTTTTGTTGGTATTTCTAGTATAATTTTGCTTGTTTTTTTACTAGGGTTTATTGATAATTGGAATAAGATGTTATTTTTCTATTTTTATTTGATTAGTTTATTGGTTTATTATATTTACGCCTGCAAATATGGCCGTAGTAAGTTTAAGAATTGATATATTTGTTACTGGAATACTAGAATTAAATTATTGGGTGTCAGGTTTTTTCAATTAAAGTATAAGACCAGTTTTTCAATTTTAGATCTGATTGTGAATGTCAATTTTTTTCCTGTACAATTTTGTGTTACTATTAAATCTCTTTATTTCCTACCAAATGCAAATGAAGACATAAAAATCATGGATTTTTTAATTTTTATTTTTATTTTGGGATGAAGTGGAGATGATTTTGTTAGTATAGGGCCCATTTTTTTGATTTCGCCTAGGGGCATCAGAATAGTCAGAATCGGCACTGGTTTGAGTATAGTCAAAACCAACCCAAACTAACCTATGCCCACCTCTAGACTTCGAATGGGTTGGTGACTTGGTGTATGAACATTTTTTATTTAGCACTCTTGATGTATGCAGATTTTAACTCTTGGCGGGTAAAACTTTTACTCTTGAGTCTTGTCATATAAAGGTTTTTTTTTTTTTTTTTTCATTCATTCAGGTACTCTTGGTGTGTGAAGATTTTTTTTACTCTTGGCATGTAAAGATTTTTACTCTTGACGTGTGAAGATTATAGAGTGATGCTAAACCTTTTCAAATGACTTTTGATGGGCAAACAACATTGTATTTACGTTCAAATGAACGAGAGATGCAAGAGAAAGAGAACGATGAGGAGGACAGATATATAGAGAAGATGGATAAAAATAAAGATTTAGAGAGAAAAACACAAATGAACAAGAGAGACAATAAAGAGAGAAAAAATAAAAGAAACAAAAGATAGAATCCTAGTAGGAGGGAAGAAAGTTAGAGAGAAAGAGAAAATTATAGTGAGAGCAAATTATAGAGAAAGAAACACAAACATATGAAAGAGGTGAGAGAGAACTTATGTTGTTAGGAGGGGAGGAGGTTAAAATTACCAAATGAGCTTCCTCTTCGGACATCATTTGGATTGAATTTTGGTTTAAGTTTTTGTGCTGTATAATATTACTCTTAAGAATATATTATACAATTGACGAAAGTTGGAAAGGGTGGTGCATTACAATTTAGGGTTCAAAAATTAAATAGCACCTTTTGGGTTGGTTTTTGGGGAATAGGCACCAAGTTAATAAGTTAAGTTTAAAAGGCACCATTTAATGGGACCAGACGAAAATACCCCTTTGTTGTCTGTTTCTTTGTTTTGAAACTTTGGAAGAAAAGCTCTGAGAGAAAACCCCGACGACGCAACAGTCGACCAAATTGTGACGACGAACCACCGTCGACGGAGCTACAGTACCGACGTACCGGCGAAGTCAATACCGACCACGGTATGTCTTTATCTCTCACGCATTTGTTGTCTATTATGTTTGTTTGATGAGTTTAGGTTAGGGTTTTAGTTTAGGAAAAAATTTCGAGCCTTTTGGTAGTGAAAACGATGAAGTTCTGGGTTTCCAAGAGTTTTTGAAACTGAATCGAGCCTTTTTGCAGTCTTATCGAGCCTTTTAGAAAGGTTATCGAGCCTTTTAGAAAGGTTATCGAGCCTTTTAGAACCTTTTAGAAAGGTTATCGAGCCTTTTTAGAAAAGTTATCGAGCCTTTTGAAAAGTTATCGAGCCTTTTAGAAAGGTTATCGAGCCTTTAGAAAGGTTATCGAGCCTTTTAGAACCTTTTAGAAAGGTTATCGAGCCTTTTTAGAAAAGTTATCGAGCCTTTTGAAAAGTTATCGAGCCTTTTAGAAGAAACTTTTGTCGAGCCTTTTAGAAAGGTTATCGAGCCTTTTAGAACCTTTTAGAAAGGTTATCGAGCCTTTTTAGAAAAGTTATCGAGCCTTTTGAAAAGTTATCGAGCCTTTTAGAAGAAACTTTTGTCGAGCCTTTTAGAAAGGTTATCGAGCCTTTAGAAAGGTTATCGAGCCTTTAGAAAGGTTATCGAGCCTTTTTAGAAAAGTTATCGAGCCTTTTGAAAAGTTATCGAGCCTTTTAGAAGAAACTTTTGTCGAGCCTTTTAGAAAGGTTATCGAGCCTTTAGAAAAGTTATCGAGCCTTTTAGAACCTTTTAGAAAGGTTATCGAGCCTTTTTAGAAAAGTTATCGAGCCTTTTGAAAAGTTATCGAGCCTTTTAGAAGAAACTTTTGTCGAGCCTTTTAGAAAGGTTATCGAGCCTTTTAGAAAAGTTATCGAGCCTTTTAGAAGAAACTTTTGTCGAGCCTTTTAGAAAGGTTATCGAGCCTTTTAGAAAAGTTATCGAGCCTTTTGAAAAGTTATCGAGCCTTTTAGAAGAAACTTTTGTCGAGCCTTTTGAAACAAAATCGAGCCTTTTAGAACCTATATGTTATCGTGCCTTTTGTTACTGTTATCGAGCCTTTTGAAAAGTTATCGAGCCTTTTAGAAACTTTTGTCGAGCCTTTTAGAACCTATATGTTATCGTGCCTTTTGTTACTGTTATCGAGCCTTTTTGAACTGTTATCGAGCCTTTTTGATATGTTATCGAGCCTTTTTAAACATTGATGTTATCGTGTCTTTTTATACTTTTATCGAGCCTTTTTGAACCTTTATGTTATCGTGCCTTTTTGTAATGTTATCGTGCCTTTTTGTAGTGTTATCGAGCCTTTTTGAATTTTATCGTGCCTTTTTGCACTGTTATCGTGCAGTTTTGAATTTTACCGTCAGTTTTCAAGTCTTTTCAGTAACTTATTTACTTTTTTTCCGTCAATATGCAGATGGCGAATCCGAATGATTTCCTTAAAACCCCGGTGGGAGAATGGTTCAATGGAAAAATTATTCGGCATGACCATTTTGATGACCTTAGAGATATCGACAATGCACTTGAAAGAGTACCTGAAAATCTAAGGATCGAAGACCGACGTCGGTTTACTGAGTCATGTTTCGGTCATTTCCTCCGGATGCATCGTGAGATTAATTTTTCTGGCGGCATTGTCCATCGGCTACTTTTACGTGAGTTGCATCACAACGGGCCGGAAGATGAGATGCGATTTCTGTTAGGGAACCATACGGTCCGGTTCTCGAAGGTTGAGTTTTGTCTAATCACCGGATTGAAGTTCGGAGTGATTCCCGACACAGCGAGTTATGATATGGTGGTACAGAATGGCATACACGACCGGTACTTCCAGCGTCGAGTCATCGAGTTTCAAGAGCTGAGAGGGGTGCTTCGGATTGGTGTTTTCCATTCGCAGTACGATGCAGTGAAGCTGTCATTATTGTTTTTGCTGAACTGGATACTGATGGGGGTGGACGAGAGATTTAAAGTTCCAGCATGGCAGTTTCGAGTAGTCGAGGACTTGGACACTTTTGATGCGTTCCCATGGGGCGCATACGTGTATAGGCGGTCTATTTATGGTTACATGCATGCTTTGGATAGTCCACGGCAGGCAGCACGACAGGCAGGACAGGGCGTTGACACCATCGAGTCCTACAACATATACGGTCTAGCGCACGCACTATTGGTTAGCATTTACAATTTGCATCCGTACTTTAATTGAGAATTTTTTATATGACTGATGTATTTACTTGTGATCGTACTTGTCTATTACGCAGGTATTTGCTTTTGAGGTTATCCCCTCCCTTGGCATTAAAAAATGTGGGATCCGCAGGGTTAACCCCGAGCTACCCCCTCCACGTATTCTGAAATGGAAGTTGACTAAGCGACCGCGAGGGAAAAAGCTGGATGAGATTTTCTCTGAAACTGTAAATATTGTTGTTGTTAATGTTTATAATTTTTAGTATGTGTATAATTACAATGATGTAATTACAATGATGTAACTCCAATTGCAGATGTCTGCGCGGTCTAAATTGGTGGCGACAGCTGTTGAGATGGGTCAACGGTATTACGAAGGCATAGATCAGGGACCCACTATGTATGATCACTATGCTGTAGATTTATCTGGAGGCCTCCCGGATCCGGAACTACATAGGACTGGCGGACCCAGTCATACGGAGGATTCTTGCGGACCTAGTGATATGGATCCTTCGTACTCTGGACCCAGTGATACGGAGGGCTCAGACCCGGATGTCGGCAATGGCCGTGGGAGTCCCACGAGGTCTAGGCGGGTACGCGTGACTTTGCCCAGACAACCTACAGCTGGACGTGATTCAGAACCGGAGGTTGGCAGTCCTACTCCCGTGAGGCGTAGGCGGGTACGATTCAATTTGGACAGACAGCCTGGACCTCAAGGTCATTCACGGGGAGGCGTCGGAGAGCGTCCACAGGTACGTAAGCATTTTTAGGACCACATGATTTAATTTCAATTGACTTAATAGTTGTAGTACTGACAGAGTCCGAATTCCTTTCAGGCTTGGGAGCATAAATTGGCAGAGGTGATGGATGCTGTTCGAACATTACGTACGGATGTCATGGAGGCTTTCCGTACGAGTGAAGAGAAAAGAGCTGCATAGCATCAGGAGTTGCTGGATTTGATCCGGGCCCAACAGGGTCCGACGTCGCAGCACCGTATGGATGGTCCACCATTCGATGACCAACCATTTGATGACCATGACGGAGCATTTACTCCCACAGGTACAGGGTGGACAGACCGAGGGACCAGCCATAGGCAGCCACGTACCACAGACACAGTCTCAGATCCGCAGGGTCATGATGTGACAGCACGAGAGGAGGTGCGCGGTGGTACACAGACAGCAGGTGATATAGAGCCAGCAGTCTTGGAGCAGGTATTGCCTGAGGACATCACCACAGTCCGCTCATCACAGCTGCTGGATGATCCTGTTCACTCCCAGGAGCAGGTACTGCCTGAGGACATCACCACAGTCCGCTCATCACAGCTGCTGGATGATCTTGTTCACTTCCAGGAGCTCACACCTATACATTTCCAGGAGGTCACCCCTGACGCCACAACCCAGCGCGATCGTCCAGTCGATCCCAGCGTAGGAGGTTCCTCCTACGAGCATAGACCTTCGGTCGACCCGAGTGTAGCCGACCCCTCCAGCCGACCTCCGGTATGTCATTTGACACCCCACCGATCGATTTCAGGTGATCAACAGGGAACGAGTTCCTCCTCACACCACCCCGATCACCCTGATTTGGACCGGAGTCCACCACCCCTGAGGCGTGGAGACCGGATTCGACGTCGAGGTTGGATGGAGCGGAGCCCATACACAAACCCCTGTGAACCGAAGAGGCCACGGACGATGCCGCATCCGTAGCCAGCACATGAATGGATGCCACACGAATTGGTAGATCCTGACCAGCTTGCGGCGTACCTAGCCTACAAGAGGAGCATGACAGGGGAATTGTAAGTATAATCTAAAAACTTACAATCTGTTTATAGTTTTTTCGTCCACAGGTACAAGTAAGTATTATGTTAAATTTGTTTCTAATTATGCAGACGTGATGTGGATCTGCACCACCCAGTTGGTGTCAATGTGACTTGGTTCCACCGGTTTCAAACCAACTTCATGGAGTTGGACGATTCGGTATGTTCCTCACTTGATTCACCTGTAGAAGTTTCATTCACAAATGGTTGAATCCTAACAATACGAATTGTTGATATTTGTCAGCACATTGACGCATACTGCAACGTTCTCCGGAAACGTCAACGAGCATTCCCCACTGTGTACGAGAGGAGGACCAACATACTAGATTCACAATTCTATGTAAGTGTTTATTGAGTACGGTTTTCTCTTCTACCTTGATGTGTTCAAATATTTTTTGCCTGACGTGTCGGTTAATTTTCTATGTACAGACATTGGCATATCATAGCTGGCAGAGAATCTGCATGGGTGAGGACAAGAGACCCCCAGATGGTTGGACTGTGCTGGATCGCCAGTATCCTCGTGATGAGCTTGAGGTGGTATGTGGCCTGCTCCCGCAGGCAAACCTGCCATGGCACGACGTTGACACGGTCAGTGTAAATTTGACTTTGCGTCCATCTGTATAATAAAAAAATTTGCTAACACTTTGGAGAAACACCTGCAGGTTCTGATTCCTTGCAACCTCGGAGGTTACCATTGGGTCGTGGCCAGCGTCAACCTTGCGAAAGGGCACATTTTCGTGTTTGACCCGTTCAGACAGAAGGTCCGATATAGCCATAGGAATACCCAGTTCGCGTGCTTAAGGTGGTTGCTACCCTCGATGCTGGATGCGGTACACTTTCACCGGAACAGACAGAGAGGTGATGCGACATACAAAAGGGAAGAAAAGCCGTTCCGGATGTTCTACGTGCACGCCAACCGTGTGCCGCAACAGGAACGGGTGTATGACTGTTTGAAGTTCTTATTCTATCACAATCGGTTTTAATAGCATCCATTATAATGTTTGTTCACGTGGTTAATTGCAGGGGAAACTGTGGGGCCCATACATTGAAAATTATTGAGTACCTGGTGGCGAACAGGGATACCTTCGACTGGTCCGAAGCTGATATGGCCACCATCCGGGAGAAGATGGCCGTCGAGGTTTTTTGTAACTCGAAGCCCATATAGTTGATGTAGATGTAGTTGATGTACATAACATTTTTTGAGTAATGAAATGATGAATTTTTTTTCTTCAAGTGTTTGAAGTGTTTGCAGTTCAAAGTTAAACACACACATTTCATACATTGAAATCCATAAACAATACAGCAAATTCAATAAAGCATCTAGTATGACATTAGACGAACAACTAAATTCTAATATATTTTCGAACATAAAATCAATCACATTAGTTCTACATAAGAACCAAGGGTCTCACCAAACAACTGTATCGAGCATGGTTGTGAAAGTTTGAACGATGTTGGAAGACATCAGGTTGGAGACATGTTCCTCATAAAACAAAGGTACTATTGCGGAAGTTGATAAGCATCTAAGGATTGAGAAAGCAGAGTATCCCACACGGATAGTTTACTGTTTTGGCATTTCTCATGAGCATCCGGGAACATTCATTCTAACTTATATACGAAGTACAAATCCCCATCATGAGTATATTGGTCTATATCCCAAGGGATTTAAGTTCAGTAAAAGGATGTTTGAGGACATTGATCGGCTTGTGGCATATTTCCAGAGGCATATCGACGATCCTCAGCATGAGTCAGCACCATCAATTAGATCAGTTGCTGCTATGGTACCAATGTGAAGCCCTGCAACTGGGGGCTCCTCTATAGCTAGAGGTGGCACGGTTTCGGTTCCAAGGTTTGGTGGAACCGAAATCGAAACCGAAATCGGAACCGGGTCCCCCGGTTCCGGTTTTGGTTTCGGTTTCGGTTCTGAAACTGGCGGTTTCGGTTTCGATTCCGATTCTGGAATCGGAACCGTCGGTTTTAGAACCGAACCTTTTGTAATATATTTTCAAAAAAATTAGAACCAAAACCGGAACCGGCCTCCCCCGGTTCCAGTTCTGGTTCTTGAATCGAAACCAGAAATCCGGTTCTGATCCTGGTTTTCCCGGTTCCGAACCCCCCCGATTCGACGGTTAGAACCGGAACCTTGCCAGGTCTATCTGTAGCATCTGGGGGTAGTGGCTGGGGAAGTTCAAGCAATGAAGGTGGCTGGAGAGATTGATGTATTAAAAGTTCAACACATTTCATACATTGAAATCCATAAATAAAGTTGGGATATACATAAACACTATAACAAACGAAATTCGAACATGAAATCAATCATATTACTTCTACATAAAACATAAGAACCAAGGGTGGCAATTCGTCTTCCTCTTGTAAGTAAGGCTCCATTCATTCCACGGTACAGTCTTTCTCAGGGCACGTTTGTTTGTTGTGTCCAATTTTATGACAGATACTGCACTTGCGGCGGTATTCCTCGGGGACAATTGTGCTGGGACCTTCATTAACCATAGGTGGGTTGGAACACCTCCTGCTGTTATGTCCTGGTTGTCCACACCTTCTACACGACTGTGTGGTTGTCCTCTCCGAAGACGAGGCATGTCGACCCTCCATTGGTCTACCTGATTGCCTCTTCGCCTTTGGATTTAAAACCACCCGTGATGCGATGTCGGATGGCACAACCCATGAAGCAGGATGGCCAACAGGCATAATAGGAACTGAGTATGCATCAATAAGTGTCTCCCTCTTGTAGTAGTCCGCACACAGAGATGTAAAATCCAAATTTCGCTCCCTGCAACAATGAAAAGGGTGAGACTCACGTTTGGATAATATAAACCGTTAACTGTAAATTGTAATGTACCTTGCCGCTGCAAGTGCGTGTTTACATGGTAAAAAGTCCATTTGGAATTTGTTGCATGTGCATGTCTTCCGGGCTAAGTCAACCGTCCACTGTTTTCCCTTGTGTCTGACGGAGAATATGTTCCAGTCAACTGGATTTACGGTCATATAACCGCACTTCTCGACACGTTTGAGGATCAAAAGATGTGCGGCGTCGGTCAATCGATGACGCATGGACTGTGCATTTGCATGACGATCATGAAACCACTTCTGTATCATATTCCGAATGAACTCTGCCAGTGTCATTAGTGGCAGTTGCCGAGCGAATTTTAGGCATGAGTTTATGCACTCTGCAACATTTGTGGTCATCAACCTGTACCTTCTTTGGGGACAGTGAACGCGGGACCACTTCTGTGGACCGGCATCAATGGCATAATCGTATGCACCCTGGTGCAGCTTACGTAACTCCTCCATGTGCCGATCATACTGGATTTCAATGTACGACCTAGCAGCGTAATCCATTATCTGGGCAACATCCTTTCTGTGGAATCGCTTCTTCATATTTTCACCAAAATGCCAGACACAAACGGTATGGGTTGCATAAGGGAACGCTTTAGAAATCCCTGCTTCAATGCTTGGATGGCGATCGGAAATGAAAACCAGATCATCTATATGACCAAGGGCACCCCTCAAGCATTCTAAAAACCACTCCCATGAAAGGTTGTTCTCTGAGTCACCGTACCCAAAAGCAATTGGATACACCTGTTCGTTTCCATCTTGTGCAGTTGCCACAAACATTGTACCCTCGAATCTTCCCTTCAAATGGGTACCATCTACTGCAATAACAGGACGCATACACCTCCGAAAACCTCTAATTGAGGACCCTAACGACATGAAAAAGTAGAGGAATTTACCATGATCATCGCACTGTAAGTCCATGATTGTGCCCGGATTTTGCTGTTCCAGAACATACGCAAAAGATGGGAGCAGTTGGAAACTTTCTTCATGCGTTCCATAGGTTAATGACAATGCATATTGCAAGGCATCATGTGCCTTACTGTACATGATTTGGATGCCATACATTGTTTTCATATCGGCGATTATGTCCTTCGGACGCATGAGACGACCATCGGTTTGTTGAAGTCTAGGGGCAACGACTTCTCCGATTATGACTGCACCAGCTTGTCGGTGGCGACGGTGAATCTCCTCCAAGGGACAGCTGTGTTCGTTGACAAAGCTTCTGACTTGAAAGTAAGTACCTTCTTCTCTCCTCACCGCTCTTAATTTCCACGTACAGTCGTCAATGATGCAAACCAAATGTAAAGTTGTCTTATTAGACCTTTTCACCTTCCATTCAAAGTTCTGCCGCATCGCAAAATGGCCAACTAGCCT
Source organism: Acer yangbiense (assembly GCA_008009225.1). NCBI lineage: Eukaryota > Viridiplantae > Streptophyta > Magnoliopsida > Sapindales > Sapindaceae > Acer > Acer yangbiense. Next base: position 31,923,278 of record CM017769.1, on the reverse strand, counting down.
CTTCAAATCCTTTTTACTCGGAAAAAATTGACCTTTATAAATCATGGTTCTCGGTTCTTGCGCTGCCAAGGTGCTGCTTGTACCAATACCAAACGAGTATGAATCTGCTCCTGGAATAACCCAAGTTCTCGCATTAACAGAATCAGATGATGTCATATTACAACGGACCTCGGAAGTCCCAGGCATATCTGGTGCAGTGCAACTAACTCCTTGTACACGTCTACCGCTTGTTTGCATTTGTGCAGGCTCTTCATCTACATTTTGGAGATCATGAACATGTTCATTATTTGCCTCAGTATCAACCTGTTCATGGTTCGGGTAATTGCTCTGTTGATTGTACTGCGCATCGTACTGTGCATCGTACTGTTCATTGTCCTGTGCATCGTACTGCTCATTGTACTGCTTATTGTACTGCTCATTATACTGCACATCGTATTGCTCATTGTACTGCACATCGTATTGCTCATTGTACTGCTCAATTCGACTGCCAAACACATCACCCACATCACCCAATTGAATTTCAGCTGCATGTGCATGGTCGACCGCAACTTCTGGGACACCACACATGTTTCCCACACCTTCGCTGGGACCCCCTTGGGTGAACACTTGGTTGCTACCGCTAAAGGATCCAAACTGTTGGGTATTTTCAGGAGGAGGAATATTATTCCCTACCACATCTCCAGCTGTCCGCTCAGTTAGACTGACACATACTTGAGGGATCACTCGATCTTCCCCTAGCATAAACTGGACATCGTCGTCATTCCTTATCAATGTGCGACACGTACTGCCAGGAACGAGTGATATTGATGACAACTCAAAATTGTATTTGTTTACATCATAGTTCACAATAGTATGCACGATCGTCACCAATTCTTCGTAAGTCATATTGTTTGACACGTACATTCCCCGGTTATCGGATCCAACAAACCTCTGACTTCCGTCGGGTAACTGGTCCCATCGACCGTTGTAAGATATTACTATTCTAACCCGATTCATGAGGCTGTCAAATTAATAATCACAAACCATTAACAAAAACCCATGATTACACAATGTCTTCAAATATTACATGAAAAGCCTCGAATATTTTTTGAAAAAGGCTCGAATTTTTTTTCAAAAAAGCTCGAAATATTTTTGTCAAAAAGGCTCGAAATCAATTTCGAAAAGGCACGAATATTTTGTTAAAAGGCTCGAAACTTTGTTCAGAAAGGCACGGATATTTTTTGAAGAAGGCTCGAAATCAACCAAAAGGCTGGAAATTTTTTTCAAAAAGGCTCGAACTATTTTTGTCAAAAAGGCTCGATAATAACTACAAAAGGCACGATGACATTGTTAAAAGGCACGAATAAATTTGAAAATCAATCCAGCCTTTTAGAAAGGTTATCGAGCCTTTTGAAAAGTTATCGAGCCTTTTGGAAAAGTTATCGAGCCTTTTACAAAGGTTATCGAGCCTTTTAGAAAGGTTATCGAGCCTTTTGGAAAAGTTATCGAGACTTTTCCAAAAAGGCTCGATAACAATTTCAAAAGGCACGATGACAGTGTTAAAAGTTATCGAGCCTTTTGGAAAAGTTATCGAGCCTTTTACAAAGGTTATCGAGCCTTTTGGAAAAGTTATCGAGACTTTTCCAAAAAGGCTCGATAACAATTTCAAAAGGCACGATGACAGTGTTAAAAGTTATCGAGCATTTTGGAAAAGTTATCGAGCCTTTTAGAAAGGTTATCGAGCCTTTTAGAAAGGTTATCGAGCCTTTTAGAAAGGTTATCGAGCCTTTTGGAAAAGTTATCGAGCCTTTTAGAAAGGTTATCGAGCCTTTTAGAAAAGTTATCGAGCCTTTTGGAAAAGTTATCGAGCCTTTTAGAAAGGTTATCGAGCCTTTTAGAAAGGTTATCGAGCCTTTTAGAAAAGTTATCGAGACTTTTCCAAAAAGGCTCGATAACAATTTCAAAAGGCACGATGACAGTGTTAAAAGGCACGAAAATATTTCAAAAAGGCACGAAATTTTTTTCAAAAAGGCTCGATAACAACTTCAAAAGGCACGATGACAGTGTAAAAAGGCACGAAAATATTTCAAAAAGGCACGAAATCATTTTCAAAATGGCTTCAAGTTTACATACTAAAATGTGAACAACTTCAAAGAAGCAAGTTCAAGAAATATTACCTTATTTTACTGAAGAAGAAAGTCGGGGCAAGACCTTGAACTTTTATTTGTAGAGAGAGAGTAACTGAGTATTTCAAGCCTTCGTTTGAGTTGCAGAGAACAACTCAAAGAGAATAACATAAATGTTTAACTAAGGGCAATTTTGGTAGTTCACCATAATAGGTGCCTTTTAAACTTAACTTATTAAACCAGTGACATTCTCACCAATTCACTTTAAAAAGGTGATATTTTGGACCAATTCCACTTACAATTTATGCTAAGAGGTGATGTGCAACATTAGAAGAGTTATTAACTCATTTACGTATGTAAAAAAAAAAAAAAAAAAAAAAACTCAATATACTACTATGTGCTGGTTTAAAATCGGTAAAACAAAAAATATAAAATAAATTTTATTTACAAAAGCGGAAACATAATTAATTTGTTCATATATACGTGCATAGGGTTAGATAATTACCTGAAGAACATACACCCTCTTTTGCATGGTTGCAATATTCTCTGCTATCCTTAAACTTCAGACTCTCTGTGTGGGTACAACTCTAATTTTTTTAGTCTGACTTCAATGTACGTTCACACACACATTAACACACACACACACATATATATATATATATATACGGAAATTTTCCTATCAGTGCACACCGATAGAATTATATAAGGATATTGAATATGAGCCACTCGTTTTACATACTTTGACTTGGTATGTATGCACTTGTCAAATCACTTTTATAAATGAGTGGCTCACATTCAATATCCTAATAAAGTTATATCAGAATGCACTGATCATAGGAACGAGACTATATATATATATATATAAAAAGTACATATAGCCCTAGTCTGAATTTAATTAAGCTAGTAGAGAGACCGACAGACTTATGGGCTAGCTCTAATTTAAAAAACCATTCCAAATTATCTCATGACCCACCAGTATTTTTAAATTAACTTTGGGGTTTGGACAATTCCACTAAAAGCCCAATGTTGTACTCTAATAATCCATGCTATTACGTAAAGCTCATTTTAATTAAAACTATTTTAAATTAGAATTGGGCTTGGTCTTAAACCAATAATAACCACATAATTAACCCTTTATATGATGCTCATAATTAAACTAGGCCCAAAATTATTGTCATGCATTTTTAATTACTTATTTATTCATAAGTCACTGAATGCTTTAAAGGTCATTTTCAATACATATATATTTGTAAATGGTCAAGCTAAACCAACTTAAATTTGTGACATCAAATTTTGACTTCAACATCTCAACCACTCGTGCTCTTAATCCAATGGCTGAGATTTGAATACATTTATAACTCTTGGATTAAGAGCACATTAGTGGTTGAGATGTTGAAGTTAAAATTTTAAGTCACAAATTTAAGTTGTTTTAGCCTAACCCATTTGTAAATTAAATTTATAAATAAATATTATTACTCAATAAAAAATTTATTGAATAAACTACAGCCACGGATTTAAATGATCAAGTTCTAAAGAAAGCTTGGGTGAGCATCAAAATATAGATTCTATATTACAAATATATGTTCTTACGATCTATAAAATTAAATCTCCAAGTCATCGAGGTTTTGACCATGTACAATATTAGGTCTCACGTTGTGATAACTCGAAAGAAATAATCTATGAATATACGTCCATTGTTTGCGCAAGATTAAGATCAACTAAGTTTATTAAAGCTTACTTAAGCCATTATCAAGTGACATTGGTTATATCAGATCACAACTTATATCAGTCATGTTCAATGTATATCTAATAGACATTAGCTTTCTAAACTCGAAGTAAAAATAGAAAAGCTACAGTTTTATCATTATGAAATGGGAAAATTGCACAAACTTACCCTGATTTTTGCCATAAAGGCATAATATTCAACAAATAATCTTAATTGCATAGACACCCCATGCCGTTAGTAGTAAAAGGTTAGATTTAACTGTTGACTTTGAAAAGACCAAAATACCACTGTTATAAAAATTAATCTCCATGGAGATTGAAACCCTTCGAACCAATCATAAAATTTATCTTCCATTACTATACAGATCCATCGATCATGTCTCTTCTTTTCCAATGATCTTATCGGATTAAGATTGAGTTTCGGGCGGATTGAAGGATTTGATACCAGTAGAGAGGTGCCAAGAAGAGGGACAATGTTTTTTTTGGAGAAATAATTTGTCAAAAAGGAGAGGTGGCCAGGTAGGTCATGGGTTGATGTTCGAAATTAAAGAATTTGATAATTGGATATGTCGAGTCTTCTTCTTCCTCATGTTGTGGTGGTTTTAGGTCTTGTTTTTATTGTTCTTGTTGTTGAAGGAAAGAAAGGAAATTGGCGTGAGGAGTGGTGAGTGAAAGTGAGTGGAGTTGTTGTGAGACATAGACAAGGTTTATAGGGTTTTGAGTGCAGAAAGATGTGATGTTTTAATGAGTGGTGAGTTGGGTAAGATGAATGAAGATGGCAAGCTTCAGTGAGCAAAGTATACATGGAGTGTTTGAGATTTAGTGAATAACAAAGTTTGCTCTGTTTCTCAAATTGATGATGATGACATTATATCACAAGAATGATAAAGTAAAACAATGAGTTTAAGTCAAAAGTAGAGTTTTTTTTTTCTTTGGTGAAAGGGATTGATTTATAATTATGAAAAAGTATGGGATCGTTATGTAATTTTATTTAGGTAGATATAACTAGTTTTGAGATTATTTTATAATTTATTGTTTCCTTAATAAATAAATAACTATTTTACATTTGAGCCTTAAAGTCAACAGTTAAATCTAACTGTTGACCATTGATGGCAATGAGTATTTCTGTGTTTGTGTAATTAAGATCATTTGTTGAATATTATATCTTTATGACAAAACTCAAGATAAGTTGGTGCAATTTACTCTTATGAAATGTCAATTTCATAAATCACTATCAACAACTTTATTTATAAATAATTTATGACTTATATCTTTCTGTATTAGCATCTCATGTTAATACATCTCATTTTTCTGGCTTTTGTATAATATATGTGAAATAATCTCAATTTTATTAAATCATAAAAACAATGTTATTGTTTTTTGTTTTTTTTTTTTTGTTTTTTTTTTTTTGAAGTTGTAATCTTTATTAGAAAACAAACAAAACATTAATTTGGAAGATCTTCCAATACAAACCTATCCACACACGGAGGGTATTCCTCTAACCAAAAACAATCTTAATTGACACCCAGTATCATTTTGGAATGAGTATAAGCGACATAATTTGCCTTCCTAGACACAAATACCACCAGACCACCTTCAATACCTTTAAAACGAGTAACGATATCGTTAACAACTAGACTAATATCAGCAGAAGAAGAGCCCCCAACATTCACTAACTTAACCATGCCCAAAGCATGGAACTCAACAATAATAGTGACCAATCTCGTTTCAAATGCAAAAATGACTCCACGTAGCATAGCCACCACCTCCGCAACAAGAGGGCTATAGCAAGCATGAATATGCTGGGTACTCGTAACCATAACTGAACCCTTACAATCCTGAATCACCAACCTACCCCCATCGTTCGATTCCTCTCATCAAAAGCCGTATTTGAATTCAACTTGTAAAAACCATTACTAAGAACCTGCCATTTTACATCAGAGATTAGACCAACACCTCTGCTCCTCACATCATCCGAATTCGTAGCTTTGTAATTTTTCAAATAGTCCACAACCCACACATACACATTATCACAGCCCATACATACACATTATTGATAGCCTGTTGACTTCCCTCAAATTTATATTGTTGCTTAACCTTAAACAACAAATAGTTCAAGAGAAATAAAACTCGCCACAACATAGTGCACAAAAGCGCCAAACAACAAACATTTCCTTAGCTTTCATGAAATCTTCAGTTGGAAAATAACATCCTTTAAGAACTCTAGCCACTAAAGGTGTTGGGTTTTTAATCAGCCCTCATCCATGCTTCACAAGTAAAGCACAGTTGAAACATTGAGATCCTGGAACCCCATACCCCTCATTCATCCCTTTACAAAGGTTCTTTTAAGAAGCCTAGTGCATCTTCCGCGCTGCCTCTGAACTTTCCCACCAGAACTTGTAGCATAAGCCGAATTTCTTTAATTAACTCTTATAGTAATTGGAATACACTTATTGAGAAAGCCAAGATTGACTGGATGACTGCCTTGAAAACAATCTCCTTACCGACACAGAGAAAAGCTTACATCTCCAACCATTAATTTTGTTCCATACATGTCCTTAATATTATTGAACAGTGCTTGTTTGCTTCTAGTACTAAAGATTAGCAATCCCAAGTATTTTTCATGATATCAGAACCAATAGACCCAATCATTGCAGCCAATCGTTCACCCTCCACACAAGAGATTGCACCACTAAAACACACAACTAATTTCTCATAATTAACAAACTACCCTGAAACCTTTGAGTACACATCCAACAATCGCCGAATAAGCCTTAGAAGCCTTTAAAAAAAAAAAAACAAGCTATCATCCGCGAAGAAGAGGTGCAAGATAGTTGGCCTAGTTCTACTACTCTTGAATCCCATATAATCATTTCGTTGAACCGCAACAATAATTAAAGCTCAACAAGTCCTCGGACACCAACAAATGGAGTTAAGGAGACAGCAGATCACCTTGTCCAAGCCCTGCGACAGCAACAGCACCATTGACCCATAAACTTTACCATTGAGAAGAAAAGAAAAGATGTCAGTCGTCACACACCTCATAATCTGGCAAACCCAAGCGTTTGAAAAACCTAAGCAAGCCATAAATTTTCCTAGAAAGTCCCACCCTTTCTTCCGTTTCCGTGTTCTTAAAGCATGTAGGCTTTCGAACCCAATAATATCATTATCCGTTATCAGCCTTCTTGGGATGAAATCACTTTGTGTTTCAGAAACTACTTTGTGTAAAACTAACCGTGATCGTTTAACCAATACCTTTGCAACAATCTTATATGTCATGTTACAAAGGCTAATTAGCCAATAATCTATAATTCGCTTCACAATTTGAACCTTTGGAATCAAGCAAACCAAAGTATTGTTGACCGCCGCAAACGATTCCCCCACATTCAAACACTTCAAGTTCGCCTATGTCACATATATCTTTCCCAAACCCTAGTATTTTTGGAAGAACAAGGCTGGAAGCCCATCTGAACCTAGAGCTTTTGATGGAGTCATCTTAAAAATCACCTTTCATATCTCTTCTTTAGAGAATGAGGCATCCAGAAAATTGCAAGACCTTTGCGAGAGCCTAGGCTGTATGCACCCAAAAACTTGGTCAACAGCTTCTTTGGAAGGCATTGAGATCACTTGTTTCATCTCATACTGTTGTACAAACCAATAACCCATGTCATCCAACAACCCCTTAACCATATTCGTGGCCCATCACGTAAATGCTTTCCAATGAAAGAACTTAATGTTACGGTCCTCACCTTTCAATCAGTTGACTCTCAATCTCTGTTTCTAGTAATTTTATTCCTCCACCAACTATTTATCTAATTTATTTTGATTGTCGGATAACATTCCAAGACCCCGACTTTATCGAAGAAGACAGCTTTCAAAGCTCATTTTGCTGCTCTACAATTGCAGCTCTCATAGGAACTCTGTTTTTTGAATTATAAGAAGTGAGCTGCTTAATACAACTGTTAATAGTAGAAACAATCAGACCCATAACTCCCACTCCTCATAATAAGACTCAAGAGAGCTAAACCAAATCCATGTAGTCGTCACTATCCGCCCAGCAAAACTCAAAGTGGAACTGCCTACCACACTTGATCTTACTGTCATTCATACGATTAGAATCCTCCAAAATCTCTACCAAAATCGGACGATGGTTCAAATTCAGAATTCCAAATATTGAATTCTTGAGCTCGGAAACAACATCCACCAATTAAAACAACCCACCCCACGGTTCAACCTTTCCCAGACCATCGCCTCCTCATCCCTTCTATTGCTCCAAGTAAAAGTGGGGCCCTTAAAATCCCATATCTTCCAACCTACACGAGTCCAAAGCTTTTCTGAAATTTTCTATCAATCGCCTAGACCGGAGTTAGCCCTCTTCTTTCTCCTTAACAACTAACACTTCATTGAAGTCCCCAACACACAACCAGGGAAGATCATACATAACATGTAACCATTTCAAAATCATCCACGAATGGCATCGCTGGTCTTGCACTGGACAACTATATAAGCCAGTCAAACGCCAAATTTTTACCCCGTGCGACTGGACTTTGACATCAATATGGAATAGTGGATACAACAATAGGAGATGCCCGGCCCAATCCGGAAAGACAAGAAAGTTCTCAAATTCCTTTAGGAAGGTTGGGAAATAATGGAAAGCACATTCACCCTCTTTCCCCGAAGAAGAAAGTTAACAGAAAATGGAAACGATCCGCAAGAGCGGGCACAAATCACCAAGGGACAGGAATCACTTCTAGCCCCGTTCATAGGATTCTAGGTACAAATATGTCAATTCGGAAAACCATCAAAGGAAAACCGTCCCCTCCTGCAGCCAGAAAGAATTCGCCTAAACCAAAATTGGGTAAAAGTCCTCAGCTTCCTCGATCCCCTGAAAAACAGGACTCGTCTAGGTTGAGGCAGGAAAGGGTAGAAGGTCAACCGGGCAAAAGGAAGGTGGTATTTGACCCATCTGAGATAGAGAAAAGGGTGAGCAAGAAAGAGAAGTCTTCTTTCTCTGATTCGGAAATGGTGATATCGGCGGAGCCTGAATTCCAGGCCCACCGAGAACAATGATAGGTCTTAGCTGGAATGTGCGGGGTTTGGGGAATCCCCGTACATTCGCGGTCTTGTCAAGGTTGCAAAAAAGTCATTCTCCTGATTTCATTTTCTTATCGGAAACTAAAAGTAACAGTTTTAAAGCAGAGAGTATCAGAATCAAGCTGGGGTTCCATGGGTGTTTCTGTGTAGATAGCAATGGCAATAGTGGTGGCTTGATGTTATTGTGGAAGGATAGCTTACAGGTCTCAGTGTTATCATTTTCTTTGGGGCACATTGACGCCCGAGTCCAGATGGAAAATAGGGCTCTATGGCATTTTTCGGGTTTTTATGGGGATCCGATGGCTAGTAAAAGACAATTTTCGTGGAATCTTCTCAGGCGGTTGAGGGACATTGATAATCTCCCCTGGGTCTGTGGTGGGGACTTCAACGAGCTTCTCAGCATGACGGAAAAAGTTAGAGGGTCTAAGGCCTCGTTTGCTGGTATGTTTCGGTTTAGGCAAGCGGTGGATGAGTGCAATCTGGTGGATCTGGGCTTTACTGGTCCAAGACTCACCTGGAATAATAAGAGGGATGGGAAAGAAAATGTTCAAGAAAGGCTAGACAGGTTCTTGGGTAATGAGAAGTGGAGGGATCTGTTCGGAAATGCAACTGTTTCGCATTTGGGTTTTAACAGCTCGGACCATGGTCCGATTCTTCTGAATTGTCAACCTGTCATTCCGTTTCACCAAAGGGGTGGCAAAGGTTTTCGGTTTGAGCCCTTTTGGCTCAAGGAGGAAGATTTTAGGACTATGCTTGGAAAGGCTTGGAGTGGATTCGGAGGGGTCGACCCCACAAGTAATCTGAGGGCAAAACTGGATGGGTGCGCAGCTTATCTTTCTTCATGGAGTTTTTCTCGGTTTGGTAATCTCCGTAAGAAAATTATGGAGAAGAACAGAGAGATAGAATGCCTGTACAACAGATGTGACAAGCTGGGAGCTATGATCTCGATAAAAAGTCTTGAAAGGGATGTTGAAGGCTTATTGGAGAGGGAGGAGATTTACTGGAAACAGCGGTCCAGAGCTAAATGGCTGCGATCGGGGGACCGTAACTCCAGCTACTTTCACGCTAGAGCAACAACCAGACAAAAGAAGAACTTCATTGTCAGTCTTCTAGATTCTGAGGACAGGATCCAAGAGTCAGAAGCTGGTCTGACTAGAGTGGTTAGTGATTTTTTCTCTACTCTTTTTAATTCCTCAAATCCTTCCATCTTAGACACTCAAAGGGTTGCGGCTTCTATACATCAGAATCTCTCGGCAGAAATGCAAAGTATTCTCACTGTGAGATTCACAGAGGCTGAAGTTAAGGAGGCGGTTTTCAGCTTAAACCCCACAAAGGCCCCGTGTCCTGATGGATACCACGCCATCTTTTTTCAGAAGTCTTGGGGTATTATTAAGGGGGAAGTCACAAAAGTCTGTCTCCGGGTTTTAAATGGGGAGGATTCTATTCGGGACTTCAATGAGACAAATGTGGTTCTGATTTCGGAAGTTAAAACCCCCTCTGAAATAAAGGATTTTAGGCCTATTTCACTCTGTAATGTTTTGTACAAGATAGTTACAAAGGCTATGGCTTCTAGATTGAAAGGCATTCTTCCAGATATTATTTCCCCCTCTCAATCCGCCTTCGTTCTAGGGAGACAGATTTATGATAATGTTCTCGTGGCGTTTGAAACTCTCCATTCCCTGGGGTGAAAGAAGTCTGAGGCTAAAGGGCAAATGGCGCTAAAGCTCGATATGAGTAAGGCGTATGACAGAGTCGAGTGGAGTTTCTTAGAGGAAGTGATGAAAAAGATGGGGTTCCCGATTCAGTGGATCAAGCTTGTTTTGGATTGTATTTCCACCTCTTCTTTATCCTTCATGCTGAATGGGAGGTCGGTTTGCACAGTGTCCCCGACCAGAGGTTTACGGCAGGGATGTCCCCTATCTCCGTACCTCTTCTTCTTGTGTGCCGAGGCTCTTTCGGGGTTGATCACTGCTTCTGAAAGAAATGGTAGAGTGCTTGGGTCGAGGTGTTGTAGAGGTGGCCCCCTGATCAGCCATCTTTTCTTCACCGACGATAGCATCCTTTTCAGCAAAGCGTCTAGAGACAGCTGCCTTAGTATTCAAAGGATTTTAGAGATTTACGAGAAGGGGTCGGGCCAACAGATCAATCTGAAAAAATCCAAAATCACCTTCAGTCCTAGAGTGCTGGTAGAGATCAAACGGAAAATTTATTTGTTGCTAGATATTGATCCTAATGAGTCTGAAGACAAGTATTTAGGGCCGCCCTCAATGATTGGCAGGAACAAGACTAAGATGCTGGGTGGTGTCAAAGAGAGGGTTGGTAACAAGCTGAGGAGTTGGAAGGGAAATTTATTCTCTTTTGGTAGGAAGGAAATTCTTATCAAGGCAGTAGCTCAAGCCATCCCCACCTACTCGATGGGTTTGTTCAAAATTCCAGTGGGGATTTGTAAGGACCTCAGTTCAATGATGTCAAAGTTTTGGTGGGGATCGAAAGATGGTAAGCGAAAGATAAGTTGGGTCGGCTGGAACAAGCTCTGTCTTCTGAAATCTCTAGGGGGTCTGGGTTTCAAGGATTTGGCTCTGTTTAACTAAGCTCTGCTGGCGAAGCAGGTGTGGAGGATTCTCTCCTGTCCTAATTCTCTGGCTAGTAGGGTTCTGAGAGCTAAGTATTTCAGTAAGGATGACTTCCTCTCGGCTCAGGTTAAAGCTGGCTGTTCCCATGTTTGGCGCAGCCTGATATGGGGTAAAGAGCTGCTCGAGTTGGGGATTCGTAGGACTGTAGGGGATGGTTCTAGCATTCGGGTCTTCAAAGATAAATGGATTCCTCGCCCTAGCTCTTTCTAGACAATCACTTTTGACCCAGGGATTGACTGTCGGGTCTCTGATCTGATTGATAGCTCTAGGAGAGGTTGGAATATGGAAAGGCTCAATCATTTGCTACTTCCAGTGGACAAGGAGGCAGTCCTCACTATTCCAATCAGTTTCAGGGGAGGCAAGGATTCTTTTTGTTAGCACTATGAGAAAAAGGGAGAGTACACAGTAAGCAGCGGCTACAAGATTGCCTTGTCACACAATATTCAGTCCTCTTCTTCTAACTGTTCTCACTCTGGCAGATGGTGGTCGGTTCTTTGGAAGCTTAACATTCCCCCGAAAGTGAGAGTCTTTATTTGGAGGGCTTGTGTTGATGCTATCCCTTATATGGAAAATCTTTGGAAGAGGAGGGTGGTTGACAGTCCCAAGTGTAATAGGTGTGCCTCTCATATGGAGTCTTCCAGCCATGCGCTTTTTGGTTGTAAGACTGCTAGAGCTATTTGGAGTGAGTCCCCATTCTCTTCTGCTCTAAATAGGTTGAAAGATTTACCGGTTGTGGAGATTGTGACTTCTCTAGCTAGCCATGTGAAGAGGGATGGGCTTTCTCTTTTTTGTATGCTTATTTGGGCAATTTGGGAGAACCGTAATTCTGTGTTAAGCAGTGGTAAAGGAAAGTCCAGTGATATGGTTTTGAGTGGGGCGATGGGTCTGCTGGAGGAGTTCAGGGATTCACAGCAGGCCTTATCCCTTATTCCGCTGATTACGCCCCTCCCCTCTAATTCCGAGTGGGTGGCTCCCCCCCCCACTGGTCTTCTTAAACTGAATTCTGGGGCTGCTTTTAGGAGAAATTCTGACTGCTTGGGTGTGGGGACAGCTATTAGGGATGTGAGAGGGAAGGTCATTGCGGCTCGTTCGTGTCAACTGGTTGGGTCTTTTTCTGCTGAAGCCGGTTCTCTTATGGCTTTGAGGGAGGGTCTTTTACTGGCAAAATTTCATCAGCTTCCCATCTCTGTCGTGGAGGTTTCTTCGGGTTCTGTGGCTGCTGTTCTTAATAGCGCCAAGGTTAGCTTAGGTGATCTTTCTTTCATTGTAAATGATATTAAGACTCTCTTTACTGAGGTAGGTGTTAGTTTGTGTCAAGCCATCCCTCTCAAGGGGAACTCCTTGGCACAAAATCTTGCCTCTGTTGCCTTCTCCTCTAAGCAGGAGTGTCTCTGGCTAGACTCTAGTCTTTCGGTTCCGTTTTCCTTTCTGTAATCTTGTTCTCTATTATCAAAAAAAAAAAAAAAAAAGTTCCGAGAACCTAGAGGAAAAATCTTAAAAAATTGTCATGAGTGAAATAAAGCAATGTTATTGCAATTAATGCTTCAAAGATATAAAAATAACAACACGTTCTAATGTTCTCTCGTGGGTCCATATAAATAAGTTCGAACTAAAATTTTTTATCCAAGTTTTAATGCCTACGAAAATTGATAACCGTATAGATGCAATGCAAGTAAGTCGGTGCACAGATGGCTTCTTGTTAATAAAAATGAAAATAAATCACACGTTTTGGATTCCATTAATATTGATAGCCAATGTTAAAATTATTATTCCATCTTTATTTATGTGGAAGAGGAGGGATCAATGTAGTACCTAGCTACCTAAATGTCTGTAAAATTTTCATGAATGTTACAATTGCACATGATATTTATTTATGCGAATGAATAATTATATATATATATATATATATATATATATAAAGGAATGCTAGTAAAAAATTAAATTGCTGAGTTGGCTTTCATTTGTTTTTAACCTAATTAATTTAACTTTGTTAGTTTGAATTACGAGATAAAATGTTAAAGTTACTGATTTAACTTTTTTTTTTTTTTTTTTTTTTTTTTTTTTTGTGAAGTTGATAAAGGTTGGCATCTTTCCTATTATTATTGTTTTATTAACCAAAGAATCAATCGACTTTGATATTAACGAGATAAGGTTGGTCCGATGATAAACTCCTTACAATTGCACTACAAGGTTACGGGTTCAAGTCCCCTTCCCTAAAAAAATCCCAAATTTATATGATAATGAAATACTTTTAAAAAATAATTGTGTATGGTCCGATGATAAACTCCTCACAATTGCACTACAAGATTACGGGTTCAAGTCCCCTTCCCTAAAAAAATCCCGAATTTATATGATAATGAAATACTTTTAAAAAATAATTGTCTATTGTCTATTGATGTCAAATATTGGGTCACTCGTCACTCGTGATCCCAATGATCATGAAAAATATTGGATTGATCATCTCAAGAAAAGATGGACGAATTCTCAAAATAATAAAACAAATATTGCACGGTCACGCTTGTCAAAAGCAATGAAGTTAAGAGCATATCCAACCGAAATTCTATCTCTATCTCTAAAATAGATTTTCAAAAGATAAGAACGTGTTTGGTATTATTTTTAAAATTGTGTTTTTGAAAACTTTTTTTTTTTTTTAAATGGAAATCATTTTTTAAAAAGGAAGCCGATATTAACACCTATAAATATGATAAGCACATCCATATTTTAATAAAAAATTTAATTACAAAAATATCTCAATAGGAATTTATCAATAAGGACAAATTAGTTTAATTAAAAATAAATAAAATACTATTTACACCTATTAATTACACTCATATCTTCAACTATATCACTTTATTAAAAAACAAATTAAAAAAAAAACTCTAATTCAACTTTAATTCTATTTCTTTTCATAGTGCATGAGGCTAGCAGTTCTCACTCAACAAAATACTATGTTTTCATAGTGCATGAGGCTAGCAACTCTCACTCTACTTTAGTTCTAGTTAAATAAATCAACTAACCAAACTATGAACACCACCTCATAATGAATATGATACTGTGTGGTCGATGGTCATGCACAATTACAAACAAGTGTCATCGCCAAAGAAACAACATTTTTTTTTTCATTTTCAGCTCAACAAATATATACGATATATGAATAATCAACAAAAATAACAGGACTTTACTTTTCATAGCTGCACGCTCAAACACTCTTGTTCATATAATAAATATAATAAGCATGCCTTAAGTAAATGAAATTGGCCTGAAGTAAAGATTCTCGAAATTTAAGAATTTAAGAATTTCTAAGACTGTGTTTTCGAGTCTGAAGAACTTAAAAATTTATCATTTGTAAAATTAGGTATGAATAACTTATGAGGGTTTATAAATAAATTGTATTAAAATGAAAATATTCATTTAAATAAGGGCATTATTGACATTAAGATGGGTGTACTTATAAATATGGGTGTGCTTATCATTTTTATGGGTGTTAATATCCGTACCCTTTTAAAAATGATATTTTAAAAAATATAATGTGTTTGGTAGTATTTTTTAAAAGTAGTTTTCTGAAACGGAAAACGATGTAAAAGTGTTTTGTTGTTATTTTTAAAATGGGTAAAGTAGTTGTTTGGAGAGAAAAGTTGATTTGTTTTAAAATGATATTTTTGAAAATGGTGAAAAACAATAAAAAATTATTTTTAATTTTTTAGTTATATATTTCAAAAAGTTATTTTTTGTTTTCAAAAACAGTTTTACAAAAAGTGTAAACAAACAATATTAAAGTTGTTTTTTATTTTTAAAAACAGAAAACCATTTTTAAAAATGGTTCCAAACAGTCAAATCCATCTCTAATTTTTTTTTCACTTCATCTACACTCTTTATCCTTATCTCTATCTCTATCTCTATTTCTATTTCTATATTTAAATAATTTATATTTTCATTATTAATTTTTACTTTCTTCAATAAATTATTTTTATATAATCTTATTTTTCACCTAAAATTTAAAAAATGTTATTAAAAATAACATTTTTAATATTTGTTTATTTTTAGTGAAAATATAGCGTTTATATTCTCCCATATATTTTTATCTATTTTTTTATCAAACAATTTTGTACCTAATTTTTACGGTCTTACAATTTTCAACTAATTTTCCTTACCTTGTTATTTCTTTTCTAACCTTTTCAATCATATTTTTATCATCTAATTTTTTTCATCAAAATTTCTTACATATTTTATTTATTACAAAATTTTCTCGATCTATCAAACTTTCTCTATCAAATTTTCTCTAATCAAACTTTCTCTATGTTTTGGTGTGTTTGATATGGCTTTTCAAGTAGAGCTTCTAGAGTATATTTTTTTATAGTAGAGTTTCCAACAAAAAAGACTTTTGGTTGTGTAAATTACAAAAAAAGTGTTGATAATGCATTTTTAGAAATAGCTTTTGGTTGAGTGAATTACAAAAAAAAGGTGTTGATAATGTATTTATAATGAAAGAGTTATGGTGGAATATCTAAAATTTATTTGTTGAGACAATTCATATATTTTTAAAAAGTTCAAAAAAAGCTTTTTGGAAAAGCCCAAATTTTGGGCTTCTCCAAGTAAACATAAAATGACTTTTATAAAGGGTAATTGAGACAATTTTTATATATAAAAAAGTTGTTTTAAGTTTTGCCAAACAACTAAAAAAACTTCAAAATAGCTTATACCATTAAAAAAAAACGCTTTTGATCATTTTAAAAGCCATACTAAACACACACTTAGGCAGGGGCGAAGCCAGAATTTTGGCTTTGGGGGGGCCAATCCAACATAAAAACTAATATTCTAGGCCACGCAACACAAATCTCGCATTTGATATTTTTCAACAAAATGTAATTTCGTTATGTATTAAAGGTAACGATACAAATAAATAAAATGTGCCACTATTTTATATATAGAAAATTATCTATAACCAAATTAATCTAATATTTTTTTGCGATTTTATTTCAATTACATAATCATAGATAAGATGAGATAAGCTCAGTTGTAAGCACCTCTTTTTACATACAAGAGGTTGTGAGTTCGAGTCATGCCCCCTCCCTAATCCCAAAATATTATAATAGTTAAAAAAAAAATAATAATAAAATTAACCTAACAAAAAACATTAATAAAGATAGTCATAAACTCCCAGCCTAATGTAGCAGTTATTGGCTACAGAATTTCTCGTACGAAATTGTCGATGGCTACATGGAGCTATTGGATTGCTACCGATGATAATTCAATAGACATATGTAGCTGTTAGATTGCTACCGATTGCAATTGACGATCCCGTATATAAAATCCCATATCTGATAATTGATACCGACCTAATAGTTCAATATTTACTTAGCTTATTTTAGACTTCCAGTGAAATCTAAATAAATAATAATAAGTATATATAATGGACACACACTAGATGAGGTAATAATGAATGAAATAATAAGAAATTAAAATCTTAAAATGAATTGTTTTTTCTTTGTTTTCGTTGATAATAGGATTATGGAAAAAATTATTAATTCATTTATATTATTAAAATAATAGGAGTGGCCAAGTGATATTATTACCTACATTAATGTATCATAGGTTAAAAACAATTGGAAAATTGTTGTGATTTGATTTGGGGGGGGGGGGGGGGGGTGGAGGGTTTGTGTGCACTTAGGTGGATATGAAAGTCATTTGGATGATCCTCCGAAATATTACACTACAAGAATTTTAGTCTTTCCCCACAAAACTTTAGGAGACGAAGCAAGATTTGTAGGCACAGTTAACTTTTCCCCACAAAACAAGTTTCGTCGGGAAAGGTAACCTTTCCCCATAAAACTCAAAATTCGTCGGCTAAATTTACAAAACTTTTCCCCACAAAACGAGTTCGTTGGGAAAGATAACCTTTCCCCACAAAACTCAAAATTCGTAGGGAAAAGTTAACGGAATTTTTTCCCAACAAACATTGTATTTGAAGGGAAAAGTTAATTAAAATTTAAAAAATATATACTAAAATTAATTAATTAATTAAAAATATATATATGCTAAAAAATATTAAAAGTTAATTAATTAAAATTATTTTTTTTGGATAAATCCACCACCACCAAACTAATCAGTAGTTGACACCCGATACATAAAACTTTGATTAAAGAAAATATGTACAATACACTTATTAAAAAAAAAAAAAAAAGTCTTATCCAATAGATTTCCACTTCCTAGGTTTAGGGTGTGGCATCTTCTCTGTAGTTGGTCTCATTAAACTAATATGTCCTTAATTGTTAATTAATTAACTCTTATAACATTCTCGATTAGCACCATCCAATTGATTACCACTTTGAGGTATTAATCATTTAATTAAATAACAGAAATTGACAAAAAAAATTATCACCAAACCCGACCTGCAATCCAATAAATATTTTTCAATATATGTTTGTCATTCAAATTAGATTTTTGATTAGTTGAATAAATTTAAATTTATTTAACAAGTTTTTTTTTTTTTTTTTTTTTTTTTTTTTTTTTCTAACAACTCATATAGGTTATATATAAATATTGTGCAATTGTTAACAAATCAAGTGTTGTAGTCAGGCGGTAAAGGCTTACCACTTTGATATGAGGTTGCAAGTTCAATTCCTCATAATGACAATTAATTGTCATTATTATCAAGGGTGGCCAGACGACGGATTAATTTTTAAAGTTCTAACACCTCTGCCGACAAATGTATACTCGGCTATTTTAGCCGACGAAACTCAAAATTTCGTCGCCTAATACCCTGCTCGACCATGATATCCCTACGAAATTGCCGATGAAATTTTTTCGTCGCGTAATACCTTTCTAGAAGAATTTCGACCTTTCCCGACGAAAATGGTTCGTAGGGAAAGCCAAAAATTCTTGTAGTGTTAATATGTTATGTTGCTATTATTTATGTTTTTTGTTATTTGTTTTCTTTTTGCTATCCTTATTTTAATATATTTATATTATTATAATTTTTATTTGGAAGTTTTAATATCTTTATTTTATTGCTAACTTATAATAATTAATATGAAAATAATATAAAGTACGGTAAGAATAAGCAAATTTTAATAAATAAAAAATTATTATTAAATATTCAATATTAATCTAATTTTAAAGATCTAGATGAAACATTTTTAATAGTATGATTTTTATGATGATAAAAGTTATAAATTAAAACTTATTATATATTAATTGAATTTAATTATAAAGGTAACTATGGATATAGGGTAAAAATGGAATAAATAATGTTAAAAAGTTGATTTAGAGATTCAAATTTGGTACTCTAAATTTAAAGTACCAAACAATGAAACTCTAAAAAATTGTCTTGGAGATAGAAAAATTGAGTATTGTTGAAGCTCATGGTACTCTATTTTGAAGTTTATACTCTATTTTAGAGTAATATTTGAGATGCTTTAAGTCTACTTCTCCGCTTCACTTAAGAATATTATACATGTCATTAATTATTCTTCCACTCCTAAGTAAGAATTGTCTCTCTAACTGACTGTAGTTGATCTCTCCAAACTTTTTCTTAGATGAGTAGAGTTCGGTGAGCTCAATAAATAGGTAACGTACCACTTAATTACCTAGCTAATTTATACGGAATAAAATATACTAGTATACCGGATTGTAACATCCATTAGCATATATATCATTCGTTTATTTATTTATTTTTATGTGAGATTTTTTTATCATCCTATCTTCTTGAGCTTCATATATGAATTCTCTAACACTATGAATTTTAGTAATACCAAAAGTTAGCCTAGGGTTTATAATTAATTATTGCAGCTTACTCAAGTTTTAAAGTTGATAATTAATTCACTATTTTGGTTTATGCAATTGATATTTAGATAGTGCTCTAACTTTAACAAGATGTAGATTTTATAGATTTAATTGTTATATGCTTTTGGTGATAAAAAATTATCCGTCTTCATATATATTTGTCTAATTATATATATATGTTGTCTATTAGATATAACTGATATGTCGGTTCAATTTCGGAAAATATTGGCAATCCATAATGTTGGGCACCAACAATATCTTCATAATGGGACCACTACCAGCAGCTAGTAAGCAATAAATGAGACCCAATGGTTTTTTTTTTGTTTTTTTTATTTTTTTTATTTTTTAGGGCAGCCAACTTAAACCCACGACCTCGTGAGTAGGTGTGAGGGATTTACCATCAGACCAATCTTATTTCATCACTAGGATTTTTTAATCAAAGGATGAAATTTTTTCTTATTAGATGGCAAATCGCTTAATCGTTTTCAATTACTTCCATTAGTAATTATGGTTAAACTATTTAATCAAAGCTATGGAAATCTTTCTTATTAGAAGGGTACCTATTTATTTCTATTTATTTTATTTTTACTTAAAATTAGATTTTAATATCCAATAATTTATTTAATTTAATCGAAGAGTTATGAAAATATCATAATATCTAGCTTGCTTAAAAAAAGGAAAAAAAATGTTGAAGTAGTGGTGGGCCGGTGGCCGGTGGGTACTGGGTACTGGGTAGTAGTTAATTGTAAACAGATCAAATAATAAAGGGAAAATTGTACAAACTTACCCTAACGTTTCCCATTATGGCATAATATTCAACTAATGCCTTTAATTGCACAAACAACCCCTCCTTTTAGTCAACTTTAGTTAAAAATAGCCATTGACCATGATTTTTTTTTGAAAGCCCAAAATTGCCCTTGCACTTTATTACAAAAAAATCTTAATTGCCCTTTATTTAAAACATTATCTACTTTAAATTATTATAATATAAAAAATAAATACTAAATATAATCCTTTTTAAATAAAAAAAAATTCAAAAATAATATATTAAAAACAAAACAATTTAAGAAAACGTTATTTTGAGAAAATACAATTTAATAATATATTAAAAAAAACAAAAAAAAAACGTTATTTTGAGAAAATATAATTTAAAATTATACAAGTCCAATATGAATAGTGGTAATGTACTACATATTTTTAAAATTTAAAACATATTTTTATTTATTTAAAAAGGATTATGTTTAGTATATATTTTTTTAAATTTTTGAACCAAAATGTAATGCGTAATTTATATTGAGTCAAATTATTTTGTCTTATAGAGATGAACATTGAACAAATTTTCGGTGTTACTATATTTTATTATGACAAATGATTATATTTTTATTTCAAACTCTTGATAATTTTATTTATATTTGTGTTTAGAATACTAAACATAATCCTTTTTAAATAAAAAAAATCAAAAATAATATAATAAAAATAAAAACAAATTCAAAAATATGTAACACATTACCACTATTCATATTGGACTTGCATAATTTTAAATTATATTTTCTCAAAATAACGTTTTTTTTTTGTTTTTTTTAAATATATTATTAAATTGTATTTTCTCAAAATAACGTTTTCTTAAATTGTTTTGTTTTTAATATATTATTTTTGAATTTTTTTTTTATTAAAAAAGGATTATGTTTAGTATTTATTTTTTATATTATAATAATTTAAAGTAGATAATGTTTTAAATAAAGGGCAATTAAGATTTTTTTTGTAATAAAGTACAGGGGCAATTTTGGGCTTTAAAAAAAAAAATCATGGTCAATGGCTATTTTTAACTAAAGTTGACTAAAAGGAGGGGTTGTTTGTGCAATTAAAGGCATTAGTTGAATATGATGCAATAATGGGAAACGTTAGGGTAAGTTTATGTAATTTTCCCAATAATAAATGACACACCAATTTCGTATCAAGAAAAACAAAGACGCAAACCTACCCAAACTCGGGTGACTGTAAAAGTGATAAGATGTTTAGGATTGAATTTATAGGGACATGGTGGTCAGATCATCAGGACAACATAATTAATATTATTGACAAGATTTTTGTAAATTAAAGCAATCTATTAATATATACTACTTTTCGTTTTGTCATTCGTGAACACAGTTGAGAATCCAGAGAGAGAGAGAGAAGGCTCGGCTGAGGGTGATGATGAGTAGTAGTGAAAATATGATGAAGTCCATTCTAATTGAAAGTGATAAAAAGGAAGATAGCATCAGACATAATGCAGAAGAAACTATGGAGAAAAATGACAAGGAACAGGCCAAACTACGTCTCATGAGAACCCTAGTTCAGAGACACGATTCTTCTTCAAAGGTCTGTCTTCTGCTTTTCAATTCTTTTACTGCAATTTAATTTCTTTTCTTTTCTTTCAATAATTTTAGGGTTGATATGATCCGGATTCTTTCTCCATTCTCTATGTTTCTTTAAAAATCATCTTCATGTGCATGGTTTCCTTTCTATCTATATAGTTTCAATAAATATACGTTTCTTTGATTTATTTATTTATGTATTTTATCCTGCAAATAAATTTTGAGGTTCATAAAAATTCAAGAAAGTATTAGTTCCGGATCCAGTAGTACAGGCACATCATTGACTTTTTATCTACTACACAAACATGAATGTATATATATATATATATATATTCCCGTTCTGGTTAGTGCATTGCATTGTATGTGGGCCACTGATTATGAAAAAGCACTGACAAGTACTTACTGACTTAAAAATTTATATATATATATATATACACACACACGCAGTGAGTTGAGTACCTTGAATTGAAATTTTATTACACTTGGTCTCACAACAACTCTTAAATCTTACCTTTGATTCATTACTATGTGTTTATGAGTAATTGCACAAATGTCCCCCGAGTTTAGGCCTAATTACACGCATATGGACATTTTACCAAATATTACACAAATATCCTATACCGTCAGTTGACTTCCATCCAAACTAAGAGGCTGTTTGTTTTTTTCACTATAAAACTTATTGCCTCTTATATCTTAAATTAAGATAAATCAGTTTGTTTGTTTTTCCAACTTATATTTTATTTTAAGATATATATGTCTTTTAGAAAAAGTAAATTTTTTTGACTTTTATCTTATTCAAAAAGTGATACAGTAGAGTTTTTTAATAAATTTCCACAAATGTCATATAACAATTCATACATTTATAATTTTATCGGCACATAATAAAATTCTAAAAATCAATTTCCCAAAAATTCCCAATTTTGAAGAAACCCTAACACAACCTAATCAATTTTATATTTGTAATAAGTCATCCAAAATGAAAAAAACAAACATATCATAGTATCTTAATTTATAAGACTTATCCATATGTCTAATAAATTAAGGTCTTATAAGACTTTAGATAAAAAAATAAACAGCCCCTACTGTTGACCGGATTTTTAGTAATAAAAGTCAAAAATACCCTTAGTTACTTATTTATACTTTATTTTATTCCCCTTAAAATAAAATAAATTATATAAAAATAAAAATAAAAAACTTTTAATTATATTTTTTTCAAACAAATTTTAAAAGACAAAAATATATATAAAAATAAAATTAGACTTTAAAAAAATTAGAAAAAAAAGAATAAAAGAAAATTTTTAAGAAAAGAAATGGAGAACATATCAATCTCAAATACGTCAATGTTGGGACTTGGATCAACAATCATGAAAAACAAAACTAAATTTTAAGTTTAACATTAAAATACAATAATTATTGATGATTCATAAACCAACCAACAAACCACAATTATATTCAATTTTCAATCATCAATAGGATTCCATTCAAACCACAAGATTTTTTAGCAATAAATGGGATTCCACAATTATATTAAATTTTCATTCATCAATAATGATTGTATTTTAATGTCAAAAACATAAAATCTAGTTTTGTTTTACATGATTGTGGATCCAAGTCCCAGCAATGGCGTATTTTAAATCTGTTCTCCATTTCTTTTCTTAAAAAATTTCCTTTATTCCCCTTTCTATTTTTTTTTTAAGTCTAATTTTTTATATATATATTTTTGTCTTTTAAAATTTGTTTGAAAAAGGTATAATTAAAAGTTTTTTATTTGCATTTTTATATAATTTATTTTACTTTAAGGGGGAAAAAATAAAGTATAAACAAGTAACTAAGGGTATCTTGGACTTTTAATACTAAAAATCTGGTCAACAGTTAGTTTGGATGGAAGTCAACTGACGGTAGGGGATGTTTGTGTAGTATTTGGTAAAAAGTCCATATATGTGTAATTAGGCCTAAACACAGGGGACGTTTGTGCAATTACTCCATGTGTTTATTGTTAGTTCCTGGATATGCAAAAATTTGGGATTGTTTGATCGAGGTGTTCAATTTAGGATGTGTTAGGTATTTGTTATATAGCTTATGAAATAATCATGACTAACATCCTCAGGAGGCCAATTTCTCCTCTGATAGTGGTCAATGGATGAGACTTTACCTCCTTCGTTTCTCACTACAAAAGAGGCAAGAGCCTCCTCTATTTATTCTGGCATAACACTAAAATACATGGGTAGGCTCCCCCCCTCTCCAAGGTCGGAGGTAGATCCACCTCCGACAACTCTGACACTTATGTTGGTGTATCGGCAGATGTGGCCATCTACAACGATTATATATATATATAAAGCTGTGTGAGACAAAGGGTTCGTCAACTCTCATCTTTCTGTTCACAAGATGTCCTTTTGAGCGAAACATTTGACAGTGGGTCAAAGAACTCGGAAATTTTTTTATTTCTTCTTTGGGGACTTCTTAAAGGAAGGTGTCAACTTGGCCACATATAAGCCGCTCATTTGTCAATCTATCTTCCCCTTCATGGTCAACCCTTGGTGGGTCAACGTCTGGAGATTAATCAATCCCTGACTTATCTCTTTGACGTCTCAACAAAATTAGACCTTAATAAGTAAACTTCGAGCTTGATTTTTATAAGTGTTGAGTGTGATTATGAATCCCTTATAACCACCGAGGTTATTATCCTCCGACAATAACCTCCCGCTACCATCATTGTCACTCAACATGTACACCGCCACATCGTCTCCCAAAAGACCTGTTCACCGAAGATATCCATCGATATTCACATCGGTGGGATTACTGTTAGAGCCGACAATCACTTACAACACAGAGGCAACTATTGGCGTTGGCCAATGCGGCCGCAACACGTGCCCCTTTAGTGTCATAATTGAGACTCTATAAACCCCATCTTTACCTTGAAAAGGACAGGGAAGAAAAGGCTTAGAAAAAGGTAACTGGAATATTTGTAAGCTATTGAGAGCAGGCGGGTAGCTCTCCGAAATAAAATCGGAAATCAGATTAATTATCTTTTGTAACCGTGTTTACTTGGTCGTATTTGTCTAATCTATTATCGAGGTTCAATTTTACCCTCAACAATAAGAACACTGCTATTTTTCATAGAAGAAAACGAGAGATAGAAGGGAGAGGGGAGAGAGGAGAGAGAAGTTAGGGATTGACTTGTTAAGATAAAAATTATCATTGATACAAAATCATTTTTCTTTTAATATATTTTTTTAGAATTAACTCTTACTATTGGATGATATGAATCGTAAGAGTTAAATGTCCTATGTTTTCTTTTATATCAGTATGCATCGATAGGAAAATCACAGTGTATAGTGAAAAGCCAAAGAGGTCCCTTCGGGATTGCTGACTAGTTCACCCTCTCTCGGAACCCTTATCCCCACCGAATCAAGTATAGAGAAATCTGTCGCAATCTGCGCAAGCTTGTTCGCCTTTATTCTGTTCTCCCGTATGAGGTTAATCGCAAATCGGGTGTGATCAATCTCATCCCGAACAAACTCCTCTGAGTTATAGCCATCCTCGTAGGGATCGGCACGCGCCTCCAACACGGCCTCTCGAATACGCTGAGGTGGCTGCATGACCTTCGGAACCTCTGCATCCGTCTCACCCCTGTCTCGGAATAAGCTCTCCATACTGCTTTCCTTGCTTCATTCCTCTGAATCACTTGACGATGACTCGGAGGAACTCGATAATTACTCAAGCCTCGCTGACCCGGTTTTGAGAACCATAAGATAACAATAAGAAAGAAGAAAGAAAGAAAGAAAGAAGGATAATCAGATCGGAGGCAAACCTTTCGTTGTTCGCTTCAAGACCGTAACTCTGAAATCTCTCAGATCAATCGAAAAACCACAAATGGGGAGTTGAAGATGTCACACCACTATTTATAGAAGCCACTTCCACAGAATACGAAGTGACCCCCCAGTTCACTTCCCGAGATGCCAGCTGGACCAAACCGCCTCACCATGTTGCGCCACGTGGCATCCATTGGTGGGGCCATCTAGTGGGCTGGCCCAACCACGACGGCCCAAATCACCTTCGTTGGGCCAGGCACCAAAACTCAGCCGAAGTCGATCCCGCGACCGATCTCTCTTCTTCTGAAATCAACGGACACCGGCCGACAGGCTCGATGGGGAATTGTTGAGTGTGATTATGAATCCCGTATAACCACCGAGGTTATTATCCTCCGATAATAACCTCCCGCTACCATCATTGTCACTCGACATGTACACCACCACATCGTCTCCCGAAAGACCTGTTCACCAAAGATATCCATCGATATTCACATCGGTGGGATTACTGTCAGAGCCGACAATCACTTACAACACAGAGGCAGCTGTCGGCGTTGGCCAATGCGGCCGCAACACGTGCCCCTTTGGTGTCATAATTGAAATTATATAAACCCCATCTTTACCTTGAAAATGACAGGGAAGAAAAGGCTTAGAAAAAGGTAACTGGAATATTTGTAAGCTATTGAGAGCTGGCGGGTAGCTCTCTGAAATAAAATCGGAAATCATATTAATTATCTTTTGTAACCGTGTTTACTTGGTCGTATTTGTCTAATCTATTATCGAGGTTCAATTTTACCCTCAACAATAAGAACATTGCTATTTTTCACAGAAGAAAACGGGAGATAGAAGGGAGAGGGGAGAGAGGAGAGAGGAGAGAGAAGTTAGGGATTGACTTGTTAAGATAAAAATTATCATTGATACAAAATCATTTTTCTTTTAATATATTTTTTTAGAATTAACTCTTACTATTGGATGAAATGAATCGTAAGAGTTAAATGTCCTATATTTTCTTTATATTAGTATGCATCGATAGGAAAATCATAGTGTATATACATTTGTTATTTATTTAATTAACTATATTTTATATTTGTTATATTTTTTTAATTAATTTATTTAAAAATAATAATATTGTCTCAATAAACGGATTATTATTTTAATAATTTTACTAAACACATTTTTCTTTCTTTTCAAAACAAAGCAACTTTAAATACATGCTTTTCATTTAAGCTGATTATTTTTATAAGCAAGTTTATAAATGATTATTTTTTAAACTACAACTTCTCAAACATATTCTAAGTGAGTAGTTTAAAGCATCACCAATAGGCCAGAATTTGGGACCTCCTTGACTATATTTAGGGAGGATGAACCGGAATATGCTCCAATAGGCTCCCTATCCCACTCCCTAAAATTAATTCTAGCCAAAGGCTCCTCAAATATAGGGAGGGAAGACATCCTCATTATTTTCTTATCTCTCCTCAAATGAAATGGGTGATCAAGAGGAGTCCACATCATTCATTTTCAATGGTCCAAATTCATCCTTCCTATTTTTTATTTAAACCAAATTCTTTTTATTTAAACCCATTTTATTCATCTTTTTACCTACATTTTATTGTTTCCAACGGCTAACCACTACTAAATTCATTTTTTTTTAAACCCAAATTGCAACAGCTCTTTTATGATTTGATCTCATGATTCCGTTAAATATATGACTGTTAATTGTAAATAATAACATTTTAAATTTATTTAAAAATAATAATATTTCTTTTTTATTTAAAAATAAATAAATAAATAATAATAGGGAGCCATTTTTAGGGAGGTTTGTTGGAGTCTTCACTCCTTATATGGCTCCCTATTTGTAAAAAGTACAACTGGCTCCCTAAATATAAGGAAAAAATAGGGAGCCTTGTTGGGGATGCTCTTATAATTGCAAAACCGTTTATAGCTATAAATTGTTTTGAAAATGAATGGCCAACTAAATCACAGATGTTATCAATCTCCAACTGAGACTGATTTGTTGGAGTCAGCTAGACAGTGTCGGTCCTGACATTTCCAAGGCCCTTGGGCAAAATCTAAAAAATGGGCCTTTGTATATATTCCATTAAACGAAATATTAATTTTTATTGAATAAATTATTTAAATTAATATCTCAAAAATTTATTTTTTTTCCCTCAACTTTGTTCCTCTCAGTCTCTCACTATTAAAAAAAACAATAAAAATTTCCAAAAAAAATAAATAATTATAGACGGATTCATTACAAACTTAACAATATTTTCTTTCTTGAAACTAACTAATTTCATATTCAGGTTAGTTGATGAAAATTAAAAGGGAAAGTATCATTTTCCCCCCTATATTTTGACCTATTAGTAAATTTCCCCCCTGTATTTTGATTAATAGCCGTTTTCCCCTCTAAAATTGAAAGTATTTGTCATATTTCCCCTTACCGTTAGATTTTTAGTTACAATCCCCAGTTGACCGTTATATTCGCGTTGACCGAAAGGGTAATAAGGGAACTTTAACAAAGAAAAATGGATGACAAATTGACAATAAATATGAGAGGGCAAAAACGTAAAATCAATAATAAATATTTATGATTTAAAAAGAATAGGAATTAATGTGTGGTTGGCAAAATAACTTTCCATTTTTTTTCATTTAAAATAGAAACATTTTTTATTTAAAAAAAAAAAAACGAAATTAATTTGTGCTTGGGATTTGGGAAATTAACTTTCCTTTTTTTTTTTTTTTTTCTTTCATTAAAACAGATCTTTCCTTCTTCTCCACCAATCACCATTTTCTTCTTCTCCACCATCATCTCCTAGCCAAACCCTAGCCACCACCACTCATACACCAAACCCTAGCCGCCACCCTAACCCACCAAATCACACCGACCACCATCTCTACTAGCGCCGATCGTCATCCAAACGAGAAGATCGGTGCTCGATCTCCTCTCGGACACGAAGATCGGCACTCGATCTCCTTCCAAATGAGCAGATTGATGCTCGATCGATCTCCTCTCGCTGCCGATCGTCTTCTTTCCTTTTCTCCTTCTCGTCTCCATCTTTTTTATTTTGACAAAGATTTGGCTGTTATTGGGTTGTGGGATGGTGGTGGTTTTTGGATTTTGGTGGTTTGGGTGGTTTGGGTGGGTCGCCGACGAGATCGTGGGATAGTGGTGGTGGTTCCGGATTTTGGTGGTTTTGGTTGTTGAATCTGATGTTGGGTTTGGTTTCGAATATGTGGTGGTTGGGTTTGGTTGTGAAGCTGTTGGTGATTTGGTTGGGTGGTCTAGTTCTGGGTTTTGAACTTGATAAACTAGTGAATTATTGTTTGGTTCGTAAATTATGGAATTTGGTGAATTTTTTGATGATGATGGTCGATGAACTCGATGAACTAGAACTTGATTTATTTAATTTAAGTTTTTTATTTAATTTAATTTTTTATTTTTTTAAATTTAAGTTTGAGGTCATAAATGTATTTTCTCACTAACATCACATACTCAAGGGCAAAAATGTCTTTTAACTTGAAATTTAACTTTTTTAACTAAAAATCTAACGGTAAGGGGGAATATGATGAATACTTTCGATTTCAGGGGGGAAAACGGCCATTAATCGAAATGCATGGGGGAGATTTACTAATAGGTCAAAATATAGGGGGGAAAATGATACTTTCCCAAAATAAAACACATATAAGAGTAGATGAAATTTAAAAATCAAATCATTAGAAGAAAAAACTCTCGAATTACGAAGATAGACGGCGGCTGACGGTTGACAAAGAAGAGATGAGGGCAGGGGCACTGGTTGGTGAAGAAGAACGGGAGGTGAAATGTTAATGAGCGAGAAGAGATTGAGCAGTTGGATGAGAGGAGGAACTTTCAAGAAAAAAAAAATTGAAAAAGAGGAGGCAATAGGGGCTGCGGGCCTGCGGCTAGGGATGGGAATTTCCTCCACAGGGCCCCGCCCCTATTTGGGGGCAAAATTTGCCCCCAAATGGGGTTTTGGGGCGGGGGTGGGGGCAAATTTTGCCCCCAAAACCTAAATGGGGGTGGGGCCCCAATTCCCCCATATATTTTATTTTATTTTCTTTAAAAAAAATTAAAAAAAAAAAAAAAAAAAAAAACTCTAACTCTATTAGTGAATTACTCATATACTTGATTATTCTCTACATAGTTAAATTTGTTTAGACTTTTATGTGTAATACACTAATACTATATTATTATAGTTATTTGTATTAATTTTGGATTAAATTAAATCAATTATTGATTTTTGATTGTATATTTTGTTAATTATTAGATTGGATATTGAAATAGTGTGAAACAAAAGTTTGGTCTGATCGAATTATGAATTATGAATTATGAATTCTGAATTCTAAATTCTGGATTTCGGATTGAAAATTTTTAGGATTAGAAATGGGAAAAATGGGGGACGGGGGTAGGGGCAGGGGAATCTCTCCCCAAACACCCCCATCCCCAGTACCCCCAAATGGGGTTTGGGGGCGAGGGTGGGGGCAGGTTTTAGGAATAGGAATGGGGGTGGGGGTGGGGGGACCCTCCCCCGCCCCATTGGGCCCCCAGTCCCATCCCTAGCTGCGGCTAGATTTTAAAATTAGGTGAATGAGCACTAGGGTTTTTCGGTTTCTTTGGAAACTACTTATAGTATATATTATATGTAAACAATTTTATAGTAATATGGTGTAACCAACTAGGGCTTAAAATAAATTAAAATTAATAAGATATTAAAACCCTAAAAAATTAGGTTTTGTCTGAAGATATGAATAAAACAAATAGGATATTGGGCCTGTGATATTTTTTTTGGGTAATGTTTGAGTTGTTATATTTAAAACAATAATGGGATCTTTTTTATTTTTTTGAGCTTTTTTTTTTACAACTTTAACATATAATAACTAAACCCACATATTTGGGGCCCCTTGGCATGACTAGCACTGGGCGGCACCCCTTGACATGTAATGTGTGGTGCATGTCATTTGTGGTCATGTGCTGTGTAGTCATGATTCAAATGACACTCGTGGTAGCAACTTTCTATGTGCTTTCCTAATCATTGTAAGCTTTTAGGTGGCTGCAGTTGCATGTGTTAATTCAAATAATTAATATGCAAAGGCCCCCCCTCGTACGTTGTTTGAAACCTTCTTTAAAGGCGTCATCAAAGGGTGTCATGCAATTAAGATTGAGTTCAAATCAGTAATCGGAAGCTGATCTTCTGTTGGGAATTTGAACCGATGAATGCGGAAGTGACATGTCTAATATTCACCCATAACATAGCAATTAACGTTTGCTAGCAGAGAAATAAGATGAGAGAAAATAAACAATCACACATAACACAAGATATACGTGGAAAACCCTAAATCAGGGAAAAAACCACGGGCCGTTGGGACGACAGAGAAAGTTTTACTATATGATAAATTGTTATAACCATATACTCCAGGATTTTCTCTCTAACCCAAACCCCAAACAACCGAGCCTTACCAAGCCCCTAAGCTCACAACCGAGCTTTACATCATGACTCTCAGCCCACAACGCTCACCGGGTCCTCATCCGAGTACACCCCACCCCAGGTCTCCCCAGAATATCACCCACAGATCTCCCTTTTGATCCCCAGATATTCCCTGGATCCCTCCCCAGATATTCTAAGGGGTCTCCCCAATGAATCCACCCACTCTCTGATGTTACAGGTGTTCTTTTTGCCCCACATAAATAACCTAGTTACAAGATTCTATTTATACTAGTTACACGGAGTTTAAGTCCTACAAGGAAACTACTTTCTTTTACATATAAGACTTCGTGTTTCGCGCAAAGTCCTACTCCTCTATGCACAAGAACTTCCTATTCAATGTAAAGTCTTTTTTCTTTATGCACAAGACTTTCCTGTTCCGCATGAAGACAAACTCTTTTTCTTTTTCTGATAAGAACAAGAACTTCCTAAAAGAAAACCTTTCTATTTTCCATGCAACTTTCCAAATTTGTGCAAATGCGTCGTCGTCGCGGTGTGGGCCACGATTTGCAACCTGCGCCCTGAACAGCGGAAAGCCACTAGAGATGATCGCTCAGAATACCACGGTCTGCGTCTTTGCCTCCGCCATGGTCTGCGTCTTTGCCTCCGCCGCGGTCTGCACTGAGTTGATCTCACTGGAGTTGACCATTGTCTGCACCGCTACCTATGCACGTGCATGCATCACAGTCCACGCACGGTTCCTTCTGGAATCCAATTCTTAAGTTCTTCTTCGGTCTTTAAGCCTCCCTCAAACGCCATATCCAACTTCCAAACGTTTCCCACCTCTCTAAAAAGTTTCACATCAATTGAGTCTCATTTGGTTAAAATCGGGTTTCACTTGAGAATACAAGCCAAAACCTAACATCTTCTTGGTTTGCCTTAGTTATGTTAGGTGGCTACTGATCTCTTTTCATAGGAGATCTGATTCCTACATGCACTACTGATGTAGGACACAAAGAGAGAGACGTGGTGTAAACCACACCCTAGTTCTATCAGGTCGAATAGGAGGCAGTGTCTTTTCTTTCCTTTTATTTTTAGTTTCAGTTTTCCTTTTAGTTTCAGTTTTCTTGTTTAGCAAGTTGTTAGATTTAGAGTTAGGAATAAATCAAACTTACGTAAAAGTAAGAATTGATCTTTGTTTATTTTTTGCTGAATTAGGAGTCCTAAGTCTTAACAGATTGTAGTTTATTCTTTTCTATTTAAGCAAGAGTCCGGAAAGGTTATTGTAACTTTTTCATCATTATTAATAAAATCGTTCTTTTGAACAAACTATCACTCGTGGATTCGAGAACCCTCTCGTGGATTCGAGAGTTACTAAGCTTCTGCTACGTTAAGTGGTATCAGAGCGTAAGTTTCTGCAAGCCTTCTGATGGCACGCGATGATGCAGGGGGTAATCGTTCGGCTGACGAAGATCAGCGAATGAGGGCAATAGCAACTGGGGTTGTTACGGCCGCCATCAACGACATTCGTCCACTACTAGATGAGATTCCGTTGTTGCACAAGCAATACGAAGAGATCCTTCGAAGGTTAGAGGCGTTGTCGACGAATGGCAGCAGGGTGACAGACCAATGGCGTGGAGGGGCAGATGAGATTACTCGTGGCCCGACGTCATTGACTCGTAGTCCTGATACAATACCGCAAATCCAGGTTCTGCAACCGCTACCTATGATTCAAACACCGAATCTATCGGCAACTGACACAGACGACCGGGCCCCTAGGAGGACCCAAGGAGACCGAGACTACAAGCTCAACATAGAGATACCAATTTTCAAGGGAACCCAGAATGTAGAAGAATTCTTTTCATGGATAGATGAAGTTGAAGCAGGTTTTGGGGTAATGGATTGTTCCGAAGACCGGAAACTCAAAATGGTCGCAAACAAATTGAAAGGGTCTGCCGTAGCTTACTGGAAGTATTTAAAAAATAAACGAGTACTAGATGGGAAACCACCGATCTTGTCTTGGGAAAAGATGAAAAGTAAGTTCATGACAAAATTCCTCCCACCTGATTATGAGCAGCGACTCTATGTCCAGCTGCAGAATTGCAGGTAAGGAAATAGGACCGTAGAAGAATATGTTGACGAGTTTATTCGCCTAAATTCACGGAATTTGTTACCAGATAATGAGAATATGCAAATCGTAAGATTTCAGGGAGGTTTGAAACGTGAGATACAAGACCAGATGAAGATGTTAAATACGTTTACGCTTGGGCAAGCTTTTTATTTGGCCCGAAAGGCAGAAGAACCAACTAGGACCCCTGCTGTGCGAACCAAATTCACCAACCAACAATTCCAAGCTGGACCAAGTAGAATGACCACACCAAATGAGCCGGCAGTTGAGACCTCAGGCGTCGAAAATCAACCAAGAAGAGCTGCTCCTCAACAAACATCGAACCCTTATGCTCGACCTATGCCAGCTCTGTGTTACAGGTGCCACCAACTAAGGCATCGCTCGAACCAGTGCCCGCAGCGACCTGCTGTCAATTTTGTGGAAGGTGATTACACAGGAGACGAAGATGACAATCATGAAGCAAAAATTGTTGACGGCATTGAGGATGATGTGGAAGACGACTTCGTCGAGATGATAGAATGACAGCCGCGCGAAACTAAGCCCAGGACTACGGAGGGAATCAATCAACAAAACCCATACACTCATGGAGAAAGATTAAATTGCATTGTTCATAGAGTTTTCTTAACGCCAAAGAGAGGCCCGGAAATTTCCACTCGACATCAAGTATTCCGAACCAACGCACTTATTAACGGAATGGTAGCTAAAGTTATGATCGACACGGGAAGCTCTGAAAATCTGGTATCCAAAGAGTTAGTAAAAAGACTGAAATTACCGATAGAAAAACATCCGCAACCTTATGGTTTGCGTTGGATTCGAAAAGTGGAAGGGGCAGCCGATACTGTTAATGAAGTATGTCGAGTGCCGTTATCAATTGGGAAGAATTACAAGGATGACGTAGTATGCGACATAGTAGACATGGATGCTTGCCAAATTCTATTGGGAAGGCCTTGGCAGTATGATGTGGATGTTGGGTTCAAAGGCAAGAGCAACATTTATGAGTTCTGGTGGAAAGGAAGACAAATTATACTGAAACCACCCACTTTGAGAACTGAAACCCAACGATCAGAGGGTGAAAATTTCCTAACCATAGCAACCCAACATATGACCAAATACTGTGAAGCTTGCTTGTTACTAAATCAAGAAGAAGATTTGAAGGATGAGGCAATACCCGAACCAGTTCAACCTTTGATAGCTGAATTTTCTGACTTTACACCTGATGAGATGCCAGTGGGGTTACCACCAATGAGGGATATTCAACATCAAATTGATTTAATTCCTGGAGCTAGTCTACCAAATCTGGCACATTATAGGATGAGCCCACAACAACACAAGACACTACAAGATCAAGTTGACGACTTGTTACGGAAGGGGTATATACAAGAGAGTAAGAGTCCATGTGCAGTTCCCGCGTTGCTAGTACCCAAGAAAGATGGCAGCTGGCGGATGTGTATCGACAGCTGAGCAATCAACAAAATCACCATTAGATACCGGCACCCAATACCCACAATACAAGACATGATTGACCAATTGGGAGGAGCAAAAGTGTTCTCCAAGATTGACTTACGTAGTGGGTACCATCAAATTCGTATTAGGATATGGGACGAATGGAAGACCGCGTTTAAGACGCGTGAAGTGTTGTACGAGTGGTTGGTGATGCCGTTCAGTCTCTCCAATGCCCCAAGTACTTTCATGTGATTAATGAATCAGGTACTGCGACCTTTCTCATGCAAATTTATCGTCGTTTATTTTGATGATATTTTAATTTACAGTCCCGATGAAGAGACACACTTGGAGCACTTGAGGGAAGTGTTGTTGGCACTACGGAAGAACAAGCTGTACATTAACAAAAAAAAATGCAGTTTCTTGCAAAGCCGGTTGGTTTTCTTGGGTTTTGTTGTAGGCACAGATGGGGTTCAAGTAGACAATGCTAAGGTCAAAGTAATTCGAGAATGGCCAACCCCGTCATCTATCACCGAAGTACGAAGTTTTCATGGGTTAGCCACGTTCTACAGGAGGTTCATTCGAAATTTCAGCAGTATTGCAGCCCCGCTAACCGAGTGTACAAAGAAAGGATGTTTCCGTTGGGGTAATGAGCAGGAAACTAGCTTTGCCTTGCTGAAGGAAAAATTAAGCACGACACCCGTCCTCGCCTTACCCGACTTTGACAAATTATTTGAAGTCGACTGTGATGCCTCCGGAAAGGGAATAGGTGCAGTGTTATCACAAGAGGGACGCCCGATGGAGTTCTTTAGTGAAAAATTAAGTGATGCACGGCATCGGTGGACCACCTACGAAAAAGAATTTTACGCTGTGTTTCAATCACTGATGCATTGGCAGCACTATTTAATCCAAAAAGAATTTGTGTTGTTCAGCGATCATCAAGCCTTGAAGTTCATCAATAATCAACATCATATGAACAACATGCACACTAGATGGATCACCTATATGCAAAAGTTCACTTTTTCTTTAAAACACAAATCCAGAATTATGAACAAAGTGGTCGACGCTCTGAGTAGGCGGACGACATTGTTGGTGACTGTGGAAGCCGAGGTCACGGGGTTTGAATTTATGAAAGATCAGTATGCCTCTAACGAAGACTTCCAACAAGTTTGGGATATGTGTTTTAATCATCAAGATGCAGGAGACTTTCTTATTCAGGATGGGTTCCTATTCAAAGCCAATAAGTTATGTATCCCTCAAGGTTCACTACGGGAGAAAATCATTAGAGAACTTCATGGAGGTGGGCTGAGTGGTCACCTAGGACGGGATAAAACAATAGCATCAGTCACTAATCGCTACTACTGGCCTCAATTGAAAAGGGATGTGGGGAAAATAGTTCAGCACTGCCGCATATGCCAGGGTTCCAAAGGACAGGTCCAAAACACTGGGTTGTACACGCCTCTACCAGTTCCAGAGATAATTTGGGTAGATTTATCTATGGATTTTGTACTTGGGCTACCGCGAACTCAGCGAGGAAAGGATTCCATCATGGTTGTAGTTGATCGATTTTCAAAAATGGCCCATTTTATCGCCTGTAAGCGAACCGCAGACGCAAGCTATGTAGCAGATTTATTTTTTCGAGAAGTGGTACGCCTACATGGTGTCCCTAAGACTATCACCTCTGATCGGGATGTCAAATTCCTGAGCCATTTTTGGAGGACTTTATGGAAGAAGTTTGGCACTCAGTTGTAGTTTAGTAGTGCTTTTCATCCGCAAACGGATGGACAGACTGAAGTGGTAAATCGAACTTTGGGGAACATATTACGTTGTATCAGTGGGGAAAAACCTAAACGATGGGACCTTGATCTCTCTCAAGCAGAATTTGCATATAACAGCATGGTCAATCGCTCAACAGGCAAGGCTCCTTTCAAGATCGTCTATACCCAGCAACCAAAACATGCTTTAGACCTAGTTAACTTACCAATTCTGCCAGGAGTGAGTAAAGCTGGAGAGAATTTGGCTGAAAGAATTCAACGAATTCATTCTGAAGTACAAGCCAGTTTAGAAGTCGCTAATGCGACTTACAAGACAGCCGCAGATCAGCATCGGCGCAAGAAAGAGTTCAACGAGGGAGATTTGGTGATGGCCTATCTGCGGAAGAATCAGTTTCCTGGAGTCCGAACTAAGCTACAGAAAAGGAAGTATGGTCCTTTCAGAGTCGCCAAGAAGATTAATGATAAAGCTTACATTTTGCAATTGCCAGACGACTGGAATATTTCTAACACATTTAATGTGTCTGATCTGTCGGAGTATTATGAAGATAAGCCCCTTTATCCAGACAACTCGGGACGAGTTCTTCCCCAAGAAGAGGAGACTGATGTAGGACACAAAGAGAGAGACGTGGTGCAGACCACACCCTAGTTCTATCAGGTCGAATAGGAGGCAGTGTCTTTTCTTTCCTTTTATTTTTAGTTTCAGTTTTCCTTTTAGTTTCAGTTTTCTTGTTTAGCAAGT
This sequence comes from Acer yangbiense, assembly GCA_008009225.1. NCBI lineage: Eukaryota > Viridiplantae > Streptophyta > Magnoliopsida > Sapindales > Sapindaceae > Acer > Acer yangbiense. The sequence goes on along the minus strand of CM017769.1, from coordinate 31,886,253 downwards.
TGTTAGATTTAGAGTTAGGAATAAATCAAACTTACATAAAAGTAAGAATTGATCTTTGTTTATTTTTTGCTGAATTAGGAGTCCTAAGTCTTAACAGATTGTAGTTTATTCTTTTCTATTTAAGCAAGAGTCCAGAAAGGTTATTGTAACTTTTTCATCATTATTAATAAAATCGTTCTTTTGAACAAACTATCACTCGTGGATTCGAGAACCCTCTCGTGGATTCGAGAGTTACTAAGCTTCCGCTACGTCAACTACAATAAAAAAATATATTTAATGACAGTTAAAAACTGTCAAGAGACATTGTTTTTAACTGTTTTCTAATGGTTAAGGATGTTCATGTCAAGAAAGTTCTTGACAATTTTTCAAAAAAAACTAACAAGTGTAAACAGTCAAACAAAATGTCAAGATCTATTAACGGTGATTAATCACGATTTTCATTGAATGAATAGCTAATTACAATAGGTCAATATTCATACTATTGCATTAACAGAGATCACATTCATGTTGTGACAGATTTACTTGGATATATTGTAGTTATTCTTGCCATATATGCTACCGATGTACATCAGTTTAATAGCATGACATTACAATAAAAGAATGCCACTAAAGTTTAATGCCTTTTCTACAATAAAATTACATAATAAATTCGACTTCATTCTCCGGGTTCATAATTTTGATGTGCCTGTGCTGGAGCCAGGAAGCTGATGATCTGATATTAAGTAGAAGTTATAATACAAAAGTATTGCGTTTGCGTGTTTATTAATTTTTGACAAAATAACTGTCATTTAATAGACTTTACCAGGTCATGTTGAAATTATGGGAAGGTTGTGGATGATTTTTGGTGTGCAGGAAGTTGATGATCTTACGTTAAGAAGATTTCTGCGTGCTCGTGATTTGGATATAGAGAAGGGTTCTACCATGTTCCTCAAGTACCTCAAATGGAGACGATCTTTCGTTCCAAATGGTTCCATTTCTCCTTCTGAGATCCCAAACGAAATTGCACAGAACAAGATGTTCCTTCAAGGATTCGACAAGAAAGGTCGACCCATCGGTGTTGCATTTGGGGCTAGACATTTTCAAAATAAACGAAATCCAGAAGAATTCAAACGTATGTTATTTTACTTAATTATAACTTTAAAACGTGTCAATTCTCCTCCAACTATACAGCTATAGTACTTGTAGATCTTCAGAGTAGGGTAAAATTGAATTTGAAGTAGTGAATTAATTGTTTGTTTGTATATGTACAGGTTTTGCAGTTTATCTACTTGACAAATTATGTGAAAAGATGGGAGCAGGTCAGGAGAAATTTGTTGTGATTGGGGATCTTCAAGGCTGGGGATATTCAAACAGTGATATCCGTGCATATCTTGGTGCCCTATCAATTTTGCAGGTAATACTTCATTGTTGTACGTACTTGTAAGTTTATTAAGTACTGTTTAATTACTTCGATTAATTTCTTCAATTTCTTGGCAATTAATGGCAGGACTACTACCCGGAAAGACTTGGAAAGTTGTTTATAGTGCATGTGCCCTACGTATTTATGACTCTATGGAAAATTGTTTACCCTTTTATAGACAACAATACCAAAAAGAAGGTATAAAATTTTATCAATTTCTTTTTCTTTTTTTTAATGGAAATTTTTTATCAATTTCTCTTAGTTATTGATGTTTTGGATGGGATTGTTGCATTGCAGATTGTATTTGTAGAAGACAAAAAGCTAAAATCAACTCTACTGGAAGACATAGAGGAAAGTCAACTCCCTGAAATATATGGAGGCCAGCTGCCATTAGTTCCAATCCACGAGACCTGATGATATGATGAGACTAACATACACAAACAAATTCAAAATCGTCTTCGCAATATGGCAACATTGGCAAGTACCCATCTCCCTTTGGAAAAAAAGAGAGAGAACATATAATTTTGTTTTTATATATAAATATTATAATAATTCAGGGTTTGAAAAGCGGACACGACTTGAACCCACAATCTCATATTGTAGGTGTGAAGGCATACCATTAGACTAAACTCGTATTGTCATAGAGAACATATAATTAATATTCCATATGAAACAGATATAAATATATTCATGTGTGTAATAATTAAGCTCCATATTTTCTGCATTCATTCATATGGCATAGTAGTATTAAAGCGTTGCCAATAGGGGCGTAGCTCAGCTGGTAGATGGATAAGCTTGGAACTTGGATAAATGACTCACAGATCAGCGGCCCGAATCCCACCACTGACAAAAGTTTTCAAAAAAATACCTAGTCCCGGAATAATAGATATTGTCAACAAAAAAAAATAATAGTATTAAAGCGCTCATTCAGTCCGATAATATTTCAAATTCTGCAATCATTTATGTGGCTTAGTGAAATGAATGCTCAGCATTACCAATCTGGAGCATATAAAAGAACAAAGCTCACTTGAAGAGTAACAAAAGGCTCAATACAAATAGCGACATCCTTTAGCAAAACAAAAGGTTAAATCGAGAGATTCATCTAATTAGTTCAAATTTTATAATATAAAAATTGTTGTTAATTATTATGGTATTATATTTTTTCGTTAAAAAATTACATTTTTTCTTATTAACATAATATTTCCACGTAAGGGTAATTTTGCAATCGATTTCATTTTCATTTCGATTCCTTAGGGTGTGTGTGAGGAATGATTTAGCAAGTAAATCTTTTGAGAGTATATTTTGCTAGTAGAGCTTCTATAAAGTAGAGCTTTTAACGAACAAAAAAATTATGACATTGGGTAATCAATTAAAAAAGCATTTTTAGGTTAATATATATTGTTTGGCAATATGTTAATAAAAGTTCCTTTTTTCTTTAGCTGTTACTATTGTGGGTCAAGGGTCTGCCGCGACTAGGGATGGCAATTTGACCCGCACCCGCGGGCACCCACCTAAACCCAACCCTTGAGGATCTGGCTTGGGTGGAGATTTTACAACCCGCTGGTGGATTTGGGTTTCAATTTGAACCCGTAGTGAGTTCCGGTTCGGGTGCGAGTTTGATAAAAAAAAAACCCACACCCGAACCCGCTAGATTTAAAAAAACATGTATTCAATTATTCATAATTACGTCATTTTGAGTAATAATTTTTTTATTCAAAATGACGTAATTTTAAGTAAACCACTAAAACCACTAAAACCTTAACAATCTAACATATCTCCTCCTCCTTCACTTTTCAATTTTTTCACATCCGTTCTCAACTTCTCACCTCTGTCTCTAGTCTCTACTCTCTTGTCAGTTTCCCACCAATATTGATTTCATCCTGGTGTCCTCCGTTCGCAGCCGGCGCCGCGCTTGTCTAGTCGTCTACCATCCAGCCGCCGTTGTTGTCATCTCTGTTCATGGTAACTTTACTTTTTAGATATAGTTAATATGATATTGGTTTGATTTCTAATATGTTTCTTAATCTATTTTTTTTTATGGAAAATATATGTTGCTTCATTTATTCGTGTTTGATTTTCTTATGGAAAATATATTTTTCTGATATGATATATTTTTATGAGATTGGTTTTATTTTTTAAAGTGTTGAAATTGGTAATTTCGCGGGTGTTGTATGGATGCTGCTATAACCCACAGGTTTGCACCCGAACCCGAACCCGCTAACTAATCCGAATCCGCTAACTTTCACAAGTACAGAATCCACACGAACCCAACCCATTGCCATCTCTAGCTGGGACTTGGTGAGATTAATTAAGCTCTACAAACACGGTTCGAATTGCAACTCACAGTCAAAGGGAGGAGTCTTCCCACACTTTGCGATTGAATGGGCAAAGGTGATCATATATTTACAAAACCAGTGGTGGCCAATGGTGGGAGCTTCATTTTGAAGTTTTCAATCAACAAGGCAATGGATTGATTTACAAAAAATAAAAAATAATATAAAGTTTCTTAATGGAAAAATGATGTAGTGAAATATCTAAAATATTGTGAGGGCATTTTGATCAATTTCTTTTAAAAAAGAAATAAATAAATAAGACATTCTCCCGGTAGACGAAAAAGAGTTCTTTTTGTATTTAAAAAAAAAAAAAACAATCAAAAAATATTTGACGAGATGAGGTTGGTCCGGTGATAAATCCCTCACACCTATACTATGAGGTTACGGGTTTGAGTCCTCCTCCCTCTCGAAAAAAATCCTAAATTTATGTAATAGTGTAATACTTCAAAAATATATATATATATATATATATATATATATATATATATATTTCAAGAGTTTTTTACATTAAAAAAAAAAAAAAAAAAAACCCTTTAGGCCACTAAAAAAGACATACCAAACACACTGAGAAATGAATTTATTTTATATTTCTAAAATTAATTAGTAAACATTGGAAAGTAATGTTGTAACATAATTCGGTAAAAACATCCTCCATGGAAAAGATAATTCTAAGATAATTAATTTCGCATTTAAAACATTTCCTGGACCATATATCAGCTGGTACACAATCAATAATTGAATTTATTAATTGCAAAAATATGTTATAGATCTTGACCTGAACTCATTGAAGTACTCCATGCCAAAAAAAAAAAAAAAAAAAAAAAAAAGATAATTATCCCAGTGGTCATCTATCAATTTGGATGCACACTATCAAAATGGTCATTAGATGAGGAATTGTCTTTATAATAGCTATTTTTGGTGAACACTGTAACACTAATAACCATTCCATTCTATTCCGCTAATTTTCTTATTAAATTAGTGGTATTTTGGTAAATATGAAGATGACATTCCATCACAAGATTTATTTTACTTTTTTTTTTTTTTTCAGCTGGAAGTTTTTTTTTCAAAATTTGAAAACCTACCTCTTGAAGCACATGAATGGTAACCATAATCATTTATTTCTTAATTATCTGATAAAAAATATCCATTTATTTGTTCAAAAATCTTTAGCCAACAACATTCAAATTTCATTGGTTTATTTATTTTTTAAATCCAAACCAAACCATTTATAAGGTTAAACCAAACTAAACCAAACTGATAAAAATTGGTTTTGTTCAGTTTGGTTTAATAGTTTAAGAAAATATTACATTATTTTTTATTTAAACAAATATAATATTATCAAATTATCAATATAAGTAGTTAACCCCATTGTCAATATTCTAAATTATAATACTAAATTTAACTCAAGTGTAGAACAATAATCGTTAAAAAAAAAACAAAAAAAAAAAACTCAAGTGTAAAAAGCCTAAAACTTATAAAATAAAACGTCATTCAAGCTTTCAAATTAATAATATCTATCACTATCCAAACAGTCACTTTGAAGTTTTGAAGTTCAATTCTTGTTGCATTGACATCGATCCAAGTAAACTTTAGTTTTTATTTTTTTATCTGATAATTTAATTAATTATATATATATATATATATATATATATATATATATATATATATATATATATATATATATATATATATATATATATATATATAATTAATTGAATCTTGTGATGGAATGTCATCCTCTTGTTTATCAAAATGATACTCATTTAACGGAATATGATGTAATGGCCATTAGTGTCATAGTGTTCACCAAAAATGATTATTTTGAAACAAATCCCCCATCTAATGGCTATTTTGATAGTGTACACCCAAATTGATGGTCATCAGGGTAATTATTACAAGAAAAAAAAAATCCAAATGTAATAATTTTGTATTTAAAACGGTTCAAGCCTTCAAGGCTTCAAGGGCCACTAATTATGAGCTGGGACATGCACTGTCATGAATTGCATTGATTAAAGATGCCTAGATATATATGTTATACGGTTATGAGTTATGACGCGTTTGGTCATTGGTGCACCAGAAAAGGGATGACTGAATTATTTTTAATCCGCCTTTGTCCTTCTTACAGTCTTACCTCCAAGTGTCCAACTTGATTGGACTCTCCAATCCAATTGAACCCACTGTAATCTCACACGAGTGGTCTTATATAAACCCACTAGACAAAATTAGTATATCTATATTTATTTAGTTTTTTAAATTTAATAATACATAAATAAATTATAATCTTATTTTAAAATATTTTTCTATACTTTTAATTCATTAATATATGAATCAAATATTTATTACAATAGTTTGTTATTCATTTTTCAACGATTAGAGTATCTCCAATGTAATGCTAAATCACTGTGCAAATGCTATAATTTAGCACAAAATAAAAAAACATGCTCCAATGCAATACTAAAAGCTATGCTAAATTTGGCTAAATTTGGCATGCCAAATTTGGCACAGTGTATAGCATATGCCAAATTTGGCACAGCAATAAATGCAGCCGTATTTGTTGACTTTTTAATTTTAAATAATAAATATTTAACAAACTTGGTAGGGAAAATTGATATTAAAATAATTCTGAAAAAATATTCAATACATTCATTGAATGCATTGGTTGTATTTATTGACTTTTATAATTTTAAATAATTAAAAAATAAAAAATAGCATATCAAATAGAATTTTGCATTGGAGTACAATGCTAAAATGATGTGCCAAATATAACATTTTACCATATTTCGTGCCAAATTTGGCATTGACATTGGCATATACATTGGAGATGGTCTTACAAGGAAGGGTTCAAAAATTAAATAGCACTTTTTCAAGGTGTAATTTTAAGAGTATTATTGTTTTAATAATTTAAGTTTAAATAGCATCCAAAGTGTGAATCTGATAAAAATACCCTTAAAAACACACACAAAAATAAGTCTCGTGTTTTTGTGTGTTTCCGAGACTTATTTTGTATTTTTGAGACTTATTTTCTAATTTTCGAGACTTTTCAGGTAATTTCCATTATTTTTTGGTAATTTCCGAGACTTTTTACATTTTCCAAAACTTTCTGAACAAAAATGAAATTTTCCAAAAATATATTGGTCATCTTCTTCGTTGAAACCTCCATTAGAGGTCAACCTCCATTACTGACCTCCAATGGAGATCTTTTATCTCCATTGATGGTGGTCCTTCATCAATGAAGGATTTTGAAAGAAAAAAAAAAAAAAAAAAAAACCCTAACAATGGCACAAACTTAATAAAAGAAGAAGATGATGGTATTTTAATCATTTGATGCCATTTAAACTTAACTCATTAAAACTGTGATATTCTCAAAATTCAACCTAAAAAGAGTGCTATTTGATACCATATCCATTTACAAGGAATTGAGATTAATATTTCAATCATAATCCCACCTATAACTCAACTTTAGCAAGACAAAAGTTGAGTTAATCTAAAAGGCGAGCAAACATACATTTGAAGAGTGAAAAGAAGAGTCTTTTGGAAATGTTCTAAAAGCAAACATTATGTATACACATCAATGAGATTGTGAATTCAAATTACGTATCATTCCCCTATTTTAAAATGTATAATAGTTCGATGCATGTATAAGTTAGCAGAATGATTACCTTCAAACTGGCATTCCAGTTGGCCTTCTAATGTTTATCTAACGGTAAATAAATCATTTTTTATGGCGTCAAATATATAATCAATATTTACCTAAAGCTGGCGTCAAAATAAATCATTTTGCATACACATCAATTGAACCCACTATAATCTCCCACGAGTGGTCTTATATAAACCCACTAGACAAGATTAGTATATCTTTATTTATTTATTTTTAAAATTTAATAATACATAAATTTTATTTAATAACAGTATGAAATTATAATCTATTTAAAACTATTTTTCTATATTTTTAATTCATTAATATATTAATTAAATATTTATTTCCATAGTTTGTTATTCAATTTTCATCGGATTACAAGGAAGGGTTCAAAAATTAAATGACATTTTTTCAAGGTGTAATTTTAAGAGTATCACTGTTTTAATAACTTAAGTTTAAATAGCATATAAATTGTGGATCTAATAAAAACACCCTTAAAACACACAAAAAAATAAGTCTCGCATTTTTTATTTTATTTTTTGTTTCCAAGACTTATTTTATATTTTCGAGATTTTTTAGGTAATTTTGGAGACTTTTTGGTAATTTCTGAGACTTTTTGGATAAAAATGAAATTTTCCAATTTTTTATTTATCATCTTCAATTCTTCATTGAAACCTCCATTGGAGGTCGATTCGAATTGGATTTTGAAAAAAAAAAAAAAAAAAACCCTAATAATGGTAAAAACATAATAAAAGGAGATGAAGGTATTTTAGTCATTTGGTGCCATTTAAACTGAATTTATTAAAATTGTGATACTTTTAAAATTCAATACAAAAAGAGTCCTATTTTATACCATTTCCATTTGAAAGGAATTGAGATTAATATTTCAATTATAATCCTACCTCTATTTTTTTTATTATTTTTTTGTTTTTATTAAATCAATAAATTATAAATTTGAAAATATTTAAAAATAATCTAAATTTATAATTTAATAATATTTTTGGATACTTTTAATTTAATTATATAAAAGAAAATTTTCTTAAAAAATTATTTGAATAATTTAATCAAATTTCATGTTTTTTTTTTTGGTAAAAAGGAAGGCTAAACAGCCCAAACAAACAAGACTAGGTGCTAGGACAGATCCTAGCAACAGCAACCCCCTTGTAGTCATCTTCCAACAAAGAAGAGATTTGAGAATGAGGAACATCAAAAATAGTAAGACCCAACTCTAAAGACTGGCCAATCTTGGCCAGAGCATCAGCAACTCTATTTCCTTCCCTGTAAATGTGATGGATAGAACAACTCCACTCCTTCTCAATAAACTGCTTGCACGCATTGATGATATTAAACAGAGGATGGTTCCGAGGAGCAGTGTTGGACAGAAGACGAACAACACATTGCGAATCCGTTTCCACAACAATTTTCTTAAATCCCGCCTCCCACGCCAGCTTAAGACCTTTAAAAACACCCCACAACTCAGCTTCAAGAGTATTACCAGTTCCTTTATTAATCGCAAACCCAGTTAGCCAAGCTTTCCTCTCATTCCTGATGACACCACCTGCAGAAATAGAGCCCAACTCAGGATTCCAACTGCCATCAACGTTCAGCTTAACCCAATTCTGAGAAGGAGGAGTCCAAGCAATAAGACTAGTAACCTTAACCGCCGCAGCCTCAATATCAGTGTTAGCAGCCATCCAAGCATCCACATAACTCATAATAATCTTTCCTGGGTAGATAGGAAGTTGGAAGTCAGTCACAAAAATTTCTTCACATCTCTATTTCCGGATAAACCAAAGATTAACTGCAAAGAGGAGGTAGCCAGGGACACGGTTCCAGCAAATATCACTACACTTGAGATTATCAAACATCCAATTGCCCCACTCAATGTTATAAGAGCCTCTTGTGGTAATGCCCTTGCAAACGTCCTCCCAAATTCGACAAGAGAAACTACAATTCCTGAAAACATGCTCAACATCTTCGCAGCCAATCTTACATCTATGACAGATAGTATCCACCGTAAGACCCCTAATCGCTCTATTCACATTAGTTAAAAGTTTATTATGAAGAAGGATCCAAATAAAGTATTTGACTCTTTGAGGTAATTTCAGATTCCAAATAAAGCTCCATTTCCATAGATTACCATCCTCTAGATTGAAATCCATGCCATACGCACTTTTCACAGAGAACTCCCCACTCTTGGACCTGCCCCAGATCACTGAGTCCTCGGTATTGCAAAAAAAGTTAATGTGAATGTTGAAAATACGATGAACAATTTGCCAAGGTAAAACCGCAGCCAACTTCTGAAGATCCCACCCCGTAGGGGTAAAATAATCACAAACTTTCTCATTAACTTGGGTCTCTAAGAGAGTGCAAGACGCCTGTCTGAGAAGTAAACCCACATCAGGGATCCAAGAATCAGACCAGAACCTAACACTGCGACCATTTCCCACCCTCCACTGCACCCCTTCCGAGAGGATTTTGGCCCCATAGGAAAAGCCTCTCCAAGTACTCGAGCAAAAATTAGTATTAGAGTTATCATGATCAGCCATAATTCCCCCTTTAAGATACTTGGCCTTAATCAAATTACACCAAATGCCATTATCTTCCTGATACAAGCGCCAACTAGTTTTGGCAAGTAACTCTTGATTCATCTTCTTCATCTTTCTGATACCTAAACCACCAAGATTTTTAGGTAAGCACATGGTGTCCTAGTTAACAAGATGAATCTTCTTACTCTCTGTGGTACTTTCCCACAGGAAATCTCTGTTCAGTTTATCAAGACTCTTGCACACCTCAGAGGGAAGCTTGATGGATTGCATAGTATAAGTAGGAAGGGCCGAGGTAACAGCTTTAATGAGCGTACATCTTCCTGCAAAGGAAAGAGAAGCACTCTTCCAAGACGCCAATCTCTTTTGGGTTTTCTCAATAATTTCATTGTAGGTACCCTTCGTAACCCGCCCATGAATCAAAGGCACACCAAGGTAGTTACCTAGGTTATGAGCAATAGGAGAACCACACACATCCGCTAAAAACTTAGCCAAAGCAGGGCTAACATTCTTAGAACAATGGACTCTTGACTTGGGAAAGCTAACTTGTTGACCTGAGAGATCACAGAACAAGTCAAGAGCCTCCCTCATGGTCTCTGCTTGTTGGGGAGAAGCCTTACCAAACAGGATGAGGTCATCCGCGAAGAAGAGATGAGATATTGACGGTCCTTCTTTGGAAATCTTAACCGGATTCCATTTCCCCTCAAGAAGTTTTTGATGAATAATGTGGGAAATTTTTTTAGGGAAAAAAACGTTTGCACGCAGCGGAAGCGAGACTAAAATCGAGTTTAGTATATTTTAAAATTTTTTCATAAGTTGAACCTTAACCCTTTAATTAATTAACATATAATACTAAAGATATCATACATTTGTCGTGTGATCCGATTGACATTGCGTCGATGGTAATTCGCAAGATCTTCCAATCCAATCACGAATGTGAATCACCTAAGAGCGTGGTCTCCCTTCTCTTTGAATTGTGTACCTGAGGATGGATTAACAAAACTTTTTTTTTTTTCGTTAGTCACAACAAGTTCCAAGAGACAACAAAGAATGTTCCGGTCACTTTTGAATTCACAATCTTTAGATCGAAACTCGCGTGAACCTTATTCGAGATTGTGCACAAAACCTTTTGATGTAAAAGTAACTAGTGCACTATCGAAATAAGAACAAACTTTTCTCTCTATTCCTCTTGGCCGAAAATCACACTAGTCTAAGAGTCGGATTCTATTTTTCTCTAGCAAAAGAAAAAATATTCTCAAGCCAAAGACCTAGGGTTCATCGAATTCCACTTGCCTCATAGTTTTATATAGTGCACCGAATTCTTGCCTATTAAAAACATATAAGTGCACCGAATTCTTTGCCTATTAAAATATATGAGTCATTAAGTGCACCGAATTCTTTGCCCAAATATATATATATATATATGTCTATTACATCAATCTTGCACGCCTCTTAATATATATATAATTCTGCATGCTTTATATGAATATATATATATTCCGGTTAAGTTCCATATATATTTCCTATATGTCTATATATTGAGGCCGAAATCCTTTACCATGTAGGATTTGTGTCTTTTGACTTAAATCCTAACCCTAGGTAGATTTCCTTAGAATTCCAAACTCTCATCCAACTCTTTAGTGTTTTTGTGACTATATTAAAGACTTCCTAATTTGACTAGATAAATAAATCCCTTATTTATCTACTTATCAAATAAAGTCTTTTATATTTATTATACTACCACAATAATATACTACTAAGAAACATATTTCCTAGTCAGAAAAAGATTTTGATTTTTAATTAAATAATTAATTAATCAATTAATTAATTTCCATTTAATCAAATAATAAAAATAAAACAATATAATATCATATATATATCTCGGCCATGTGCCATATATATATTAATATATCTATATATTGTTTTTCTATTTTATTAAATCCATTGGACCTTAATAAAAGGCCTACATGTGAACTAGGCACATTCTTACTAAAAGAAACAAGTCCACATGCCTTAATACAATTCTAGATGGACCCATAAATTAGTCCGGTAGAATATATCAAGTGATTCATGCAAGTCCGTGTGGATTGGGGATCTTGGCGGGCCTATCTAAATTTAAGCTCCAATAGACATAACCCAATCACAATCAACAAATGATTCACTTAGGTTCAATCTATTAATTTTAGTTCATTCCACTAAAGAACTAAAATTGCACTCTTAAATAAAGATGGAATAAGTAAATGATTCTTATTCATACCCTAGACAATCTTATTGGAGATGGTGTATCCTTGTGATGAATATCAATAATCTCCAAGAGCTCATAGACCGCCTATAGCTCTCCAAGTTACCATATCTACTCATATGACCACATTTTGAACTTGGATATTTTGACTTGTCCAGAAGCCATGTTTCAATAGACTCTATCGAAAACTTAACGTTAAGATTCAATATCCAATACCTCAAAACATCCATATGATGATATTCTACTCTCATTCGATAAATGGAGCCACGATGTCCATATCTATAAATGAAGTCCTCTATCGATTAACAAATGAATACCACCAAACTATCGAGGATAGACTATGCTATATAATCATACTCATTGATAACTCAAACGATAACACTTGCAACCATAAGTCCATCATTTATCTCAGGATTAAGATAGACTCTCCAATTGTCCTGATAATGAAAAGACTATTATCTATTGACGGTTCTAGATAAAGTATTTCATTGTGATCCAGTTCAATGCACCCAGTGCACTAGATTCTTTTACTCGAAGACCCTCCGATGATTTTAAACTCATCATAACACATTTGATCCCACTCAAATGCTAGTAAAAGAATTCTACAACTTTAACAAGATAAATGTGCCCAACCTTTAACTTAAGTTGTGAACATTATTCAAGACTAACTAAAGAATTGTGTCTACCTCATATATATCCAGATGTACGAACAATTCTTCTTTTCTCATAGTCTTTTGACCTTATGATTATTTACTTTTGACAATTATAATATTCAATCTATAAATACTATAAGATTTGTTTAAATCAGAAATCACTTTATTAATATGAAAAGATTGTTAAAAACAATATTACACTCTTGCTATTGAGCATAATCCTAACAGCTTTTCCATGCATAGCACGAAAATATAAGGAGATAAAGGATCGCATTGTCTAATGCCACATTTAGGATGGAAAGTCTCAGTCATTTCACCATTAATAATCACCTTATAGTGCACATTTGAAATACAACTCATGAAAAGTTTATTCAGATCACCATCAATGCCCACTTCTTCCAAAACCTGCTTAATGAAACCCCATTAAAGCTTATCATAAGCCTTAGCTAGATCGATCTTCCAGGCAATGAGACCCGCCTTTCCTCTCATGGTTTTAAACTTATGCAGAACCTCTTGCGGCACTACAATATTATCTTGGATCTGTCTCCTAGGCACAAAAGCCACCTGATTGGGGCTTACCAAGTCAGGGAGCAGAAATCTTAACCTCTAAACAAGAATCTTACTAATGAGCTTATATGACGTATTGCACAGGCTAATAGGTCTAAACTGTAACAAGCTGACATGGTTAGTAACTTTAGGAATAAGCGAAATTAAAGTACTATTTACCTCACTAGGAACGCACCCTCTTCTAAAGCAATCTAAGACTAGGGTCATCAAATCAGTCTTGCATGTGTTCTAGAACTTTTGAAAAAAAATAGCTGGAAAACCATCTAGCCCAGGAGCCTTAATCCCCCCAATATTAAACACACTTTGCTTAACCTCGGCTTTAGTGACTGTCATACCAATACTGCACACCTCTCTCTCGCTAAGTTTAGGGAAAAACATGGGCAATTGAGAGTACAAACCATTGCTCTGTCTCTCCACGAAAAGATCTTGGAAATACTTAACCGCCTCATTCTTCATCTCATCGATATCCCCAGTCCACATACCATCTCTTTTCTTCAGACCCTCAATCTTATTCCTTCTTCTTCTGATCACAGTAGAAAGATGAAAAAAATTTGGTATTTGTATCACCTTCCTTAAGCCACCAATTTCTTGATTTATGTTGCCAAAAAATTTCTTCTTGCTCTAAAATAGTCTTATACTCATTCAAAAGAGTCTCCATAAGATTGGAAAGAAAAGGAGAAGGGTTATTGCTAAGACTATATTGAATCCCCTGGATCCTGGCTATCAGTCTTCTTTTATTATGAAAAATATTACCAAACTTCTCTCTATTCCAGCTCTTGAGGATACTTGTTAAATTTCAGATTCTGTCAGTGACCGAATCACCCTGAGTCTCCCAACTATTCCGAATAATTTCTTCAAAGTCTTTATGTTTCAGCCACATAGCCTCAAACTTGAAAGGCTTGCAATAATGACTAGGGATGTGGTTACTCTGGAGCTGAATAAGGATAGGGCAATGGTCCGACATGATTCTAGGAAGATGTCTAACAAACCCGTCCCCAAATTTGACTCTCCAATCCATCGAACAAAGAGCTCTATCGAGTCTTTCCTAAATCTCATCACCAATGCCTCTCTTGGTCATCCAAGTGAGCTTAGGGCCCAGAAAACCCATATCCACCATATTATTTCTATCTATCCAGTCACTAAACCCACTGTTAAAGAACTTGAATCTTCCTCCTCTTTTCTCAGAATTATTAAAGACTTCATTAAAGTCTCCAGCCATTAGCCAGGGCAAAGAAAAACAACCTCTGATAGCATCCAAGTAGTTCCAGAGCAACCTCCTAGTGGTGACGCAAGGGTTCGCATACACCACCGTAAGGATCCAAAAACCGTCATTATTATTAACCAAAGTTGTCACACTATGCCTGGAACTAGCAATCACATGAATTTGAACTTTATTCTCATTCCATAGAAGCCAGATACCCCCTGAAAATCCCTCTGCATCCACAACAAAATTCTTAGAGAAACCTAGTCTATCAATGACCTGCAAAGCCTTTGAGCCATTGATTCTTGGTTCAAGAACCGCCAAAATCTCAAAATTATGTAATCTACGAATATTAGCTATATTCCTAGAAAACGCTTGTTTCCTAGCTCCTCTCACATTCCACACACAAATCATGATAAAGAAAGAGGAAAATGATCTCTATTCTGAGATCACAACCATAGCCTCTTCAAGTTTAGAGGCCACCATATCAAATCTATCCCTAATCGGACTTGGCACTCGGAGTCTTCGTAATCTGGCAAACACTATCCCCACTTATAGCAGCCCCTTGTCCTTCAAAATCGGCCACATCTTTATGTAACTGTCTAAGGACAGCCGCATTATCTAATTCCTCAGAATCTAACTCTAAAGACAGACAACTGGGAGGATGATAATCACTGGCCGTATCAGAAGGTTTCAACGAGATGTTTACATCCATGCGAACATCATTCATAGGACCAGAGCAAGAGACTGGAATTGTTACCTTCTTTGGCGCCTTCTTACTACTCTGAGACAGAAATCTGGGTGGTTTTTTGCCCTGAAGATTCTTTTGATTAGTTACCTCTAACAGTGCCGCTTTCCCTTTGATCTTATTGTTACCCACTTCTTTGTTGCTTGATTTTCCCCCCTCTTCAGCCATAACAGTATCCATTTCCTCACTCAAGATGTCAAACCTGGAGCCACTGCTTTTCTTCAACTTCGAAACAGAACCCCTAGCATTCTTGGAGCCATTAGTGTGCTTCACATGATCTAGTTTACCTTCCACCGATGCCGCAGACCCATTATCAGCCTTTCTATCATTAACGATCCCATTCCCAGTGTGTTTCCCAGTAGATCCAAGGTACTCTGAACCACTAGCATTGCCACTACCAACCCTACCATTCTTCACTTTTGAAATTCTGTTATTCTACCGACCATAAGAAACCAAGAGCCAAGGACCATACACAGGAGTTTCTTTATCAAACGTCTCTATGCTGATGTTATCAACTACAGGTTCTTCCTAAATTGGGGCCACTAACCCCTCCTTACAAGAGTCCTTGTTGTGTCCATAACGACCACACTTAAAACAAATAGAACCAAGATTCTCATATTCCACTTTAATAAACCTTCCATCGATGTTGAGGGTCGTTACTAGTGGTTTAGAAATGTCAATCTCCACACAAATCCGAGCAAACCTACCCCGGGCTCGATTCAAAGTGACAGGATCAACTTTATACATTCGTCCCAACATTCCGCCTATGTTCCAAAGCAAATCCGAATTCATCCATTCCATGGGGAGTTTAGACAACCTCACCCAAATAGGCATACTCTGTATAACATCTTCACCTGGAACAAAATTTGGTCTCCATCTCTGCACCACCAAGTATTGATTAGTAATGATCCAAGGACCGCAAGTTAGCACATACTCCAGATCTTCTTTCACCTGGAAACGAGCAACAAAGTATCCCTCCCCCAAATCCGTGAGTTGCCACTGCCCTAACAAAGACCACTTTTGCAAAAGTGTAGCAATCATAAAATTCAGAGTGTGGGCACGTCCCATATTCTTCAAAATCACAGCATTCACCCAAGGTTTTTGCAATTGTTCCTTCAATTTAGCCGAGAGTGACATCATCGGGCCATCAGGACCCTCTGTAATTCGTATGTCCTCACTGTCAATTTTGCGTTTCTCTTTCAGATTACTAGAACTGGACCAAGAGTTAGGGTTTACCACATTCATCAATTTCGACTTGAAACTGCTCGTGGCTTCTTTCCTTACCAAATCGTTGATCACATCATTACGCCTAAGTGAATCGGAGTCTGCTCTTGCTCGTTTAGCAGTGCCGCTACTCTCCAAAATTTAGGCAGAAATTCCATTCGACTTGCAAGAAACAGGCGAGGGAATAGAAGAGAATGGCTGTGCCGAGAAAATAAATCTATCAATTGGGTTTTCCATACTCACTGAAAAGTCAAGAACCAGTCGAGGAAAACAGACGGGAGGGAAGAAAGGGGAGACGAGGGAGATCAGAGAAGACAACCTGCGCAAAAGGAAACACCAGCAAAACGCACTAGTGCGTACAAAGTGATTATCCCCACGCGCCCATCTTTTTTCTAATTTCTATCCACTGTTTTTTGCCTTGGCTTCTCTTTCACAAATTTCATGTTTTATTAGTATTAAGAGCATCTCCAATGCTATTATGCATTTGGAGAAAATGGAGTGCCACATAGGATAGATATTAAAAAAGTTAGAAAAACTCTCTCCAATGCTATTATCTAAGTTGAATATGGAAATGATATGGCCAAAAAAAAGTTAGAAAATATGGAGTTGGGTTTCTAATTCTAGAAACTCTCCTAGAAATGCTGAATAGGATTTCTAACTCTTTCCACCAATAAAATTAAAGCTTTCAACTTTTTTCACCAATAAGATTAAACCTCATTTAATTGTAAAATAAAAGAGGAGAGAGAGTGTAATAATTGTTTTATTATGATTGGACATAAAATGGATGCATATTTGACTTTAGATAATTACATTGGAGATGTGAATATGGATTTCTTTAAAAAAAATTCAAAAGTGGGCCCATAATAAATAGAAATGTTGATGTGGCACTATTTAGAAACTCAAAAATGCATATTTGCATTGGAGATGCTCTTAATTCGGCTAATCTATCATCTATCTTAGGTTTTTTTCTTACACCACATGAATTCATGATGTGTTGTACCCATTATTGCATAGCTATTCTCTTGTACCAAACTGACTTGTCCATTCAATTTGTGGAAACATCGCCATTGATATGATCTTTACTTTTTTAAGATGTGTTGGCACCATCATCAGTGTCCACACTCCACATGATGATCAGCTGAACAAGGAAGGAAGCAATTAATGAGATTATCGATGTATCATACTCCTTCATAATTGATAGAAAATTGACAGGGGTATTTTTTTTTTCCAAAAGTTTAAAGTGCTTTTAAAATGATATATTATATATACAATTATGTAAATGGGCCCCCATTATTAGTCTTGTTTTTTAAAAGGCACGGTTAGTCTCGTTAAGCTTTCTTTTAAATTAAAAATATTATAATTATAATAAATAAAGAAAATTTTAATTATATCCAATTTTATGTATTCCTCTTAAACCTAAAAGAGGAAAATATATTCATTTTAGGATTTGGTTTCTTATTCATCGAGAATTATGGGTCGTTTGTTTTTTTGTCTGAAGACTGAACAGTCTTGAATTTTTCTAAAGACTGAATAGGGACTGAAATCTTAACTTAAATTTTTTGTTTTTTTTTTTTTTTTTTTTTTTTTTTTTTTTTTTTCTCATATTTGAATGTATTGTCAACACGTTTGTTTTTTAAAAGTAAAATTATCTGAAAATAAGTAATTTTACATTTATACCCTTGTTAAACAATTATACATATAATATGGAATAAACACAATCCAAAAATAATAATTATATATGAACACATATGATCATGATCTTCTTCTTCCATTACAAACAAACTTCATTTTTACTAAGAAAAGAAAAGGTTTTGTTTTTTCAAAAAATAAAAGGGGTGGCAGGAAAACTCACACAAAACACTCTAAATATATATATATATATACATCACCCTAATATCATAATAAAGTATTTATATTAAATACCAATATGAGAAATGATTAGGGTTCTTTTTTATTTTTAAAGCTATTTAAAATAAGCAATATATTAAAATAAATATTTTTAAACCATATATAATTATGATGAAATTGGAAATATGTTATATATGGGGAATAGTATCAGAAAAAAAGATTTTGGATTGCATTTAATGTAATTAAGTGATTTGCAATTAAGTGAAAAGTCAGGATTTTTTACTTTTTATTTTAAGTTGTTTTTTTGGTATTTTTAAGTTGTTTGACCACTTAAGAAAACAAGGAAAACAAGCAAAACAACTTAATAGTTATGATTCATACCCATTAAGTTTTAAGTGGAAAAAACAAACGACCCCTTAGTCTAACATATATATATATATATATATATTACATTCGATTTTTTAATAACTTATTTTTCAAATACTTAGTATATTTGTCTTCCGTCAACTTGAATATTTGTTTTTATCTTTGGCCCCCTCAAAGCCAAAATCATGGTTTCATCCATATATCCCTTATTTTAATTTCGATAAAGACCTTGATGAAATCACATAGATTTTTATGAATTTTGATTTGATTTTTTTTTTTTTTTTTTTTTTTTTTTTTTTTTTTTTTGTAGATGATAAGTTTATTGAAATCTACCTATTAATAAAATTTGAGATTTTTTCAAGTACAAAAACTATTTTTCTTGAATTTTTCAATATTTCGCCCATTTTTCCAATGTCTTCATATTTAAAAAAATCGGGATAAATAGTTTTAATGCTTGAAATTTTTTCAAAATTTATTCATATATACATTTCATTGAATCTGTCATCCACATAAAAATTCAGATCAAAATTCATAAAAATCAATGTGATTTCATCAAAGTCTTTATCGAAATTAAAATAAGGAATCCATTATGAGAGATTCACTCTTATTTTCATTTACCTCCCCTTTTAATTTGATTAAGCGTATTAACATCTAATGAATTTCAAAATATTTCAAATAATGATTTTAACAAGAGTGCCTCTATACATTTAATTGAACCTATCATCCACAAAAAAAAAAAAAATTTAGATCAAAATTCATAAAAATCGATGTAATTTCATTAAAGTCCTTATCGAAATTAAAATAAGGGATCCATTATGAGAGATTCACTTTTATTTTCATTTACCTCCCCTTCTAATTTGATTAAGGGAAAATCGTATTTTAGTCCCTGTAGTTTGCCTTAATCTGTATTTAGTCCATAGTTTTTTGGAATTGTAATTTTTAGTCCATCATTATTCTAACAATATGGATTAGTCCCTACCGTCTAATTCCGTTAGGGTTTCACTGAATTCTGTTAAGTCAACGAGGGTAAATAGGTAAATTCAAGAACCAGTTTCTAGAAGGTTTAGTTTCTGAAGGGTATAATTGTCATTTCAGAAAAGATAATTTGAAGAGAAAAATTAAAAAATAATTAAAAAAAGAAATAATTAAAAAAAAACCAAAACAAATACAAAAAAACATGGTGGAGATCTGAGATTAAAAAAGAATAAAAATAAAAATAGGAAAGCACATGGATCTGATAACAGAAATTTCATTCAATTCAAAAATCAAAATCACTAAACTAAAATTTCTTTCTGATATACAAAATCAAACCCAACACAAAGTCAGAAACCATTATCCTCCTATTTTACACTAAAAAAGGGAAGAAAAAAAATTCATACACGAGATCATCAGCCCATAACTTATTATTTTCTCTAAAATCCAATAATGATCATCATCATATCACCATTTTAGTTTTTGTCTTCACATCATCATCACATCCACATTAATTTTATGCCATGAATGCACAATATCTTGAAGCCCCACCTGCAAATCCTCCCAATGAAGCTCCTCAAACTCCAACCCAACACCTTCAACACCGCCTCCACCAACTACCTTCAATTCCAGGACCACCACCATCTTCAACGCAATTTCCATAATTTCAGCCAACAACACCATTACTCTTCCCTTTCTCAACTTTATAACCCATCTTCTCACCAATCTCACCGGATTCAACCCAAAATCGACCACCGACCCCAAATGAAACCTAAATCAAAAACCCTAAAAATCAAAATCCCCAAATCGGCACCACCAAATCAAACTCAAGGCTTAAAGAGAGAGAGAGAGAGAGAGAGAGAGAGAGAGAAAGGGATTCGCAACAGAGGGAGAGGGTGTGTAGATTCGTGAGAGGTGGGTGGCTATGGTTTTGGTGTTCAGTGGCGGCGGTGACTAGGGGGTGGTGGTGGCTAGGGTTTGGGTATTTGGGTTGTGGTGGATTAGGTTTGTAGGAGATGATGATGATGATTGATGAGTGGGAGTGGTGATATAGTTTTTTGTTTTGTTTTATTTATTTATTTATTTATTTATTTTATATTTATTTGTTCTTTTTTAAATCTATTATATATATATATAATTAAATCTGTTTTTAATTTTTAGTTTTTTTAATTTTTAATTAAGGGTAAAACGGTCTTTTTAATGGGATCGGCACACATCAGGGGCATTAAGGTCATTTTGCCTTTTGACGTGACAGAATCTATCCTTTTGACGGATTCTGTCACAGAAGGACTAAAAATTACAATTTCAAAAACCGTGAACTAAACACAGATTACTGCAAACTATATGGACTAAAATATGATTTTCCCTTTGATTAAATGTATTAATATCTAATGAATTTGAAAATATTTCAAATAATGATTTTAATATGAGTGCCCCCCAAAGAAGTTGTTGCAGCACCCATTTGCTTTTCACACCTATCATTAAATTAAACATTTAATTATTTACTCTACACACCCATTCAAATACCAAAATTAACCTCATTGTAAATTTGTATTTCTCTTAACACCCATTTTAAATTGTCAAAACTGTCATATATATATATATATATATATATATTTATATATACATATTTAAATTGTTTGCTTCATTGTATAATAATTAATAAACAACCAAACGTTATAATGTCTCGTACAAAAATTAAATTGGGTTGAACTTTGACGGTTTTGTTGTTATCTATTTGTTATCAACGATTGAATAGAGTATTTGCAACAAATTTAATTTTTAGGGAAAATATCATTTTCGTCCCTATGGTTTACCCTATTATCCGTTTTAGTCCCCGTCGTTCTAGTATTGGCTCGTTTAGTCCCTCTGTGACGATTTCCGTTAAAATCAGGTCTTCTGACATGACCAGAGGGCAAAATGACAGTTTTGCCCTTCTAATAAATATTTAAAAATTTTAAAAATCAAATTAATAAATATAATTAAATTAATTAATAAAAATTAAAAACAATTTAAAAATAAAATAAAATAAATAAATAAAAATATTAACAAAAAATAAAATAAAAACAATTTTTAAAAAAATTTAAATTTAAATTTAAATCGCCACCATCACCATCACACCACCACCACCATTCAGCCAAACCCATCATCATCATCAACACAGATCCAACACCAAAAATAAACCCACTTTTTTTTTTTTGAAATTAAAACTAAAAATAAAAAACAATTTACACCAAACCCTAGCTCATTCTATCAAACTTTCATCTTCATTCTACTAACTTTACAAACCAGATCTTTCATCTTCAATTAAAGTTTTTTTTTTTTAAAAAAAAAAAACCTTATCTTTATCCTCACACAAGCAAATACCTAGAAACCCAAACCAAAACTCTTCCACTCTCTCTCTCTCTCTCTGTCACTGCTAAAAATCTACAAATAAACTTAACATTAAAATAGCAAAGAATTAGATCTGCGTCGATGATCTCGGGCGACGATCTATAGGATTTTCCGACAATATCTTTGTTCCTTTCCGGTGACAAACAACATCTCCATCTACCAGCACGGCAACGATCTCCGGCGACGCCTTTGTTCCTTTCTCGGGCGACCACCAACGACCTCCATAATCCAAACACTGCCACCATCATCGTCATCAACTAGGAGATCGAGCGGCAGTGAAGACTCGACGGCGAGTGGAGATCGAGTGGCAGTGAAAGAAGAAATCAAAGAGAGAGAGAGAGAGAGAGAGAGAGAGAGAGAGAGAGAGAGGTGGAGATCGGTGGTGAGTGGGGTGTGAGAGAGAGATTTTATTTTTATTTTGTTAAGGGAGAGAGAGAGATTATACTTTTTTATATTTTAATTGTTTTTATTTAATTTAATAATTATTTATTTTATTTTTAAATTGTTTTTAATTTTTATTATTTAATTTAATTATATTTTTTAATTTGGTTAAGTGATTAATGATCCATTTACCAATATACCCTCACTTGTTTAATGGAACCCTAACAGAACCTGACGGTAGGGACCAAAAAAATGATTAATAGTGAAGGTTTGGACCTGTATGGCTAATACTGGAACGACGAGGACCAAAACGAATAATAGGGTAAACCATAGGGACGAAAACGATATTTTCCCTAATTTTTAATAATCATGTTAGATGCCCCAGGAATATAGCGCGCTCTGCCGGTAGATAGACGGACTTGGAGTTTAGGTAAATGATATCCAAGTCAACAGCTCGAATCCTACCAATGACAAAAAACTTCAAAAAATATATATATGGTCTAGATAGGTGGATAGATAGATAAATAGCTTTAAAAAGAGTGAACTTAAGTTTGGAAGTATTTGTTACTTCTGAAAATCTCCCCATGACCCCATCAATGGTTCTCAATTCTTTAAATTTATATAGGAAACTGGTTTTTGATCTTAAAAAGAAGATTGAGTTTGGATGGGTGGTTGGGTACACACTAAAATGAATGGGTGTAAAAAGTAACTTATTTCATTCTTATGTAGATAATCATGTCCATTTAAATAATTTGATTCATGGGTATTTTAGTATTAAAAAATTTCATTAGTAAATGGTGTAGAGAGAACTATTTTTGGTGGCAATATTAGAGCCACCTTTTTAATAAATACTAACATGTTAACATCCCTTTACGTCAAATTATTATATCTAAAAAAAGAAAAATAAATCTAATTCTTTCAAAATAAAAAATCTGATTAGAGATATCATACATACCTAGTTTAGTAGTGCTATTGGCACCCTTCTACTGACCCATTTATGCCACACTTTTTAAATTATTTAGTTTTTTTTTTCTTTATCAAAATTACTTAAAGAAACATACAACTTTATATATATATATATATTCTACAAAGTAAATATAATAAAACTCCACTTTCCTTTTCAAGAAAATAAAAAATAATAATAATAAACCTCATGTTCACTAGTAACTGGTAATTTGTTTTCTTGAATTTTTTTCTTTAACTCCTAAACCCTAAAATTTGCTTCTTACACATATACAAAATATTATGGAAGAGTCTGAGAATAATATAAAAAATATGAAAGAATTGTTTATTAAGAAAGATATCAAATATCTGAAAAAATTGTCTAAGAATGATATCAAGCATTTACAATCAGACGAAAAGGGAACCACACATACCAACAACAACCAAAACAACGAAATCGCACAAAGAATCACAACCAAGAAAACCTAATCTCTGACGAAATGAAACCACACCAAAACCCTAACTAAATCACTCAAAAAAACCATTAGATATGATCAATACCACACTCCCAATCTACCATCTACAATCCAATCGACTAAGAAACAACAAAAAATTGCATACAAGAAGGATGATTTTACCATGAAATAAGAAGAAAAAACAAGTTCTACGATGGAGGTGATTGTATAGAGAGACTGTTTTGAAAAAACTGTATAGATAGATCAGAGATGGAGTGTATTTTTATTTTTATTTATTTTGAAAAAGACATGGAGTGTATGTCTAAAAAATAAGTAAAATGGTAGTTCTAGAAATAAATAAATAAAAATTAATATAAACATTTAATTCTATAAAATTAAATCAAAATTTTAAAAAGTTGGGCATAAATAGGTGGGGTACTGGGGTGGCTATCTTAAGTGTTATATTGGATGTTGGATCTTTTTTACTTAAATACTAGATGTTAACATCAAATCGATAAATAATACCTCATTATCTCAACTAAAAATTATTTATAAAAGCATATATGGGCAGGGGTAAAACCAGAATTTTTTTTCTAGGTGGACTATGGACAATTTTATATAGATAAAAAATTATACTATAATTAAAAAAAAAAATCATTTTGATGGCGAATCTCGACGGTACGAGAAAGATTTAATTAATTAAAATAAAATAGTATACATAGTCAAGGAACATAACGAGTCTTACCCTCAAATACATATTCTAACCAAGAAAAAACATAAGGAAATAAAGAGGAAATACACATACAATGTAAATACAATAAGATCCTACTTAAATTTTGATTTGAGGCTTCAAAGAAGAAAAATCATCTATTACTGAATCCGAATCAGTTGTAAAAACAAGTTCTCCATATAAACAACCATACAAATCTCAAAAAACTCGCCATCCATCTTTTTGCACAAAGACGTTTTGATAAATTTCATAGCCGAAAATAAAACTTAACTTTATAATTAATTTTACAACATAAACTTTAATATAAAAATAAAAATAAAACTTACGGTTTTATCAAACTGACGTCTGTATACCTCCACAAATCCAAAAACTATAAAAACTCATAAAATTGAAATTCTTGGAGACTTGAAGATTAATTTATATGATAAATCTACTGCTTTTGGTTTGTTGTTAAGGGGTTAAAATTTCCCAATTTGATTTTTGAGTCAGTAAATGGTTAAAATTTCTCAATTTGATCTTTCACTTGGTTAAGGAAATACAATAGGCTTTAATGAATTTGATGCATGTTTTTAAGTTATAAGGCTATTATTAAGATAAAGAAAAATATGGTAAGTTAAGTTAGAATCGGAATTGGGTTAGAATATACTTAGAATTAAATGAGTTGTATTTAAAACTATTAATTTTTTTTTTTTTTTTTTTCTCTTCAAAAAGCACAACCCACCCTAGCCGTGCCTAATTCCACCCGTGTGTGGATAGTATTTAGGTCTAAAGAGAGTAAATAATATTCACATACACAAGTTTCCTACCAACTTTAATAACTACCAATTAATATCATAGAGATTCAAGTTGTCAAATTCTCCAACCACTCGCCTGAGACTGAGAGTGACAAAATCGGAATTAAATGGGACAAGTGGGTGACAACAGTATATATTAAGTTTTTTATTTTATTTATTATTATATTGTTTTGATTGGTTCAGTTCAAAGAAGTATTTTATTTATTTATTTATTTATTTATTTTGTCCACCTTACTTTCTTTTCTTCATTTTTAGATTATATCATTATTATTTGTATAATTTAGAATTAGGGAGGAAGGGATATCAGCGGCGGAGGAGGGAACCCCATTCCCTAAAAAAATATTTTAAAAACTCTTTTAAAAATTATACATTTATCATTAAATTTTTTAATAAAAAAAAATCATTTTGAACCCTAAAATTTTGTTTTAGCATAATGGCCCCAATACCTAAGAGCATCTCCCATTCAAATATACATTTTTGAGTTTCTAAATAATGTCATATCAGCATTTCTAATTATTATGGGCCCATTTTTGAATTTTTTTTTAGAGAAATGCATATTCACATTTCCAATGCAATTAGAGCATCTCTAATGCTATTATGCATTTGGAGAAAATGGAGTGCCACATAGGATAGATATTAAAAAAATTAGAAAAACTCTCTCCAATGCTATTATCTAAGTTGAATATGGAGATGATGTGGCAAAAAAAAAGTTAGAGAATATAGAGTTAGGTTTCTAATTCTAGAAACTCTCCTAGAAATGCTGACTATGATTTCTAACTCTTTCCACCAATAAGATTAAATCTCATTTAATTGTAATATAAAAGAGGAGAGAGAGTGTAATAATTGTTTTATTATGATTGGACATAAAATGGATGCATATTTGACTTTAGATAATTGCATTGGAGATATGAATATGCATTTCTCTAATTTTTTTTCAAAAGTGGGCCCATAATAAATAGAAATGATGATGTGACACTATTTAGAAACTCAAAAATATATATTTGCATCGGAGATGCTCTTATCTAAAGTCAAATATGCATTCATTTTATGACCAATCATAATAAAACAATTATTCTACTCTCTCTCCTCTATATTATTGGTGGTAAGAGTTATAAATTCTAGTCGGTATTTCTAGAAGAGTTTCTAATTCTGGAAACTCAACTCCATATTTTCTAACTTTTTTTAGAGTAACTTTTTAACTATATATCTTATGTGGCAATCAATTTGCTCCAAATACATATTTGCATTGGAGATGCTCTAATATTTCTAGCTCTGTCCTCCGGAATATGACTTCAACTCATAACTTCATTATTGCGGGAGTTGGTAGCTTACCATAACAACTTTTGTCTAAAGTAGATTTAGCTAAATCTGAGATATCATGTTGAGAGATTATAGACAAAATAAGTAAGTCGTCGAACAATTAAGATATCGTGTTGAGAGATTATAAACAAAAAAAGTAAGTCGTCGAACAATTAATATTGAAAAGAATTATATCTAATTCCATATTTCCACCATTAAAAAAACTATATCACCCGACTGTTTATATATGCTTCAGCGAGAGAAGGCAGTAGAGAGATATCCGGTGAGAAGAAAGCAGAGAGAGACCAGAGGATCGGCATCAGTAGTATTGAAAATATGATGAAGTCCATTATTATTGAAAGTGATAAAAAGGAAGATTGCATCAGACATAATGCAGATCAAGAAACTATGGAGAAAAATGACAAGGAACAGGCCAAACTACGTCTCATGAGAACCCTTGTTCAGAGACACGATCCTTCTTCCAAGGTCTGTCTTATCTTATTTCGCTCTCTTCATTCTTTTTCTTTTTTTTTTTCTCGGTTTCTTTTCTTGGAATTGTCAAATATATATTTTGTCCTTGAACAACTCTTTCTCCATTAATCTCCATCGAAAAAAAAAATCTGGTTTTATATATAATTATCTGAGTTAGTGTACAGTGACATTCATCATATATACCCTTTATTTGCAAGGTTTTCATGATGACACTCTCAAGTATTTCTTTGAATATTGTCGTTGTTGCACAGTTGCACTCTCTTGTTTTATAATAAAAATGACAAGTAATATACACAGTTGCACAGTTCCAGATCTCTTAAGACTTTTGATTCATTACTATGTGTTTATTTTTGACCTCTGTCCTTCAATGATATAATTCCTTCAATATATTTTTAACTATATCGATGAATAATGCATTTAAGAATTTAATAAAGAAGGTTTTTTTATATTATTTTTTTGAAATAATAAACAAGATGTTGATATCTGTTCTGTCAAGGCATCATATTCGGGCAAATTTATGGAAATAAAACAAATATTTATGGAATAATACTTTCTTTTTTTTATTGCTCCAATCACATTTTAATTGCTATGTGCGGGTTGAATCTCCCTCCCAAAAGTTCTCAATTTTCATATATATATGGCAGTTATCAAGTCAGGTATACGATAATATTATCGTGCAGTTTTATGAATTCTCGTTACTGAGAACCGAGAATTAATGTAATTTTTTTTTACACTAATTCTCGGTAGCGAGAATTAATGAAACCGCACGATAATGCAGTCAAATATACCTGACCTGATAATTTATATAGCATCTTGAATTCTTGATTCACTACCCAATATGGTTTGGTGGTAGTTCGAGTCATTATATCTGAAGGTGGTATATCAAAAATAAAAAATAAAAATTGCATCTCAACTTAGGATTAAACTCATTTTCTAGTTGAATCGGATTCTGTACCTTCTTTTATTTGGAGTACCATAGTTCAGCTAGCATACGATTAAATTAAATTATTATTTACAAAATAAAATTAATATAAGCAACAAATACACAAAAACTATATGATGTTTCCCTAATTACAAATAGAAACAACTTTTCTGAAAAAGATAACGGCCCATTAGTGTTTAACCGTTAACTTTGACAATGGACTATAAAAGACTTAAATACTCATATTGCCTTTATTTTAATAAAATAAAAAATATTTTTTAAAAAATTAAAAAAGATGTAGATGGGCAATTGAGATCCTTCTCTCTCTTTTTTTTTTTTTTTTTTAAAATTTTTTTTTATGAATAAAATTAAAAACAATTTCTTTCTTCTTTTTTTTTTTGAAAAAAAACATCGATGAATTTAGTGGAGATCCTAGATCTTTATGGAAAGGGGAGGTTGTCCTCTCTCTATTCACGGCGGCCCCATTTGCTGTGAACAAGGCCACCGCAAACAATGCTGCCGCGAATGGGGGAGGTCAAAGCCTGCCCAATTTTGCAGGAAACAAGGTTGCTGCGAACAAGGGAGGCTCCAATCTAAGGATGGATATCCATGGAAATCCAAAGATGGATAGATTGATCTCCACCATGGCACTAGATCCATATGTTATATATATATATATATATACATAAATTTTATTATCAGTTCCTTATATGTGGACCACTGGATTTAAATACTTTGACTTGACTGTATGCATTTGTCAGTCAAAGTATTTAAATCCAGTGGGCCACATACAAGGAACTGATATAACTTTTGTCAGTTCGAACTGATAATAGAAAGATTGTATATATATATATATATATATATATATATATATAAATTTTCCAATGAAAACTTTTTACAATGATAAAAGGAATGAAATACATTTATTGAAAACAATTGAAAATTTTTCAGGTACAAAAACTAATTTTTTTTCCTACTTTTTTGAAGATAAAACATTTTAAAATAGAGAAATATCCAAAAAAATAGTTCTCGAATCCAATTTTTTTTTTAAATTTTACCAAATGTGTATTTTAATTTTCTCATGATGCATACAAAAAATCTCATCAAAACACATTCAATTGCATGCGATTTATCGAAGGTGCTCATTGTATTAAAATAAGGAGTGTTGATAGGATAAGTTCCATATATATATATATATATATATATATATATATATATATATATATATATATATATATATAGCTTCACTGTCCATCTCATCTAAGATGGTGGAGATCCATCTGTTTTTTTATTTTGTTTTATTTTATTTTTAAATATATTTGTATAATTAAAAAAATACCTTTACAAAAGTTAAGCTTGACCAAATTTGACTAACATTGGCATCCCATGGTGTTAATGTTATCAATGTTAGTTTTCAGAAAAGCTATTTCTGCATTTAATTAGGGAAAACGCGGGTAGGTTGTGTGTAATTACTTCTTATTTTAAATAAAATAAAATATTATAAATTATTTAATAATAAAATAATATTATCACAAAACATTTTATGATAAAATAAAATTATTACAAATCACTTTATTATAAACTAATATTAATTTGAATATTTTTAATAAGATATTATTATTTTAAATTATTTCAAAATAACATAATTTCTAAATAAAATATAATAATTGGTAAATTAATTTGTAATAAGGTAAGATAATTATAAATTATTTAAATTGATTAAATCAAACAAGTAGTCAGAACACATATACCCAAAAAAAATCATTTTTCTTATGAGTTAGCAAGCATTGATATATATACTTGGATAACATTATAATGTTTATAACACATTTTTAAGACTATCACTCATTTAATAAGTTAAGTTTAAATAGTACTTAAAATGGGTTTGTTTTATAAATGCCCCCCACGGTAACCTTCTTCACTATTTTATTTTTTGTTTTTTGTTTTGTTTTTTTTTTCAAAATCCTCCACCAATGAAGGACCTCCATTGCAGTTCGATCTCCAATGGAGATTGAAATCGGCCTTCAATGGAGGTTTCAAGGAAGAAGATGATTTTTTTTTTTGTAAAATTTCATTTTTGCCTAGAAAGTTTCGAAAAAGTCTCAGAAATACAAAAACAGTCTCAGAAATTACCAAAAGTCTCAGAAAATTGCATTTTTGCCTAGAAAGTCTCGGAATTACCAAAAGTCTCGGAAATTACCAAAAAGTCTTGGACACTATCTGAAAAGTCTCGAAAATGCTTGAAAAGTCTTGGAAATTACCTAAAAAGTCTCGAAAATACTTGAAAAGTCTCAAAAATTACCTGAAAAAAATTTTCTAATTTTTTTTTCATCTTCTTCTTAATCGACCTTAATAGAGGTCGATTTCGACCTCTAATGGAGGTATGTTCAACCTCCATCGAAGGTCTAAGACCTTAGACCTCCAATGGAAGCCGATGAAGAAGATGAAAAAAAAATTAAAAAATTGAAAGTAAATAAAATATATATATATATATATATATATTAAGTAAGGGCATTTATGGAAGTTCACTTACTTAGGTGCTTTTAAAACTTAAGTTATTAAAATGGTAATACTTGTGAAACACCAACTCAAAAGAGTGACAAAACCCCCTATCTCCACATGTACGGTGATGGCAACTGAAACTATAACATTGCCAAAAAGAATGAGCGTCATTTACCACCAAACCACATTAGGCGGTGGTTCGTAAAGTTGCTATGCGACCAATGCACATCAATTTAATTATATGCTATTAGTGATGATGCCAGTTGCCACTAATGTTTGCCTTTGCTAGCTAGACCTTGAATCTTATATACAAGGACGTTTTGCAATACAAATTACATGACAAATCCTAACAAAATTTCCAGGTTGCTTGCACTGTTTTTTTTTTTTTTTTTTTTTTTTTTTTTTCCAATCAAGTTACTGTTGAAAATTCTATATCTTAACCAAAGTAGAAGCTAATTATACAAAAGTATTGTGTGCTTATTATGGGAATGTTTTGCAGGAAGTTGATGATCTTATGTTAAGAAGATTTCTTCGTGCTCGTGATTTGGATATAGAGAAGGGTTCTAACATGTTCCTCAAGTACCTCAAATGGAGACGATCTTTCATTCCAAATGGTTCCATTTCTCCTTCCGAGATCCCAAACGAAATTGCACAGAACAAGGTGTTTCTTCAAGGATTCGACAAGAAAGGTCGACCCATCGGTGTTGTTTTTGGGGCTAGACATTTTCAAAATAAACAAAATCCAGAAGAATTCAAGCGTTTGTTATCACTAACTTTGCATAATCAGTATTTGTAATACATCCACTTGAATGAATTTGAGCTAGCAAATATGAAGTTGAATTGGTTGATTCTACAGGTTTTGCTGTGTATGTTCTAGACAAGTTAAGTGAAAAGATACCAGCAGGACAAGAGAAGTTTGTTGTGATTGCGGATATTCAAGGCTGGGGATATGCAAACAGTGATCTTCGTGCATATATTGGAGCTCTATCCATTTTGCAGGTTCGATCGCTGCTTCGCTGCTATGTTACAGTTTGTAGACTTAAATTTGGCTTAATTTCTTCACAAAAAATGGCAGGATTACTACCCGGAAAGACTTGGAAAGTTGCTTATCCTACATGCACCATACATATTCATGACAGTATGGAAAATCGTTTACCCTTTCATAGACAACAATACTAAAAAGAAGGTAACAACTTATTATCATAAAATTGTTACATTTGTCTACTTATTGGTTTCTCTTGATTTTCACACAGACGAAAAAAAAAAAACAACAATTTGGGTCATATCTATTATAGCTGTTTGAATATGGCTAGTGAAGTAAACATGTTTTGGATGGTTTCTTGCAGATAGTATTTGTAGAAGACAAAAAGCTAAAATCAACTCTACTGGAAGAGATAGACGAGAGCCAGATCCCAGAAATATATGGAGGCCAACTGCCATTGATTCCAATCCATGAGACCTGATGAGACCAAGAAAAACAAACAAATTCAAAATCTTTTCTCTGCGTTGTTCGGCATAATAAACTAATATAAGTAAAATGTGCAAAATGTAATAACATTGCAGTGCAGGGACCTTCTCCCAGGTTACAATTATGAAAAACAGAATATATATTTGGTTTTAATGCATACCAAGTTCTTTGGATGCAAAGCAATTCACGATTCACGAGTATAACTATGTTCATATGTAAAAAATATATATGGACCCATGCATAAAGATATGAAAATTTCCCAAGAATGTGTCAAATTTCACAAATTTCTCTGTTAAATAATCTCATTTATACAATTGATATGCAGCATATTGGGGTCACCAAATGAAATCATTATGGTCATCAAATAATTAAAATGTTAACTCATGATTCCATATACTACAGAGAAAACCAATTAAACTAGCAGATGAGATAGTAAAAACAAACACTAGGACCACACGATCAATCAGATAACTAGAGCTTGTTACGGCATATGCTATAATTAATTTCCTCAAAAGCAATCTGAGCATGAAGATTCCAGCCTCAACGATAAAATTCAAATTTTAATTGTTGGCAAGAGAAGAGCTTGGTTGAACCAATCTGATTAATCTGATTTTATTACATGCATATTAGTTTTATTCAAACAAAATATATGGTTGAACCAATAATAACAGTATAAGTTTTCAATAATATGGGAAAAAAATTATTATTCATCATAAAAGATCTTGAAAATTCAACAAGATACTAGAAATATTACATGCTAATGACTTAGTTTGCAACTCCTATGATGACAAAATTGAACTTAGCGTTATAAAAAAAGATACCTGCAAAGATCATCTTTTGGTTGTTTGTTTCCAAGCGAAATGTTTTTCACCACAGTTGAACAGCATCACCATTCTGCAGAAGTCACCTCTACCAGTTGATTATGGCCACAGAGAAATCATTTTTTCAGGTACTCAAGAATCCATGATATTTTCATAGTGCTATTGAGCTGTATAAATAAATGCATAATACTGCTATTTTTGGTATAAGTTTCACCCTCTAGCTCAAAATGATGTGACCAAGGTGCCCAAGTTCTTTGCGACACCTGATGATAATGCTAACTGTTAGTACTAGAGCCACAAATGCATATGCCTATTTCCAGTAATTACTCCAATGAACTTGCCTCTAGTGGCTTTTGATACGATATGAACAACCTTGAAATTTAAAAATCCCCTTAAGAACTTCTGGCTTCTAATGCTCCTGCACTTCAACTGCAAGCCAACTAGCATTGAACCAATACAGAACAGGCTGGATCTCTACCATGGACAACAAGCACCAATTCATATATGTTACCAAGTTAATGATGCAAAAGAATTTACATTATTGAAATCCTTGCTATTGTATCATTTTTGGCACAGAAGAGTGGATGGGAGCAAGTATTGATATGAAGAAATGCTCAACCACCAATGACGGAAGGTACAACACCTTAACTACATCAGGAAACAAAGAAAGCCAGTGTCAGCCCATCTGAGGGAATATCCAAGACCAAGCTTCAGTTTTTCTCATATCCATCCTAAGAAGAAACTCAGTGCACGTTTTTCTTTAGGTATGTCTAGGAACAGTAGTATGGCCAATTAGACTCCTAAAGTTCTCAATAAGTTGCTCATGGGAATGAGTCAGTGTATGCACTGCTCATGAGATCTGTTAAGCATACATTCCAAAAATAATTCAGAATCAGAGTTCCACTATAGCTAATTGTTTCCAAGTATCTGCGATTCTGTGCACTTGACTACCAATAGTCTCCACAAGAACATAAACCACCTTGAAACCGGTGAAAACGGATTCGATCCCTCACAATAATCACTCTGCTTAACAGTCTCGAAATCATTTTTATCCAACTGTGACAGTCAGGACAGATCCGAAGGTTTTTTGAAACTCTAATTTCTGTGCCTGGGCTTGTTTTTAAAATTCCATAGGCCAAAGCCAACTTTTCACTGTGATGATACAAGTTTCCCTCCTTTTCTTCTTCAGAGACATCCATCAAAACCAATTCTGTTGCAGGCAGAAATCCCTCCAACTTTGTTCGTTGGATCAAACCTCCTAACACCATGTTTATTGATGTTATTTCAGGATGAGACATATCACCTGCCTTAAACTGGTGAATGACACCTGCCAACTCCAACCAACTCTTTCCCTGATTTTTATGAACTCCTTTCTTTTGCATTATTTCTCTAACTCTCTGTGCACTGTCCCATCTTTCTAGAGAGCAATACATATTTGACAGCAAAACATAATCCCCACCCTTGAGACGCGATATATTTCCAATGGCAACTTCACCCAGTTCTGGCTTTCTGTAAGTTCTACAAGCACTAAGAAGTGCCCTCCAGATAACGACATCTGGCTCTATTGTCATTGTAGTAATTATGCCGTAAGCCTCTTCGACGTGTCCAGCTCGACCTAAGAGATCAACCATAGCTCCATAATGCTCAAGTTGTGGCTGAATTGAGTAACGACTTGTCATAGAATCAAAGTACTTGCGACCTTCTTCAACCATACCACAATGGGTACATGCTGTTAAGAGTCCAATAAAAGTTATAGAATCAGGTAACACGTTTTCCACCTCCATCTTTGAGAATATTGCAACTGCATCTGTAGGAAGTCCATGTATTGCTAGTCCACTTATCATTGCGTTCCAGACAGAGACATCATCTCGTTGGACTCTATCAAAAACTTCTTTTGCTGCTTGAATTCTACCACATTTTGAGTACATGTCTATAAGTGCTGAACTCAGTATGAAATTCAGTTCAATTCTCTTCTCAATCATCAAGTTATGCACCCAAAGTCCATGGTAAAAGTCACCAAGTCGTGCACACCCAGTGATAATGGATGCAAATGTAAACTTATCGGGTTCAACATTTGAGCTAAGCATCTTCTGGAAGAATATTATCGCCTCCTCAAAGCGTGCATTTCTAATGTAACCTCCAATCATTGAGTTCCAAGATACCACATCTTGGGCTTGCATTTTAGAAAACACCTTTTTGGCAATACCATATTCTCCAAGCTTCATAAAATTTGCAATAATCATGTTAAAAGTGACCAAATCAAAGTCCCAACAGAAAACTTGATCTAGAAGTCGATAAGCAAGACTGAGTTTATCACAGTTCTTATAAGCTGATATCAGAGAAGCTACAATAGATGGGTAAGTCCCATAACCATGTTTAATAATTGTTGTGTGCGTTTCAATTACAAATCTAAAATCGAACGAGGACTTGCAGCAATTAAGAAAACTGCAGAGCTCTTGATGATCTGCAAGAGCAGCAAAGTATATAATCAACCATAGTTTAAAAGAGCTCATTAAGGGAAATCTTGTCTAATAAATATCTTAGTTCTGGCCACAAAAATGTATTCAATTCATAGATTACAAAAAAAAAAAAAAAAGTTGCAAGAAGCAGATGAGCACCTGTAGTGAGATGGGGTAAACACTTAGAAGAAGAGCGAGTTAATCGGGACGCCATGAAAGAGTGTGCAGTGAAGTTGTTGGGTACATGTCTCTGCATGTTTTCGTTTTTTTCTCGAGCACTTTCTTCTGCTACTTGTTCTTCTTCCAAACTACGCACATTATAACTTTCTTAGCTCATTATAATTTATCTCTTTATTAATGGGTTTATGTTGTGTGTGTGCTAAATATCCCGACTCATATATCTAAAACAACTGCTCTTCCTGTCCCAACACACATATCACTTTCTTCCAAATCTGCCGTGACACTCTAATCTCCGTTATGTTAATTTCATAGTTTCTGAGCATTCTAATCTTCTGATTTGATATCGTTTTTTAGCATTACCAAATTAAGAGTAAATGTTACATTTTTGGCCTAGTTTTGGACACCTGAGATCCCATTTTTTCGACAAGAAAGCAAGCTTGATCAGGCTCCCCTCCCTGTTTTCATTTGAGTTCTTGATGAGTAAAGAGGGGTGAGTTTATGGCATCCGAAGGGAGGCAAAAAAACAAACATAATCTCGACATGTGGAAGATGGGAATCAAGCTCTATATGCTCATGTCATGATCATACATCATGCTTTGTTATCAAATGCTTTTTTTTTTTTATCAAAGTCTAGAATTGATAACTCAAGATTGTGTTACTATTAATTGAAACTAGATGGCTTTATAAATAACAATTACTATCAAATCAATTATCCTAAGCATCTTATTGAAAATAACATTATCCTTAGAAATTATTTTATTTTTACAGAATAACTAACCATACTAGAATTAGGTTAACTAAATAAAAATACCCACTCCATTATCGTTCATTCTAATGAACCAATCGTAACTAAATCTAAAGAAAATAAATAAAATAAAAATTCAACTAGTCTCTTATTCATCTAAAGAA
Organism: Acer yangbiense; assembly: GCA_008009225.1. Classification (NCBI taxonomy): domain Eukaryota; kingdom Viridiplantae; phylum Streptophyta; class Magnoliopsida; order Sapindales; family Sapindaceae; genus Acer; species Acer yangbiense. The sequence continues at coordinate 31,849,769 of CM017769.1, read as the reverse complement.
GAAATTCATCAAAAGTTTAGGAATTAAGTAGATCACAATCTTTCACCAGAATCACCACTACAACATTATAAAATTTAGAAAATTTAACAAAAATACTATGAACACGCAGCAGCCTTTTCCTTTTTTTCATGTTTTGTCTAAATTACAGATGCTGAATGAATGCAACAGGAGTAACATAACAAGCAAGACTTACTAAAGCAATTTCTAATTTAACCATTAAAACTTTCATAATCAATCATTTGTAATTGATATCCATCTTAGTCTGGAAAACAAAAACGATTTATGATTAAAAAAAAAAAACTAAGGGAACAAATGCCGCAGCAAATAAAGGGTGGTACTTACCAATGCCGCAACGAACAAAGAGCGAGGCAGTGAGGGAGAGGAGCGGTGGCCGCGAGAGGAGCAACGACGGCGATGATGCAACGAACAAAGGGTGAAAGAGAGGAGCGACGGCGATGAGAGGAGTTGAGATTTGAGAAGCGCCGTAGCGTCGATGAGAGTAAGGGGTGTTGCCTGTTGTGAGTGTGAGCGGCTGACGTTGATTTTTTATTTATATGATGGTTGAAAATTACACATATATCCTTACTGTTAAATTTGCAATTGTGCATTTACTAATCATGTCGACTTATTACACGATTAGTTAAGCATAAACATGAACGCAACATGTTTATTAAAAGGATAAATGATTTGATAAGATTACTAACATGACTCGTTTATCCTCAACTCGAACCGACAATAATCTTGCCGTGTTCATGTTATGGGAGATTCATCTATTTTCTTTAATATTACTATTATTATTTTGATATACATTTTACAAGTATAGCGACTCAAATATAAAATATGACTGGATTGAACGAGCATTCGTTACCATCGAACTACATATTAGTATATAAAAAAGTATTACATTGCATATAAATTTTTCGTAAGGTCTTTGAAGGATTATTCATTACATGTATTATGTATAACCTTACTTTATTAAAAATTATAATTTAACGAATTTTAAAATTAAATTAATCTTTAAGAACATGCGGGCTTGCCATTGAAGGTTACCCTTTGACAACGTGTAAAAAGTGAAAAAAGCAATTTTGGTCTAGATCAAACCTTTCACATCATTAGTGTAACGCATTGGGTTTGGTTACTACACCCACGTGGGTATGGTAGCACCAAATTTAGGAACAACTCAAAGTTAAATTTGGAAATCACTTTGATTTTTAGAAACCTCTCTCACGTTTAAATCAACTAAAAAGTGGTTTTCAATTTTTGGTGCTACCATATCCAAATGGGTATAGTAGCCAAACCTGTAATGCATATTGCCAAATAATAATAATAATAATAACCAACACATTCACAACATATAACAATTTATTTTATTTTTTTTGAAATAGGAATAATATAACACTTTTCAACAACACGAAAATTGAATGTGTAGAGTGTAGAGTGTAGATGCTCCTATAACAATGTCTCTAATCTCTATGGGTTGGTGGATATGTCCTTATTTTTTATATATATACATACTATTTTTACTATGAGTAATGTTACATGGTATAAATAAAATTGCAAAATTTTAGACAGTATAATATTATTCTTTTATTATTAAATGTGTGAGTGGTAGCAATACAAACATTATTTATCATTAAACCAAATTGAACGGCGGTAAATTCAATTTTATTATTTTGATAAGATAAGGTTGGTGTGATGGTAAAACCCCTCACTCCTGCACCACGAGGTTACAGATTCGAATCATTCCTCTCTAAAAAAAATTCAAATTTATATAATAGTGTAATGCTTAAAAAAAAAGGTTTGTGCAATTTATTTTCACATATGTGAATCCATTAAATCCCTAAGTGGGGGAGACCCTAACTGTGGTGAAACTGCAACTTGATTGTGTTTAAGTTTTTCAATGATAAAAATATCCTTTAAAATCAAATAAATACGTATAATAGAAAATATAATATTTTTAAATAGAAAAATATTGGGGAAAGAAAAATCACTCATTTTCCAAATTTTATCATCCAAAATGATACAAAATTTATTTTTTCAATTCATCACCATTTTTTAAATTTTTTTTTTTTTTTTTTTTTTTACAATTAATACTGGATTTTGAGTGAAAATGACATAATTTAAATAAATGGTCTCAATAGTGTAGGTGTGTGAGAGATATACAATTAGACCAGCTTCATCTCACCTTTTTTTTTTTTTTTGAATTATTACACCATTACATAACTTCGTGGTGCAAGTATGAGGGGTTTATTACCAAACCAACCTCATCTCGTCGCTTCTTCTCATCTTTCCCGGACAATTTAGAGAAAAGTAATATTATATATAATATAGAGGAAATAACCCTTTTTATCCATAAAATTAAGGGTTTTTTTAATATTATTTTTAACCTGAATTAGTGTTTTTATTGTTCTTAGCAAACAATCCACTACAGAGACAAAATTACCCCTGTTTTTTCTTTTTACTTTTATTTTTTAAAACTAATTTTCTTTAAAAAAAAAAAAAAAACTTTTTTAGATATTTTTTTAATTATAGATTTACAATCCTTCATTAGTCTGACCTCCATTGGAGGTCATTTAAAAATTAAAAAAAAAAAATCGGACCTTCATGAAAAAAATAATTAAAAGTTTTTTTCTTTAAAGTATTTTTATTTAAATTGGATGAAGGGCAAAGGCACTATTGTTCAAAAAGTGGATTGTTTAGTAAAAACAATCATAACACTAATACTAACTAAATATAATAACTCCACTAATTATATGGTTAGTTATGGTTTTTACCCTATATAATATATTGCAAATCATAACTTTTAAACACTTTCTTGACTGATTTTCTTTAAAGTAAGAAACAGTGATGGTCAAGGGCGTTTTGGACTGTTTGAATTTGGTTGGAATATTCTTTCGTCACTTATGGTACAACTTTGCTCGTGGGACCATATAATTGAGCTTTAATTTTGAGCACAGTTGAAAATTGAAATGGTTGGTCAACGAAAAATCTGTCTAGTACAACCATTTTAGGTGTATATATACAATCAAAAATAATTCAAAGTGCATCACAATTCACAACAACATTAGATTTAGATGCATCAGTGACCATGTTATTAAATTAGATTTCAACAAGTATAGCCAATCATCTATTAATTTAAATTTTGTTTCGAAGTTTAATGGAAAATTTTCAATAGTTAACTAAACATATATAACTAATTACTAAAAGCAGAAAGCAGGAACGTCAATTAATTAAAGAAATTAATAATCACATGATGGAACAAGCATTAGGATTATCATCGCTAAACATGGTAACGGTGCGTTCATCAAAGAGGTGATCAGAATAAGGAGACTGGTGATAATAGCCGTAATCATCGCCGCTGTAACCGTGCCTCTCGTAGTTGTAGTCGTACGAAGAAGAAGGAGGAGGAGGCTGAGAAGTGTAGTAGGAGACTTGCTGTTGTTGTTGTTGATGTAGGTAGTAGTACTGTTGTGTGAAATTATAGTAATCTGGATTGTAAGGATAGGGCCAAAGCTCGGCTCTCCTTCCAGTTTTCCTCACTGTCTTCAAAACCTTCTTTTGATCCGCCCAACCCATTACTGTCACCTTTTGATTGTTTATGTCTATATCGATATCGTCCACTCCTAGTTAATATATATATATATGTACGTATTAGTACTCTAAAATAATATTAATTTCACCAAGTACGTTAATTAGAAGTATGTAATGTACCATCTAGTTTTTGAAGAGCTTTCTTGATCTTGCTCTCGCACCCAGCACAGTCCATATGCACTCTCATCTCTACCATCTGGAACGCAAAAATAAATACATAAAATAAAAAAACTTTTTATTGTTATAATCAGCTTCTCGTCAGCCATATTGATTCTGTTGGTATATATTGACCAAAAAGGTATATATATATATATCGGTCTTTCTATTGCGATCAGTTCGTCCTGACAATAAATATATCAAGACGAAGAATGTAGACCACTAGATTTACATACTTTGACTCGAAGTGTATACACTTGTCAAAATTTCTCCATAATCTATGGTCCACATTCTTCGTCCTAATATATTTATTATCAGGACGAACTGACAATAAATATATTAGGACGAAGAATGTGGACCACTAGATTTACATACTTTGACTCAAAGTGTATGCACTTGTCAAAACTTCTCCATAATCTGTGGTCCACATTCTTTGTTCTGATATATTTATTATCGGTTCGAATTGATAATAGAAAGACTGTATATATATATATATACTGATCTAGCTAATACAGCCCATCCATGTAAAAAAAGTTGCACTACCTATTTGTAGCATGCATATATACCTTTTGTCATCGTCACAGTACTTTTAACTTTTAACTTTTAAGATTCAATTTCTATTTTCAAATGTGAAAAGCGGCACCGGCCTTATTATAATAATGCTACATCTTATATAATATGAAATTTTGGAATGTGACCTTGAATACAAGGGCACAGAAAATCATGAGAGAAAAAAACTTTTATTAGTTTTGGATTTTGAATTACTTTTTAAAAGTTATACATATCTAACTCAAAACCCAATTAAGATGTCAAAATTAATTAGCTCAATATATATAGGTAAGATTTATCATGGTATGCAGAAAATGGTGCGTATTGCATGCACAATTGAGCACATACATTAATACATATAATTTTCAGTACACAAAAAGTACATAAAACAAATAATACAAGCACCAGCTTGCTTAGCTTGTGCCTATAAAAAGCAGAACGAAAGAGCGAGAGCGAATTAGAGGTCTCACCGTCATGTTAAAATCAATAAGAGGTATGAAGTTGATTTTAGGCTTCAATTCTTGAACAATTTGAACTTTGAAGATGAAGAATAAGGTAGGAGAAATACAATGATGTATATATAGATATATAGATGATCATGAGATCAGAGAATCGATTCTCACTCTTATCCTTGTGTGTGTGTGAGAGAGAGAGAGAAAGGCTGAGAAGGCAAATGATTAGAGATAGAATATTAATTTAGTCTCCACGGCCGTGAGGGTGGTGCTTTTGAGCTCTTTAATTTTCTTTCAACTTGCTTCAAAGCAACAAAAATATCAACTGGCAATAAGATTCCAGAGGGAAAGCGCGTAGCTGCTGCTTACAAGTTATAATACAAATTAATGGATGCAGCTGCTTATATATATATGTATATACAAGTTAAAACTTGAATTGCAGTGGAATTCAAATGAAACTTCAAAGCATATATATATATATATGTTGCTTAATGATGATGATGATGATGATCTCCCACTACAAGAAAACACAGGTCCATTTTTAAATTGAAGTTTAATATAAGTATATAACTGTTAACGAAAGTCAAAGGTGGTGAAGTTGCTGGTAAAATACATGCACGACAATCACATCATCAATACCTCACTAGAAATTGCCTTCCAAGTTCCAACCAATAGCACAGCGCGCAATATATTGAATTGTTAATTCTAGTCCATTAAGGTTTTAATATATAAGTTGACATTATGTTTTTAAGTTAGCTAGGGAGACGTAGAAACGAAGTTATATATATATATAAAATAAAAATAAAAGCAACTTGCATCTTAATTAGTATTGGCAAGCAAGGGTTCTTCCGTTGAAAAAGGCAGCAAGTTTAATAATGATCAATTTTTTATATATATAACAATTGCGGCAGCATGAACTCGGATTTGGAATATTACGAGACTAAATGGATGCTCTAACACTACGTTGGTCGATGGTAATAATAATTAATTTATAGAAAGTTTACTTGTATATCGGAAGAAAATCTTGTCTGGCCAAGTACGTGGCACCACATGTACATGGTGACCCACTAAATATATTACGTTATGTGCATTGAAATTAAATGTAATTAATTAATTGGATAGACTATTTATATATACTACGTGGTATATTCCTATCACGCCATATGCCACGTATATAAATAATATGATATGATAGAAAACTTCTAATTAGGAACAATATTGTCTCCAAGTCTTTTTATATATACTCGAAGGTGTTCAGTACGTGTCAGATGGCGTGATAGGAATACATAAGCAGTGGTTTATATATAGCGAATCACTGGTGTATAAATTTTATATTTAAGTACCGGAAAGAACTTTGACATTATTACTTGGTTTTGTTTACAATTAGAGTGCGTATGGCACGGACACGGGACGGAACGGGACATGACAGGACATGCTGTTCTGTATTGTGTTTGGAAGGCCTAGGATAGAATTGTTCACTGTACTGTTATGCGTTTGGTATGGTTGGGACATGATGAGACAAGAGGTTCAAATGACCAGAGTGCCTCTATTATCCTGTTTATTTGATTTTATTAAATATTAATATTGTAATTTTAAGTATTGATTAAAAGTTTAAAACCTTAAATAAAATGATAAATTTAAATATTAATATAAATTTTTTTTATTTCAAAAATATATATATATAATTTTTTTTGTTAAAATAATATAAAGACAAATTAGTCCACAAACTTGATAAAACAGCCATGAAGAAAATATATGCACAAAATACATACTCAAAGGTCGATAAAAATGTAACTATATATCGAACTGATTAAATAACAATCAAATAATATTTTGCTACATAATCTAATCCAAATGCTACCACCCCAAATAATTGCCTGCCCATGCGTGACTTGCTGCAGAAAATGCTACCATTTTCTTGCTAGGTGGTGCCTAATAAATCCCCGTACTTCGTCCAACTCAAAACCAGCTCCAGAAAATTCGCCACTGTTGAAAAATGGTCGTAGATCATAGATTTCACGTTCTTGTGCCTGTTAGAAGTGGAATCAAACACAAATGTCAATAATATGATCATGCATACATAGCTAATTGAATTAGAAAAGCTGCCTCAACATTTTGTTACCTTGTTTTGCAGGTCCACTATTTTCACATCAATATGATTAAGCTTGGAACTAGACCCAGAAACAATTTCTTCAAAATGCAGTGCATTCTTCACAAGCTCACGAAGAAGTTCAAGTAGCAGTCTATTGTAGTCCTTCTTGAAAGTCATGTACTTTCTAAAGCTCTGCAATGACATTAAATTTCTGTCATTCTTTTCTCTTTTAATACTACAGAAATCTTAAAAAATCAAGCATCAACATCTCAACATTAAGCAAAGAAACTGATTAATCAACCCAGAACTGCACCAAATTAAACAAACCCAATCGAAACCACCTTCAATCAACCCAAATCTGCACCAAATTAAACAAACCCAACCATAACCGAAATCAGCCACCTTCAATCAACCCAGAACTGCACCAAATTAAACAAACCCAACCATAACCACCTAAACCACCTTCAATTAACCCAGAACTGCACCAAATTAAACAAACCCAATCGAAACCATTGAAGCCCATTCGAAACAATACACCCTAAATCGAAAACCCCCAATCGAGAGCCCTAAATCGAAATAAACAACAGCCACCACCTCCAAAATCGAAAGAGGTTGAATAGAGAGAGAGAGAGAGAGAGAGAGAGAGACAAGCGAGAGAGACTGAGAATGATACTTTTGCTCCTCGCCGGTGGCCGTTGCAGCAACTGTTGAGAGGGAGAGATGAGTATTAGTTGAGAGAAAGAAGGAAGAGAGAGAGAGAGAGAGAGAGAGAGAGAGAAATGCTTTGGGATTTAATTTAATTTATATTTGGTATTTTTATAATTTTTGGAAGTATTAAGGGTAAAAGAGTCATTTTGATACTTGTCCCATGCATGGGACAAGTCTGGGCAAGCTATTTGGGTAGGACAATTTTTTGGGTTTGACAATTTTTTGGGTTTTTTGTCCCACATTGTCCCGTCATGTCCCATGTTACGGACGCGCCAAACGCAGGACAAGAGAAAGTTGTCCCATCATGTCTCGTCCCATCCCCGCGTACCAAACGCACCCTTAGAGATGACAATTCCATAAGCCGATGTCCACCCGCGATAGGCAAATGTGAGAATTTTGTTAAGGATTTGGATATTCTACTGATCTGATCTTTTTAAAGTATGTGATTGGTTGTTAATAAAGTGAACAAGTGGTTGTGTAGACAATCATGTTGGTGGAATGACAATTGTTGAGGTCACTTGTGGTGCACCTCTGTAAGAAATTCGAACACTCAAGAGAAGGGAGAAGCTTTCTAAAATTTTATTTCACTCTAGATTTCTTACACCACTCCACTTGCTTACAATCAAAATCTGAGTCCCTTTATATAGGGAAATAAGATGAGCTACAATTAATGCAAAAACAGCAATTTCAAACTTCAGTTGGGAGATGACAGTTGGGAGGAGGCAGCTGGGAGATGACAGAAGAAATTTCTGGACAGTGGCAGCAAGGAGTCAACAATGGTGGCTTCTAGAATTCGGTGGGAAGCTGCTGGAGGTTGGCTGACCAGAGTTCAAGTTTAATTTTCAACATCCCCCCTTAAACTTGACTCTCCGTGTTTCGTCATACCAAGCATTGTCTTTAATCTTGAAAACACATCGTGTTTGAGCGGCTTGGTGAAAATATCAGCAGCTTGATCATATGTCCTGCAGGAGACTAGTTCCACCTCTTTATTCTTCACATGCTCTCTGATGAAATGATACCGCGTATCAATATGTTTGCTCCTTTTATGGAATACTGGATTCTTTGCTAGTGCAATCGCTGACCGATTGTCGATATAGACCTCTGTGGGATTAACTTGTGGAAATCCCAAGTACTGCAACACATTCCTGATCTAGATACCATGACAAACAGCTGAGCAGGCAGCAACGTACTCAGCTTCACATGATGACAATGTCACAATGGCTTGCTTTTTGGATGACCATGTGAACGCTGTATCTCCCATAAAAAACGTAAAACCTGTCGTGCTTTTACGTTCATCCAGATCTCTTCCCCAATCACTATCTGAATAGCCAATCAACCTGCAATCTTCACATTTGGTATATAAAATACCATCATTAATAGTACTTTTTATATAACGGAGTATCCTCTTTGCTGCATTCAGGTGAGATTGGTCAGGAGTCTCCATGTATCTGCTGACTAGTCCAACTCCATAGAGTATATCTGGCCTAGTACATGTCAAGTATCTCAGGCTTCCAACCAAGCTCTTGAAATAGGTTGGATCAACATCTCCCCTTTCATTCTTTCTTAACTCTAATCCTGTTTCCACTGGAGTTGTGACAGGATTGCATTTTTCCATACCAAATCTTTTCAGAATTTCTTTTGCATAGATACTTTGAGAGATGAAAATACCTCTTTCGCTTTGCACAACTTCAATACCGAGAAAATGAGCCATCAGACCAATGTCAGTCATCTCAAATTCTTTCACCGTTCTTCTCTTGAAATCTTCAAACATGGCTGGATTGTTGCCGGTGAAGATCAAGTCATCAACATACAGGCATGCATATAACAGGCTTCCATCAGTCTCCTTCTTCATACACAGTGCATGCTCATACAGACATTTCTCAAATCCGTTCTCTTGGAAGTAATCATCAATCCTCATGTTCCATGCACGAGGTGCTTGCTTCAAACCATATAAGGCTTTCTTCAGTCTGCATACTTTATCTTCTCTGCCTTTCTTCACATATCCAGGTGGTTGTTCCACATAGATTTCTTCTTCAAGAAAGCCATTTAGGAATGCTGACTTTACATCAAGTTAGTAAATTTTCCAACTTTTCTGGGCTACCAATGATATTAGCAATCTGATGGTCTCTAGTCTGGCAACCGGGGCAAAGACTTCTCCGTAGTCAACTCCTTCCTTTTGTTTATAGCCTTTTGCTACAAGTCTTGCCTTGTATCTCTAGACTTCTCCTTTCGCATTTCTTTTGGTCTTGTAGACCCATTTCACTCCGATAGCTTTTCGGCCTTTTGGGAGATTAGTCAACTCCCATGTCTTGTTCTTTTCAATGGATCGAATCTCTTCATCCATTGCATTTCTCCATTTTTCTTCTTGGTTAGCCTCTTCAAAGCTAACTGGATCACTTGTCATCAACAGACAATACAGAGTAATATCTTCTTCCACATGTTCTGTATTTTCATACAGATCTTCTAAGCTACGTGTCCCTCTAGGCCTCATATCTGAAAAATCACGTTCAATTGATAATGGAGTATCATACCTTTGTGGTGAAGAGGAACCACGTTGAGGAGTCTGCTGATCTCTGGGTATTTGTGGCTCTGTGGCCACTTCTTTTGTCTCTTCTTCAGATATCAACTCGGCACTTCTGAAAGCTTTGGTCTGATCCCAATTCCAGGATTCATTTTCTTCAAAAATGACATCTCTGCTGAAAATCACTTTCTTAATGATGGGGTTGTATAGCCGGTAACCCATAGTTCTGTCACCGTATCCAACCAGGATACACTTTTCTCCTTTATCTTCAAGCTTGGTTCTTCTCGCTTCTGGGACCTTGATGTAGGCAATAGAGCCAAAAACTCTAAGGTGGCTCACACTTGGTTTGTAACTGCTCCATGCTTCTTGCGGTGTCTTTGTATCAAAACTCTTCGTTGGACATCTGTTTAGTAGATATACTGCACACAAGACTGCTTCAGCCCAAAAACTCTTATGCATGTTTTTATCCTTTAACATGCTTCTGACCATATTAAGGATTGTCCGATTCTTCCTTTCAGCTACACCGTTTAACTGAGGAGTATAAGCTGGTGTAAACTGATGTCTGATTCCTTGTTGCTTAAGGAATTCCTGGAAAGCACCTGCAGTGTATTCTCCACCTTGATCTGATCTCAATGTTTTGATATAGTAGCCACTTTGCTTCTCCACAAGCGTTTTGAACTCTTTAAAGTAGCCAAATACTTCAGACTTCCTTTTTAAGAAATAGACCCAAGTCTTCCTGCTGTAGTCATCAATGAAGGTGAGGAAGTATTGATTCTGTCCATTTGATACTGGCGTCAATGGACCACACACATCTGTGTGAACGAGCTCAAGTGGCATGGTTGTTTTCCAATTTGCCTCCTTTCCGAAGCTATTTCTGTGTTGTTTACTAAGAACACAGCTTTCACACATCTTATTTGGGTGATGGATGCTTGGCAATCCTTTCACCATCTTCTTACTTCCCAGTTGCTTTAAACTTTCAAAATTGAGATGCCCATACCTGAGATGCCACAACCAGTCTTTGTCATTGATGATGGCTGTCAAACACCTTGGCGTATCATGATGGATTGCGAGAGGAAACATCCTGTTCTTCGTCATCTGGACTCGAGTAATCAGCTTTTCTCGTGCATCTGTAATGGTCAGTTGCATGTTTTGAAGGCTAATTTGATAGCCTTTCTCCAGGAGTTGCCCGAGACTTAGGATGTTTGTCTTCATATCTGGAACATAATAAACATTGGAGATAAAAGCATGATCTCCATTCTTCTGCTTGATCATGACATCTCCTCTTCCTTGGACAGAGATTTTAGAGAGGTCGCCAAATGAAATTTCTCCTTGAACTTTCTCATTAAGTTCAGTGAACAAATCTTTTCTGCCAGTCATATGATTGCTGGCTCCAGAATCAAGAAACCAAACATCTTGATTTTGATAGGTTGAGTTGTGTGCCATCAACATCAACGATTCTCCTTCAACTTGCTCTTTCTCTGCAAAGTTAGAATTTTCATTTACTTCATTTGGCTTACCTCTGCACTCGTTGCTATAGTGGCCATATTTGTGGCAGTTATAGCATTGAACGTTTCTCTTGTCAACGTTCGGACGACTGTTGTACCCGCCTCTTCTTCCTTGTCCTCTTCCTCGTGAGACATAGTTCTGTTGTCCACGTCCTCCTCTATTTGCATCTCTTCCTCCTCTGCCTCTACCTCTGGTTTCTGCATTTCCAAAACCTCTTCCACGGGATCCTCTACCTTGTTCTCTTCCTTGTTGTGAAGTCCCCATTGCTTTTATCTTTTTTCATTGATGGAGAGCTTTGACTGAAGAGCTTGCTCCAGCACTCTGTCATCACTTCTTCTACTGACTTTCTGCTCATGGGCTTGCAATGAACCCACTAGTTCTTCAACAGATATCGTCTCCAGATCTTTTGTTTCTTCCAGCGCCACAACTATGAAGTCAAATTTTGGATCTAATGATCGCAAAATTTTCTCTGAAATTCTCATGTCTACGAGAGTTTCTCCATTTCTTCTTAGCTGATTCGCAACAATCATAACTCGTGTATAGAATTCAGCAATGGATTCATTAGATTTCATTCGTAGAGATTCGAACTCACCTCGTAGAGTTTGAAGACGGATCTTTTTCACTTTGTCAGCACCTTTGTAGGTCTTCTGAAGGGTGTCCCAGACTTCTTTCGATGACTTAGACGATGCTATGATCTCGAACGTGGCTTCGTCTAGTCCTTGATAGATTATGGACTTTGCTTTACAATCCCTCTTTCGATCTGCTTTGAGAGTTGTTGTCTGAGCTTCTGTCAAGGTTCCTTCAGCTTCTTTGGATGCGGGTTCTGTGTATCCATCTTCCACAATGTCCATCACATCTTGAGAGCCTAGTAGAGCTCTCATTTGTATGCACCAATTGTCGTAGTTGTCTTTGGTGAGCTTCGGGATGATAACTTGCGTATTTTCGTTGGCCATCGAGACTTGAAGTGCTTAGAACATTGATCTGGAGTCTGAATTTGCAAAAATGGAGTGGACAGTTGTGTCCGGAATGGTCCAAAACCTTAGAAACCAATCTGAGTTTGTCGAAAACCGAGTTCGGAAGCGTCCGAAACTTACGGTCAAACTTCTTGGCAAAAGTCAACTAAGATAACGGAATATACCTTTTTCTGACGGAATATTCCAGCCGTTATAACGGCGTTGATGACGTCAGCAGAAGTGAACAGTGTCGGGGGGTCACGGACCGGGTGCGGATCGGACTATCGGGTCGGATCTGGTAATGGGGTAACCGGGTCGAACTTGGGTCGGACCGGGTGACTGTGTTTATGGGTCGGACCCTTGCAATCGGGCGAGGAAGATGACTGGCGCGTGGTGGTGACGTGCCAGAGGGAATGGCTGCGCGTGACGGAACTCTCCAACTTTATGCGGCGCGTGCGGCCTCTCTGTTGCTCCGATTTGGGTGAAATTTTCACCGGTGCACTCCTTGCGACGAGTAAAACACTCTGGTGTACTCAAAATGCTATTTTGAGCACTTTGATTTCTGGGCAAATCTGGTTTTGCCTCTGTTCTTCGAATCTCTGGTTCGTCTAGGCTCTGATACCACTGTTGGTGGAATGGCAATTGTTGAGGTCACTTGTGGTGCACCTCTGTAAGAAATTCGAACACTCAAGAGAAGGGAGAAGCTTTCTAAAATTTTATTTCACTCTAGATTTCTTACACCACTCCACTTGCTTACAATCACAATCTGAGTCCCTTTATATAGGGAAATAAGATGAGCTACAATTAATGCAAAAACAGCAATTTCAAACTTCAGTTGGGAGATGGCAGTTGGGAGGAGGCAGTTGGGAGATGACAGAAGAAATTTCTGGACGGTGGCAACAAGGAGTCAACAATGGTGGCTTCTAGAATTCGGTGGGAAGCTGTTGGAGGTTGGCTGACCAGAGTTCAAGTTTAATTTTCAACAAATCAATCATATCTTAACCACTCATTCATTGAAATACTTATGTGTCATGAGATAAGATCAATGAGGTCAAGAAAAAAATCAGATCAACAGATAATCCAAATCCTTTTGTTAATAAGGTTTATGGATAAGTGTGGATGCTGAAATTTAAATCTGATATGAGTTCATCGAGTTTAGGTGTGGGTTTGAAAAAAAAAAAATTCACACCTGAACCCATATATATTAAAAAAAATAATACTATATAGATTATATGTTTTAAAATGCATCGGAAGGTTCAATGATAAATTTGTTGCAGTTGTGTAGTTGCATCATGTATAATTTGAATTTAGATTTTCTGCTGATCTGATATTTTCTCAAACCTTATCTAATCTCATGACACATAAACATTGCAATGAATGTGTGGTTAAGATGTGATTGGTTTCCATAACCACTTTATCAACAACCAATCACATGCTCTAAAAAGGTCAGGAAAAAGATCAGATCAGCAATGGATCTAAATCCGAATAATTTTGGGAGTTCATTGAATTTTATTTTGTTTGTTTTGGATTTTTATTACTATGTGAAGTGTGTGGAAGTATATATAAAATTTATTTTATTTTATGTTGGAACTCGGTTTCTTTGTATTTTATGTTGTTATTAACTTATTGTATACGTTGAACTTGAAGATTATTTAATTTTTGGTTCGATTTGTTATGACGTACAAATATAATATTAATGACTCGATAGATTTTATTTAATTATTAATAGTTTTCAGCAAATTTTTTTAAGTGTTACACTATTACATAAATTTAGGGTTTTTTTAAAGAGGGAGAGACTCGAACCCGAAACCTTGTGGTGTAGGTGTAAAAAGTTTACTACTGAACCAACCTCATCTCATCAATTTTTCAGCACTTTCGTATAATTTCACGCAGGGGCAGAGCTATTTGTATTGTAGCCTGGGCTGTAGCCCAGGTTGATTTTTTGAAAAAATGTTTAAAGTTTTTTACTTTTTACAAAATATTTCCTCTTTGTTATTATTTTTACAAAATAACCCCTATTTTATAATTTTGTTTACAAACTATCATAATTAAAACGAAACGGTTTAGATACAAAACAAAACACATCGGACAAACAAAATAGAAATTTTAAGGTTGAAACATGACTTCCAATCTTTGAACGACAATTTAACCGAACATGTTTAATTATATATTAAAGTATTTAATTTATATTATTAATTGCTAACAATGTAAGAAATAGTAAATAATCATCTTGACTGACTTGCTGATAATTTTACTTTATTGAATCTTATAGTTAAATTTTAGTAGTAGTAAGTTGACATGTGTGTAAATTTGTATAAATTTTTTATTTTATTTTATTTTTTATGTTAATCCGTACTATTGTAGGTTGCAAAGTTAAACAATTATATACCCAAGCTAAAAAAAAAATAATAATAAAAAACATTAAATTAATAAAATTTCCTCCCATAGTTATTAAGGTTGGTTTAGAATTTTTTTTGTTTTTAGCCCACCCTATTATATTATCCTGGCTACACCCCTGATTTCACGAGATCATATTCACAGGAGAGTGTGAATATAGGCAAAACTAGCAGGTGAAAACCCGTCCGCAATTCTGTATAATTTCGCGAGTTCACGAGCGAACGTCATTAAAGAATGTGTGTGCATACAAACCTCGTGACAGCCATGATCTATCAGGTGTGAGTAGGAATAACGTTCTACATCACCTTCACATGTTGGAATACTAGTTGGCAAGGTGATTCCAAACATTTTCCCCACAGGAAGCAAAATACTCTTTCTTGTAAATATCAAAAATCTAGAATATTCTCTTTTTTATATAAAAAGTATAATATCAGGGACGGTGGGAATAGGGGGTTTTGGCACTCTTTTGATTTAGTATTGCACGAGTAGCACCACTTTAATAACTTAAGTTTTAAAGGCATCGAAGTAAGTGAACTTCCCAAATTGTCCTTACTTTACATATATTCTTTCTATTTAAATTTCAGTTTTTCTTTTTTTGATTTTATTTTTTCATCTTCTTCATCGGCATCCATTGGAGGTTGAACAGGCCTCCATGGAGGTCGAAATTGACCTTTAATGGAGGTTGAAATTTACCTCCATTGGAGGTCGATGAAGAAGAAGATGAAAAAAAAAATAGATTTTTTTTTGTCCAATAAGTCTTGGAAATTTTCGAGACTTTTCAGGTATTTTCGAAACGTTTTAGGTAATTTTCAAGACTTTTCAGGTATTTCCAAGACTTTTAATTTATTTCTGAAACTTTTCATGGAACATCCCTCCAGCCATAGGTAGATGCATAATAATTAATAATGAACCTAGAAAATAACAATTGACACAACAACTGTTATATGTAAAATTCGTCAAAGAGAACACGTCATCATAAAGTGTAGACCAACATAGCCACGTAGGCATAAAGTCAAAAGATCAATCAACTAAGAGACACGTTGGCATCCCACACGAACAAGCTACTCGGCACCAACATCGATATCAGAAGACAACACCAAATAGAGCTGAGTGAGCCGAGCAGGATATCAGCCCTACTCGGTACAAGCATGGATATTAAACACGTGGCAGATCCTCTTCTATACTTAAGGTAATCATAGTCCAAAGCAGATTCGGATTCAAGGGTATTAAACACGTGACAGATATCAAATAGGAAAGCAATCCTTAAACCACTTCAGGAATCCACAACTCAGACACCACGATATCAAACCCTAGCAGCACCCAAAACCCTAGCCATATCATGTATAAATACCCCTGCAAAGAACAGTAAGCAGGGTAAGATTTTTAGAGAAAGAGAGAGAGATCAAAGTGTGTATCATTCAAATAATTATAGTGGATTTGACTGTATTGCTTGGGCAACAACCCATGGATGTTTCTCCGATCATCGGAGTTTTAACACGTATTTCGCTTTTGTCATTATTTATAACTATCGTGTTATTTATTTCATTCATATTTACAGGTTTTACTAACCCAAACTATTGACTTGTTGACCATCGAGAAATCACCGTCAACAACAACCAAAATAGACTAGGTTCAAATGTTACTCTTGAAACTTACATCCCTTTGACCATAGGTATATGCATAATAATTAATAATGAACCTAGAAATTAAAAATAATAATTGACACAACAACCAAAATAGACTAGGTTTAAAGATGACTCTTGAAATTTACAAGGACAGTCTTGATACATCACCATATCTGTATTCTATTCCAAATTCATAAATCATCCTTTTCGATTTGATTGTATAGAGTATAAGCGTCTACTTGCTATGCACAAAACACAAAATGGAGGGTTATTCTATTTTCATTATAGAAGGATTATTGAAGAATTATTCGATTTTTTTCTTCTTTGGATCTTAATTTCCGAAAAACTTCTCGAATTCTCCTAATCCGCAAGATAAATTCTTTGATTCTTCTACTTTGATCAAATCGGAATAGTTCCTTTCATTCTTATACCACTCCATTTATATCCTTAATGCCTGCTTCTAGTTTTTTTGGGGCTTTGGAAATTTCATAACTCTCTTTGGTATCACGAACTCTTCAATTAAGAATGTAACTTTGGAGTCTAGACTAACAAGAAGAATACTACCTTTGTGAGTGAATATTTTACAAAACTAAAATTTATAGCTGACAATCACTTAGCTGCTGGAAACACAATTAGTGAAGAAGTTGATTCTCTATTTCTTAGCTGGTTTGTTGATAGTATCCATTTCTACACTTGGTGTAGCCCTCATTTTCTATTGTTTTCGCTCGTTTATCGGGCATTATTGTTATCTAATGTGTTTTGTGAACTTTTTGTAGGCAATAATCCATAAATAAGGTGTTAGAGCTTAATTGAAGAGATTTGGAGGTTAAAAACGCTGAAATTGTAAAGACTCATGCAGAACATCCAACTTTCGGGGGTCATATCTCCCTACTCGGATGAAATTGAGCTTCTTTCCATATATATTCAGAAAGCCCCGGATGTCTACTTTCCAGTGATTTTTACGAATTACAATTCCGGGTTTTGTAGAGAGAATTATGATAGTTTTCGTAACGGTGCGTGATGCTGAAAAGCTAAAAACTAAAGAAGAAGTGTATGCGCCCTTCGAGTAGCACATCATTAGCACAACTCTTCCAGTGGGTCAGCGCAGTACATGCACCCTTCGAGTAGCGCAACACTAGTGCATAGGTGCTCCAGCTCAGCTTTTTATGGGGTTTTGTGCCCTAAATCCATACATTATAAATACCCAACTTTCCCTCCATTTCCAGCACCTCTTGGATGACCCTCCAACTCCAAAACTCCCAAGAACACATATTTACACTCTTCCAACACCAAATCACCACATTCAACCTTAAATCCATCATCCAAACTTCAAATCCACTCCACCAAACACCAAATATCCACTTTTCCCATCATTACCCACCATCAAAACCCAACTTTGGAGCATAAAGATGAGCATCGAGAGAGGAAGCAAGCTAAGCACACCAACAAACCAAGAGAGGAGGAGATCTTAACATATAGTTTTCTCTTTATCTCTCTCTTTATTTATTACTTGTATTTGATATAGCTTATACTAAACTCATATTTTGTGAAGCCGTTATTTGTAACATGAACTAAAATCATCTTGGCTAAGGTCTAAGGCCAAGATAAAACCTTTCCCATGAATCTCCAATAAAGACCACCACTTTATTATCATTGCTTGTGTTTTGTATGTGTTTTTCATGTTCGCAATGCTTTTGAATGATTAACCATCATTTGAATGATTTTTGGTTGTTGTGTGATGTATCGAAAGAAGAAGCACACAACGTACTTGATGAAATGCATGATAAAAGTCTAGTAAGATAGAAATATGCGATATTAGCTCGTAGGATTCCATTTGTGTGCTATGATGCTTAATGAATTTATGTGTAGTTCGGATAACCATTGAGAAATAGATTATTGGTGCATATGAATATTGTCTTTATCACTCGAAAAGGGTTAGAGATTAATTAAGGGAACATGGGTCTACATTACCACTTACATAATTTATTTTTAATGGTGTGTCTACAAATTGTTGGTAATTGGGTAGGTGGATTCAAAAGCCTTAGCCATTTATCTCATATAAGTTCCAACATCTTGTTTGTGTGTTTGCTTGTTGCTAATTGTGTTTTGTTAATTAATTTAATTTTAGCTTTGATCACTTTGAGTAGTATAATCATCCTCATTAAATTTTGATTGTCCAAATAGTAATTAGGTTAATCAATTTCGACATTCATTAACCAATCCTTGTGGGGATGAATTTTATTTATCATTGTACTACACCACAGCCCCACACTATTGCAAACGCCCATTTTGGTGTGATCATTTGTCTCACTCTCTATCTTCTCATTTGTTTCTCAATGGCATGGATATCCAAATGGAATGTGGGTGCATATGTGGATTTGGCAAAACTAGCCCAAACCCGACCCGTTATCATCTATACTTACAACATTGTTATTTGGTATAACAAAAGCACCAGCTAACTCATCAAATCCATCAGAAAGTAATTTGATGAATGACCAACCATTCTACCACATGTACATCGCGGTATGTCAATTTCTCTCATGGGTCCGAAATTCCCAAATCCCCATCTCCATCTCCATTTAAGAAAAAAACAAAATCCTTAATAATCGAGGAGGGGGATGAGGATGATTTTCATCCTGATTTAGAAATGGGGGATCAGGATAAGATAGGTCCCGTTTCCTCATTTTCTCAATAAATATATATATAACCAATAATTAAGTTGAATATTAACCAAATCAACAGCAATTAAACCTTAATTTCCACAGGATTAATTAATATCAGAGATCAATAGGCGCAATTTATTGATCGATTCTTATGCCAGTGCTTGAGTTTCCTGTTCACTGCTATATATTCTAATTAGAAAACGTAATGAAGACATGAAGTGAGCCCGTAATTTATTTTTTTACATAAATAATGAATTGAACGAAAAGCAGTAACGATCGAATGTCAAACTTTTTAAAGTGAAACGCTAATTAATGTGACAGACAGACAGTACGTAATCAGTTGCTCTAAGTCCAAGTGATCTCATCATACATTAACGAATGTAACATAATATAAATATGCTAAATTAGCTAGGTTAACTAAACCCTCCATCTCAACAAGCAAATTCGATACGACAGACTTAATAAGCTTTAGAAGGGAAGTTGATGATCACCGCCGCCACCTGAAACAGAGCTAGAAGCGGTGGTTGCGTTACGCTCAGCATGGCAGAGTTGGCGAAGCTTGGTGGGTACGTACCAAATGGCAAGTCGAGGATGTGTGTTAAAAATGGCATCAATGTCCCAACCCTGGCGGGCAGCGATGGCTACAAGAGGCTTATAACATGCCTGTCTCCACGCCCCTACGTTCTCTCCTCTCTCCTTGAAAGCTTTCCTCAACGCATTCGATGCTTCCTCATCCAGGCAGTGCAACGCATAGCAGTGCACGTAGTGTCTCATCTTTGGCTTGTTAATGTAGCTCGCTCCTGCCTTCTTTGCATACCTAAATACTTGATTTGTCACCTGAAATTATTATGTTCCCATCTGCACTTGTAAGTCCACTACAACAAGAGATATACATATATATATATATATTGTTTTCGAAAAACTAAATTTATTAGTTAAATTGTATGATAAACTTTATTCATGGTGACCAAAATCTTTTTTTTTTTCCACAATCAAGGCAGGCATCAAATGGTCAACAAACTTTATTCATGGGTTCGCTCAAAGAGGTGTTTTGGATCCTGTCTTCTATGGATGCACATTTGTTTCCGCTGGACAATGAGCCTAACCCTGACAGATACAGATGCAATCAACAGGATTAGGCCACGTCACCACTCACTGTACGGACTCGTTAAAATTATTCAAGCACCCCATCTGCGTTCTTCGATTTTTCGGCCCTCATTGAAAGGCCCCGCCTGCCCCGTACATGACTTGTCACGTTTTCTTTGGACCAGCTTGTCAATCAAGTACCTTACTGGGACCAAACCGCCACCTTTGGGCTGAGTCATCACTCACGAGTCACGAGTTATCGTACTAGCAAGTGCACTGGTGCAGATGGAGTTGAGTGATGAGAATGGACGGTCAAGATGAAATTAAATCTTACCTTGGTGGGGCATTTCTCGCCTCGCTCCTTGGCAATGTTCTGGACTTGAATCAGGAAATCACGGCATTGCTCGTAGAGATGGAAGAGGTAATCAAGGCCGTTCTTTTTGCCACGTGCCACCTCACCAGGCTCGGTCACGATGAAGGGGTGCTCTCGCTGTCTCTCGGTGCCGCCGTTTTCGTCGTCCTCGTTCTCATCATCCATGTTGTTAACATCCACCACCTTCCTCTGCCCCTTCCTCCTCCGCTGTTTCTTATTCTCCGCCGCTACTCCCGGCACCGCCTCCCACGTCCCTCCTCCGCCGCTCCCTGCCGCCTCCTTCTCTTGCTGCACCTGCTCTTGTGATAACCCTATTCATAATGAAAATTAAAAAAATCAGATCCCCACATACCCAAATGATTAAAATTTAATAAACGTTACACATGCTATATATATATATATTGAAATCCCACGTGATATTGTATATATCCTCGCTATACATTAATTTATTTTCATAAGATGTTTTATAATTATATGATATGTATATGTAGAAGCTCTGCTCAAGCAGTCAACCTACACGTGAACAGAGTTTTACACTAAAAACACAATCTTTACACCGAAGTGATAAAATCTTCAGAGATATTACCCAAATAACTTAAGAATCTTGTATATAAAAATTGAAATCTATGTTTCTTGTAGATTCTTTACTTTTCTAAGCTTATAAAAAAGAATTAAAGAGAAAGAACAAATGAATTACCTTCTTGGGACAAAGCATCGAGAGCGTTGGTAGTGTCACCAGACAACAAGTTACGCCTTCTAGAATCTTCATCTTCTAGCCTTCTCCTCTCAGCTCTGACAGCAGCTTTGATACCATATCTCTCTCCGACAAGAAGCTCCCATCTGAATATCTGAGACAAGCTGTTCATCATATCATCTAGTTCCTCGTCTTTCATGTCCAAAAGCGTGTTCACTGTGAAACCAAGCTCCGCTATTTTGGCAGCCGTGTAGTACCTAATCCCATAAGCCTGGAATAGCTCCTCCAGCCCACCTAAATCTCTCGGACGCACCATCGAGTATGAGGTCGAACCAACCAGAGGTGCTGACGGTGTCACCACCCCTTCCAACAGCCGGGCCGGAGGTGGCACTACCGTTCGTGGGTCCCACTTGAACAGGCTTGCCGTGAACGCTTCAGGGTCCATGTTATCTCTCTCTTTTTCTTTTCTCTGAGACTCTGAGCACTCGTGAGCAGTGAAATTTTTGATGTTCTGGAATTGGACAGCAGAGAGGTAGCTGTAGGTTTGCAATAAAGGCAACTGTGTTCTGTGTTGGCAAAACTGCCCTTAAAATAACAGATTTTTATGGTTTTTATTGGGAAACTAAGCCAAGAAAAATATGGTTCCTCTTCTGTTAGTTTGGAACTTGACAGTTGGAACCTAACTAGTCAAAGTGAGCGTCTTTGGTTACTTCCCTAGTTCCCTTACATTCTTCGTACACATTCCTTACCATTTTTCTCATCCACTCCAATTTTGACACATCACCAAAATAACAATGCTTTTATTCAGTAATCTAAACTTTTTCTTTTCTAAAAAAATAAAAATAAAAATAAACTAAACTTTTTAATTAAGAAAAATATAAAAAAATATCCTTTTTATTTAAAAAATTATCAATTTAATCCAAAGTTTACAAAATTAGGCAATTCAGTCTTTATTGTTTCATTTACTATTAAAAGTTCATTTTATTTTAATTTATATCAAATTAGTCCCATTAAACAGTTACCATTAGTGATTTTGTTAATTTTTGTTCAAAAAAATCATAATACCTTTATGTATGATACTTAAAACATAGTTGACCATAACCACATTATCCAAAGAATAAAAACTTCGAAATATTACAAAATAAATACCTATAAAATTACAAGAAGTGCATAAAATTTGTAAATATACACCTATAAAATTACTAAAAAAACCTGCCTAAAAAGAATAAAGATGATGATGAATTTATACCTTTTAATTAACGATAATGTTAATCATGTAAACTTGTTTTCCAATTTAACTATGTCTCATTTTGGAAATAATTAGTTTTATCTCACTGAGATTATAAGTTGAATACAAATTGTCATTTGAATATTCATAGCACTATTGTTTAATTAAAGTATTACATTGCCGACACCATTTTGAGGTTTGATTCGTATTTATCGTCCACTAGATTAGTATTGTGATTTGGTCCATTGTAAGTATAATGTACCTGCGGGCGCCAGATACGATCTCCTTAACTATAGCTCTTAAATCTTAACTAGGTGTTGATGTTTGAAATTGGTCTGTTTTCATTTATGTAGTACGGATACGGATACGGATACGGATACGGATATAGATACGGGGATACGGTAAATCTTCAAAAACTATAATACAGATACAGCATGATACGTCAATTAAAATAATATATATTTATATTTAAAAAATAATAATAATATATGAAAACATATTTGATAATTCATTCAAAATAAAAACATATTCAGAATCCAAATAAAACATGTCACATAACTACAAAAGTCATAACAATGTAACATATTACAGGATCCAAATAAAACATGTCATATAAGTCGAACATATTACAAAATCCAAATAAAACATACGTCACATAAGTCATAACATATTATAAAATCCAAATAATACATAATAAAAAAATCATAAAACATATTTTAAATTCCTAATTAATTTCATTATCATCATTCATATTGTTAAAGGATATAAATAATTCACCTCTAACTCTGGTTCATCAAGAGAAATGTTTGCAATCTCAAGTATCCCGGTATTCTCCATGTCAATGGAATCAAAATTAAAACCAAAATTTTCTTATAATTTCATTTTGACTCCTAAATTTTTGAAATTATAATTTGACCTGGTTTTATACTAAAATAATTATAATATTGCCCCAAACGTATCCTCCAAATATCTCATAAGTATCCTCAAAGTATCTCCCAAGTATCCCCCAAGTTTCCTCTAGTCAAACTTGTGAAAACGTCAACGGATACACCATTTGGCTTATCGAATACGTATCCTGGAGTATTCGGGAAGTATCTAAACTGGATACGAGTTCGATACGAGTTACCTCCACCAAATGGAGTATCCATGCTTCCTAGGTTTTCGTTAACCAAATCAACATTCGCCTACAATCTAGGGATGAAAACACCCCCATCTTCACACAGTCGTCCTAGGCTATAAAATGTTTGTATTGTAGGGTATAATGGGTAAAACACGGATGAAACTGAAGTGTTAAATCAGCACAACTAAAATCTAAAAATACAGCCAAAAGAATTGAAGAGAGGCTTGGCCAAGACAAGACGTAGAAAGCTGAAAGCCGTCAGAGCTTCGTTTAAGAGAGTTTGTCATTAACCGGGGGTAATTGGTAATTTTGCATGAATGGCTAGGTTAATAATAAAGAAATAGTATTCCTTGGCAATGCAAAAATGGCAGGCAAGTACAGAAAACCATAAGGTGTTTCAGCTGAGTCAGTTGCCGAACACCTCTCTCTCTCTCCCCTCTGAAAAAAAGACTGTTTCTTGTACTTCGAAACTTTATTCTTAGATTATAGTGCCACGATCTGCTGCTTCTGTTTCTATTTCACACCCGTCACCCTCCAACCGATGATGCATGGACTGATCGACAATCTGATCGCCCGTATGTTTTGCTACGTGTCGCTCATTCAACGTGTCCTTAAACACGTTTTTTATTCCACAACAACACAGTTCACTTCAATGCTCAATGTTGTGAGGTTTTGAATTTCTTTCTCTCTTTTTTTTTTTTTTTTTTTTTGGTAAAGCTGTGTGAGATGGAGAGAGCCATATATTTATCTTCTTTTCAGAAATAATAAAAACTTTGGTCAACCTGTTGGTACTTCCATCCTCCAATAGAATGACGACACGTCATGTCTCTGCCGGATGGTAACAAAATGACCCAGTCATTTACAAACAGTTTTTATCCTTTTACCTTGCTTGTCCTTTCCATCTTCTTCAATTCTCCTCTTGTCTACTGTTCTTTATTATTATTATTATTATTATTTTCGTTCAATATAGAACGAATTACACCAACCTCCCCTGAGGTTTGCTAAAATATAAATTAAAACAACTTTATCATTAATAGACACTCACATCCCCTATCATCAGTCAATGGCCGTCTATTCTAACCATTTACCTTGTGAGGAAGGGTAATTTCATCATTTAATAACTTATATAATGTACACGTCAGATTAAAAAAGAAAAAAATACTGATACACCAAAATTAAAAAATAGAAAAAATCTAAAAAAGAAAAAACTAAAAATCTATTTATAAATTTAAAGAACAAATTATTTTTTTTCAAAGAAATATAATTAAATTTTTTAATTTGTTTTCAATAAATAGAACTTTAAAAAAAGATTTGTCTCCACCGTCCATCACCATGATGGATGGTGGAGATCAAATTACAAAATATATATATAACGAAATTATTAACAAATATATCTAAAAACCCAAAATCTATTTATAAAAAAAGAAAAAGAAAATTTTTTATCTTTCAATAATTCATATCTCAAAAACAAAATCCACAAGTCAAATTCAATAATTCATATCTTCTACTTTCTTCTTCAATCCACAAACCAATAATTCCAACAAAAAATCCACCAATTCATAGAGATCAAATTACAAAAAAAAAAAAATTAAAATTAAAAAAACGAAAATAAAATAAAAATGATGAACTGGTGGAGATGAACTCCATCGAAGATCCATATCCAAACAAAAAAATTTCATATTTTTGTTTTTCTTTGAAAAACAAATTTTCTAGATCTCTCAAGATCTTTCCACCCCACCATCATCAAAAGATCATAATCTCTCCACTCCTATCATCATCCTCATCTCTCCACCGCCAATATCAACCTCATCTCATCTCTCCACCATTGTCACATCCTTCGATCACAAACCTTGCTTTTTTCGATCCAAGGCAAACATAAACAGGAAGTCATGTCTTCTCTCGTGCAATCAATGCATGGTATGGTCTTGCAAACCAAGGCAGCCACAAATTAAGGTTTGCTGTTTCACATGGATGATTTGGGGGTTAGGGTTTTTTTGGCTTACTGGATCGATTTTCTTAGGTTTGTGTGGGCGTTAGAGAGAGAGAGAAGAGAAGGGATTTCAGTTTGGATGATGATGATGAAGATAAGAGTATGAGTTTGGTTGAATGGTGGTGGTGGTGATATGATGATGATGGTGGTGGTGGTGGTGGTGGTGGTGGTGGTAGGTGGACCAGAGTATTTCAAAAAAAAAAAATAGCTGAGGTTATAAATAAATTAATCTCTATTAATCTCTATTTTTTAAATAAATTTCCTTTTATTTTATTTTATTTGCAATTTGATTTTTATTTTTAGTTTTTGTCTTTTTCTGGGGTTATAAAAGTAAATAGACATACTTAAGGGTATTTTGGACTTTTACACGGTTTGACAAGGTCAAAGGCTAAATGTAATAGACGTTGATTGACGAGAGGGGAGGTGGGTGTCCATTAATGATAAAGTTATTTTCGATTGTATTTTAGCAAACCTTAGGAGAGGTTGGTGTAATTCGTTCTTAAATATATATATATATATAATTTTTGGTTTTTAAAAAAACAAGGCGGTTTCCATTTCCAACTTCCAAGCTTTCAATCTATTCTTGTTTTGATGACATGACAGTTAACACAGTTTTGTTGTTCTCTCTCACTGGACATTTTATTTTCCGCGCCTGTTAAAAGTTCGATGCCTACGTACACTCACTCTTCTACTTCCTTCTTTTGTTGGGAAAAAAGCTTGAGCTTGTGTCCACAGTCCACTACTCCAAAACCATGAGGCATTTGATTGAATGTTCTAACTGTGTATCTGTAGTAAAATTGACTGCCCATGCTTTATCTAAAATGTTCTTAGAAATATTATATTTTTAAATGTTTTAAAAATAAAAAACAGATTATATATACTGTCAAAGGCAGAATAAAAGTAAATTATTTAGATGAAAGAGCCGCTAGGCCCGCTACCTTGAAACAAAATAGAAAATATTTAGGGTCTGTTTGTTTGATGGGATAAGATAAGATTAGACTTATTTTTAAGCCATTTTCCATGCTTGGCTCGCTGACCGGATAGGATAAAATAAGAGTGGCGATATTTACACCCCTAAAAAACTGTATGTGCATCCCTTTTGTATGTATACCCCATTAATTTTTTAAAAAAATATTATAGTTTGTAAACACACCCCAAATATTACCAATATATCCTTTCTTTTGACTTTTGAATAAATACTATAAATTACTAATTTTCAAAATAATTAAAATCAATTAAATTAAAAGTATGGGAGGAGATTTGTCACCTTCCAAACATGGAAGCAACAGCCACTCTTTTTGTTTTGGTTTGTTTTAATTTATTTTTATTCTAATTTTGTTTTTAAAATTAAATTCAACGGTTTTCAATTTTTAAAATTTTATAATAGTTATTTAATATTCGTAATTTTATACAATCATTATTTAGTTTTTTTTTAATTAATAAATAATTAATATCTTGATCAAAGATATTATAAATCTTTGTTAATTTTTTCAAATTATTAATAAAAAGCTTTTACAATACTATTGCCAAAGGAACAAGAAGACAAGGATAAAGGCAAATACTGTTGCCAGAACAGCAAGCTCTCTAATGCCCTCTTTGAATAGGATGAATAATGTCACACAAAAGATCACCATCAATATTGCAGCTAATAGTTATTGATACAAATGGAGTTTTTTTTTGTTTTTTTTTTGAAAGAAATATCAATGGAGTTGAGATTCGAAGAACCAATTTCATGGCTAATGGTAAGAGGAAATCTTTTACTGCATATTCAAAAGTGAGAATCTTATATGGAAAATATTTTATTAAATATTTCAAAATATTAGATATTATATTGAAAGATTTAAAATTTTTTTTTACTCTTTTTACAATGTTACTTAAGGGTAATATTGAGATTTTGAAAATTACTAATTATGGGGGTGTACATACGGTTTTAGAGGGGTGTAAAAACCGCCACTCTAAAATAATCTCATCTACTTTTCTTATCCCATTTCTTTCTCATCTTCTTTATTACATAAACATCCCCTCTTAATTTTAACAAACACATATCATCAATCTTCACAAACTCATCTTCACTCTTCGTAAACCCCCATTCTCCAATTCAAAACCCAACATATATCATCAATCAAACAATATCTCACTTCACAAACCCAGATTTGTTCAAAAAAGAAAAACCCAAAAACAAAAAAATAATAAGAAGAAGAAGAGAGTAGATCGTGGAACACACCTAGATCCGTTCACAAAAGAAGAAAAATAAAGAAAAGAAGAAGAAGAAGAGAGCATGTCGTGGAACTAAGACTTGAAATGGTGAAAATGGAGATCTGGATTTGAAAGTTTTATGGGTTTTTTTAATTTTTTTGTTTGGGTTCTGAATAAAGCTTAGTTTAAGTGATAATGATTACACACACCATTGATCCCTGTGACTTTGAGCCCCTCACTTCGCCATTGATCATATTTTGTTTCTTTCTTTCTTTGATATATATCATTACCATATCTATGGTGTGACAATTTGAATCTAAACTGTCAGACTTGAAACCTTTCTCATACAAATTTATTTCATTATATCTATATATATATATCCTCCATGACTAACATCTCATATATATTACTGAAATTCTTTGAATTGATTTAAGTTGAGTAACTTTCAGAATTTTGAAATTACTGATTTACTGGAAAGGGTCAGATGATCATTTCAGCTTTGAATATAGTTTATATTAAGAAGGATTGCAATGTATTTAGTTGATTATGAACTTAATTTAATTTTAAGTTATCCCATAATTTATTTATTTAATTTTATTTCATGATAATTCTTCAATTATCAAACGAGCGATTATTTCATTTTTTGAATAAAAAATTGGATCTTATAAATGGAAGACTTTCTGTGTGGTTCATTTCAAGGGAATTCAAAAGGATTTTCCTATATGGTGCTAATAAAGAGAGAAAAATCAAGAAAGGTTTAGAGTGGCGCTTTCTTTAAGCAATATGCAAAATAATGAAATATGCAATAAGAATTTATCACGTATAACGTATTAAATACATAAACATGAAAACGCAATTGAATTTTCAGAATCCATGATGATATGATAATCTGAACAAGACAAAAAGGTTAATAGGAAGCATTTTACTCTCTCCTCACTCTTGCTCAGGTTGCCTAATGGGAGACAATTCTGTAATGG
Organism: Acer yangbiense; assembly: GCA_008009225.1. Lineage (NCBI taxonomy): Eukaryota > Viridiplantae > Streptophyta > Magnoliopsida > Sapindales > Sapindaceae > Acer > Acer yangbiense. Next base: position 31,820,892 of record CM017769.1, on the reverse strand, counting down.
GTTCGAAAATTTAATAAAGAGAGAAAAATCAAGAAAGGTTTAGAGTGGCGCTTTCTTTAAGCAATATGCAAAATAATGAAATATGCAATAAGAATTTATCACGTATAACGTATTAAATACATAAACATGAAAACGCAATTGAATTTTCAGAATCCATGATGATATGATAATCTGAACAAGACAAAAAGGTTAATAGGAAGCATTTTACTCTCTCCTCACTCTTGCTCAGGTTGCCTAATGGGAGACAATTCTGTAATGGGTTCGAAAATTTAATAGCACGTGCTCTTTAAAGAGTAAGGCCATGTTTGATTTTTCCACTTAACACTTAATGGTACTTAATGTGTTCCATTCAGTTATTTTGTTTGATTTTTTAAGTGTTAAAATCACTTAATGAACCCCTAAAACCACTTGTTTTGAAAAGTGAAAATTTTTTACTTTTCACTTAACACAAATCCAGTAGAATTTAATGCAAAGTTTTACTTCCAAAACTATCCTCACTAATTTAATCTATTTCCAAAACTAACCACTTGTTCTATGTTGTTTTTTTATTTTTATTTTTATTTTACATGAAATCTATAAATTATATAATTATCCAAGTTTATTCCAAATCAATTTAAGAATAAATTATACACATGAAGTAGATTGCTAATAAGAACATATTGATGAACTTCATTTTGTCCGTAATATACACATAAAGTGCCCATTAGTTTTATAATGTCACTAGCTAAGAGCTTAATAATTATTAGATTCTATACAATAATATAAATTGAAATATTATTAATAACTAAATAATTTTTTTTTAGAATTAATTTATATGTTAGAGTTGTTCGTAATATATTAAAATGTACATATATAACAAATAATAGTTAGAAGGGCATAGATGTAAAAATATTTATTTTCAGATATTTTTAACTTAAAAAAACAAACAACTTATCACTTATATTCAGTTTTCAGTGAAAAAAAACAAACATATTTTTCAATTTTCAGTTTCAGTCACTATTCAGTCTTCAGTAACATTCAGCACTGTTCAGTCTTCAGACAAAAAATCAAACGGGGCCTTACTATCACCAACTTAATAACTTAAGTTTTAATAGTATCTAAAATGTGGATCTAATAAAAATACTCTTAAATCACACTCACAAAAACAAGTCTCACGTTTTTTTCCCAAGACTTATTTTGGTATTTCTGAGACTTATTTTGTAATTTCCGAGATTTATTTTGGTGTTTCTGAGACTTATTAGACAAAAATTAAAAAATTTCAATTTTTTTTTGTTCATCTTTTTCATCGATTTCCATTGGAAGTCTATTCCATCTCTATTGATAGATGACCTCCAGGTTTTTGGAAAAAAAAAAAAAAAAAAAAACCCTAAAAATGACAAAAACGTAATAAAATAAGGAGATGCGGGTATTTTTGTCTATTGGTGTCATTTAAACTTAACTTATTAAACTAATGTTACTCTTAAAAGTCCACATAATTAAAAAAAAAAAAATGTTGTTTCCACATTATGTAACACCTCGTGAGTGCGAGTAGAGACCTCTATAAATAACATTACTTACTAGAATCCCAACTCAGAAAGGAATTCTCAATCCTAATGGAACGGCTAATCCCAAAAGGAACAATAATCCTAATATGACTATTACCAGACACACACATATATTATAGCCCATATTATATCCTACATAAATAATGTAGCCCAAAAAATATTGATCACATTAGTAAAAGGTTTTATCTGGTCAACTCTCTCATTTAAACATTCCAATCAATTCGGTTTTCATAAACTCAAAAGTATAAGGTTATATGCCGCTCACAATTTTATAAAAATCTTACACTTTGGGAAAGATCGAGATCTTGATTTTCCCTCACCTACAAACATCCATAATGCAAAAAATTATACACTGATTTTTTTTTTTTTTAATTAATAATAAGGACAGCTGCAGCAAAAAAGTGATAGGGGTTTTATACTTTTATCAAAGGAGTAGTAAGGTCAGCCAAGGATTTTCATCAGCTGAAGCAAAACATCCACTAGGAAGATGTCTTGAGGCTTGAAGCATTGGAGGAAGGTGATAACCATAGCACAAGCATTAGATGTGACGTAACTCTAAAGATAAATTGATCAAGTCCTTTAAAGTTTAAACTATGATGAATTCAATTGATAAGATGTGAAGATCAATTAATAAGATATGGGGATAAATGTGGAGGGAGCAATTGATTGACGTGGAAGCTTGAAAACTGTTTCTGAATTTTGTTTTGAGCTTCTCTATTTTAATTTGTTTTAGATGGTAAAACTTAAAACAAAAAATACACATATCCACCTCCTCTAGATTTTTTGAATTGTGGACAGACCAACTTAGACGCTTTCATTTGTCCAAGCCACTTGAGGAGATTTGATTCTTTGATATTGGTCAAAATTTGCTTTCAAGTGGCATTGAGAAGTAAGAAATTTATTGTGCAAATTCTAGAAAATGACGACCTTCCCGGCACTTTTATCACATTTAGACATTTAAAAAAAATATATTCATTTACAACCAAACACAATTTTCAAAAATCACTTATAGCCAAGACAGGTCTTAAATGCCCCTAAATTACGGGGCAATCTTTCATATACCCAAAAAAAAAAAAAAGGTGATCCATTCGTGACTCACCTACATGTTTAGTGATCCACATACTCTATGCATATCTTACGCGTGATACAAAAAAAAAATGTGCAATCCATTCATGCATTCTCTCTTCCAAGTTGTAATGAAGGGTATTTTGGTAAAGTTGTGTTTTTATTGGTCATAACCCGATCAAAAATGATCTTTTTTAAATTGTTGGTTCAACCCAAATTTATTCGATGTCAATATATTTTAAACACTTGATTTGATTTTTTACATTAATGTATGTTTTTTTTAATAAAAAAATATATAATAATTCGTGGTTTAAGGAGGGGACATGACTTGAACCCACAACCTCATGGTATAAATGTGACTTTTGAGGTGCATACCACTTAACCAATCTTATCTTGTCATACTTGTTGCTTTTATTAATGGGGGCTTTTGACTACTCACCATGCTCAAATAAATTAATCTTCTTATTTTCATCGGTTGTGTTGGAGGGATTTTATTCAGCTTGACACGTCATAATAAGTAGCAGGAAACACTGAACATATTAGTCCACATCATCCAAAAGTCAAAACTAGAGCATGTCATCAGATGGTCAACACACAACATGTGGCAGCACTACGAATTTAAATAATTAAAGGTTTTGAGACCTATTCGCTAAAGTGCAAGGCATGAGATCACCAAGTCAAAGTCAACTCGCCAAAGTGACCTTACTCAGCAAGCTTAGCCTATTCGACACATATCAGGATACAAGCACAAGTCCAACCCTGATGCGCAATATCTATTAGAAATAACGTCAAAAACGGACTCCCGTACTTATCTCTCCAAATCAAGTTCCAAAAAGAAAACTCGATCATTATTGGGCACTGGCAATCTACAAAATAGACAAAGAAGAGGCGATCGTTAAGCCTCGGAGGGGGGGTGGTCCCAGTGGGGGACTCTCCGACGCTCAAGTTAGTATATTGTAAGAGATAAAGTTGAGCAAAAATATAAGTAAGAGATAGCAAAACGCAAGTTCGATGTGTCTTGTTGAATATAATGGATGATATGTGCATATCGACATTGGGTGTCGAATGGCCTATCTCGTAAGTGTTAGCTAGCAAGTAAGTGATGCCAAGTTAACCAGGGCCTCTAGTGGCGGAGTTCGATTGGGCCGAAGACTATGGTTGCTCGACGCTTAATGTGTTGTGGAGAGAGCAATAAATGATTACTGAAGATTGCGATGTGAAGAAGAGAGAGCTTTCGTGTAAGAGTTATGGAAAAGCATGACCACTTTCACTGAGAGGATGTCTGATATTTATAGTGAAGGCCTTAAGCTTTCAACGGTTTGCCCATCCTTGTGTGGGCGTGAATCTTGGGCCCTTAATTGTCCGTTTGATTCATGTGAATCTGACAATTAAAGCAACGATTGCCTTTGTTTGACGTTGAGAGTCGTGCAACGTCTTTATGACATTTAGGCTCAACAAAGGAGATTCAAATCTCCTTTTGACCACGTTCGAATTGACCCACTTCTTTGAATGGGGTTGGGCTTAATTACTTAGCAACATGAGCTTGTTTTAATGTGGGGCTCTTTCTATATGGGTCTCTTAATTAATTGATGCATAACCATTCGGTAGCCATTTTGGGCCATATTTCGGTCCCTCTGTTAATGGGCTCGACCGTATGCCGATTTTTTGACCACTATAAGTATGCGGATTGTATATGACAAATGGTCAAACAAATGGAAAGTTTCAGTTTTTAAAGAAACTCATAATCACAAAATAGCCTCTCCGACAAGAAGAATGAAGATGAAGTCCAACAAATATATGCCTGAAGCAGCTAAAAGATTGACTGAAACTTTCTAGAAAGAGAATTTGCAAATTGGAAAGGTTTGTTCGATTTTAGGTGGGCCAGACATTGGATTTGATAGTCAAGATTGTTATAAACATTTTAGGAATGTTTGACACAGACTACTAGTTGATGGGGATGCTCAATTAATTCTTACTTACTTTAGAAAAAATCAAGCTGAGAACCCTCAATTCTTTTATACAATTCAATGTGATGAAGATGGGAGGGCAACTAATTTCTTTTGGGTGAATTCTTGATCACGTATGGCATATCATTGCTTTGGAGTTGTAGTCAGCTTTGATACAACTTATAGGAAGAACACATATGATATGTCATTTGCACCGTTTATAGGAGTGAACCACCACTTACAATCAATTCAATTTGGATGTGCACTTTTACAAGATGAAACATATGCAACATTATGTGGTTGTTTGAGACATGGTTCATTGCCAAGGTATTTCCTAACACTCACCATCTTTTATGTCTATGGCACATTAATAAAAAGTTTGTTGAGATGTTGTCACATGTGTACTTCAAGAAGTCAAATTTCAAGGTTATGATGAAAAAATATATTATGTCAACATACAAGATAAAAGAATTTGAAGAACAATGAAAGACTTTTCTTATGAAAAATGGATTGGAAAATAATCAATGGTTGAATAATCAACTGTACCATATTTTTTTGCTAGAATGAATACCAGTGGGTGTAGTGAAGGAATTAATTCATTTTTCAATGGATTTGTTACATCTATGACAAATCTTAGGAGTTTGTTTTAAAAAATGAGCTAGCATTAAATAAGATCATGGAAAGAGAAAGTAATGAAGATTTTGAGTCTGAATACAAGTATCACATTGTCAATGATGAGGAACTACGTTTGAAATGTGCAGCACAATTTTATACTAGAAAAGTTTTTAATAAATTCAAGGATGAGTGGGATCAAGCTTGTAAATACAAATTTTAAGAAATAAAAAGTGACAATGAATCATTCATTCTTGGTGAAAACTAAATATAGCGAACCTAAAGAATTTGTGGTGAAATTTAATTTGCAAACCTACAAGGGTATGTGCGAATGCCAAAACTTTGAATTTCTTGGAATATTTTGCAGACACTTTTTGAAAGTATTTGTTTGCTTAGATATTGATATAATACCGAATTATTTTATTTTACCAAGATGGAGACAATAGGCTAATAAGTTTAGAATAATGGATTCAGAAGATTTTGTGAAGAATAACGGAAAAGAAAAATCTGAGGCTTTAAGACTTAGTCATATGTGTCACCATGCCACTAAATTAGCTTGTGTTGTAGTATCTTCAAATGAGGCATACACAATTTACATAAAAGAATTATCCAAAAAATTGTCAGAAGTTTATGAGCATCAAACTGTAATACCCTAAAAGAAAGATGAATCATGTACTAAGATTCATTCATCATCATCATCGCTTTTGGATCCTAATATTTTACAAACAAATGGCAAGACGAAATACAACAAAAATTAGGAAAACTAAAAAGTAGTATTGAGTTAGCCCTTAGTATAAAGAAAATGCAATGTGACTCATGCAGAAAGTTTAAGCATGACAAATAGATTTGTCCTTTAAATCCAAAGAGAAGAAAAATTGAATTAGCTAACTTAGGTAAGTAATGAATTAATTTGCATTGTATATTTTCAATTTACACATTTTTACTCAAGTTAAAAGTCATTTCTTGTCAAATTTCAGATGATGATTATGAAACACATGCATTGAACCAAGATAATAAGAATTGTGATGAAAATCTCTGTAAGTTTTCATTAAATGTATCTTAATCATATTTTTCTTCCTTTCAATTTGTGAATTGTAATTATTATAACATTTTTATATTCTTACAGTATTGCAATGATGGACAAAACAAGCATTGATCTTTGTCATTGTCTAAAAATTACAAGGAATCTTATTACTAATTTCACCTTAAAGTAGCATAATCTTGCAAGATGGGAGAATGAACATCTATAACACAGGACTTGAAGGAGAAATATGGATCTATTATGTGAAGAATCTATTGGGTTAAAGTCGCTATTCATTACAGCGGAAGAAAATATTATCGATCCAGATTTAAAAATAAAAAATAAAAAATTAAGTGTTTGCATCGATGCATTTGAATTTTGTAACCGTGATGTGAAAAATTTTGAATTCCTGATTTCGAACAGGGAAATTATTTTCATACAAATCTTGACATCAGTTTTTGTTTTAATTATGTCGTTGATTGTATTGATACCGGCATCAATATGTTCAACTGAGAGATTGAAACTTTATCTAATTTTACTTTGGATATGCTAGATTTCTTAAATACATTACCCTCTTGAAAAAATATGTGATATTGTTTCTATTTAATTATAATAAATAAATCAATCGATTCACTTGCTGCTTATGTATGACGCTCAATACAATTCAAACAAAATTTGATTTGGCATAATATGGCCCATATCTGGTCTTTAAAGCCCTAAAAGACCATAATTCTAGAATTGAGCATAAGATGATAGTTTAAGGAATTAGACCTAAATATTTGGGACAGCCCGCTTTTAATATCTCTAGATTGAAAAAGAAAAATAAAGTTGGTGGGACCGTGGGACAACCAATGACAACTTGTCCCGCTTTAATAAGTTTTGGATCAAACAGGCTCGTGAGCCCAAAAAACGATTTCGGCCCCAAAATTAATTTTGGTCCAAACTTTTATTGGCTGCACAGACAATTTTACCCTTGACCTTAGTTTAATGAGATGAAAGTCCAATTTTGCATCCTATAAACACTATCACATCATCAAAATTTGAACTTTTGTTTAGGAAAAAAAAAAACTAAAAAAGAAAAAAAAAAAAAAATGATTACAATAAAATCACATAAATAAAGTTATATTTTTGCACAAACATACTTGACATTTAGTATGATACTATGATTGTAAGCATACAGAGCTTTTGCTCAAAACTATACAAACATCTTCTACCGATAACGGCAGGTGTTAGGAGTTAATTGGGCAAAATTGGATATTGGCCCAAAAGGCCGAACAAGTTTTTATATTGAATTAACCACTTTTAAATTTTAATACATACTTTTATACTACTGAAACTTATAATTGTTCTCATTCTAAATGTAGATGTTAAAAAGTAAATGATATTATTAAATAATAATTAACATTCTTTTATCTATATCTATAATATAGTAAAATGGAATCTCACATTGACATGTGTCGTCGTGTGGTGGCTTTATCATTAAATTTTTATTAATTATTAATTATAATCTATCTATATCTATATAATATATGAAAACTAACCCTCACAGTGCCACGTGTTGCCATGAGAGAGCTTTAAATTTAATTGTATTCATTTCCATTGTAATTAAAATTTCATAATTCAAAAATATCAATTCTTAATGCAATGTAGGTAAAACGTTTTGTTGTTTCACCATCCTACTCATTTAATAGTCACACTCTCCATTTGGTATATCCTCACTCTAAATCATTTAAACCGTTTTGTTACCTTTCATAATGATAACCACATAAACATTAAATTTGATTAAAATCAACAAAATGTGTACTTAAATCTATATCTTGAGATTTTTTTTTCATTTTAATTGGTTGTTTGCTATTAATTTGTTATTGCTTTCTTTTTAAATATATACATTAATTGTGATGTTTCTTCATGAGTTTCCATCTAGAGCAACTGCAAAATAAGACTCCATCTACTATAAAGTAGTGATTCTGAAGAACTGTCAATAATACCATCATTTATTGAGAAAGAGAAGGGAGTTTGAGAATTTTTTATTTTTTATTTTTGAAAATCCTTTTAAAACGATAGTTGTTTGACCCTTTGAATGTTAGATATTATTTTTGGTACTAGATAAACAAACATTGAAACATTGATTAACAAGATATAAAAACTTTAACCTGAAACTTAATTTGGATATGACTGAAAATGTATTTATTATTATTATTCTTGAATTTCTTTCAAATATTATTCATTGAAAACCATTCTAATAAAAAATAATCCAAGGTAAGCAAGGAGAAAATATTATATATATGAAAAAGACATATAATTCATGGAGATCTCCAAAACGAAAGAGATGTTACTTGTGTAGGTTGTCCATTTTCTCTCAGACCAATGGACTGACTCCTAGGGTAGTCCTACAATAACATGCACAAAATAAGTATGACATTTTGAGAGAAAAGATTTTCTTCCTTGTATATAGGATCTGAAAAGAGAGATGGGAGATTTTTTTTATCAACTTAATAATATTATTTTGATATTATTAAGTTGAGATTTGACGCAATTCTTGTCATCATTTTCTCTACAAACTCGTAAAGAAGGTGTTGCATTCCATTGGACAATGGAATCTGGGTTCACCAAATTTTTAATGAAACACGACAAAACACAATTATGAGAAAATATATCCACTCAAAATGACACACCAACCAATGCTTCTTTATTGAATTAAACTTGATTTACTTCCAATATTATGGTTGTTGATTTCATCTGTATGATTGAGTTTCTAGTATGTGACTTATCACAATGTGTTATGTATTATTCTTGAATACATGATTATTGAGGCACATAGAAGAATAGCAATTAAATTTTCAATTTGGATGTCTAGTACGTTGTTTGTTTGTTTTTTGTTTTTTTAAAGGAGAAACAAGAAAGAAAACTAAACAAAGCACTCATCCGGAACACAACGATCCACACAAGAAGGATTGCTACCAAACCAAAAACAGTCATGATCAATACCCGGAGCAAATTTTGCCAAAATATGGGCAGCACCATTAGCTATCCTTTGATGTCTAGTTTATTATAAAGATAAAAGAGATACATAAATAACTAATTTTATTATTTCTTAACGCAATCAAACTAGGTTTTTTATTTTATTTTTTAATTTTAATTATTTATTTATTTAAAAAAAAAAACACTATCGAACTAAGCCACCAAAATAAGGTACATATATAAAATCTCATAAGCCACTTATTGCTGTTGATGAACTTCTCAAAAGTGAAATCTGTAACTTTATTGGGGTTGTTCAAGTTATGATATCTAGGCCATTTTACTCTACCACAAGTGTAAGATCCAAGCCCAAAATTCCAAAAGTCAATATCATACAAGGTGGTTACATCAGACAGGTCATCGAATTTCATCCAACCTTCAAGATCAATGAAATCGTCCATATAGGATTGCATGATGATCGTCCGGGTATACTTTTTCCATGGTCTAACCAAATGTGTTTTTACATTAGCTTTCAGTTTTGGTGTAGGTATATATATATATTGTTGTGCACAAATATTCGAGGTAAGTTCAATTAGTGTTTTAATTTGTGAAAAAGATTGAAAGGATATGAATGCTACACCTCATATAGCTCAGGTTGAATAAAAGTCAATTCGATGAAATGATATGTATGTTACACATCTTAACACTAATATATATATATATATATTGTTGTGTATAAATATTCGAGGTAAGTTCGACTAGTGTTTTAATTTGTGAAAAAGATTGAAAGGATATGAATGCTACACCTCATATAGCTCAGGTTGAATAAAAGTCAATTCGATGAAATGATATGTATGTTACACATCTTATAAAATTAGGTTGGCTAAAAGCCAAGCTAACTTAAACACAGATCATAAGAAGAGGTCAGATACGCAAAAGTCTAACCATAGCCGACAATAAATGTCACTTGTCAAATAAATAAGATATAGGAAATAAAAGGTCGGGTATGTAAAAGTCCACAATAAATACCACTTGACAAATAAATAAGAGATGAGAAAGAAGATGTTGGATATACAAAAGTATGACCTAAGCTGACAATAATTGTCGTTTGGCAAATAAATAATATATGAGAAAGAAGAGGTCGGATAAGTAAAAGTCTGATCTGATCTGATGAATACATGTCACGAGCTAAGAACAACACAATGACAAATGTCACGCTGACTAGAAAAATGTCAAGCTGAGCTTTAAGAGAGTTAATGAGTCATCAAGTCCAAGTTGCTGGTGATGAACACGTTGCTCCTATATGATCCTATGTGTCTCAAAAACAAAATCACACATCAATACCAATTTGTACAAACATTATAAATAGATAAAGGTAAATCAAACAAAATACCAATTTGTACAAACACTATAAATAGAAAAATGTAAATCAAACAAAGGACAAGTAAAAAAAAACACAAAGAGAATTAGTTGTAAAAGTAAGGATAGCTGAGAGAAATACACGATGAATCTTTTTTCGAGTCGTGAGATCAACTCGATGTGAGCATTTCTTAGTTTAAATCAGTAATTTTCCAAATTCATGTAAAACTCCAAAATTGTTTCACCAAAGCAAAATACTTACCCCAAGCCTTAACGGGTCAATAAAAAGCTTACCTTACCTTAGAGTTCATTTAGCATACCTAGTTTTTTAAATCAACACATATAACTTTATTTTTTTAACAAAACAACATGTATTTAATTTTTATTTGAATTTATGACCGGATAAGACTTCCAATGGATTGGATTCGGACCAAAAATGTTTTCCTTGAAAAGTCTGAAATCGGACATTGACAATGTTCAGACTTTAACAACGTTTCATCCGGGCCAGATTCGGATTTGACAGAACCAGATCCGTTTTTATAGAATTAAAAAGTTTAGGTGCTTTCAATCTAGACTTTTAATGACTCTTTAAAAGTTATGAGGTATTCAATATAGTCTTTTATAGACTTTCAAAAAGTCTATAAAAGTCCTAGGGTATTCAATCAATACTTTTTAAAAGTCTATAAAAGTCTAGCAGTATTCAAATTGTCAATAACTTTTATGGAATTCAACATATCATGAATTTTGTAGACTTTTGTGCTGGAGGTATAAATATCAAACTCACAATTTTTCCCAATTTTTCCCACACTCTCCCAAAAGACTTTTGAAGACTTAATTTCTCTTGAGAAAAAAAAAAACGTACAAACATTCATCACTTTTCTAAAGGCAACGTTGTAGCAGGGAGTCAGGGACAAAGCCAACATTGCTTTCTTGGTAATTTCTCTCCCTCATAAATTTGTGATTAATTTGGGTTAGAATTTAGGGTTTTGAGCCTTGATTAATTTGATGAATAAAAAAACCGTGTTTACGTTTTTGTTATTTTTTTTTTTTTTTATGGGTTTTGATTTTGATGTTTCTCTTGATCACTATTACCCTCTCAGCCCATGAGTTCGAAGGTTCCCACATCAACTAGAAAACGGAATATAACTGAGTATGATGAAAAATCGAGCTCATTTGAGACCAACAATACTCAACTAGTTGTTATAGCCAAGCTCACTCACAGTATTGACAAGCTCAATCATACTATTAATTCAATTGCCACAAGAGAGCATAGTTCTTGGGATCTTATCAAGGAGATTCCAAAATTGGATAATTATGCTCGGCCCTTAAGTTGCTTAATACTAGAGCAAAAAAGATTGAGTTCTCGAAAATAACACCCGAAGAGCATTCTGAGTGGATATTTTATGAATTGGTGGAATATGTGATTCTTTTAGAGATGAATAGATGATCAACTTGGTTTTGAAACTTTTGGAATAGTTTTATTCTTTTTGGTTCTACTAATGTTTTATTTGATTAAACTTTTGGAATAGTGTTAATTTTTGAATTGTTGTTAACAATGATTTTCCAACTATTTTGAATTAGCAATGAATTCTGTTTTTGAGTTGTTAATTGATGGTGTTTATTTAGAATAACTATTGCATTGTGGTGGAAGCTAGTAGCTATTAGATTTGATTCGTATCCTATCTGGAAAACTCTGTTAAATTTCTAATGTTTGTATGGCTTTTACGCTGTGTTTAGTAAGAGGGAAAGATGGAGGGAGAGCTCCAATCCCTTGTTTGGTTGGAGGGAGAAAAGAGGGGAGATGATGAGAGGAGGGAGAGCTCTTCCTTCTGGGTCCACCATTTTGGATCCGCCCAATGATGGGCGGATGAGAAAGGGAGGGAGAGTGAATGGAGGGCAAAGATAAAAATGTCCTCCAATTTTATACTACCCTCCAATTTTTTTAAAGGGCAATATAGTAATTTTAAAAAATTATATACCAATCCATCAATTCAATTCTCTTTTCAAACCAAACAATATGAAGGATTGATGTTATTCTCCCCATCCCTCCTACTCTCTCCCCCTATTAATTCATCCATCCATTATACTCTCTCTCCCTCCTACCAAACATAGCCTTAGTTGTAATCCTTCCATTATTTGTATTATTTGTATCAATGTTCGATAGTGTGAAATTATCATGGTTACACTTTATATTCGCGTGAGTCACTCACTGCTTTTCCCAGTTCTCCAATTTGTTCATGCTTAAGGTGTAGAGCAACTTCTATTGTATGCTTACCAATGTAGTTGAAACCATGATGCCTAACTCAGTAATTCATTTTTATTTTTTTTCACTTTCTAATGTTTAGATTTTAGAAAATGAGCATTTGTTGAGATTAATGTGATTTTTATCTTTTGGAAAATGAATCCCTTCTTTATTCACACAATGTGTATCAAAGCATCAATTTTGCGTGTCTTGCTCACAAAATGGCTTCAAAATCCAAAATCAGAAAAAACTCTTGCATAAACCTACTAGCAGAAGAGAGAAATAGAAACACTCAACACACTAGTTATAGAGATGTTTGCACAACGAGGCTCAACTTTCAAGAGCTTGTTTATTGTATGGACAAAGTCAATGAAAGTTTATGAAAGTTCATCAATATCTTGAAAGTCCTTTAAAATGAAAGTATATAATTGTCTATGAAAGTATTTCATATTTTTGTAAAGTCTATAAAAGTCGATAGAAATCCATAAACTCCATAAAAGTCATCCACAAAACAAAAAAAACAAAAAACAAAAAAAAAACAAACTTTAAAGCCTTTCAAAATCCAAATTAAATACACTCATAGCACTATCTCTCATGCATATGTCAATGCTAAATTTGGCACAAAAATAGTAAATTGTTATATTTTGCACGTTATTTTAACATCGTACTCTAATGCAAAATTCTATTTGATATGTTATTTTTTATTTTATTTTATTATTTAAAATTATAAGTCAACAAATACAACTAATGCATTGAATATTTTTTTAGAATTGTTTCAATCTCAAATTTTCCTACTAAGAGCATCTCCAATGCTATTATGCATTTGAAGAAAATGGAATGCCACATATGATAGATATTAAAAAAGTTAGAAAAACTCTCTCCAATGCTATTATCTAAGTTGAATATAGAGATGATGTGGCAATAAAAAGTTAGAGAATATGAAGTTGAGTTTTTTATTCTAGAAACTCTCTTAAAAATCATCTCCAATGCAAATATGTATTTTTGAGTTTTTAAATACTGACACATCAACATTTCTATTCATTATGGGCCCACTTTAAAAAAATATATTAAAGAAATGCATATTCACTTCTCCAATGCAATTATCTAAAGTTAAATATGCATTCATTTTATTACCAATCATAATAAAACAATTATTATGTTCTCGCTCCTCTTTTATTTTACAATTAAATGAGTTTTAATATTATTGGTGGAAAGGGTTAAACATTCTAGTCAGCATTTCTATGAGAGTTTCTAGAATTAGAAACCTAACTCCATATTCTCTAACTTTTTTTTTGCCACATCATCTCCATATTGAAGTTATATAATTGCATTGGAGAGGGTCTTTCTAACTTTTTAACTTTCTATCCTATGTGGCAGTCAATTTTCTCCAAATGCATATTTGCATTGGAGATGCTCTAACTCTTTTCACCAATAAAAATAAAGCTCATTTAATTGTAAAATAAAAGAAGAGAGATAGTGGAATAATTGTTTTATTATGATTGGTCATAAAATAGATGCATATTTGACTTTAGATAATTGTAATGGAGATATGAATATGCATTTCTCTAAAAAAAATTTCAAAAAAAGTGGGTCTATAATGAATAGAAATGTTAATGTGACACTATTTAGAAACTCAAAAATACATATTTACAATGAAGATGTTCTAAATTTATTAAATTTTTATTATTTAAAATTAAAAAAGTCAACAAATTTGATTACATTTATTGTTGTGCCAAATTTAGTTTTTAATGATGCATTGGAGCATGTTTTTTTTACTTTGTGTTAAATTATAGTATTGACGCAATGATTTAACAACAGCAGGAAAAAAAAAAATAATAATAATAATAATAATATCTTAAGAGTTTTCGAACGACGTCGTGTTTATCTGTGTTTTATTAAGATCAGGTTCTGAGTTTCTCATTCACTCTGAGTACATTTCTAGGGTTATCTTTCAGCATTTCGGGAGAAATAATCGAGGATTTACATATAAAACATGTAAACCCAAAATTCCCATATATATATATATATAATCAAATACGCAAGTTATTGCAATTCTAAAATTGTTATTGTTTATGGTTTTTCCAGATGTGCGATTAAGGATTGGTGAAGAATGAGTTGTATTCAGGCTGGTGGTCTATGCAGCAATCTTCCAAACAGACCTCTAAGAAAACGCATACCCAGTACGCCGTTTCGGACTTCACTGAAACTAAATGCGACGACGTACAAGCTACTCTCGCCTCACTTGAAGTGCCAGATACAGCGCTCCCCTGTTTGCTTACTCGGTGGTGGCGAAGACAAGCCCCAAAATGAGGTAACAAATTTGTTTTTTGTGTGTTTTTTTTTTCCCTTCATTATGCTCTGATTTTGAATGCTTTTTTTGGGTGATCAATTATTACTTGTAATGTATTTGTTTGGGTAGAATTTCAAAACGATATGATTTGCTATATATTGTTTTACATTCTGTTTTGATAGCATTGTTTATTTTATTTTATATTTTTCTTGATATTCTTGTTTAAGATTGTTTGTGTAATGGTCTCAGCAAATTTTCTGCTTTAACTCAATAGCATTACATCTCTAACTGCTTTGTCCACCGCTGAAACATTGGGATTTTTGCCGCCATTTCCTTTACACAATCCTTAAAGATTTGATTGAAATGTGTGTTAAAACCTGGCTTTTTAACTGGATCGAAAGCTGGAATTTGCGACGATTAGTCTGTTTAAGTTCTGATTCTGTCAACTTCCAAAGCAATTTTAAAGCTGCCAAAAAATTAGAAGTCTTAACCATGAAATGCGTTCTGATAACTAATTGGTTTTGTAAGTTAAGATATTTTTATGCTGAGACTTCACCTGTCCAAGGAATCTAGTTTTGCCGTTTTATAACTGTTTACCCGTTTGAGTTATCTTTTCTTCCATGCAAGTGTAGCCTCTTTGCAACTTGTTTTATTACTTTTTATATAGCTATGTTCATGAAGGACATATAAGCCAATATTTTGTTCTGTAAGAAAACAGCAAGGACTTTTGGACCCTGTTGTATATAAGCTGAGAAGTAGGATCATGAGTTGCCCATACTTATCCCGTTGTAGATAAGTAAGGACTTTTGTATTGTTTGTTGAAAATGAAAATGTTACATTTCAGTTTACTGCTTATTTGTCATCAGGGAGCTCCATGGAAAGCATTTGGTAAAGCTATGGAAAATTTTAACAAGGGACAGGCAATAGAGGATGTATTACGGCAGCAGATGGAAAAGAAAGAATATTTTGATGGAAGTGGTGGCAAAAGTCCACCAAGTGATGGCGGTGGAGGTGGCGGGGATGGTTCTGGAGAATCAGGGGATGAAGGTCTTTCTGGTGTAATGGATGAAACAGTGCAAGTGGTACTTGCAACCATTGGCTTTATATTTCTGGTAAAATGATCTGTTTCCTTTTTGTCACTTTTTCTTTTCTGGCTGTGTCGAACCGCTTCTTCTAACCAAATTTTCTCTTTTCAATTATCAAGGTCTTAAGAATACCTGTCTCTGTCAAAAAAAAATAATTATTCTTTTAAATAATATTTTACAGATTTATGGAAATGGTGCACGTAATGGAAGCATTCTGTCACATGAAATCAATACGAGTGCAAAGCCAACTATGTAATATATATTGCTAATAGCTGATGGTATGCTAGTTTTGATCCTTAAAATGGAAGAAAAAAAAAAGGAAAAATAAAGAGTTGAGAATTCTGTCTAGGTACGGATAGAAAGTGGAGGGTTGTATTTTGTTGGAAAAATGCTGATTCCTGGAATGCCAGAATGGTACTAAAAAATGATATGTCTTCCAGAAATTACCGGATCTTATAATATTATCAACTAAAAACTAGACCAGAACTCTGGGTTTAATATTCATGGTTTCCAGCATATCATGATATATTAGAATCATATCTTTGTTGTTTTATCCTAAGCTAACAAGCTTCATACATGTATAATACATCATATTTCCTTCTTTTTATGCTCCAATCTAACTGGTTTCCTGAGAAATGGTGATCTACATTGACATTTCTCTCTCAATAATATCATATGCAGTACATATACATCCTTACTGGGGAGGAGCTGATTCGGCTAGCAAAGGACTACATAAAGTATCTCTTTAAAGGAAGCAAGAGTGTTCGTTTAACGAGTGCAATGAACACATGGGGTAAGTTCTGGAAGAAGTTAAATGAGAAGAAGGTGTATGATAGCATGGGGCTGGAAAAGGCTATCATCAATACTCCGACATGGTATGACAGTCCTGAGAAATACCGGCATATTCTCAGGTCTTACGCGGCATCCAGATCCAGGGTATCTGAAAGTGATGAAAGTGATGATGAGTGATCCACTGTTTTGTATTTCTTCTTCAAGTCATGTGTTATTGATGTTCCTTCTCCCATCTTGCAAGATTGTGCCACTTTAAGGTGAAACTAGCATTAAGGATTCCTTGTAATTTTTAGACAGTGACAAAGATCAATTTTGATGTGTTGTTTTGTATAGCAATTGAAATTTTAATCTACCTGAAGTATTCAATTTTGATGTGTTGTTTTGTATAGCAATTGAAATTTCAATTTTGATGTTATTTTAAAATCGGAGGTATGCACACTGGACCAACCTCGGCTGATAAAAAACATTGACATATATATGAAATAATAATCAATAATCATAAAACTGTAAAAAGGGTAGGGAAGGGAAGTGAATAATTGAATAGTCTATATTTCCCTCCATTTTGCTTCCATCAACATCGATTCATAAAATATTAAAATACAAAAAATTCAAACGGCTCAGACATTACAGTCTTCTTCCATCATTCCATGAAGTTGCCGCCAAATATGTTGACTCGCCAGAGATCGCGCTTCTCTCCTTCTCAATTAGCACCCGATCGGCTTCGCTCCAAGCTCACAACACTCATCGCTCGCCACGATCAAATGAAGATCGCCTTTCAACAGCTTGAATCGCAGATCAAAACCGGTTTGCTTCAAGTAGTTACCATTATTTATCGGTTTTAATTTTTTATATACAAGTTACAACTCTCCTTCTTGAATCAATCCAATTTTGTTGTTTTGTTCAAATGAACTTGTTGTTTTGTTTTCAAAGGCCGAGGAGGTGTTCGCTTCTCTGGCGCTTCCATTGATTAAACTAGTCGGTCTTAAAACTGTCGAAATGGCCGAACAGGGACGATTCACCACCATCCGAGTCGACAAAGCAGATTCTCCTGATCATGTAATCAAATTTATATTTCTGAATTTTTTTTTGGATATATTTGTAAATTAATTAGCAACAATAATTGCTTTCTAATTTTGGTTAATTTAGCGGCAGGGAGGGCGGAGAAACGGCGTAGTGTTTGAATCGCCGACTGTATCACCTGTTTCTGTTCAACGAGAAGACCATAACAATTTGGAGGTAACAGAAAAAAAAACCAGTTAATTTTGTTAAATAAAATGACATCTTGTTTTATTTGATCTGCGATAATAAATCTTTAATTGGACGGTATAGATTGAGTTTGAAAAATAGAATTCGATACTTTTGTATTCCTGTTGTAAGTTATCATGGAATTGTTGATGTTCTGTTGTTGGTACCAAATTTACTTTAATATGATGAAAAAAGTGAAACTGATTTCTTCAATCGCCGCAACAATAGCTTTTCAATCTGAATAGTTAATTAACCATGAATTTGGGTATTGCTTGCATCAAAGGTGTTTGTAGAATTGTCGCTGAATCCTCTTGTTTTTCGGTCAATTAATTTTACAAGTCACACAGGTAGAAAACTATGTTACAAAAGCCACCATAGCAGGGAGAGAACTCGTAGAGAAGCAACACACACAAGTTATACAGCTTATTCAACTCCTTAGACAGATAGAGATCCAAGTCAATTCACGCAAGGACAATATTCTCCAGACTCTTGCCGACCATCGTGTCTCCCTCCAGAGATTATTTCGCAAATCCGTCTATCATTTATCCAACCTTCAGCATCGAAATAATGATGCCTCTCTGACTCTCACTATGTTGAAGCTCCTTCAAGGCTTATTTGATTACATGGGTATAGTCTTTGGTTCCGTGGAGAGTGGCGTGGAGGAGCTAATGCAGTCTCTGGCTGCTCATATGTGTAATCCGATGGTGGAATATGTCAAAGGCCTCAAGGCTGATATGAAATTCGGAACATGTATGCGCTTGTTGGCGACTGTTGAGGAGATGGAGATGGAACTAAGAAATGGAAGGCTTGAGTTGGAGGAAGCGAAGAAGAGGATCAGAGTAGCAGAGGAGGGGAAGGTTGAGGCATTGAGCAAATTAAATGAAACGCATGAGAGAGTTAGGAGATTGAATGAACTCCTTGAGTTCCTCTCTAAAAACAAAATAGAGCCTAGAGAATTTTGTGTTCCATATAAGGTACATTATTTCCAGTTGCACACTTCTGCATCACAATTTATCATAGGCCTACATGATTGATTATAAAACGCACCCACAAACACAATGTTACTACTAGTGCACTTGCTCACTCACAAGTCACAATACATTTTGCGAAATGAAATATCATTTAGTTGGATGAAAATGTGAGTGAATAGACACACTTGGGTCACCCCCCAATCAAATTTTTCTTGTTGATTATGATGTACTGTCTATGAATAATAATTTTCTTGTTGTTCTATCTGTGTGAAGTTTCTAGGCATGGAAGAAGGTCAAGAAAATGATGACAAGCTATTGTGGGAGCTGTTGAAGAAGAGAAAGTACCAAGCACCAGAGAGCCCAATGGGACCTCCACAACTTCTGAGCCTAGAGCCGAATACCAAGCAAAGCAAGTCGAGGTTGCTCAAAAGTCACAGGGCAGGCACTTGGAATCGCACGCGTGGGTTGCAGGGTCCACAGGCCACTCGGATTCCCTTGGGATCCTCGCCTTCAGCGGCAATTCAGCGTTTTGTTTCCCGCAAGCGCATCACTCCCTGAATTCATGCTTCAGGTTGCAGACTTTGCTGGTATTTCCAAAAAACTTGGGACTTCTTTAATTAGAAACTTTTATTATTCCTCATTTTTTTCTCGTGCTGCGTACTGCTACGATGTTCTGCTTTTCTTTGGAAACTGCAATAGCTACTTGATTGGTAGCGTAATTGGAACTTGAATTGTAAAAAAATCAACTATATTCTAGATCGATAAATAAGAATAATGCTTAGGTACTAACCCGTCAGACCCCATCAATGGGAGTGTAGAACATGACTCAATTTGTGAGATAATGTAAAATAAAAAAAATAAAAAAATAAAAACCACATGCTACACTCTCATTGGTGGGGTCAGTATTTTTGATCAGTACCCAAACATTATTCAATAAATAACAGTGCATTAATACACATAATTTTTAATGTTATCACTTATCTTATTTATAAACATAAAGCATGAATACATTAAAAATAGCAATACCCTTGCATATACATATATCCTTTTAAGTATAGTAAATTAAACCCCACTTGCCTTAAGGGAGTTAAGGGTGCCTAATTAAAATGGGATGCTTAAATCACTCTCTTGTACCGTCTTTACTTTATTTATCCAACATGTATACTTTATTTCAATTTTAGCTGTAAAATTGTCTTTACATTTTCTTTATAAAAATATGGGAAAAATTCATTTCTAGCCATTAGAAACATTAGGTAATTGTTTTTAATCATGTATGAAATTTTAATGGTTTATTACCTTGTTTTTGTGTATTTATTGTAATACCCCTATACAAAAAACAATCCCCAAACCATCCCTCCCATCTTTTCTCTCTTCACTTCTCTCTCATTTCTTCTCTATGTCTCTCTATCATCTCAAATCAGCGGCACCTTCGTCGAAGATGACGTCGCCTAGTTGTGCGCCAATCGTTGAATGAGCTGTCGGGACCACCGCTGCCCAGGCACGGCGTCGCATAGGCATCGCAAGACTCCTAGGCATCGTGTGACACTTAGGCATCGCACGAGATGCCTATGTATCACACTAGGCATCACCCGCTGCCCAAGCGACACCGCACCTGGGTAGCGGTGCTCCTAGCGTCGCCACGCTTGGGCGGTGCTGGCCTAGGCACGATGCCACAACAACAATGTTGTCGGGTTGGCCCATCCTAGCGACACTGCAATTTGGAGATAAGAAGAAAAAAGAATTAAAACCCTAACTTACCAACGTTTCACGTTTTCCT
Source organism: Acer yangbiense (assembly GCA_008009225.1). Lineage (NCBI taxonomy): Eukaryota > Viridiplantae > Streptophyta > Magnoliopsida > Sapindales > Sapindaceae > Acer > Acer yangbiense. The sequence continues at coordinate 31,799,985 of CM017769.1, read as the reverse complement.
CTTTTACGTTTTTTGTGAAACCATGATTGAATATGTAAAAAACGTGAAACCATACTTAGAAACATTGAAAATGTGAAACCTTGTAAAAAAAAAAAAAAGGTGAAATAATTCGTTTATATTAAACATATTATATCTTTGAAAAAAATTAATTTGGTTTGTTAGTTCAATTGGATAGAGTGTTATTTATGTTCAAGTGTTAAGTTCAAAAATAAATAATTAAAAAAGGTTGGAAATCACTCTGCCTTCTCTCTAAACCATCACCGCCTCCAACCTCTCCTCAGTTTTCGCCGCCTCAGTCCGTCGCCGGCTTCTTGCTGTGGCAGCGGGAGCTAGCGGCGATGTCGCCCCTGCGGGCGATCTTCTTCTTCCTCACGCTAGGCCTTCCCGATCAGAAGGGTGCCTCCTGCGGCTGCTACGACGGCCCTGTCGTTCGCCTGGCCGACCCTCTCGCGCCACCGAGCGGGTCTTTTTCTCCAGTCGACGCCGGCAGCTGTTAGATCGGCCGATCCTCTTGGATCCGGCCAGATCTGGTGTGATTCGGTGTGAGCTGTTAGATCGGCGGCCTTGAAGTTCGTCCGGCCCCGTCCTCTCCGCCGGGACACCGCCTGTAGCCAAGGGACTCCTCCTCCTTTGATCGGTGTTAGGTTTGGTCGGTTTATGCTTTTCGGCGGAGGGCTACGGATCTTGGTGGGGGTTTGCTTGGATAGGTGGCGCGGGGTCTCGATCGGCATCTCCGGCGTCGCCGCTCCCTTGCCGGCAGCGTCCTGGTGGGTCTTCTCCGGCGGCTTGGGTGTCCCTCCTCCGGATCGGCTTTAGTCCGTTTGTTTGGGTTTTTGTGTTTGTTTAGTTTGGTTTTCCTAGTTGTTATCCCACCTTTGTGTGTGGGTTTTTTTCTCCCGGTTGTGGGACTCTCGTCTGGGCTGTGCTCATGTGTCTATTGCTGTGGAGTCCCAGTTGATTGTAAACATGTTGTTCATGTTTCTACCCTGGAACTAGTTGTAAGCCTTTGGCTTAATTCCATAAAAAAAAAAAAAATTGGATAGAGTGTTAATTATTTCCACGCGGATGTCACGGGTTTTATATTTAAATACTCATTATTTTTAGTGGAGCTCGAACTCTAACCGATTGAGAGGGCTTTGAAAGCTTAACCAGCAAAAAGCTATTAACAATTGTTGGTTTATAATTTTATATCGATTCTATTTATAATAAAAACAATTAATTTTCACTCTTTTCAAGATTTCTGTTTTTCGCCAATTGACCATGGTTTCACGTTTTTGCCAAGAGTTTCCTAAAACTCAAAACAAAGTCATGTAATAACTCAAAACTTATGTTAAATTAATTGTTTTGAATTTAAATAATAATAAATGAAAGATATTTACATACATGTTTCCACTTTGAGAGCCGGTCAAAGAGTTTTTTTTTTTTCCAAAACTTTTCTCCAACAACTTCCCTTAAATCTTTTACTCCAATCCGAGAACCCAATTTATTAAGTTTTGATCATCTTTGGTTTTATGTTGGTTAATGGAAGAAGAAGATGAAGACCTGAAGGGTATTTTTTTTTTTGAAGCCTTTTGCCATTGATAGGATTCAAGCTGTTGACATTAGAGTTATTTGTTTAAACCCCAAATTCGTCTATCTACCAACAGAGCTACACACCTAGGGTATGTTTGTTAATTTTCACTAAAAATATACCCTCTTTTATCATTGAACCACAACCTTGTCGTTAAAGCAAAATACATTTTTAATTATGGGTAATACTATAAAAAAAAAAAAAAAAAAAAAAAAAAAATCAAAATCAACTTAATAAATGATTTGACAAGTGTTGTCCTCTTTATTATTAGGGTTAATTGCATTAACTTACCCTTACTCTATTGGATATAGCAAGATTTCAAAAAGATACCATAAATTAACATAAACATCCACTGTCATCAAGTTAATCCATTAACTTTAACGGTTGACTAACCTTGACCTATGAAAAACCAAATATAACCCTGCCACATCATCCTAGACATAAAATATTTTTAATTAAAATTTGATAAATAAAAATAAAAATAATAATAATAATATATTGGCCGCCTGCGGAAACTTTTTCAATTCGCGGAGGAGCCTCCTTTGCGAACTATATGAGATCGATCTCCAAGTAGGAGAAGATCTCTTCCGGTAACTAGGAGATCGTCAAAGATCTATTGTTTCATGCTCCACTGCCGGTAGATTATTTATTATTATTATTTTTTTAATATTTGATTTTTCAATTTTAATTAAAAAAATGTTTTATGTTTGAGATGATGTAGCAAGGGTATATTTGGCTTTCCAAGGGTCAAAGTTAGTCAACCGTTAAAGTTAACGGATTGACTTGATGGAAATGGGTGTTTGTGTTAATTTAGGGCATCTTTTTGAAATCTTGTTATATCTAACAAAGTAAGGTTAAGTTAGTGCAATTAACCCTTATTATTATTATTATTATTACACTATTACATAAATTTAGGGTTTTGAGGAAGGAATGAGGATTCAAACACACAATCTTGTGGTGTAGGTGTGATGAGTTTAGACCAATCTCATCTTGTCGACAAGTAACTTGTCTTTCTATAAAATTCATGGATCAATGTTCTGAAAGTTGTAAAGACAAATTACTTGCCGGTTGCCACATCATTTTGTTTGATTTTTTTTTTTATTAATTTTTTTAGGGTGTTTAGTATTAATCTTCAGTTATATATATATATATATATAATGTAAAATTCATATTATAGAACCATGTTATCTAAAAAAAAAAAAACATACACCATATAATTTTATAATTTTATTTGAAAATTATACATATAGAAAGACCTTACCAGTCGATGCAGCTATTGACTGAGTTGCGGTTGCCATATTTGGAACCCATCCTACCTTGCACCTAGGGATGGGAATTTCCCTAACGGAGCCCCACCCCCATCCGGGGGCAAATTTTGCCCCCAAATGGGGTTTTGGGGTGGGGGTGAAGGAGATTCCCCCACCCCCATTTCCCCATTCTCCCATATATTTTTATTTATTTATTTATATATTTTTAATTTTATTTTCTTAAAAAAAAAAAAAAAAAATCTCTAACTCTATTATTAATATTTTGGATTGATCGAAAGTTTTAAATTTGTTTAAACTTTTATGTGTAATACACTAATACTATATTATTATAGTTATTTGTATTAATTTTGGATTAAATTAATCAATTATATATTTTAGATTGTATATTTTGTTAGTTATTTGATTGGACATTGAAACAGGGTGAAACAAAAGTTTGGTCCGATCGAATTCCGAATTCCGAATTCCGAATTCTGAATTCTGAATTCTAAATTCTAAATTCTAAATTCTAAATTCTAAATTCTAAATTCTGGATTTCGGATTGAAAATTTTTAGGATTAGAAATGGGGGACGAGGTGGGGGCAGGGGAACCTCCCCCCAAATGGGGTTTGGGGCCGGGGGTGGGGGTGAGGGTGAGGGGACCCTCCCCCACCCCATTGGGCCCCCATTCCCCTCCTAGTTGCACCATAATTTTGATGAAGGTTAATATTAAAAACCTCCCCTCACCTTTGAACTATTATTGGATGTATAGTTACAAATGCTTTTATTTTATAAACTTCCCCTATGAACTAACACCGTTAGCATTTCATTTGTGTTGACTGAGTTTGACTATTAAAAAGTCTAAAATGTCCCTATTTAATCTTCAATTGTATGAATTAACCATTATACCCTCATACTTTTACCAAATAAATTAATAAAATGATACAAAAGACGGGAATGTTAACTTGTAAATAATAAGTTATTTTGTAGACAATTTTATCCCTAAAAATAAAAAATTACAAATTAATCAAAAGCATTGAAAATGTGTATTTGCTTAGATTTATAAATAATAAAAAATACATATTCTGGTTTATTTTCAATGTTTTTGGTTCATTTGTATTTTTGTTATTTTTAGGGATAAAATTGTCCACAAAATAATTTTTCCTTTACAAGTTAACATTCCCGCATTTTGTATGATGATTTTATTAATTTTTATTTGGCAAACATATGAGGGTATAATGGTCAATTCATACAATAGAAGCTTAAATAGAGACATTTTAGGCTTTTTAACGGTTAAACTCAGTCAATACAAACAGAATGATAACGGTGTTAGTCCATAGGGGAGGTTTTTAAAATAAAAGCATTTGTAACTATACATCCAATAATAGTTCAAAGGTGAGGGGTAGTTCAAAGGTGATGGGAGGTTTTTAATATTAACATTTTTGACGAACCTAATGCCAAACATGTTCTAAAGAATTTAGGCTTGAGCAGCCTGAACCTATTGTGATTTTGATTAAGGATGGCTATATCGTATTTGTATAAATCTGAACTCAATCCATTTATTTTTCGGTCAATCTAAACATAATCCGTTAAGCTTATCATGTCATAAATTAAAATTCAAATACTGACTCATTAAATTAAGAGCAAATTACACCAAACCTCCCTGCCACCGTTAAAACTAACGGTTGACTTAGTTTGATCATTAAGAATACAAAAATGCCCCTATTGTTAGAAAGAGAAAAATACTAAAATTCCCCTAAATAAATTATTTAAACTATTTAATTTATTAATATATATATACCAAGGAGGCCATCATAGCAGGTGGCCCTCTCCAATGGCCAGTGTCATCATCGCCAGTGTTGTCCTCCAATGGAGGAGGAGATTGCTTCCTCCGCAAAACCTAGTGGAGGAGTCAAACGCCTCCTTCGCAAATTAACACCATAAACTGGGGAGACATTCGTAGCCACCATCGCCTCACATAGGGAGAGGCTGGATGCTAATGAGGCCACCATAGCTGGTGGCCCTCAACCTTAAAAAACCCAAACCTCCATAATACACCCAAATTCATCCACCAAATCAACTTCCAAATGAATATTTACATGGAAGAAAAAATATATATACATGAATATTTAAATTTTATGGTCAACTGTTAAATTAGACGGCTGTTGACTAACAGTAAGGGAGTTAAGTGTCAGTTTTTGATAAAGTTGATTCCGCGTATAAAAGAGCAAACCTCAGGGAGGTTTGGGTGTTATTTACTCTTACATTAACAAGTTATCTGTTAGTCTGTTACGATCCAATTAACCTTTTAATTCATAATTTTGTCAATTTAACTATATAATATTTTTAAATCACAAATACTTATGTGTTCAAATCCTACCATGCGCATTTTACAAGTATATGTAGAAAGATTTCCTTCCAGTTTATGGGAATAGTTATGGGAGTATAAATCCGGATCGCATATGTATTGTTTGATCCCGACAATCTTATTGTAATAGTTCTTGTAATACGTAAAAAAAAAACCCACTAATACTAATTTAATTTAATTACACAAATTCCTTAATAGTGATGTTTATCCGATCATCGACGATATCAGGGCTTACTTGTAGAGGTTGGAGTTGTCAACTATCTTGCCATTCCTAGAGCTAAGAACTTGGTGGCACATATTCTAGCTTCTGTGGCCTTTTCCTTAGGTGAGGAGGTTGTTTCCGGCCTGTGTTGCTTCTCTTTGTGATGGGTGTTGTTTTGTTGCTTTGTACTTAAAAGAAAGTAAAGTTGAACATTCGAACCTTGTCGAACATGTTAGCGGATTAAAATAACTTCAACCCGATCCTGACCCTTAGATAAATGGGACTTATTAATACTTTGACCTAAGTCTAATATAAAGTCCAATTCAAACCCGAATTTTGTGTCACGTTTGTATTATATATTTATATCAACAGATCGTGATTTTGACCCAAGGAGCTCGAATGTTCTGTACTTCTGTCTTGGTTAATTAGGACCCACAAACAATGATTTGTTTTTTTTGTTTTTGTTTTTTTCTTTTAATTCACAAACAATGATTCATAGGCCCCTTCCTTTTCCTAAAATTGTGCTACATTTTGAGAAAAGGCCGTGTGAAAGATTGCTTTCTTTCTAGTCAAATGAACAAGTAAATATTTCCCCATCATACCATATAGGTCAATTGCTAGATATCACAACTTTTCAATGCGGTAGTTGTGATGTCAATCTCTAAATATCACAATTTTTCAATGTGGTAGTTGATATGTCTATTGGTGAGTGATTACATGGGTAGGCAAGATAAACCATGCCAACAGTGGCGTAGCTTAAATAGTAGATGAACGAGCTTAAGACTTTGATAAATAACTCATAGGTCAGCGACTTAAATCCTACTGATGACGAAAGTTTTCAAAAAAAATACATGGTCCTGGATTAATAGATATTATAAATAAATAAAAAAGATAAATTATTATTAATATGTATCCATTCACTAATTGATACTTTAACTGTCATATGTATTGTGATTGAAAAATTGTGATAGTGGTTATGATGTTTAGCATTACTATTTAAAGTAGTTTTAAGATACCAACATTGAAATTTTTTTTTTGTAATAAATAGAAATATTTATGTAATTAAAGTTGAGACATAAGTGTTTTATGTTAAAAATTAAGGATGATGATCCACCATTTAAAACATTCATTAAAAATGTCACAGTATATTATTTTCATAATTACTCTATAAAAGTAATCCCTTGAAATTTTTTGTTTTAAATATTACAATAAATTTTGATACTGAACAGGTCAGTCATGACTCCCTACACATACTTGTAAAATACAGTACAGTGAAACTCGAAACTCTACCACTAATATACATGAAAATGAGAGGTGCACAGTGCACTACCGTGCAAAAGAAACCCTCAATTGTGTCTTAAAATTGTTGTGAAATTAATTCAAATTATTCAATAATCACTTTTAAAAATTTTAAAAATTTTATCGAACGAGGCATAATTCTAAAACCTCTGACGCCCCTTGTTTTAAAACAAAGTAAACAACCAATTTTCTTAGAAAGCACACAGTGATGAACCCAGACTCTAGGAAACTCAGAGTCCATCAAATCACATCGAGGTTCATCACCGGATAGGCTAATAATAATAAACAATTAATCATCGTTAACATGTGTCCTTATATCATCCATTAAAATGTAAATATATATATTAATTTATTTTAATACATCAATTAGATATGCAATTAGTCAAATCGAATACTTATCGAATCGTAAATGGATTTATTCTAATTTCATTCAAATCAAACCCACCCGGTAATGGATCAAGATCCTCTCATTAGCTTGTTTTTTCTTGATTTTCCATAATCCAATGACACCTAAGCAAAATACAAAATATATATCAAGATTGGTTCACATTTTTTTCTCTCATGCAACATGATATTTGAATTACAATTAAACAAGGACTAAGGAAAGGATCCCAACTCCCGTTAATTGGGTTTGAAAATAAAAACCCATCCTCATTCATTATGTTAATAGGTAATCTCAAAACACTCCATTTAACTCATTATCTTTTATTAATTATTAAGAAGAAAAAGTAAACCGTTAAAATAAGAAAATTAAAAAAAAATATTAAAAATAAAAATATATGAAAACTCTAATTAATACATACAAGTATATTATAATACAATTAATTATATCTCATGTTTAGAATTATATTAAATGGATCGAACTATCCTTTTAAAATTATAAGGGAGTAAATGCCTAAAATTAAAATATGTTTTTTAATTAATGGGTTCTAAGGATAAACTCAAATTTGACCTAACCTATTAATAACCCGATCGAATTAAATTAGACCTACAACCATTTCTGACGAATGAGTTTAGGTCGAATCAATGGATTGGCTGTAATTAACGAGTTGAGTGTACTTAAGGTGCAAGTTAACATTAATACATACTATTTTGAATAAATAATTATAGGGTTAGGCTAAAACCATGACTTAAAATTTTAATTTCAGCATCTCAATAATCGCTTATAATTCAATAATTATAAATATATTTAAATCTCAATCATTGAATTAAGAGTATATGAGTGGTTGAGATGTTGAAGTTATAAATTTAAATTGTTTTAGTTTCACAGGTTTTTTATTTTTTATTTAAGCAATTATAACTATAGTGTACCCACATGAGTCATGTGACTCGTATAGTCATGTCCACCTAAAATTTTAAAATATTAATAATCTAATCCAGCTGACCATCATTAACTGCCCTCGATCTCCTCTGGATTCTCTTAGATTTACCTGTTTACATTTAATTATGAACCAAATCCAACTTATTTAGGTAATATAATAAATTTTCGAGTGAAAAATTGACAATGACCACTAGTGCTTATTACTATACTACCCCATGACTAGTCATCGGTAGATTTGTATTTTCTCTCTTTATTGTTTTTTCAATTTACCTTTCAGTGATACATATTGTTCTAATGATCTTCCAATATCACTCATGTATATCATGGTTATGTTAATATAATTGTTACGGGTCATTTGAATAGCAATCCAGGTTTCATTATAAATAATTTATTTTATACCATCATCAATTGCTACTCATAGCGTTATAAAAGAAGTGTTGTATTTATGATTTTTCATTTGAATGTTGTTCACTAATAACTCTTTAAAAAAGATGTTTTGTTGACTAACAATCATTTATTATATTTGTTTAATTGTTGAATAGTTATTGCCTGAATTATTATCGGTGTTGTTTATGTATTTTATAACAGTAATGCTACATATTCCACCTAAAATCCCACCCTTTTCATCCCACTACGTGTAGCATGTGAGGTGTCAAATTATGAGTGGATACATGAGGTAGATGTCATTAATGCGTATCCATTCACAATTTGACACCTCACATAACACATGTAGTATGATGAAAAAGGTGGGATTTTAGGTGGGATATTCAGCATTATTGATTTTATAATTATGACTAGCACAACTCATACGAGTTGCTAGCACTAAGTGAGACATTTTTGAAATGAATATTCCAGTATAAACATCTCATGTAGCAATTTACAGAATTCAATTCGTGCTAGCTACTATTTCACATGATTTTAGAATATGGATGTTTTTTTTTTCTCTCTTAAATATTTAGTATATGAATCTAGAATTTAACCTTTTTTTTTTTTTTCTTTTTTTTTTTAAGTATAGGCTTCATTTCATTATCTAATCTTTTTTCCTCATTTAAATTAAAAAAAAAAAAAAAATGGATTTGCTTGTCCAAAACAAGAAAACTTTAACGAAATTGAGTTGAGGACAATTTTGTCTTTTGACTCACAATCCTTGTTTTATCCACTATGTATGAACCTTTTTCCTCATAAAAGGAAAAACTAACAAGGAAATTATCAGACACGTGACTCCCCACCGTTACAACCCGTCAACGACGTCACTCTGACTTGACTTCCCAGTACCATATCCACTCAAAGAAAGCCACGTATATGATATCCTCTGAATCTAACCGCACTAGATCAGAGCAGAGTTTCAAAAATTTCAAACCCGGTCGAGTAGTTTTTGAAAACCCGCCGTCTCTTGCTGGCTATATAAAATGCTACTCAACACTCCTCAGTCTCAGTCATCATCATAGACGCAATTTCTTCACAGACAAACAAGCACCAAATCTCGTAACCGCTCTTTTTTCGCTCTTTTTTCTTTTATCCTACGCTGACATCAGCAAAAATGGCGCACGTTAGTCAGCTTCCGTGCAACGGAGACGGAATGTGCATGCAGTGCAGAGAAACGCCTCGCGACGAAGAGAAACTCCACTGCAAAACGTGCGCCACGCCCTGGCACGTGACCTGCCTCGCCTCTCCTCCCGATTCCCTCGCTTCCACTCTCCAATGGAACTGTCCCGACTGCACCGGGAACGACCTCTCCTCCTCCGCTATCCCCGCCGGAAACGACGCGTCGACTGGCGGAATCGTCGCCGAGATCCTCGCGATCGAGGCCGACTCGTCGCTGACGGCAAGCGAGAAGGCGAGGCGAAGGCAGGAGCTGATGAGCGGGAAAGCTGGATCGGACGGCGGTGATGCGACGGAGAGTAAGAAAGGGAAAGAGAAGGTGGTTGATGAGAGCGAAAATGACGTGTTGGAGATTTTTGGCGAGAGCTTGAACTGTTCGTTCTGTATGCAGTTACCTGAAAGGCCTGTGACTGTGAGTTTCTGTTTTTTTTTTTTTTTATTTTTTTTTATTTTTTTTTTTTAACTTTTATACTTTTCTTGTGATGATGATATATGAAACTTGTTTTGTTTTCGTACTTGGTGGCTATTTGAGTGGTCTTTGATGTTGACAAGCTTTTTTAATTTGAGTTCTTCGATTTTCTAATCCCCGACATTGAGTGTTTTGTTAATACGATATTTTATTAATTGATTTACTCTTTAAAATATTGTTAATGTGTATTGTCTTGTCTGTGCTTTTTTCTTCTTTTTGGTTGAGTAAAGATACAGAAGAAGCATGGCGAATGTTTTCTTTTCATTTGATTGTTTTCATTCTCATAGTTGATTATATTCTCAAAACAATGTTCGTGCCTAGCTGCTTCAAATGATAAATGAAGTTTTTGGGTGAGATTTATTATTATTATTATTTTATTATTATACTATTAATTCATAGGATCCATGGCTGGGTTTAATCGTTGGATGACTATTACAATTAATTAATAGGATCCATGGCTTTCAGATAATCAGATTATTCAAGTCCTATTGTTATCTGATGTTCATTGATTTATTTAGTTATCTCCTTAATTTAATAGAATTGCGGGTCAATATTGCATTTTGTAATCTGCTGTTGTCAATGTGCCTTCTATATTTACTCCTCAAGTATAGCAGTTTAGATCTGATAGAGCTATCAATTCTTTTTTTTATTGTGCTCAAATTTCCCTTTCCATCAACTTGTTATATGCTAAATAGCTTAATATGTTAGTGCTGGAATTGATTTGCTAGTTTTGCGCCACTCCGTATAAACTGAAGCTTTTTAGATCAATGTCTTTCCAAAAATGGTCTCAAAGCCTATTTTATTAAGAAGTCTTGTCTTTCAATCTAATGAAATCCCATTTAATCAGTTAACTATAGTAGAAAACAAGATAGACCTGTGATGGATTCACTAGTAGGTGGGTTTAGAAATTAAATTTTATTGTTCAGTGCTTTCTATTAGTTAAACGTTTTTGGAATTATGGTTATTGAATAACTGGTTTCATGCATGACAAATTAACGAACTTCCTCCTCCTTATTATGGAAATTTGGCATGTTTTATATGTACCTTAAAAGCTCGTGGACATTTATAATGGATGAATTTCGGTAATGAAAAGGTCTATCCTGATTGATGTGTGGCATAAATGGTGTAGAATTAATATTCTACACTGTGTTGTCATGACAACTGACAATGGTACATGATTCTAGTCTTTCCATTAATATAACTGCAATGATTTATATTTTAAGCAGCAACAATCCCGGGCTATTCATGAATAATGTATTTGGCTTGTCCATTGGAATTGGACAAAGTGGGTATCTCTTGTTGAAAATTTAAAGTTGATTGAATTTTTGATTGATATGTTTGGCTTAACTGACAGTCGTGTGATTGGCCAGACAGATCTACATATGACATTCAAGGAAGTTGAAAATTAATAAGTTCCATGTATGTGTTGTTTCAGACACCGTGTGGACACAATTTCTGCCTGAAATGCTTCGAGAAATGGATTGGGATGGGGAAGATTACTTGTGCAAAATGTCGCAGCTCAATACCAGCCAAAATGGCTAAACAGCCCCGAATCAACTCTACACTTGTGGTTACCATTCGAATAGCAAAGACATCGAAATCGATTGTCACCCGAGGGCCTTCAAAGGATTGCCATTTTGTTCATAACCAGGACCGCCCAGACAAGGCCTTTACAACGGAGCGGGCAAAGAAGAGTGGAAAAGCCAATGCTGCAAGTGGCAAGATATTTATCACTGTGCCTTCAGATAATTTCGGACCTATCCTGGCTGAAAATGATCCAGAGAGGAATCAGGGTGTGCTGGTTGGAGAGACCTGGGAGGGCCGGTTGGAATGCCGGCAATGGGCTGTGCACTTTCCACCAGTTGCAGGAATTGCTGGACAGTCAAAACATGGTGCACAGTCAGTTGTGCTCTCTGGAGGGTATGAAGATGATGAGGATCATGGAGAGTGGTTTCTCTACACTGGAAGGTAGCACTCTGTACTGGTCTTAGTAGATAACACGATATTTATTTCATATTTTCTTTTGTTGCATTTAATTCCATGTTACAAAGATAATGAGTTGATAGTTAATCTCAGTTGTTAGTGGTAATTAAGTATTGCTGTGAGTACGCTTCCATTTTGGTTGGCTCCAAATTAAAGACAGACTTTGTGATCTAAATAGGAACTTACAAAGGGAAGTGATATTTCCTTGCATTTAGATTCGATCTTCTACTGCACTGTGTCTGAGATGGGCTTTGCTGTGCCTGTTAGGTGCCCATTATTAATTTCTCATCTGTTTAATGCAATGACCGTATACGTTCATGTATCCTTTCTTATAATAATATTGGTGTTTGGCTTATTTTGCATTCGCTTGTTATCTTATTTATTGTTCTGTATTCATGGGATTTGCCATAGAAGTTAGTAGTTTATAACATTTGTTCTACCATTCTGTCAACAATGACTTGTATGCTTAACATCAATGCAGTGGTGGCCGAGACTTAACCGGGAATAAGCGTACAAATAAGAATCAGTCATTCGACCAGAAATTTGAGAAATTGAACGAGGCTCTACGTGTCAGTTGCAAGAAAGGTTATCCTGTTCGAGTTGTTAGGTAAGTATCCATTTGAAAGATATTTTTTTCTGTATTTGATAAAATTCATTTTTATTTACAATCACAAGGTTTGTGAATATTGGATCAATAAAGATCACAAAATCACAATTTACTTCTGGAACCATGCAACAAATGTAGATGGTAACTAAGTTTACTCACATTGTCTGCCATACTCTTTTGAAAATATCGTTCATGATTATCGTCATGCAAGCTTAAATTTACTTTTAGTATTGGATCTCTCAATAGGACCCTCCTGGCTCCAGGTGTGTAGATACATAATGCCCTTCATGGTGTGTTTTACTGGGATCTTATAGCAATAGACAGGAGATACAAATCTAGTTTTTGCTATACTATAATAAATAAGATTGAATATAACTTTGCTTTTGCATAGTTATTGCAAACATTCCTTTTAGGTTGGAAGTCCTATTTTCAACAGTGAAAGAAATAAAAGGAAATTTCTCAAGGAGGGAATTCGCATTAAAATGAAACCTATGCCTGGATTGTTAAATCATTAAGTGAACCTTCTATTAGCTACATCAAGAAACCAAATACAACTTCTGGAAAATTGTAATCTTCACTTAATTGGTCATTTTAATATATGATTAAATTCTGCATCTTATGCTAGTTGTCATGTTAACTTATGTTTCTACGTAGAAATATGCCTACGTGGTGACAAAAAATTTGTTTTGTATGTTACACAGTATATGAGTTTTCTGATAAATGGGCGTAAACTTTGGCCGGTAATGCATGGATGAATGATCAGAGTCTAGTCTATGAACAAACCAAGTCAGAATTGATTTTGCTGTTTTGAGTTGATAAAAGTGATTTTGGTAGGGAATTTGTTAATTGTGGTTTAGATGAGTTTTGTCTGAATATTGATGTTATACAATAAAGGATGTAAAGAGAACAAGCTTGGCCAAGATCTAAGCTGGATGTTTTTAAATTCTGATGGTGTTTTCTTTCATGGAGCATGAAGTAAAACTTGACATGCATTGGCTTTTGTTATTGATAATTGGGTTGCTGGTAGTTTGAACTTGTGAATGGTCAAGTTGAAGTCTACAGCAAAAAGTAAAAATCATTGAAGAAAATATTTTGAGTAAAAAATCAAAGAAGTTGTCATCAAACTTACAATACATGGACATGCATCATTTGGGTTTCTAGTTTGCTTAACATTGTGGTAGTAGTCCGAATTGTAGTCCAAATTAAAAATAATATCATTGTTGTCTCATTTCTCAAGCAAGGGAGGTCCAAGTATGAAATGTATTGGTTTCCATTTATGAATTTGGTAAATGATATATTAGGTTTATTCGGTGTTTCCAAATAAGATCATGTCAATTTGACTTGTCCAAACAGTTTCCACTATTATTATAAATCTAGTTCTTATATAATGAATTCTTGAATTGTCTCCTCGTATCCACGTTAAAGAAATAAACTAGTTTGTTAGATCTCTTTATTGAAGCAAGAGGTCCAAAGATAACCCTTCTCACTCTGACCTTTAAATTTGACTTTGTAGATGTGGAATGGAGTGGGGTGGGGTGGGTTGTGTGGTAAAATAGTAGTTGTGGGAATCATGCTAATCTTGATGGTGTCCGTTAGAGTTCTTGATTATTGTTTATTTACAAATAGGGAGAATTGCAAAACCCCGCCTACGAATTGACATTTTTTTCAAAAACAATCCTCCAGTTTTGAATTTAAATTAAACCCTGTATTATATACCAAAAACACCATGAAGTTTCAAAATTTAGTTAGAAAACTTACTAATTGTTTACCAAAAACTCACTTGTATCTAAATTCAAAATTAGAGGGTTGTTAAAAAAAAATAAAATAATCAAAGTTCAGATGGGATTTTGGGAATTTCCATTATTTTATGGTGTTATACTGTTATGTGGTTTTGAGTCTATTGGGCTACACGGGCCTTAACTATTTTTGAATTTGCCAAGGACTCTACTGTATCAGTTGCGAGTGACGGTGCAGCATGTGTCCATTGCTTTTGTATTTATTAGAAAACCGCCATTATAAAAGCCTATTCCTTTTTGTTAAATTACGAAAATGCCACCCAAATGCACACATGTTCATTTGGGAAGTGGCGATTGGCGCACTCACTAGGATCATGAGTGTACCAAGTATCCCTTTTAACTACTTTATGTCTATTGACAAGATGAAGTTGGCTCAGTGGTATGCCCCTCACGGATTTAGATTCTCTACTGATTTGATCTTTTTCATGACTTTTTTATAGCATGTGATTGGTTGTTGATAAAGTGGTTGTGAAAACCAATCACATCTTAACCACTCATTCATTGCAATGCTTATATGTCATGAGATTAATTAAGATCAGGAAAAATAGATTTGCAGAGGATCCAAATTCCACACCTATACCATGAGGTTGTGGGTTCAAGTCCTGCACCTCCCCAAAAACCTCGAATCATTGTAATATTAAAATAAAATAAAAACTGTTTTATGTCCATTAGGATTTATCCGCTCTTTTTTTTCTCAATTTTCTTCCCTACACATATCTTCACTATTATCCTTTCCCTTCTCTATTCTATTATTTTATAATTCAACTCGGTGTCAGAGACCTTTTTTGTGTTCTATCTTTCTTGTATGTTACATTTAATCAAGATTTCCCAATTTTATGATGGGTAGATCTCATAAGGAGAAGAGATCTTCATATGCCCCGGAGAAGGGGTTGCGATATGATGGAATTTATAGGATTGAAGAATGTTGGAGAAAAGTTGGAATCCAGGTAAATACTTGCAATCTATCACATTGAAACTTCCCATTTTGTAGTGCTTTTGCAAAATATATTTACTGACAACATTTTCTTGCACTAGGGATTCAAGGTTTGTCGATATCTCTTTGTTAGATGCGACAATGATCCTGCTCCATGGACAAGGTTTTCATTTGGTCATAGAGTTAATTTTCTTTGATATAATTGTTTCTTCTCTGAATCTTACCTATCTAAACTACAGTGATGAGCATGGGGACCGGCCTAGACCATTGCCAGTAATTCCGGAACTAGAGAATGCTGTTGACGTCACAAAGAGAAAGGAAGGTCCGTCATGGGATTTCAATGTGAGTGAATTAGATTGCTAATGTATAAAGGTTAACATGAATTTAGATATGTCATTAAACAATTCTTTCTCTGTTTGGTTTCCATTGTTGTGAAGTCTCTTCTTGTAAGATTCAGTTTGTGTATTAAGCTTCATCATTTGTGTTGTACTTAACTATTCTGTAATTTTGTTCAGGAGGCAGATTGCTTGTGGAAGTGGATCAAACCTCCACCTCCCAGCAACCTATTAGTGCATAATGGAAGCTCTGATGGCAAGAAGAGATCAAGGGGGGTCATGACACAGAGTATGACTGTAAGGGATAAGCTCTTGAAAGGTTTGTCTTTTTAGCTCCTCTGTCCAATAAGTCAAACAGTCTCAAATTGGCCCTTATGAATATGAATTTTAATAGAAGTGAAATAGGAATCTTATATTAGAAGTGGATTTTATTAATGATCTTCTTTTCGTGGACTTTGACTTGCTTCCATAAGAATGGATTAGCCGGTTAGATTTGTGAATTCATTAGTATAATGTGAATTGTAAATCATAACACAGGTCAAGCATTAATTACTTCTAGCAACAACATGCTTATATCCACTTCGGAAATTTTTCATGTGCAGAGTTTAGTTGCCTCATCTGTAAGCAAGTAATGACTAACCCAGTAACGACACCTTGTGCTCACAACTTTTGCAAGTCATGTTTGGAAGAAGCATTTTCTGGTAAGAGTTTTGTGAGAGAAAGAGGTGGAGGTGGGCGGAGGCTTCGGTCCCAGAAAAACATCATGAAATGCCCTTATTGCACAAATGACATTTCAGATTTGCTCAAGGATCCTCAAGTATGAGATGTGTTCATTTAGTGTTACATTTCAATTAAAGGATATAGTGCTTAATTTTTCAGTTGATTGCTAAGATGATATGTCAAGATAATAAACTAGAGTTTATAAACCTTATTGAGTAGAAACACTTTCAGCCTTAGCTTTTGTATTCTTTCATCTTCTCAGAAACTTGGAGAAGTAGTAATATGTAATTTCCGTAATTGTAGCTCATATAGTATGTGGAAATTCATTGTTACAGGTCAACAGGGAGTTAATGGAGGTGATTGAGTCCCTAAAACAGAAGACCGAAGAGAATGAGGAGCTTAATGAGGAATCAAGTGAAGAAACAGATGGACTGGATGAAATTCCCGATTCTGTTCCTGGAACTAGTAAAAGCAGCAGTGAACATTCTGAAGAGGCAGGTTTGAATGATTGTTCACAGAATCCTCCAATGGAATGCAAACCCGAAACGATACACAAGAGGATCAAAGTCGATGATGAGGTTTGCTTGTCCAAGACTAATGACAGAGAGGAGAACCTGTTTGCAATGGAGGCACCCAATGCTTCAGATTTAGACTCCGAAGCTCCAGCAGGAATTGTTGAAGGTGGCAATAAGGAGACGCAGGCTGATGGAGCAGACTCACCATCCAGTCCTCTCCTTGTGCCATCAGACGGTCAGGACAGTGCCTGACCGTTTTGGTTGGTTCTCACTGTACTGGGTGGTCTGGAAGACTGGAAGGGACTTGATACTTGTTGAGCTGCCTTTGTGATGGTCAAATGGGAATGGGATTTGGTCAGTACATAACAGCTAGTTTTGTCTATACACAGGTTTTCTCTTTCTTTTGTAGACCAGTTAAAAAGAGTTTTCTTTTTGAAGTAGATAGCAATGTACATATACAATGTCTTTTTAAGATGCTGAAACAGAATTTTAATATATAGAATTATTTTATTTCAAGGAATAGAAGTTACATTGGTATTTTATAAAGGCTAGACACCAAAAAGATAATTACATATTATCCTGATAATATTCAACATTACATTGCTTATGCCGTACATTTTTGTTTTTGTTCTTTTTCTCAATGGTTAGAAAATGTCTCATTTTTCTACTAAATAAGTCGGCACCAATTCTAACGAGATGAGGTTATCCGGTGATAAACCCTTCACACCTACACAACGAGGTTGTGAGTTGCAAGTTCAAGTTATCCCCCTTTCCAAAAAAATCCTGAATTTATATAATAGTGTAATACTTAAAAAAATAAAAAAAATAAAAAAAGTTAGTACCAATTATTCAAATCCAATAGCAACATTTCAATTATAATAATCTATTTATACATCACCTTTTTATAAGATTTCGGTCTCCTTCAGTGATTGAGGTGATCAAAGATGTTCTCCTCCGATTAGGGAGGAGAACACGACCAGAAACTAAATTCTTGTTCAATATTATTGTATTGAACTCTCAAAAGACTAAATTCTTACTCTTCAAGAGAGCTTTTGTTTTTCAAAACTAGATTATTTTTTATCTTTGAGCATACGTTGTTCTAGTCTTCGTAGAGTGATTATGATCATTCATTCTACTTGCTATTTTTTTTTTCTTTTTTGAAATATTACATTATTATATAAATTTGAGGTTTTTTGGAAGGGGAAGAACTCGAACCTGTAACCTCGTGGTATAGGTGTGAGGGGTGTGAGGAGTTTACCACCAGACCAACCTCATCTCGTCACTTGCTGTATTCATTGAACATTAGATCCTTCTTTCAAGGGCGAAAGAAACTTGTTTCTCGAAAGGTGTTCAATAAAATAAGGTTGAAGACTTACGGTTTCGTAGGCAAGGAAGATCGCCAAGCAAACAATGGGAAATCACTAGTTAAAAAGCATGTGGGTAGATAAAATAGGATGGTACCGAGAGACATGTGATC
The DNA here is from genome assembly GCA_008009225.1 of Acer yangbiense. Lineage (NCBI taxonomy): Eukaryota > Viridiplantae > Streptophyta > Magnoliopsida > Sapindales > Sapindaceae > Acer > Acer yangbiense. Next base: position 31,781,543 of record CM017769.1, on the reverse strand, counting down.
AGGGTGATGATGGTATTGAGAGACGTGTGATCATGTGGATCAACCTAAGACCATCTCCAGTGCATATGCCAATGCCAATGCCAAATTTGGTATGAAATATAGTAAAATGTTATATTTGGCACATTATTTTAGCATTGTACTCCAATACAAAATTCTATTTGATATGTTATTTTTTATTTTTTTAATTATTTAAAATTATAAAAGTCAACAAATACAACCAATGCATTTAATGAATACATTGAATATTTTCTTTGAATTATTTTAATCTCAATTTTCCCTACCAAATTTGTTAATTTTTTATTATTTAAAATTAAAAAGTCAACAAATACGACTGTATTTATTACTGTGCCAAATTTGGCTTATACTATTCACCGTGCCAAATTACTAAGCTAGTGCATTTTGTGATTAAATTGCCAAAGAGGTGGGCCACATGATGATGGCATTAGCTCTCATTCGGTCATTCTTTTATTTTTAACCATTTTTCTCGGGTAATCAACAGGTTTGTACATATTATTTAGTATCGTGTAATAGCCACATGATAATGACATAATTAGTTAATCGTAATTAAATTGAAATATATTATGTTTATATGCATATTTTCATGATATATAATGAGATTTACAAATATTTTATAGGATAGTCGCATCTTTTTCAAAGTATTTTATAAATTAGTCTTTAAATCTGTAAATAGGTAGCAAACATGGGCAAAAAAGAGTCGAGTAGAGTCTTATCACTAAGTAGAATAAATATTTACACACAAAGCTAACAATTTTGTTGATAGCGTATAAAGTTTAATTGAACTAGGTGTTTTTTTTTTTTTTGGTTCAAAGGAGGTCTAATCGTCTAGAAAGGAAAAAAATTTAATCAAAACTATAATAGGGCAAATTTGAAACACGAGTTCCTCTTTCTCATTCATTCCACTAAAGTAGTAAGGGCATATTTGTTAAGTTTGTGGAAAAAGCTAACAAGAAAAGAAAAACATTAAAAGGGTGGTTAGTTTTGGAATTATCATAAATTTCAGGCCGAAAGAGGGAATTGTCTCTAATTAATGTGTACCGGACTAGTGGGCTATCGGTCTGTTACAGAAGACGCTTGACGAATGTTTTCATTCTCTTCGTTGATTATCTTCTCAAAACAATGTTCGTGCCTGCTTCAAATGATCGATTGAAGTTTTTGGGTGAAATGACTGGTACAATTAATTCATAGAATCCATGGCTCTCGAATTTATTCAAGTCGTATTGCCACCTATGATTGGAGAGATCTGTGAGGGCCGGTTTGAATTCCGGAAATGGGGTGTGCACTTTCCACCAGTTGCTCTCTGGAGGGTATGAAGATGATGAGGATCTTGGAGAGTGGTTTCTCTACACTCGAAGGTATCGTATTGGTCTTAGTAGATAACACTATATTTATTTCATATTTTCTTATGTTGCATTCCATTCCATGTTTAAGAGTTAATGAGCTGCTGATCGTTAATCTCATTAGTTAGTGGTATAAGTATTATTGTAATTTTTTTTATTTTTTTTGTTTCCAGTAGAGCTTATGAGTATGCTTCCATTTTGGTTGTCTCCAAATTAAACGAAGACTTTGTGAAATGATATTTCCTTGTATTTAGATTTGATCTTCTACTGCACTGTTTCTGAGATGGGCTTTGCTGTTAGCTCCCCATTATTAATGTATCCTCTGTTTTTGAACTAAAATGGTGTTTGGCTTATTTTGCATTTTGCTTATCTTGTTTTTTGTCCTGTAATCATGAGAGATTCGCCATAGAAGTTGGTAGTTTCTAACATTTTTTTCCCTTCTGTCAACAATGACTTATCTACTTGACATCAATACAGTGGTGGCAGAGACTTAATTGGGAATGAGCTTACAAAGTACAAACAAGAATCAGTCATTCGAACAGAAATTCTAGAAATTGAATGAGGCTCTACGTGTCAGTTGCAAGAAAGATTATCCTGTTCGAGTTGTTAGGTAAGTATCCATTTGAAAGATTTTTTTTTTTTTTTCTGTATTTGATAAAATTCATTATTATTTACAATCACAAGATTTGTTATCAATAAAGATCACAGTTTACCTCCGGCACCATGCAACTAATGTAGATGAATCTTTGTTAATATGTAAAGATGGTAACTAAGTTTTACCCACATTGTCACCACACTCATTTGGAAAATATCATTCATGTCATGCAAGCTTAAATTTACTATTAGTATTGGATCACTCGATAGGACCCTTCTGGTTCCAGGTGTGTACATACGTAATGTCCTTCGTGGTGTGTTTTACTGGCATCTCTTATAGCATTAGATAGGAGATACAAATCTTGTTTTAGCTATACTATAATAAATAAGATTGAATATAACTTTACTTTTGCATTGTAATTGCAAACATACCTTTTAGGTTGGAAGTGGTATTTTCAACAGTGAAAGAAATAAAAGGAAATTTCTCAATGGGGACATTCTCATTAAAATGAAACCTATGCCTGGATTATTAAATCATTAAGTGAACCTTCTATTGGTTATGTCAAGAAACCAAATACTACTTCCGGAAAATTGTAATCTTCACTTAATTGGGCATGTTAATATACGATTAAAGTCTGCATATTATGCTAGTTGTCATGCTAACTTATGTCTCCATGTAGAAATATGCCTATGTGGAAACGAATTAATTTTGTAGTGTAAGTTACACAGTATATGGTTTTTCAGACAAATGGACGTAAACTATGGCCTGTAGTGCATGGATAAATGATCAGAGTATAGTCTATAAACAAACCAAGTCAGAATTGGTTTTGCTATTTGATTTTATAAATGTGGTTTTGGTAGGGAGTTTGTTAATTGTGGTTTAGATGAGTTTTGTCTGAATATTGATGTTATACATTAAAGGATGTAAACATAACAAGCTTGGCCAAGATACTAATTGGAAGTTTTAAAAGTCTGACGGTGTGTCCTCATATCCTCCTTAGCTAAACAAATTGTTTTGTTAGATTTCTTCAATGAAGCAAGAGGTTCAGAGATGACGCTTCTCACAACGACCCTTGTATAGGATGTCAATTTAATGTACTTTGTACATGAGAAGCAGAGAAGGGGTGGGTTGTGTGGTAAAATATTTATAAAAAAAATGGACTTCTCCGCTTCTTGACTTTATAATGATATTTAGTTGTGGGAATCATGGTAATCTTGATGGTGTCCGTTAGAGTTCTTGATTATTGTTTATTTACATTTAGGGAGAACTGCAAAACCATATCAAAGATTTGACCTTTTGTAATAAACGATCCACTAGTTTTAAATTTAAATGAAACCCCTTATTATATACCAAAAACACCTCGCAGTTTCAAAATTTAGTTAAAAAACACAGTAATTGTATACCAAAAACTCCACCGTATCTAAATTCAAAATTAGAGGCTTGCTTTAAGAAATGATCGAAGTTCTAGAGGCTTTTCTGGAATTTCCATTATATTTATGGTGTTATGTTGTTTCGGGTCTATTGGGCTAATGGGCCTTGACTATTTTCAAATTTACTAACGTCACTCGTGACTATATCAGTCGAGAGTGACAGTGTGGCACAGGTCCACTGCCGTCATTACAAAAGCCTACTCCTTTTCATTTAATTACAAAAAATGCCACCCAAACAGACGGATGTTCATTTGGGAAGTAGCGGCTGGGGTGCACTCACTGAGATCAGCGAGTGTACCAACCACTCCTTTAACTATTTTATGTAATAGGGTTTGTAATGTGCCTATAAATATAAAGTTAGAGAGTTGGTAATGTTTGAGCCACTCTTGCTTTCTCAATTTTCTTCCCTACACTATATATTCATTATTTGTTTCCTTCTCTATTCTATTTTTTTAGATTTCAACTTGGCATCAGAGACTTTTTTTCTGTGTTCAATCTTTTTTTTTTCTTTTTTCTTTTTGTGTTCAATCTTTCTTTTTCTTTTCTAGGAAATGAATTAGTTTCAATTGAGGAATTTGATAATTCTGGTGTTGCAAGTATGTTAACAGTTAATCAGTATTTTCCAATTGTATGATGGGTAGATCTCACAAGGAGAAGAGATCTTCATATCCTCTTGAGAAGGGGTTGCGATACAATGGAATTTATAGGATTGAAGAATGTTGGGGAAAAGTTGGTATCCAGGTAAATACATGCAATCTATCACATTGAAACTCCCATTTGGTAGTGGTTTTGCAAAATAAATTTATTGATGACATTTTCTTGCACTAGGGTTTCAAGGCTTGTCGATATCTATTTGTCAAATGCGACAATGATCGTGCTCCATGGACAAGGTGGAGGTGGGCGGACGCTTCGGTCCCAAAAAAAATCATGAAATGCACAAATGGCATTTCAGATTTTCTCAAGGATCCTCAAGTATGAGATGTGTTCATTTGCTTTTACTTTTCAATTATAAGATATAGTGCTTACTTTTTTAGTTGATTGCTAAGATGATATACCAAGATAATAAACTAGAGTTTATAAATCATATTGAGTTGAACCACTTTCCGATGGATGACTTTTAGCCTTAGCTTTTCTATTCCTTCATCTTCTCAGAAACCTGGAGAAGTATTGATATGTAATTTCCTCAAATGCAGCTCATATATTACTTGATATGTTAGTAATGGAATTTATATGCTAGTTTTGCATCTTTCCGTATAAACTAAGCTTTTTTGATCAATGTTTTATCTGAAATCTGAAATGGTCTCAAAGCCCAAGTGGATATCTCATGTTGACAGTTTAAAGTTAGTTGAATTTTTTATTAATAGATTTGGCTTAACTGACATTCGTGTTATTGGTCAGACTGATCTACATATGACTAGAGTTTATAAGCCATATTGAGTCGAAACACTTTCTGATGGATGACTTTTAGCCTTGCCAAACTTATGTCTTATGTTATGCAGACATTAGTACTGGAAGGATCCTTAACTCCAATGCATAAATCCTTACTTGTATCAACTTTGAAGAATTTTGCTGGCATCTTGAGCAAGACTCAACATGGTCACCATGTAATTATGCATTGCTAGAGAAGATTTTCAAACAATCTTACGAAGGTAATGATACTTTGTGCATCTATTGCCTATGTTTGATACTTTGTGCATCTATTGCGCCTATTGCCTACACTGTACTGATGCTTCTTATAGTTGTTTATAAATCCTCCTATATTTTGTATAGCATTCATTTAGTTTAGGAAATCCAAGGTGGGATGTGCATCATTGCAAAAGATTAATGGTATGATAAATGGTATGTTTTTAGTGGGCCTTGATCTTCCTTGAAAAGAGTTGTGTATTATAAACTGATAACTTGACTAGAATCGAAATTAAATGTATTATAAAGTATTATATATATATATATATATATATATATATAAATGATACAAAAGGGGATGGTTTATTGGTTTATTGGTTTATTGGTTTTTATCATTTTTTAAATGATACAGGATCTTGTGGAAGAAATAGCAGTGAACACAGTTGATTTAGCTACAAACAAGAGTGGATGTTGTGTGTTGCAGCATTGCCTTGAACATGTTAGGGAGGGAGAGCAGAAGAGACGTCTCATAGCCGAGATACTAGCTAATGATCTTATTCTTTCTGGAGACTCTTTTGGGTATGTTGGTAACTATTTCTACTTTGACATGGATCTTGAGTACTTGACACATTCCTAGTTCAATCACGTTTCAAAACCTAGAAGAGAGAAAGAGAGATGTCATGTTTTCAGATAATTCATAAAAGTATTCTCCAGTTGAGAGTGTAAAAATCTTTAGACATTACATTATATGCATCGAAACACCATTTATATATTAGGACATGTGTATTCAAGAATGGAGATTTTGCGGATCACAATCCAATAATATTTGACCTAGAACAATATAGTCATCGTCCATGGTTAAGTGACTCAAGTCTCTTCACTATTCTTTTCCTTTTCTATTCTATTATTTTATATCAACTTGGTATCAGAGACTTATTTTTTTTGTGTTAAATCTTTCTTCTTCTTTTTTTTTTGTTCAGTCTTTCTTTTTCTTTTCTATAGGAAATGAATTAGTTTATTTGATAATTCTGGAGTTGCAAGTATGTTAACATTTAATCAATATTTTCCAATTGTATGATGGGGTAGATCTCACAAGGAGAAGAGATCTTCATATCCCCCTGAGAAGGGGTTGCGAATTGCGATATGATGGAATTTATAGGATTGAAGAATGTTGGAGAAAAGTTGGAATCCAAGTAAATACATGCAATCTATCACATTGAAACTCCCCATTTGGTAGTGGTTTTGCAAAATAAATTTATTGACGACATTTTATTGCACTAGGGTTTCAAGGTTTGTCGATATCTATTTGTCAAATGCGACAATGATCGTGCTCCATGGACAAGGTGGAGGTGGGCGGACGCTTCGATCCCAAAAAAAATCATGAAATGCACAAATGACATTTCAGATTTTCTCAAGGATCCTCAAGTATGAGATGTGTTCATTTGCTTTTACTTTTCAATTATAAGATATAGTGCTTACTTTTTCAGTTGATTGCTAAGATGATATACCAAGATAATAAACTAGAGTTTACACTTTCCAATGGATGACTTTTAGCCTTAGCTTTTCTATTCCTTCATCTTCTCAGAAACCTGGAGAAGTATTGATATGTAATTTCCTCAAATGCAGCTCATATAGTACTTAATATATTAGTAATGGAATTTATATGCTAGTTTTGCATCTTTCTGTATAAACTAAGCTTTTTTTATCAATGTTTTATTTGAAAATCTAAAATGGTCTCAAAGCCTGTTTTCTCAAGAAGTCTTGTCAACATGAGAAGTGGGTATCTCATGTTGACAATTTAAAGTTAGTTGAATTTATGATTAATAGATTTGGCTTAACTGACATTCATGTTATTGGTAAGACTGATCTACATATTACATTGAAGGAAAGTGCATATTAATAAGTCCCATTTATGTGTTGCTTCAGGCATGTGGACATAATTTCTGCCTTAAATGCTTCGAGAAATGGATTGGGATGGGGAAGAATACCCGTGCAAAATGTCGTAGCTCAATACCAGCCAAAATGGCTAAACAGCCCTGAATCAATTCTACACTTGTGGTTGCCAATCGAATGGCAAAGACATCAAAACTGATTGTCACTGGAGGGTCTTCAAAGGGTTGCAATTTTTTTCATAATCATGACCACCCAGACAAGGCCTTTACCACGGTGCGGGCAAAGAGGAATGGAAAGGCCAATGGCCAATGCTGCGAGTGGCAAGATATTTGTCACCGTCCCTTCAGATCATTTAGGACCTGTCCTGGGTGTGCTGGTTGGAGAGACCTGGGAGGGCGGCAATGGGTTGTGCACTTTCCACCAGTTGCAGGAATTGCTGGACAGTCAAAACATGGTACACAGTCAGTTGTGCTTTCTGGAGGGTATGAAGATGATGAGGATCATGGAGAGTGGGTTCTCTATACTGGAAGGTATCTTTTATATGGCTGCACTCTACAGTGGTCTTTGTAGATAACACAGTATTTATTTCAAATTTTCTTTTGTTGCATTTCATTTCATGATACAAAGTTAATGAGTTGATTATTAATCTCAGATTCTCAGTTGTTAGTGGTAAATAAGTACTGCTGTAATTTCTTTTATTAATTTAATCTTTGTTTTTATTAGAGCTTCTGAGTATGCTTTCATTTTGGTTGGCTGCAACTTAAAAGGACTTTATGATCTAAATGGGAACTTACAAATTTTATAAGCACATTTTGAAGAATAAATTATAAAATAAAATTATTAAAGTTAAAAATAAAAATAATAAATATCGGTCCTCCCAGAATTGAGAGGATGTAAGCATGTAACGCACTACAACTTAATTTTTTTTATGGATGCAGCCTCCTCCAAGCTTAGGAGAAGGTAGTAGCCTCCTCCTAGTGGTTGGACGAGAAGCCAACAAAAACACATACACTTATCTTTAGGGGTGGGCACAAAACCGGCCAACCGAATCGAACCGGAAATAGCAGAGGTTATAATACCTTTTAATTAAAATATTAATAATATAATTTATAAAAAAAAATTTATGGTATTTATCTATCCATCAATCTAGACCATGTATATTTTTAAAGTCTTTTACCATCTTTACGATTCGAGCCGCTATATAAATATAAGATATACACACCGTTTTAAATGGGTGCAAATAGGGTCATTCTATTGCCGCCTATAAAATCTCTCACAAAACCCATTTTCTCATGACACCTATAATAAAAATACAAAAATGGTCATTTTCTTTCCACATCTCTCTTAATTCCGAAAATAACCCTAATTTGGGCTTGGTTTGGACCCAATAAAAAAAAAATACTAATATCAGTTGGGCTTAAATTGTTTTTGTTTTAAAAAGTAGTCGGGCCTAATTTGTTTTATCTGTTAAATTAACAACCCAAACAACTCAAGCCTGAGATATATATATATATATTAAGAAAACGAAAAACAAAAGCCACGGATTCGGTGGAAGCATAAACAGCGGACAAGGAAGGAGGGAAGTGGGAAGAAGAAGAAGAAGAAGAAAGAGGAAAATTTGTACCCATTTTCAGTCAATACTTTCAAAGCTTACAGGTTAGTTTTAAATTTCTTCTTAGATGCTTGATTTCTACCATTTTTCTCTCTCTTAGAAGCAAATAATCTCTTGTATTAAACTAATTTAGGCGTTTAATATTAATTTATGATGGCCTGCTGGGTAAGGATTTGATTGAAAACCTAAATAAATGGCATGTTTTCTTTTAAATCGTAAAACAACCATACAATACTTTCTCTCCAAGTAATTGTCTTCGTCGACTTTTATTTTCTTCTCTCACTGTGAGTATTATATTTTATATAACTATGTTTTTATTGGTTGCTTTCTGGGTTGAAGTTGTTTCGATTCTTTGTAATTTGTATGTTTCATATTATAAATTTTGTTTCGTAAATTTAATTTGTTTTTTTTTTTTTTCTAATGCTCTTTATCGTTAACAATAGCTAAAACGGGCTCTACCAATTGCATGTCCTATGATTGATTATGTATTTGTCTCTCATCCAAGATCCGGATGCATAATTTGGATCTGTTTGCATGTGCACCTACAAATTTTATACAAATTTGCAGCTGTTGTAATTGGTAACGCATTACATAAATTGGATATATTATCCTTCAATATTTGTTTGAGAAGAAAGAACTAGGGCAACATTGCCACAAAATACAATATCATCTATATTTTTCAGTGCATAATTAATTAATTATCAAATACAAACTAATTAATTAATGAATTTTTGTCTTTAAACGATTTGCATTGGTATATTTTTTTTCTTGCAAATCTCGGAACTAGAAATTTTTTGTAGGATTATGTATATAACAAGAAATTATTTTTATTTTTGGAGCAAAATGTTGGTTAATGGAAGATATGAAGAGAGAAACTCTGAATGATTTACTTACAAACATTCAAATATTGATTACTGAGAGCAGTATTAGCTGTTGGGGTTTTGCATTTTTACCAGCTCTATGCACTTGGATTATACCTCACCCAGCTTGTTTATCTATGATTTTTGGAATTGAATTTTCTATTGTTTTATGAAGTTTTTCAAGATTTTCTATAGAGCAATTGTAATTGATTTCAAGCGTACTGTTTATTGATATTATTGTAAAAGTAATATATCCTGTGAACCTCTCCTTCCTCCCCAACATGTATGATGGAATTTAATTGTTCAGGGTACTTGGTTATAGATTTATAATTTTAAATTGGTCTTTATCAGAAATTCAGAATATATTCTCAGTTATTTTTTTACTAGTGGCATTTTTGTGCATATCCAGTAGAAGAAAATAATTGCAACTACAAAGAACTGATATGTTCATTTTTGTTGTACTATTGTATGTTTCTCATATTCTAACCCAATATTTGTAGTGCAGCCAGTGACTCCTCTGGTTTCTGGATTTGAGCTGCTTCGTCTTTAGTAATGGTATGTGTACCGAATACCTCACTTCTTCGCTTCCCTATCATGTATTCTCATGTTCATGTAAATTGGAATTAATCTTTGAAACCCTATATTAGGGTGTCTCTTTTTACTGCCTTAACAAATTTTATTTAAATTTTCAAAGGAGTTGAGCTCATTAGTGAACACTTGTTTGTCCACTGCTGGGCTTATTTGAAGCTTTCTGGATCCTGTTTTTGTGATTTGCCAAGCTGTGTCACTTTGTGGAATCTTTGTTAAGCTAGGTTAATGACATCTCTTATTTGATCACTTTGGAACTAAAGTTAATTTCCAAACATGCACTGCATTGGAAGTGTTTTAACAAAAAATATTATTGGCGGTGATGTAGATCTTTTAGGATCTCCAAGTTGCAGATTCTGGGTTATTGTGTTGGTGCTTGGAAATGATTATTGACATATATCAATGTTAACAAGGGACTACTTAGGTTTTGATGTTTTATGCTGCTTATGTGTTTTATACAAATTAGTGTTAGCAAAGGCTTTATTATGATAGGGCTGTTTTACATATTGATGGAGATAGAATACTGATAGTTGTGTCTTGACTACCCAGTATTGGTGGTATTTAAACCAACAAGCAAATGAATGAATATGGTCTGGAAAATTGGTTAGGATGACCGATTTTTCACCTGTTGACTCTGTTTCAGATGAGCTTCTTCTTCCTGTCATATATTCATTTTGCTATTTTTGACACTGTTTTATATTTTAATGTACACACCTTAGCTACCTTTTGAGAAATCTTAAGAAAAAATGGTTAGGTTTGATAATAGGAACTCCCAAGACTCAAGCGCTAAGCACTTAAGCTAGAGGCAACTTATGTTGGGGACGATATCTTTTTTTTTTCCCTTGATTTAAACTATTATTATTTCCATCCAATGAGGCCTAAACTTTTTAGTTTGACATTATTTGTTGAATCCACATTTTCTGAGGAGTTTGTTGATCATTGTTGGTTATGGTTTTTAATGGAGAACTGATTGTAAATCATTAATTCATAAGTGGAAATTAAGCTAGGTCATGACTTGTGACTTCTCATATTCGACAATTTTGGAACTAAGGTTGATTCCTCAGTATGCACTTAAAGTGCACCTTTTCAGAAGTGTTCTAACAGATGCTTTGGCTGGTGAATGGTGACATAGATCTTCTAGGATCATCAAGTTGCACATTTTGGGTTATTATGATGGTGCTTGAAAATGATTAATTACAAATGTCAATGTTGATCAAGGACTACTTAGTATTAGCAAAAATTCCATTATGGTAAGGCTGTTTTACATATTGACAAGGCAGAAAGTTGCGTCTCTACCTAGTATTGGCGGCATATTAACTAAAATGTAAATGAATGAATATTGAATATTGAATATTGAAGCAAAACAAGGAAACAAGGAAGAAAGAAGATTAATTAACCTTTACATTTGTATGTGCAGGCTGCGAGAATTCTTGCCAACTTGCTTGTGATGGGCTCTGGTATGATGGCTAGGGCTTTTGTTCAAGCATACCGTCAAGCACTCGCAAGTATGTTTTTCTGTCTCTGATATAATGCTTAAATACATCTTAATTACGTCAGCTTGAATATGGTTGTCAATTTTGGATCCGTTATCCAGTGTAAAATTTTAGATTTTACAATGTTAATCCTTGATTGCAGATGCCTCTAAATCTGGTGTTGCTCAAGAAACAGTGCAAAATATTAGGAGAGGAAGCAAACTTATGGCTGAACCAGAAGCAAGGCAGATTCTTGGTGTCACTGAGAAGTCATCGTGGGAAGAGATCTTGCAGGTTAATTACACAAAACATATATCATTTCTGTTGTTCATTCATATCAACCGTGTGTATTAAGATTATGTCAATGATCCCTTAATGCAGAGATATGACAGCTTGTTTGAGCGGAATGCCAAACAAGGGAGCTTTTATATCCAATCAAAGGTTCACAGAGCTAAAGAATGCTTAGAAACAGCTTACCAGAAAAGAGCGCAGGGGACTACTGATGCATAACTGGTGCAGGCCATCTTGCTTTTCCATCTCCTATTTTTTTTTTTTTTCTGCCATTAAATGGTTAGCTTCTTGTAATCACCCAAATTATGTTCCGTATTAGTTAGCATAGTTTTGATGAGTTAATAATGTACACCAAAATTCAAATCCTTAATTGCAACTCTTCCCTGTAATTCCAGTAATGAAAAACCAATGCAATAAATTATTGGCATATGGAATACATCATAAGAGGAAGTGTAGTTGATCGATAGAAAAACTTGTGTGGAATGGGTGTATGCGGCTGACTTACTTACTAATAACGTACCACGTGACATGGATTCCATGTAATTAATTCAATGGTGCACTATATCCATGTCACGTGACAGAGACAATGCACCTAACACAAGTTTTTCTCATCCAAAGAATTGTTATTTGTGTTTTACACTTTCACATTACAATGGAAGACAAACCCGGCACTTAGTACAAGATCTTTCATGAATCATGAACCTACCCACTTCCAACCAAGTTTTTTATTTTTCATTTATTTTATTTTATTTTATTTTTTTTTGTATAGCTTGGAATTTAACAGAAATTGAGATAACATTGAATAGAGGGTAAGGAGGATTTTGATGATATACCGTACATTTTTCTTTCAGATAATGTAATGCGACATAAGAGATCCAGAACATGATTACATGATAACAACAATAATTGGGACCCATCGAGAATCGACTTCCTTGACTTTCAAGCGCAACCCAGACTGAAGCTTCCACGGACGGGGAGAGAGAACCCACACGAAGGAGGGACAACCACTCGCACAAAGTGGGACAACACCCATGATTTTAAATGGACCAAGAAAAATTTGCATAATTCTATGTATATACTAGGTCTTGAACCTTGGTAGTAGGAGGTTCCCAAAGGAAGACCCACCACTATGGCAAGGGACCATGTAGAGTAAATGTGATTTGAATGAAGATTTTTAACGTCAACAAATAGTTTCAAGAGGGAATGATGTGATGCAGAATATAACAACGTAAATTGTAATGTAAGTCAGCAAATAGCAAAATAGAGGTTCAAGGGGCCCAAAAAATAAAATAAAAAATTAGCCGAAAAGTTTGACATGAAAGAGCCGACCTCATGATGCAACTTAGTCGGTCAAGAAGGAGGCGCCCATTTTAGCCCAACTTCTTTTTTCATTTTAATTTCTCTTTTCCAAACTACTTTGACTCACCACTCGGATAACACTTGCCACGTGCCCACTATCTTAAATCTTTTTCATATATATATATATATATATATATATATATATAGTCTTTCTATTATCGGTTCGAATTAACAAAAGTTATATCAGTTCCTTGTATGTGGGCCACTGGATTTAAATACTTTGACTGACAAGTACATACAACCAAGTCAAAGTATTTAAATCCAGTAGCCCACATACAAAGAACTGATATAACTTTTGTCAGTTCGAACTGATAATAGAATTTCTATATATATATATATTTAAGTAATACACATTATTATTATTTTTATTTATCTGTTCTTATATTATTTTTTTAATAATAATATGCAATGTAAACTCGATCATTTCTTTCCTGAGATTAGCACGCATCGACTAAAAAATCTATTAGGACATGGTAAGATCAAACACTATAAACATAATCTATATAGAAACTCCTCGGATATAAGAGAGCGGTCTTCCTACACTTAATGACACACCACTCAATTAAAAAAGGATAGGCAATAAACTCGAACATACAAGCCTTGATCATGAATTTATGATTGATTTCCAAGAATTCTTATATATGGGGTAAATACACTAACCTCCCCTGAGGCCCTGAACTCAGTTAGAGAGCAATTATGTATTTATCTACTTATACCTCCCCTACTCTTAAAATTGAACTATTTAAAAGACCAAATTGCCCTTAGTTATAATTTTTTTTTAAATAAAGAAAATCATTTTATAAAAAATAATTAAATTAAATTAATCGAAATCCTTTCAATGGAATATAAGTTATAAAAAAATAATAAATAATAAATAAAAAAAACTATTTTTAAAAGTTTAAACTATCTTTATTTTTAAATTTAATTTTCTTACAATTTGTAAAAGTTAGTTATTAAAAATGAAAATAATTTAATATCTCATAAAATACTTATATTTTAAAATTTCATATTTTAAAACCATCAAACAAAAATTTTAATTTAAAAAATGAAGATAATTTTTAAGAAATAAAAACCATTTTTTTTTTAAATTTTCCTTAGAAATAGTAAAAAACAAATTAAATTTAAAAATGAAAATAACTTAAAACTTTAAAAATAGTTTTTTTTTTTTCATGTTAATTATTTTTAAATTTAAAGAATTATCATCAATTAATTTAATTTAATTTTTTATTATAAAATGATTGTCTTCATTTTTTAATTTTAATAACTAAGGGTAATTTGATCTTTTTATTAGTACAATTTTTAGTGCAGGGGGGATTTGAGATAAATACATACTTTATATCTAGTTGCATTTATGCCAAACTTCAGAGGGTGAGTGTATTTACCCCTTTATATAATAACTATATAATTATAAAAGATTTCATCGGTTTTTATAGTTGGTAATCATATATTCCAATTTTTATTTTGATATTTAAATAAAAAGAAATATATACTTGAATTTTATTTATAACTTTGAAAGCATGTTTACTAATCATATTCCAGTACTAGAAAGAAACAAGAGAACAATTGAAAATAATTACATAACCATATTTAAGTCATGTTTACTAACTTATAAGAATTAAATATATAAACAAATTATATAACACCCCTATTTATATAATATGCGAAAGGGTAAATTACACAAATATACCTTGTGTTTTGGTAATAAACCAAAATATGCTAGGAATGCCTTTAATTACAATTACATCCCCTCTAGTTAACGGTAAACCATTAGATTTAACGGTTAACAGTGAAAAGACTACAAAACCCTCGTTATGAAAATTTAAAGGGAAAAAAAAAAAGGACAACTCCACCGACGATCGACGATCTCCACCGCAAAGGAGATCGACGATCTCTGATAGATCCTTAACAATCTCCTCTGTGGGAGATCGTTTGATCTCCTTTTCTCGAGATCGACGATCTCCCTTGGAGGAGATCAAATGATCTCCCACAAAAAAAGATTGACGATCTCCTCTGAAGATGTCAATCTCCTCTGAAGATTTCAATCTCCTCCGTGATGGAGGAGATCCTCTCCTATCGTGGAAGAGATCCAATCCCATCGGCGGTGTTAACCAGTGAAGTTTTTTTTTTTTTTTTTTTTTTGGTTTGGGGTTGTTTTCTAATTACATGTATTTATTAGTTCTTTTTATAATTTTTCTTTAGGTAGATTTATATTTATTAAAAGTTTTGAGATTTGTTTAGAATATTGATTTTTATTTTATGGAAAAAATGGCCATTTTACCCTTTAAGTTTAAAAGTCATCAGTTAAGTCAAACCGTTGACTGTTAAAGTGAGGGGGTTTGTCTGTAATTAAGGGCATTCCTAGTATATTTTGTTTTATTGTCAAAATATAGGGGAAGTTTGTGCAATTTACCCAATGTGAAATTATTAATTGAATGTATTTTTGGTAAAAATATATGATTTATCTATATATTTAATTCCTAAGGTGATTTATTTCTTGATTTGTAAGTGAGGTGACCTAACTTAATTTTCAAAAAATTTGGTAACTTCATTTCCATCGTTAAAATTCTTGGTTAATGAATAGATTCTAAAGTATAAAGTATTTCGAATAGAATTTAAAACTCTTTTAAATAATTAAATATGTTTTTTCTATTTGTTTTAATATCAATTAAAATATATTTTAATTAAACTTTTCAGAATGTTTATATTTATTCTAGTCAAATATACTTTTTTTTTTTTAAATACCACATGTGGTGACAGACCTGGCAACGACTTGAACATGAGGCATTGTCAAGCCGATTAAGCACTCACCAATTCACATGGTATACTCTTTTTATTTAAAAGTGAAATATATATATATTTATTAAAAAAATCAAACTAATATATTTAAAGGAAAGGTGAGGCTGTGTTGAATTCAAATCAGAAAAAACAAATGAGGAGAGAAATTATGTATCCAGGCACATGGAAAAGTCTTTGAAAGTGATGAATAGGATTAATGTCGGATGGGAATGGCTTGGAAGGTTCTATAGAGTATAGAGTATAAATTATGCCAATTTTATATTTCATTTTAATCATGGTAGCCAATAATTTAATGAAAAGTTAGGTTTAGTTCAATTAACTTGATTTTTACGTTTTTTTTTTTTTCCAACCGACAATGCCGTAAAGCAAACTTACATAATGCACGAGAGCAACTTAAAGAATCCATTATTTATTTGTCTAATCAAATTTAAAGGCAAGCTTCTCAAGTTCGAGATAGCGGACATAGTTAGATGTGGGATCCATTATTCACTGCTCAATGTGTCTTTGTGATAAAAGTGTTTATTTAGTTTGTATGTTTCAAGTCCAATACCTAAAAGTAGTGAATAGTGATGGCAACGGATCGGAGCAAGACCTAATCGGCATGCCTCATACTTGAAACCTGGTTGGGGTAAGGTGCCCCAATACCCATACCTGACATGTGCCTCGAACAGGTTTTCGATTTCCGCACCTTACCCAAACCCATTTGGGGCAGATGATACATATCCGACTCGAATTAACCCGTTTCATTTAACCCAAAAAAAAAAAAAATTGTTTAAATCATTAAATATACAAATTTTACAATACGATTGAATTTTAGAATATGAATTTAAATTTTAACATTCAATCAAATTTAAAATAACAATTAAATATTTTTCAATTTAAACATAAGTCTTAATTTTTTTCAATTTAAACATAAGTTTTAAATTTACACATAAACTACAAGTAAATATTAAAACTTAAAGTTTAACATAAACTTAAAAGTTAAAATTTATATATAAACTTAAATTTAATAGAATATAACATCAAAATTATATAAATCTTAAATTTAAACATAAAATAGAACTAGGCCAAAAGATTAAAAAAAAAATAGAGTTTTTTTTTTTTCTTTCCACCTTTTATATTTTTAATATCCTAAAAAATAATTATATAAATACCGGGCCAATCCGGGAGGGTCGAGGGCTCGAGGCATAATAGCTTGACTCATACCCAAACCAAGCCCTATTCTAAGTGCTCCAAACCCGTCCCAAACGGATTGGATTCCCGCTGGTTTGAGACGGGTCGAGGATTTTTGACATCCCTACTCGTAAGTGATATATAAAAAATTAATTAATTAATTAATTATAACAATATAAAATTTGTACGAGATGAGGTTGATCCGGTGATATACTCTCACATCTTACACCACGAGATTGTATGTTCATGTCCTCCCCCTTCCCAAATCCCGAATTTATGTAATATTTAAAAAAATAAAAAATAAAATAACAATACAAAATTAGAATCCAACAAAATTATACATGAGATTCCGCACAAGAATCTTTATAATAAAATATGTATTTAACAAATAAAAATCCATCACAATTCACGACCAAGATCAATTGACTCTATACAAAATGTGAGATGAGCTTCACAATTATAGCTCCAACAAATTTGTTTGATCTTGAGATGCTATATACACCCTTAGTAAATTTAAAAATTACTTGAAATATATACACATGGTTTATAAATGAGGGGTATAAGTGTCTTTGGATTTTTTTATTTCTTCCATAATTATTCTTAATTTGGAAAGACAATTACACCCTTAATATATTTCAAAATTACACGAAAAAGATGCAAATGAAATATTAGGTAAAATGGTGAAAATGTCTTTTTGTTAGTTGAATTAGGGTTGTTTTTGAAATTTTACATGTAATTTGCCATTCTACTTTTTCCTTATTTTTTAATTTTATATAGTTTATATTACCTATCTTTTATGTCTGACAAATTCCCAAATTACATATAGCTAAATACAAAATAAACTGAATGTGAAATTTGAAATTTACTTTATAACCTTGACTGAAAAATTTGTATTGATGTAAATGATGGCTCAGATGGAGATAAACATGATTTTCCCAAACAAAGATCGATATGAGAGAATATAAATTATTCCCACCTCCAGACAAAAGATAAGAGATAACACTGGTTTGATCAAGGTTCTCACTACTAGTTCTTCTTCTTCTTCAATATTTCCAAAAGTAGGATACAAAGTAGAAATATAATATTAGCTTTGATATTTTTAAGTAGGATTTACGATTTATACCCTACATTTTCAAGAAATGTCATATTTATTCAACATATGCTTATTAATTTTTTCAGGGGTAAATACACTAACCTCCCCTGAAATTAGACATAAATACGGTTAGATAATAAGTACGTATTTATCTATTTATACCTTCCATGCTCTTAAAATTGAATTAATAAAAAGACCAAATTGTCCTTAGTTATTAAATTTTTAAAAAAATAAAGATAATCATTTTATAAATAATAATTTTAAAATTGAAAATTCAAAAACTATTTTTAAAAGTTTGATTTATCTTTATTTTTAAATTTAATTTTCTTATAATTTATAAAAGTTAGTTGTTAAAAATGAAATAATTTAATATCTCATAAAATACCATCAAACAAAAAATTTAATTTAAAAATGAAGATAATTTTTATAAAAATAAAAAAAAAACCATTAAAAAAATCATTTTTTTTTATTTTCCTCATAAATAGTAAAAAAAATATTAATTTAAAAATGAAGATAACTTACAACTTTAAAAATAGTTTTTTTTTTTTCATTTTAAAATTATTTTTAATTTAAAGAATTATCTTCAATTAATTTAATTTAATTGTTTATTATAAAAATGATTATCTTCATTTTTAAATTTTGATAACTAAGGGTAATTTGGTCTTTTTATTAGTACAATTTTGAGTGCAAGGGAGGTTTCAATAGATAAATACATACTTAATATTTAGCTGTATTTATGTCAAACTTCAGGGAGAGTGAATGTATTTACCCTTGTTTTTTTATTCTCAACTTTTCATAAATATATCAAAATGGTTACTTTAACTATAAAATTAAAGGGTCAAAGTTAACAAATTGGTTGAAAGACTTCAATTCCCATATAAATAGTTTATTATTACAAAATTATCCTTATATTATTAAATGTAAAAATGAAAAATGAAAAATGAAAAAGAAAGTTACATAATATCAAAAGGATTAATAAATATATAAATAAGTTTCAATATATATATAAATAATTTAAAATTCCAAAAAATATTTTAAGAACCCTTAAAATATATATAATGAATACAATATTTTAAAAATAAATTATAAATATAAAAAAAAAATTAGAAAAGGGGGTTGAGCCTTAAAATATATAAAATGATAGTTTAAAATAATATTACAATATTTTAAAAATAAACATTTTGAGTTTAAATAGTAAGAAAAATAAAAAAAATTATTATTTGGAAAGACATAAATACGCTTACTCTAGTTAATATTGACTAATGAAAATATCATTTTGATATATTTTTTAAAAGTTGATAACCAAATGAGCTAATAATGATTAATTGTAATAACATACCTGATATTTTGCAATAATACATAAATATTTCACTTTTGCGTTTATTACAAAAAGATACCTAAGAGGCTAAGATCCTAGTCTTTCAAAGTAATAATAGAATATCCTAATGATAGCCGGTTAGGTGTAATGGATTGGTAGTGCATGCACGTGTTAGCTAGTCGATATTCCTTAAGGTACAAGTTGAGTTGGTCTCTTCAAAGGGAAAAAGCTTCTGGATTTTGAAGTTAGTCGTAGCGTAATTATTAAGTCTATTCAATATTCCTTGGTTTATTTTATTTATTTATTTATTTATTTATGACAATATCTATCTATCCATCTATCTAGATCAACTAATCAAGTATTTTTTTTTTTTTATTTAAGTTTTTTACCATTAGTAGGATTCAAACCGCTGACTTGGGAGTCATTTGTCTAGACTCCAAGCTCGTCTATCTACTAACTGAGCTACGTTCCTGGAGCCTACATATATCCATCATTTTTTAATGAGGTAATATCAGTAAAGTCCTTATTTTTTCACGAACTGTCATATTTTTAAACATCTTTACCATATTAATAACTTCAATCCCTCATTTTTTTGAAAATTCATCACTTTAGTCCTTTTGACTAATTTACTAACAGTCAACTATAACAGAACTCATTAAAGTACAATTTTACCCTTATATAATTTAATTAAGCTAAAATGATGATTTTATCCTTTAACTTATTACAATATTACATCTTAAATCTTTACTTGTATTGTCCAAAATATCCTCAAACATTATATGATTTTTATATATTTACCAATATATATATATAATAACGTAAGAAAATCTTCACTAAAAATAAAATATAAAAAGTATTATTAACTAAACAAAAACAATTCTTAATAAATAAATAAAAAAAAACAAAAACAATTGTAGTAATGTACTACTAAACTAATCTTATTGTCAAAACTATTTTGATAATAAATATTAAATTAATTAATTAAAAATATTAAATTGAAAACCGGAGGAGAAAGCGCCTCCTCCTCCGTTTTTACTTTTTTTCCTTTTTTTTAAATGTTTTTTCTTAGTTTTTTAAATTTACATTTTTAGTTTATATATTTTATAATTATATATAATTATAAATACATTTTACAATTAAATAATAACAGGAAAAAAAAAAACAGAGATCTCCACCCGCCCACACATCATCACCAATTCCATGCCCATCTCTAACACCATCAACAACCACATCTCCAACTCAATCTCCATTAATTCCAACTTCATCCCATCTCCATATTCATCTTAAAAATCAAGAACATCAACCTAACAAAGTAAAATAAAATAATACATAAAAAAAATGTTAATTGATTTGGAGATTTAATTACCATAGAAGGGAAAGAGATTTTGAATCCATAGAAGAGATATTTTGAATCCGTAGAAAAAAAAAAATGAGATTTTGAATCCAAGGAAGGGAAGAGATTTGGTTCCATGAAGCAAAAAAAAATAAAAAATAAAAAAATGAAGAAGTAAAAAATCTCCATTGGAGATGAAAATCGAAGCTTGGAGCTTTGTGGGAAATCGCACCAGACGTGCTGCGATCTCCCAAGTTTATTTAGATTTTTAAAAAAAAATATTTTTTTTATTTATTTAACATTTTAAAAACAATTCAATTTTGATTTTTTTTTACAAGTTGCACATTTTTTTAAAAGTGATATATTTCAAGTCAAAAATACCCTTCACACTTAGTCAAAATTAACGATCGACTAACATATGGATTAAAGTGATATATTTTCAAAAAATACGGGATTCAAGTTATTAATATGATAAAGACATTTAAAAAGATGACATTTTATAAAAAAAAAGAAAGAAAAAAAAGGACTTTAATAAAATTTCCATTATTTAATTGGGTCCCTTCATTTCCATAAGAAAAATATGATAGCATGATGATAATGTACTATGTAAAAGTGTACAACATTCTCTTCTTCTTTTTTTTTTTAGTGGTCCTAGTGGATTTGTAAAAAGGTTGTTAAATTTCATTTTCTTACACAGTTACACGTGGAACGTGAAAATCACATGTAATGGATTTTAATTTTACTAGAAGAAAGTTGATGATTTCGTTCACGCGGAATCGCCAACTTTAAACGTCCACACCACTAAAAACCTGAAATCCCCATCTCTTTTGAGTGGAAAACAGAAATGTGAAAATAATTTGAGACGAAATATAATACAGTTCCAAGTTCCGACAATTTTTTCGCATAAAATTTCGATTTGTAACAGTGCAATTAATACACACAGTATATATATTCTTTGAAGAATATATATATATATATATATATATATATATATATATATATATATAATAATTAAATAGGTTATGTGAATTAGTTGAGGCAATGGAGGTGGTTTAGTCAAGTTTTGATTTACTGAGTTGACAAGAAGCTAGATATATGTTGGATCAGAACAAGTTGACTAGATCAGCCTTATTATCACAAACTGAGCTCGATCAAGTAGTTTTGTCAACTTATAGAGCCGAATTCAATGACCATATTATATATATATACTAGCGGCCAACAATATTCATTCGCTATTTTCAAACCTGTCTACCTATACAATACAATAAAGTCGTCGCCTCAGTTGAAACCTCCAGATCGATATACAGAGGATATATATGATGGCCTGGGTTTAGGGTATACCAAAATATACATATATGACTTCAGTTTGAATCTGCCGGTAGAGTCAACATACAAATATACAATACAAACGTCGAGGAATGTTAAAGGTAAGCTTATATCTTAAGTTTTTATGAGTCAAAAGCGTTTCTTCTTATTTTACACATGTTCGTTTCTTTTTTTCTTATCAGAAACTCTTTATAAATTTGGTTGATCAAGACATGATATCACCCTTGCAGACACTTCTAGATTTATATCTAAAGCTTTGATTTATATATATTTACTTGCAGTTAGAGATGAAATCGCAGTTAATAAATGTAAAAGTGTTTAATTTTGAACTATATATAAAGCTGGCCGGAGATCTCTACAACAAGACATCTTCTTCCACTGGCCTGAAGCATAAAATTAAATTAATAAAACATATATTTACTCTTTCGTTCAAAAACGTCTTCTATATATACGGGACAAGCACATATATATATATATATATAATCCATTCAATAAGAATTTTATTGTATATAAATTCATCTTCAAAATACATGCGTTTTCTTTATCATATCAGCCATTACCATTTGGACAGTTTTTATTTTTTTTTTCTTTTCTTATAGAATACGTTGGTGATCTATTAAAGATTTTCTCCTATTGCACATACTGTGTGTTATCATTCATGTTCTAGTGTAAAAAATTATACTATTTTATGCTGTTATATTTGTACGTACCTTACATTAAGCCATTAATATATATATATATATCCTAACTATATATCTACCGAATTAAATTATTTTTTTAACAAATTAAATTAACTTATTCTAAAATCATTTTTCTTTCAAAGTTTACAAATTAATATATAAAGAATATATTTTTCAAGGATGATATTAAACAGCACCATTCTTCATTGATTTTTTTATAACAAGAAATTTCATTAAACCAACATTTCTCGGTCTCCAAAAACTTAGAAAACAAAATCCATGCAAGTAAAACTTAGTTTGTAAAAACTAGTAAATAAGATGAGATGAGGTTGATCCAATGATATACTCTCCACACTTACACCAGGTTATGGGTTTAAGTCCTACCCCTTCCTAAAACCCGAATATATAGAATGCTTGAAAGAAAAGAAAAAAAGAAAGAAGAAGGAAAAACATATATAAGCTAAACCCACTTCACTTTTTGTATGATTCTGACCCAATCAAGCAAGATTGGATGCCCTACTATTCTCTCCCATGACTTGAATCGAACTTTCTCTTCCCTCTTTGAGAATTAGAACTTGATGAAGAACTCCCAAACTGCATCGAAAATCTTAAAAACTCTTCTTGTTGTTGTTGTACTTGTTGCTGTTGAGATGATTCAGAAGATGAAGAAGTATTAGTCGATGAAAAAGAAACAAACCTCTCCCCACCATAGAAATTGCCCGGGGAAGCATGGTTGAATTGACCGTGTCCGCTTGGTTCAAGAGCTTCCGGATACTGAAAAAGATTCGGGTAAGTTTCTTGTGATGGAGGTGGAGGAGGAGGAGCAACAGCCGGATTTTGGACTAGCAAATGTTGACCAGTTGTGAGACAACCAAATTCAGGTGTGCTTTGAACCCTCTCCGGGAAGTTAAGTTTGGCTTTGCTTCCTTTGAACCTTAGAGCTGCTTCGTCGTAAGCAAGAGCAGCTGCCTCCGCCGTATCAAAAGTGCCTAACCATACCCGAGCTGCCTTCTTCGGATCGCGTATCTCTGCTGCCCATTTGCCCCACGGTCTTTGCCTCACTCCTCTATAGTGTCTCTTCCTCTCAGTGGCTTCACAATATAAATTAATTAGCATGCATGTTTGAGTTTCTTTTGTTATACTATATAATTTTTTTTGAAAGGCAAAATGATCAAACTATATACTATATATAATTGACATTACTCAAACTATATACATAAAATCAAAATGATCAAATAGATTAATTCCATGCATGATGCATCAAATAACACTTTTAAGTTAATTAAACAGAGAATAATTAATGGTGAGTTAACAATAAACCCTAATTAATTTTATTAGTTGGTGCTATTTAGGGCATTTGGGAAAGAGATAATGACCATGATGAGGGCTTAGATAGGAAGGGGAATGGTATAAATATATTTATAAACTGTTAAAACTACATAATTTTGGAATTTGCATATGAGCTTCACAATTTAGAGTAAAACATATAGAACAAAAAGTAAATAATTAAAGAAAAAATAAAAGCAAAAAAGGGGAGAAAAAGTATGAGCATGAAACCCTAGCAATCATACAACAATCATTCATAAGATTTAATAAAAGCAATAGAGATTGGTCATATATGTATGCTAAAACATTATTACAAGAAGGAGAAGCAGATCTAAATTAAGGTGGTTAATTTGAGAATATATATTAATTGGAGATGAATTAATGGTAACAATAAAAAATTAGTAATAATTATGCATATGATATGATATATGATACCTTGAGATTGATCATGATCAGGTTGTTGGGTACTTGTGTTGGATTGTGAGATGGTTAAAGGGATTTGATAGGGTTGAAGAGGGTTGTTTTGGGTGCTTCCGATGACTTGAGAGAGAGCCGAAACCATGGCGTTCATGTCTTGTTGGGATCTAGCTGAGTACACTGGGAAGATTTGTTCTTCCTCTTTCTCCTTCGATTCATCGGATGGAAGGGCCCTCTTCCCATGTTTTTTTCGATCCACTTTATTACCTTTTACTTACACCCTTTTGAACATGCAATCAATTTATTGCAACAAACAAGACAAACAGCTTTTCACCAGAAACAAATTAACTTATTGCATGTTTCAATGACGGTTGAAAAGAAAGAATTTCAAAGGAAGAAGAAAGGAAACTAAATAAGAGGGCAAGGAGAAATATACAGGAAATATCTAGGGTTTTGTTGTAGCTATATAGGATTTTTTGTACACAACAGCCTGGTTTTAGTGTGAACATCCATCCATCAAAGCATGTATAGTTCGAAAGCACTTTGCGTCTTGGGCCAATAAGTGCTTTTAAACTCATATTAATTTTCTGTTATTTTAGTATTTGCTTTATGTATTTATTTATTTATTTATATTTTTTTCAACCTCTTTTCTCTTATAGCATCTCCAATGTAAATATATATTTTTAGATTTCTAGTTAGTGACACATCAGCATATATATTGAATATGGATCTACTTTGTCAGAAAAAATTTAAGAAATGCATATTCTAATCTCCAATGCAATTATCTAAAATCAAATATGTTTCCATTTCTTACCAATCATCTTACAACATTTATCTCATTCTCTCCTCTTTTATTTTACAATTAAGAAATGCATATTCTAATCTCCAATGCAATTATCTAAAATCAAATATGTTTCCATTTCTTACCAATCATCTTACAACATTTATCTCATTCTCTCCTCTTTTATTTTACAATTAAATGAGATGTAAGACTATTTTCAATGTATATGTCAATGGCAATGCCAAATTTGGCACAAAAAACAGTAAAATATTATATTTAGCACATCATTTTAACATTGTACGCCAATGCAAAATTCTATTTGATATGCTATTTTTTATTTTTTTATTATTTAAAATTATAAAAGTCAAAAAATACAATCAATGCATTCATTGAATGCATTGAATGTTTTTTTTTTATAGAATTATTCTCAATTTTCAACCAAATTTGTTAAATTTTTATTATTTAAAATTTAAAAAGTCAACAAATACGGCTACATTTATTAGAGCATCTCCAATGCTGTGCCAAATGATGGAGAAAATTTTCAGTGCACTGGGTGCATGAGCTAAGTGTTGCACCCGGCCACTCAGATGGTGACACCTCGGCATATGTCAGCTTTTTTGTTTGGTTTTTATTTTTTTTAATCATTATTTTATTCCTTTCTCTTTCATCCCATCAAATTTATTATTATTATTTTAGCTGACACATGCCGAGGTGTCAACATTTGAGTGGCCGGGTGCAACATTCAGCTCATGCACCCGGTTAGGGGTGGGCATTTAATGGATCGGTTCATTTTTCAATAGAACCGATAAAGTTCGGTTTCTAAAAATATGAACCGATCCAATAAAATTTACAAATGTCAACCGATAAAAAACCAACCGAATTGGACCGTTCGGTTCGGTTCGGTTCGGTTCGGTTTTGGTCCTCTCAGGCCAAATTCATGGGCTCTAATTAGTACACATATTTTCATATTTTAATCCTTTTGGGCCTTTGACAAAATTAAATTATGGGCTTGAACAAATTGAAAATACTAGTTTAAAATATTATTTAGCAAAAGAAACAAAGAAAAATATATATATATTATGTGACACAATTTCATAGTTTTATAGTTTCATGGACTGTTGAACATTAAACTAGAGTTTTTTTTTTTTTATATAAGTTGGATCTCGGTTCGGTTTTCCGGTTTGGGATAGCGAACTGGGAAAAAAACCGATCCAATCGGTTTTAAAAAAAAATTAACCGAATTGAACCAACCAACATAAGAAAACCGGAAAAAAAAACAGATTGGATCGGTTCGGTTCGGTTTATTGGTTTTTTGCCCACCCCTACACCCGGTGCACTGAAGATTTTCTCCAAATGATGTGCCAAATTTGGTATATATATGCTATAATTTGTGCCAAATTTGGTAAAAGCTTGGCACTGCATTGGAACAAGTTTTTTTTTTTTACTTTGTGTTAAATTATAACATTGACACAATGATTTAGCATTGCATTGGAAATGCTCTAATATTATTGGTGGAAAAAAGTTAGAAATTCTAGTCAACAGTTTTAGGAGAGTTTCTAAAGTTACTCTTCTTCATGTTCATATAGAGAGATCGCAAGATAAATGAATCGATATAATTATAAGTTGACCTTCCATATAACAAAATACTCTAGTCGGTTAGATATTTATCTTCAAGTAGGGCACGAACTCGATCAATTTATATTTGTATTCGCATATGAAGTCAAATGTGGTATGTGCCAAGAAAAGGAAGTTCATATTCTAAATTCTACCTCTTTCTTTATCTCTTAACAAATATGAATTAGTAAATAGTTTTCTTGAATATCAGAATGATTTTAGCAGAATTTTTTTTTTCTTAAATAAAATCACAGGATTATTCGATCTCTATCAAAAAAAAATTCTACATCAATTTTAAACATATAGAAGGTTGTCATACTTATAAACAGGCCATTGATTAAGTTTATTTGATGTTAATTTGCCATTCAGTTTTTTTTTTTTTTTTTCTTTTTCTTTTTTGCTCTAGTCATTTGATTAAAGTTCAAAATACTTAGATAAAAACTTAATTACATCTCAAATTAATACTAATAATAATAATGGTAATAAAAAATTCTTGTATGAACAGATAAAAAAGAAAAAACTCAAATAATACATCTACTATATATCTTGTAATACGGACCATGTGGTATGATTGGCTTGACTACTGAGAGTGAAAGCTTGCTGGCAAGCTTGCGGGCGCAGCCAATTAATGATTTGACTGGTCTCAGATTCTCAGGTTTCCCAAATGGTTTAGGGTTACAGTAGAGCGGTCCAGCCTTGGCATATTGTGACGGAAAGGGGAGTACATAAATAAATCTTACCATCAAAATGAATTAACGTCCGACCCAAGTTTTCTATAACTTGATAGTGGAATTATATTATATATATATATATATATACATTATGTTTATGAGTTATGTTAAGCTGTCCAAAAATTTTATCCAAATCCATGTCTAAGATCGATTTCACATCTATCAACATTAAGGTGATCGGATATGAATGTCGAGAAAATAAAAAACTATTACTTATGGATTCAAATCAACTGTCCAAAAATGGTATGGTATCTCAATTTATGTCTAACTAACCAAATTGAAACATGTGTCTACATTTATGATCGATTATCTGATTTAATGCCATGAATTTTTCAGTCAAAGAAACGGTGATGGTATCTTAGTCATCACTCATCACATGTGTGGTGCAACTTCTATGCATTTCTTTTTCAAGTAAAATAATAAAAAGTAGATCTCATATATTTCTAAAACAAGCCATATAATATAAATGATGACATTTGGGGTTTGTGTTCTTAACACATTTAGGACATGTTTTATAGTTTATAAATTTGTATATTTTCTACTATTCTATTTCCCCATTGAATTTTTAAGCCAAGTGAAGTGGGAAGGGATTTGGCAAGACGTGCTACCAATTTGGTCAAATAATCAGTCTTAAACGTTAGTTTTCGAATTTATACCAACTTTTTGACTTCAACAAACGGAGGACGCGCTCAATTTCCCTTTTGTCGTTTACCTTTTGACCCCACAAACTTCACTTCTATTTCGAAATCATTAATGAAGTCTCAATCTAGTTGTAAAAGGAAAGTTTTGATTGAACAAAATGGATAATATGAATCCATTTACAATTACAAATAGGCACCAAAATCACAACGTTTAATTTTTTTTTTTTTTTTGGATCGAACACTTATGTGAACACATGAAGAACCTAACATCAATCCGAATGCATAAACCAGATAGAAGTGAAAACAAGTTTTCAAATGTTTCAAGAAATGACAACTCCATATAACTGATACGTCTCACCTTTTTTTTCTTTTCTTGTTTACATGTGCCGAGGTTTGCTTGCTTGTGCCTTTGTATAGACCCACCCCCATTGATTCCTCTAAAGTTGGTTCCGGACCCAGAAAAAAATAAACATGTCGAGTCAGCAGCAACCGCAAACTATTCGTCCTGTCCTTGTGAACATGATAAAGAATTATGCAGCTAACCAGCTAACCTTTGCTGCTTGGTGAAACATTTTCTCTGCCGGTCGATAAATCTAAAGTTTCTCTGGATTGATATGATTTAATACAAGTTTCCCTTTTGACTAAGATGAACAAGATCAAGAACCTTGAAACCATTGGCAGAACTGGCATAATGATGGACAACGCGGCAAACTCAGGGCATGAAAACAAATAATAGAAAAATCAATTTTCATATGTACATTTCTTTATACAAATCAAGTACTTGGTCGGATCTCTCTGGTCCGCATGTAGGTTAAAAATTGAGTGGGCAATTCTGCTAAAAGTTCTTGAATAACAGAAACCTCTCCACCTGCAAATGAACAGGGCATTGTCACCCGAATGAAAATACTTGCTAAACTAAGTTTGGAGTATTGTTTAGTCAAATATAATATAGTGACTCACCGTGTAGATCTTTTAACGGAACAAACTGAACTATATCACGTGAAGCAACACGTCCAGTTGAACTTTCAAGTCTCTCTCCCTTATCTGCATCTAAAATCTGCAAAACCAAATATATACCAAATAAGTGGAGATAATCAGTTAAATTCAACTTGGATACCAACTATATATATTAAATTAATAAATAAAATTACAGTAATCAAGCTACTAGAAATTTCCTTGCACAGTAGTACAGGTGCAGGAAATAATAAGATACCTCCATTTCTTTGAAGTCAGCTCCTCCTACTCCAACAATGAGGATTGACAATGGCAGGTCCGATGCTTTTACTAGGGCATCCTTTGTTTCTTGGAGATCCGTTACCACACCGTCCTATAACAATAATAACAAATTTCAGAGCAAAGCAGCATAAAGAACTCAACAGAAACAACATCAAAAATTAAAATTACTATAGCCAAAAGAAAAGGTAATGGCAGAATTTATGCTGATAAAGTGTGTTAGCCTCAATTGCATTTGTATTACATAAATTTCAGATTCTTACTGTGATTATCAACAAAACAAAGTATTTTTGTGCACGACTGGCAAGAGACTGGCCAGCAATTAGTGCAGCGTTGCTAATGACAGGTCCAAATAGAGTTGGCCCAGCCAGAGATACATTATGGAGGGCACTAGTATATGCCGTCATAATTCCTTGGATTCCTTCAACCTGGAGAAAAATTCATTTATGTCACATTAATACTGAAGCATGAAGTTGTAAGAAATAATGACAACAAAACAAATGAAATCAAGCTTAATGTTTCACAATCCTTCCACCTCACAGTAATTACTGCTTCCATTCAAGTTGAAACAATGAGAGACTGGACCGTCAATTGGCCGTGCTCCAAAACCCCATCCAGGAAAGCGTTTATCTGTATCATAAAACTGCAATACCTCACCAACCTCCAGGATTGCCTGAAAAGGAAATGAATGATGATCACATGGATCCATTTCACTATAAAACTTGTAAGAAATAAACGAACCATTACTCACTCTCTGATATGCATTTGGCCTTCCTGAGGGATCAAGATAATGCAATGAATCAGGGAGACGGGGATTCCCATTTGAAGCTGATAGACAAGGAATGAGAATTAGTCCATATAAAATAGTTCTGCAGCTAAAATGTATAAATATTTGACATGTCTAAAATAATTCATTGTAATTTTGTTTGATAGAATAGAACTTAAAAACGAAAAAAGGAAAAAGAAAAATGAGAGAAAGAACAAAAAAGATTATTTTAAAAAAGGAAAATGCGACTTGAAAAAGGAATTAGTTAAAGTTACTACTAAATATAGTACAAATGTGACAAAGCTCTGAGATGGGAGATGTTATGCATATATCTCCTATGTTAAAAGATGCTACAAATTTGGGAACACAACCAAGCCTCTTCTAAGTTAAAAATTAACACCAGTTGAACTCTAGCATGAATCTAATTTCAATGGTATTACAAAAACCACAAAACCAGAGGTGTTTTCAAATTGTTAACAAATTTGGCTTCTTTTTTTTTTTCATCTGCAGAGTGCAAAATAATTTAAATTCGAACAGTCATATCAATTTATAGAAAGGCCAAGAGAATGTAGTAAAGTGAATTGTTTCAGGAGTTCCAACAAATGCGTATAAATCAAATTAAATGTTAATAGATGAGTAAAAGCAGGTTCGTGACTTAAAGTACCAAGTATGAAAATTTTGATAATACTGGACATTGCTGAAAATAAGGGACAGAAATACATGGTTATATACTTATGGCATAGCTGAGAACTTGACTTGTCGAGACTATAAATGAGTACTGCAGGACAGTACGAATTCTACTGCAGTGTAACATTAACTAAATGTGTAGATTCATACCTGTGTAATCAATAGCCACCATGAAATTCAGTTCAAAACCCCCAGCCAAGTAATCCAGGAAAGTGTATTGAATACTCTCAGAAAAATTGTCCACAAAAAGCTGGCTTTTTAATACCTGCAATAAAGTTAGAAACTTTAAGTAAAAGGAAAAGATAGAAAACTTCATGGGAATCAACCCAGATTTAAATAGCAACAACCTTGCTCTGGTAATTATGCCCAATTGCAATTGGTAAAAACATATGTTCTCCTTGTTCACTAGAATGAAGCTTTTCCAAGTCTGCTAGTGATTTTTGAACCTTTCTGATAAAACAAGCAAGCAAACATAATTGGTATTCTATTGAATATAGATCTGGAGAAAAGAAAGCCAGCTAAAAAAAAAAAAATTCTACATTTACCCAATCAAGTCATGCTTGCCATTAGTATTGAAGTTAAAGCACTCTATTATTAGTGGACTGTCCTGCAAGTAATTTAGAGAAACAAAAATGAGAAAGCTAGCAATAAGCCAATAAATTACCTCAAATCCATTATAACAAAATTTATACATGATATTAAGATAATTGCCAGTCTAAAGCACTGAATGTCAGTATATATTTCTTGATGTCCTAAAAACAAATAATAGAACAATTTAATGCTTACAACACTTTGATTTTAAGAATAAATTGGGTTACTATTCAAATAAAAGGAACAACACATTATTTGATAGGAAAAAAAATGCATATATTAGACAGGCAGCATCACAAGTACCCATAGCCCCAACACTACCAAATCAGGCACTATAAACTACATATTTTTTTAATATATAAGGAAAATAGAAAGAAAAAGAAATTGCATGCCACAAGTACACCAAAAACCGTAAGTATGTGTAAACCACAAGATGCCAGATTTCTAATAATTTGCAGATTTAAGCCCCTTCCAGTTTGACTTGCTAATATACCTTGCTTCCAACTTGCTGAATATTTAAAAACACTGGTTTCCATATTGGTTTGACTTCGTTCTTTAAGACCTCTGTTTTACACACAGGGATAGGCGTCCCGCTCTCAACAATTTTTGATATTACCAAAAAGGGGTCCTACAAAATAAGTTAAAACGTGCACACAAACATAAATAATATCCCCATAGTATCTGATAATGAGAAAGATAATAAGAAATCCACAGCCATACATTTCTTGAAAATAGATCCTTATATTCCAAATCCGAACACCTTAATGTCATCTCTGTTGTAGTCTTGGAGTTTATGCATTCTTCAGCATGCACAATAAGCTTCCCACGGTGTTGCGGATGAGTTGATGGGATAGATTCCTCTCTACGTACAAGATCTAAGGTTAGTGACCTGTTTGATTTGGTGACAATCTACACAGATAGAATGAGAATGTCAATGAGTATATCTATTGAAATATAGAATTTCAGCAGAATTAGAAAGAAGTTCTAATGTCCAACAACTCCATAGCTGAGGAAAAGATTAACAAATATGGTCTCTATGCTATACCTCAGACAATATACAAGTTGCCTCACCAAGAAATTGCTGCTCGTCCAGCTTGAGGATCTGTATAAGTTGAATCATCTGTTATATAGTGTGACACAGTGGCATGCAATTCAATGGAAGTAAAATGCAGAAAATTCTGTACAATATTACAATTTATTGTAAATGTTACAGATAACCTATGAATGTAAACGTGCTAAGGTGAATTAATGAGCAAGAACATTCAGTACTACAACATAGATGTAAAATAGTCTAAAGTGGATATGATTTGCAGATAGTACAAAGATCTCATCTTTAATCACCACAAGATTACAAAAGCATTAAACAACTCTATTGCTCTACAATGAACCTTCTAATTTAGCAGTAGAAAATTATTAAACAAATAAAAAATACTTAAAAATAGAGGCATGCGTTGAAAGATTATGGTACTACTGAGCAAATGATGAGTTCTAAAATTAATCTTAACAGAGGCATGCGTTGAAAGATTAGAAATTACCATCATTCAAAGCTAAAACTGCATTGAAAATGATTTCTTGTTTGAGAGCAATAGAAAACAATAAATAAAATGCTGCTGTTAAAAGTAAAGGTACCTTTACATCTACATTGTGAAACTGCGTGTCAACATCAAATACTCGAAACCTGGGATAAATTGCAATTTCATAAATCATATTACAGTGTAACCTATGAAATTCACATGTGGTTAGTTAAAAATAGAGCAAGAAGCATTATAACTTACAGCAAAGTTTGCACTATCTCGAACTGAAACGTAATTGTATATTTTGTGATCCATGCAGGATTCAATGAATTAAGAACTACTTCAGTACGACAAACTTCTACAGCTGCTCCATCTCTTGCTTTTGTATAAACCACCAGCATGGGATCACTCTGGAGCAAGGACAACTTATGAGTTAAAATGCAAGCTTTCTAAAAAGAACTACAATTTTCGTGACTTAAAAATACAGAGCATCACAGCATATAAAGTAGTCAATTCAAAAGTACAACCACAAGATAGAGTTGAGATTCTAAAACAACATGCAAAGAAAAAACAAATATGGACCAATCCAAAAATAATGAAGATCTTAGGGTTGTTCAACCAACAATAAATCAAGAGTCGTTTCAAATCCAACAGTCATGGTGATGCCTTAATATGCACACAGTGAAAGTGGTCTTGGGCCTAACTCAACCCCAAAAGCTAGCTCATTGGGTGAGGGTTGCCCTCAGACTTATCACTTGCACTTCCCCTTAGTGCCCAAGGGATGTGGGACTATGATTCACACCCTCCCTCATACACAGCGTGCTCACTCGACAGCAACTGCACCCGAGACAGGCCTGGGACACACAGCGCCCAACCCATCCCTTTGCATGTATAGCTGTGTGTCCCAAGCCCATCATGGGTGCAGGTGCTGCCGAGTGAGCAGGCTGCGCATGAGGGAGGGTTTGAATCCTAGTCCCACATCCCTTGGGCACTAAGGAGAAGTGCAATTGATAAGTGTGAGGGCAACCCTCACCCTATGAGCTAGCTTTTAGGCCCAAGACCACTTTAACACACACTATTCCACTTAGTGCAGTCTAGGTTGATATGGTGTTAATAGTTTGCAATAGGGTTGAAATTTTCAAATTTAGATGCTGTGTAGTGGCTAAGAACTAGAGGACTACAAAACATGAAGGGTTTGAAAGTTGATCTAGAATCAGCGTGTGGCCAAGATTGCTCATTTGATGAAGTCAGTTGTGAAACCAGGTCCCAGTTGTGTGTGTTTATATGATAGTTTGGTGAGGATGATAGAGAAAAGAAAGATAAAGAAAGAGAAAAAAAAGATAAGAGAGGACAATAGGAAAAGGAAGAAAGATGAAGAAGGCAAAGAGAATTTGGCACTAGGAACTAAATACATACAAAAATCGATTCAAGTAATGATGACAAAAGAAGTTGATAAATAAGCAAAACACTTGCTAATCCTAGTGACTAAAACTTAATCAAACCACTAAATTAAAGGATGTCCCATATCACTTGGGCATCAAGGGGAAGTGAAATATATAAGTGTGAGGGCAACCCTCACCCTACAAGCTAGCTTTTGGGGTTGAGTTAGGCCCAAGACCACTTTCACATGGTATTAGAGCTGGACATGCCCAGGGATGGGTCGGTCTCTGTGTGTCCCTGCCCGTGCAGGAGCTGCTGAGTGAGCACGCTGCGCGTGAGGGAGGGTGTGATTCATAGTCCCACATTGCTTGGGCATTAAGGGGAAGTGCAATAATCAATATATAAGTGTGAGGGCAATCCTCACCCTAGAGCTAGCTTTTGGGGTTGAGTTAGGCCCAAGACCACTTTCACAACTGTAATAACTATGTTATTGTGTGAACCACAATTCTATTCCCTGGCTCACAATGAAATTAACTGCTTTCTAGTCAATCTGTTTATGAGACATCAATTTCATAAAAGCAAAACCTTGCAAGTATCAGGTGATAAATAATCAAATTTATCTAATTCTTTTAATGTATAGCTTTGCACAATGTTGGCCACAAATAACTTTTCACTTCTGACTTATAATCATTAATACCAAATTCTTTTGGTCTTTGTTAGACATCTAAAAGTTAGAAAACATAAACCTCAGTTAACAGCTCATTGTACTTTTAGCCACAAAACTTATCTCACCACTGATCTCATTCCATGTGTTTCAGCTTGAAAATGAAGCAACAAAGATCATGTGTCAAAGATGTCAGTTACTTGCAATGTTGACCTTTCCACAATTTTGTCAAAATGCTGTATATATGAACACATTGCCAAAGCTTTCTGCTCTCAATCTACAATAATTAAAGGCATCCACTAACATCACTTAAAAATTTCCCCCAGTTAACAGCCCATGTAATTGATGTTAACTATCTTATAGATATCTTCACAAAGCAATGGCCATAGCATAATTCTAAAGAACCAAGTTCCAGCTAGTATTTATTTGTGAGAAGATTGCTCACAACTCTCCAAAAAAAGTAGCTAACCTCTTAAATTCAATTAATTTACAGTGTTACCTAGCTATATCAGTAACGACATATGCTTCATTTCCACTTAAATACCGCCTTAATAAACATTTCTCAGACGCTTCCGCGCAAATAAACTTTTCTAGTACACGGCATCCACGATCCTCCACCCATAAGTATCTTATATGCTAGTGTCTCTCACGAGGAAGAAGTACAATCCTCTAGACATATCGGAATCCTCCATTTCGATTCAACAGTATACGCCTTAAGAAAGTAAAATTAGATCAAATTGTTCACATATTAATTAAAATTAGATCGAATTGTTCACATATCAAGCTGCAGCACAAGTCTCTTCGGAAAGCAGATAGAAAGCCATTGAAGACCGTATAAGCTCAAAAATTAAATTAAACAAACCTTGGAGAGAACATCTCGGTCACGCAAGTCAGCCGCCGAAAATGATAACTGCACAATACAAGCATCATTTGGACAGATAAATCAGAATGAGAACATTTTTGAAATGCGAGAGAGTAACAACAAAAAATATTGGTAACCTCGATCTGAGAGAAGAGGCCGTTGTATCCGCGGGACTTGAGGAGCAAGTCAACGGCGTCGTTAGTAGAGCCGGCGGAGGCAGGACCATGGGCGCCGCCGACGGCGGACATACCGCCGCCGTTGTCGGAGCAGCAATTCCCCATCTTGTGTGTCGCTCAGTTCAGCTGAGCTGAGTTGGCTCGGCTAGGCTAGGCTAGGCTGAGAAGTGAGAAGTCTTTGAAATCGGAAAAATTAAAGAAGTGGTATTATTTTTTTGTTGGTGAGGCTAACAGTCTCGAGTCGTGAAAATACATGGAAATGAAAAAAACGAAAAAGCTAGGACAGAGTATCTGATATACCTATGAACTTCTCTTGTGGACCCCACTTTGTCTCATCACTCTTACGAATTCATTTGATTTTATAAAAGCTTTTATGTACTATTCTTCCAAAATCCCCCTAAATTTAATCCGCACTTTTAAAGTTTAAAGATTCGGTTCCCTAAATAAAGGTTGATACAGTGTTTTGCTCTTTACTCTTACATTGTGAGGTTTTGTGATGGTGCGGGTTCGGCTATATCCTTGTCCTTCTATTCAAATCTTCAATAATTGTAATATGTTAAAAAAAAAAATAGGAACCCTAATAATTTGTAAACTCTTTTTAAAACTAATTTTGTGAAATATAAGTTGGGATATCCAGCATTACTGTTTTTCTTTATTATTAAATTTGTTGGAATTGTCAATATCAAATACTACATAGACAACAACAATGATATCTACCCCATAAGGCCATAACTCAGAACCTCTACTAAGTACCTCAGAGACGTAACCAGGACTCAACACTAGGGTGGGCTGGAATAAAAAAACGAGGAAATTTTATCGATTGAAAAACAAAGATACACCTAGTTAGGGGCACATTCCGTGTAAAATGTGTACTCTAAAAATACGTTTATATATATATATATATATATATATACCACTTGCAATGGTAGCGACTCGAACCTGAAAATTGTCGAGCTGAATGAATGCTCTTTTCACTAAGCCACATTGAGGGTAGTAAAAAAACACATTATAATTGATATATATATATATATAATAAGATAATAAATAAAAAAACGGAATGCAAATGCAATCAAATACTAATTAAGTTGTATCCTGTGATTTTTCATAAAGATCAAATTTTATCAATTATAGCATATGGATCAATAGTATTAACAATTTCTATTTTGTAAATAACCATATACTTTGTTAGAAAAATCATTCTCCATGATGTCTTGATCATTTTCATTGTTTAAAAACCATGTTCTATTGGCATTGAAACATGAAGAGATTAACCCCAAGGGGTGGTGTTGCTGCTGGTCACTAGGGCGAGCCGTAAACTCGGACGTCTTGGGTTCGATTCCTGGCAGCCACATTTCTCTTGGGGCCACTAGAAGTTTACCTGGTTGTTAACTTTAGGGTCTCATGGGATTAGTTGAGGTGCGCACAAGCTAGCCCGAACACCCACAGATACCAAAAATAAAATAAAATGAAGAGATTGAATCAAATCTAATAATATAAAATTCAAAAACTAAAATTGGAATAGCTTTAAAAATTTTAAACAAAATAAAATAATTAATTAAACAAATATAATTCCTAAAAACATATCATGTTTGAAGACATAATTTTTTTAAATTGAGAAAAAGGTTGAATAAAATTTGGGAATGAGAGAGAGTTTTTATAATAGTCTCTATTAGTTAATGTTTATAATGCCAAAATAAATTGAAATTATAAATGGTGTTTTGGTAAATTTACATATGAGGGTTTTCTTCATACTTTAATTTTTTTTTTAAGCGGCCTAGCCCTTGTGAAGTTAGAGCATCTCCAATGCAATGCTAAATTACTGTGCTAATGCTTTAATTTAACAAAGTTAAAAATACATGCTCCAATGCAACGCTACAAGCTGTGTCAAATTTGACATATGCTATAAACTGTGCCAAATTTGGTACAATGTATAGCATATGTCAAATTTGGCATAGCAATAAATATAGCTGTATTTTGTTGACTTTTTAATTTTAAATAATAAAAATTTAACAAATTTGGTAGGAAAAAATTCAATGCATTCATTGAATGCATTAGTTGTATTTGTTGACTTCTATAATTTTAAATAATTAAAAAATAAAAAATAACATATCAAATATAATTTTACGTTGAAGTACAATACTAAAATGATGTGTCAAATATAACATTTTACTATATTTCGTGTCAAATTTGACATTGTCATTGGCATATTGGAGATGGTCTTATGTCCTCGTTAACGACAATCTTATTGATACAGATATAAAAAGCATATCATTTGACCAAAACTCATCTCCTCAATTTATAAACTCTTTTAGAGTCTACTTTTCAATCTGACTCCAATCGATTAAAACTGAACTTAAAAGAATGTAAACAGCAAGATTGAATTCTTTTATACCCAAGTCCACATTCTTATCATATATGCAAAGGGTTCACCGTTTGGTTATCTAAACTTTGTCCACAACAAACTTTTTAATTAAAATCATTGTATAAAATAAAAATAATTGAAATTAAATTACATAGTAAACATAGGAATGGAATTGGGTAAACTCTTTTTTTCTCTTTACACTAGAACTTATTAGTTGGATTTCATTTTTATTATGAATTAGTAAACATTGCATGATCAATTACATTGACACTAGAACTTATTAGTTGGATTTCATC
This sequence comes from Acer yangbiense, assembly GCA_008009225.1. Lineage (NCBI taxonomy): Eukaryota > Viridiplantae > Streptophyta > Magnoliopsida > Sapindales > Sapindaceae > Acer > Acer yangbiense. The sequence goes on along the minus strand of CM017769.1, from coordinate 31,742,702 downwards.
GATTGAGCTCAGTCTTGATTCTTGAACATTAAACATGACCTGATAAATTTAAATTAGTTGACAGAGATGATACTTTTAAAAAGAATAAACAAGGAAAAGAGAATACCGTAAAACTCCTCTAAATTAATATTTTTAGGATCCACCATTAGGTATTAATTTGAAGGGTTTTAACTTATAAAGTGTTATTTTGTTTTAGAAAACGTGTGGAGTCGGTTTTCATGTTTATGGAAGACTCATTTTTTGAGATTCATTGTTTAATCGGTTTTCTTTTTTAGAGAAAGTTTTTTTTATTTTTTATTTTTTTGGGATTTTTTGTTTAGGAAAAATTTGTTAAGTAAATTTCTTATTGAAATGTTAAATTTAGTTGAAACCTTTTGGCTACAATAAGAAGGTGATCACAATAACTTGAAGACAATTCAAAAGATAAAGGATGAAGTCAAAAATATCAAACGTGGTAGTCTTGTGAAAACTAGTATCTTGAAGTACTTTTATAATTCTTAAATATTAGTAATATAATTTGTATTTTTATGAAATTATTAATTTATACGATAGTCGGAGCCGAAATTTTACACTAGGTTTTAAAAAGAAATTATTAATTATTACGATAGTTGGGTTTATTAATTTTTTACACCGACCCGAGTCGGGACTGAGATTTTTTTATTAATATAAAGAGGTTATTAATTTATAAGAGATTAATTTATGGGGTTATACTGTAGTTAGAAGATAGTATACACAAATACAAAGGAAGAAATATCAGTTAAGTTTGTTTATTGAATATAATATAACAATTAAAAAAAAAAAAAAAAGAATTATTGTTTATATTTTTATATTAAAAAAAAGATCTGTCCTGAATAAAGTCATTTAAAGTTTGTACGTTTTTTTCAAAAAAAAAAAAAAAAAAAAAAAAGTCATTTAAAGTTGATGTAAGTAAGGAAAAGAAAGCATTTGAAAACAAAAACCCGCGTTATTTGAAAACGCGTATTTAGGAGTAGAAGTTGGAATTGGGATGATATACAGTAACATATACGGAGGAAGAAAACATTTGGGTTAGGCAGGTCACAAAAGTGAAGGGTAGTCTATATATGAATAATTGGATCATCTATTGATCCGATCTTTATCCCGACCTACATAGATCTGATAACATATGTAATAAATGGTTGAGATTTATTTATTTATTTTGCTTTCATTATCTTAAAATATAGAATATCATCTTTAAATGTTTTAAGTTAAGAAAAAGATCATATCAACGGAGGATTCAGATCATGTGGTTTTATGGAGTTGAAAATCAATGATCAATTGCACATTCAATCAGCTGTGCTGCTAGCCAGTCGCTCCTTAAGGAGACGTGTGCTGCCATCGTTTATTTCAAACTTTATACATAATTTAATTTTTAGTCCTTATATTTCTAACTTTTATTCTCATATCCCCTATATTATCATAAATTGAGTTCATCAATTTGCTCCCTGTGACCGAAATTTTATCGGTCAAACATAATTTAAAGTTAAAATTGACCGTTTTACACTTAGTAATAGGATATTATCCTTTTTCCAAAAAAAAAAAAAAAAAAAACTTAAAATAACAAAATATTATGAAATAATAGAAAAATCCTTTAAAACAATATAAAAGATAAAAAAATGAAAAAAAAAATTAATTACTTAACAACTTAAAACATAAAAAATTAAACAAAATAATCTTTAAAAATATATACTTGACTAAAAATTAAAATAAATTGTATATATTTAAATCTAAAACTAAGAAGAAAAAAAATTGGTAATATATAAAATTTAAATCTTAAAAAAAAAAAAAAAAAAAAAAAACATGAATGAATCCATGTTAATAGTTAAAATACTTGAAAACGTAGATTGTAAGTGTAAATGTATCGAGATAAATGATGTTAACTTTAAATTGTGGCTAGACTTCAACATTACTACCATCATTTACTCTTAATCTAATAATTAAAAAAAAAAAAATCATCATATAATCTAAAAGCTCAATTAAAAATGCCTCAAACATAAAATAACATGATATTATCTCAAATCTTAAATTAAATTTAAAAATAAATAGGTAGTAACATATTGAAGTATGGCTTTAAGTTGCCTTTTTAAATTGACATAATCTTTTTTAGAATTAATACATGATAAAGTGGGGTAAGTTGGTATACAAATAATATATTGCATGATCTTATCAAAAAACTTTGTTAACATAGTAAGAATATGTTTATTAATCGAGAATCGCAACGAAGGAATAATAATTTTAATTCATAATTTGTTATTACATTTTATTTTATTTTTTAAAATTTGGGAAGCAAGTTATATGAACCTCGCACACAACTCAAGAATTAATTTCTTGATGAAAAATGAACTTATTCTATTCTATCACCTAAGTCATTAATGATGTGTTTACTAATCGACCGAAATCTGACTACCAAGTGCAGCCCGAAGATGAAGATGATCCCCGGGGGGGATTTAGGGGGGTAGTGACCTAAAAAGGGGAGAGGGGGAGATGGGAGAGATTCCCTCCTCTCCAACCGATACCTCAAAGCCCAAAAAAAAATTGAAAAGTTTTTTTTTGATTCCTCACATTTGTCTTTACCTTCGCCTTTCCTATCCGTTCAATTAATACGAAAAGCAAAGGCGAATGTGACTTTACATCTAAGTCGAAAGCGGTTAATCCGCCCGCATTGAATGATGGGCCATTCGTTGAAGATCAGAGTACATCGAATCCATATGAAGTTTTACCATGAGCAAATTGTATCCATTGGGCAAATATAGGTTCGATCAAGATTTGTTTCTCCGGAGTACCAAAAGCAAGTATGACATCATTATGAACATAGAGTTTCAAAGTATGGAACCCGGGATAATCCAAGCAGCAGCTCCATGAGTTTGCTCGGAACTAGCCAACAGAGAACTTCCCTAGGCTCTCAACTGGTCTAGCCGACCGGTTCGCTGCAAGACGCCCAAACCACCAACAACTAAAATCCCATGGGCTAAGAAGAACCTAACGGGATGTCCCATGCCATGTTTCGTGAACAGCTATGCCCGATAATGAATTGGAATTAAGCAGTCTACTCGAACCATGGTAAGAACTTACAGCTGCAAGCCCAGCAAGTGATGTAACTACACACTAGAAAGAATATTAGCAATAGACTACTTACGCAATTACTCATTACGAAATAAAAGACAAATGGGTGGGATTCTCGGAGGGAAGGAGTATGGATTCAAATGTGGAAGAGGGAATGAGTGAGTCCTCAGGAAGAGGAATGGAAGATTTATCAAGGGCTTCGTTTTTGTGATAAGACCTAATGTCAACGGCTCGTATAGATCTCTTTTTCGTTTCATATAGGCTTTCTAACAGTGCTTTAATGAACATGAGATCTTTCTCGATCAATCCCTTTGCCCCTCATTCTTCGAGAATCAGAAAGATCCTTCTCAAGTTTTGAAGAGACTTAAAATAAACTTCAGCAACTTGCACATCAGCGATGACAACATCATCACCGAGCGTATTGATTGGGAGTCCCGAATTCAAGTTGATTATGTTTCGCCTCTTACTCGGAGAAAGACGATCAAACAATTCCCAACCATAGTCCTTGCGGATCGGATCATCCATATAATATACAAAAGGAAACTCTAGATATTTGATATCTTTCTCAAAGCAAGACGTATAAGTCCTATCCTTACTATCCTAACTATCACTCATTCTCGATAGATCCTCGGAGGGAAGTTATTTTCTATTTATTATTCTATTTCTGGTTTGCAATTACCTTGGCATAGAGTGAGGGTCAATTCTTGCTGAAGTGTTGGTTCTTCCAAGATTCCTTTGCATTTATCGTGCACGAACTACTTTCTTTTAGTTTTAGCTTTGACTTCACACTTCTCCATATTTAGTTTCTACTAATGGGTAGGCTACTCTAATCTTCCAGGATCACTTTTCTAAAATCCTAATGATAGAAATGTAACTAAATTAAGATTATAATTATTACTAAAAATTGTTAGGAATCAACTTTCGTGGACCTTATATACAAATCAGAAATTAAGTTATTGTAAAAAAGAGAATTTAATTGTCCCCTCTCATCGAAGGAATTTAAGTTATGTTTTTTGATTTTTTTTTTTTGATTTTACAGTATCTATCTATCTAGACCATATATTTTTTTTTTTTTTTGAAGTATTTTGCCATTGATAAGATTCAAGTTGCCAACTTGTAAATTATTTACCCAAACCTCAATCTCGTCCATCTACCAACTAAGTTGTTAGGGGTGTTTTTTGATTCTCTTTTATTTACATTTTTCAATTAGTAAACGCGTCCTTATATTCTATTTCTTGATTTCATTTCCAATAAAACCTATTTATTTTTTGGGTGCGGATATTGACACTCATAAATATGATAAGCACACCCATATTTATAAGTATACTCATATCTAAAATTTAAAATTAAAACATTACTACAAACACCCATCTTAATGCCAATAGTACCCTTATTCAAATGAATATTTTCATTTTAATACAATTTGTTTATAAACCCTCTTAAATTATTAACATACCTAATTTCACAAATGATATATTCTTAAACTCTCCAGGCTCGAAAATACCTCTACTTCAGAGAAATGAAAACAGAGATAACTCAACTTTTTAAGTAATAAAAAGTTGTTGTTACCTATGATAAAACCGTAGAATATGTTAGAAAATATTACAACGTGTATTTAAGGTAGTCCCAACATTAAATGATTGTTCTCTCGGCTTATTGTTTAGCCACTTTAATGTTATCACCAACTTAGAGAAACTCGTTTAATTGAAGGTCAATAACTTCCCATCAAAGAAATTTGTTTCTTGCATTGCAGCTAGTGATCTAGAACAATCACACAATTCTAATGTTTTTTAATAGAGTTTAATTAGGGTTTAGTTTTTTTTTTTTTTAATAAAGTGATATGAGTATACATAGTATTTGACTTATTTTTAGTTAAACTAATTTGTCTTTATAAACAAATTCCTATTGTGATATTTTTATAATTAAAATTTTATTAAAATATGGGTGTGTTTATCATATTTATGAGTATCAATATCAACACCCTTGTTTTTTATTATTATTATATATTTTTTTCAACTAGTAAATGCGTGTGTTTGGTATGTCTAACTTGTAATGGGAAGATTATTTATTTGACTTTCACATTTGGACCGTTGGACGGGGAAAGTCAAGAATGTCCACGTTGCAGGCATTAAAATAATACGATTAATGTTTGCAAATTACAACAAAGTGTCTAGAATTCTAGATTCATCCGTATTAAGCGGTGTGGGATCCATCTCCGTCACCTGAGAAGACAGAAGAGAGAAAAAAGGTATACCAACTCACCAATTTATTTATACATTTTCAAAGACGAGCAATCAAGAAATATAACATAATCAAAACATATGAATGTTTTTTAAGTAAAGTTTTGTGGCCCCACCGTTATAATTTCATACTTTTGAATGTGTTAAAGGTACGAGAGTTTGTCAATTGGATGTAATATACTTTGGAAGCATTACTTATGGCAGATAATGACTTTTTTTTTTTTTTTTTTTTTCGGGACTGTTAAGATCAATAATATTAGGTTCGATTATATTCTTTAATATTATCGGAGAAAAAACTTTTCACATTTATCGATAAATGCACTTCAACTCCTCATTATAAATATGGAAGAGAATATGCAAAGTTGCAAACCATTTGACGTACAAGGGATATGCAGCTAGCCGGTGGGTCATGGACTCATGGGTGAGTGATCTAATTAATTAGCTAGCTTTGGTTAGGTACGGTACGGATATTACCATGCAATTCCCACCGTAATTTCTCCTTCTTTTTTTTTTTTTTTTTTAATAACTAATTGATAATATTAAAATCTAAACCTGACTATCTAATAATTGAGTTGATTTAAAAATTTTAAGATGTTATTAGGAATATTTTTCAAGAATTAGGAATGTCAAAAATTGAATAAATGTATTTATACTTGGGAATATTATTAATAAAACCTCGCATGTAGTTTGCCATATTAGTAAAAATCACCTTTATAGTTTTCATTAATGGCTGAAACCCCACTTTTCTTAACTCATATTAACATTTTTAACCGGAATATTTTCTTACCTTTCTATTCAAATATATAAACAAACAAAATAAAAAATTAATGAAAAACATTTTTTTTTAAATAAATTAAATATATATATCTCCACTGTCCATCTCGTAAATGTACATCAGAGATTAAAAAAAAACATAATTATCATGTGTTTATATATATATATATATATATATATATATATATATATATACAGTCTTTCTATTATCAGTTCGAACTGACAAAAGTTATATCAGTTCCTTGTATGTGGGTCACTAGATTTAAATACTTTGACTGACAAGTGCATACAGCCAAGTCAAAGTATTTAAATCCAGCGGCCCACATGCAAGGAACTGATATAATTTTTATCAGTTCGAACTGATAATAGAATTTTTGTATATATATATAAGGTTAGGCTAAACCAACTTAATTTGTGACTTTAAATTTTGACTTCAACATCCCAACCACCCATGTGCTATTTATCCAAGAGTTGTAAATACATTCAAATCTCAACCATTGGATCAAGAGCACATGAGTGATTGAGATATATATTGAAGTCAAAATTTTAAGTTGATTTAACTTGATTCATATATATATATATATATATATATATAGTAATTTTCAAGTCAGCATCCCCTCTTTGTATTACTATCAGCACCTTTTAATGAAAGTCATTGGATTTAAAAGATGTTTTGATAAGTGTATGCAGTCGAGTCAAATTATTTAAATCCAATGGCTTTCATTAAAATGTGCTGATAGTAATACAATAAGGGGGTGCTGACTTGAAAATTATTGTGTATATATATATATATATATATATATATAGTCTTTCTCTTCTTATGACGAATACAATGAGGGGGTGTTGACTTGAAAATTATTGTGTATATATATATATATATATATATATATATAGTCTTTCTCTTCTTATGACGAATTAATTTTATTTATATCAGTTCTATAACTATCAACCATTAGATCATTCAGTTTATCATCAATAAAAAGTTGTTTAGAACAAAAAAAAACATATATATATATATATATATATATATATCAACCATTAGATTCACTATAAAATTTTACATTTTCATAACTTTTTAACTATTTAATTATTTATTTTGTGGGACAAGCCTCCCTCGCCTTTCTTGGCTTGTTGCTGACACCCAAAAGCTTGGCATTAATCCAAATCCAATCTATATATATTTTTCTCTCATTATAAATTATAACGATTATTATGGCTTTATGCTCCCTCATCTATTATGATCTATCCATATATTCATTACTCCTTCAATCACAAGCATTCTTATTTCCTCATGCCACAAAAAGGATCCATTCTGTCCCCCACAAAAAGAGACCTTGCTTTTCACTCATAATCTATTAGTTTGTAAATGTATATGCATAATAATTTTATTAATAACATTTATGCATGTTTCGTTTAAAATAGGTTGGGTGTGAACGAGCAGAGAATATTATAAATCGATGTGAGTATAAACGTTTGATGTCTCACTGTCTGGAAAAATGTCATGGAGTCAACGAGCACCAACGTCAAAAGGTCAAGCACTACTAGAGCGTGGTGGTGGGGTTACTGGACAAAATGCAGAGTTACATATATGGTTTCATATATCGTGCATGGTCGATGCTCCTCCAATCTCCATCCACCACCACCTAATTGGCTATCCCTATGGACTATGGACTATGGTGGTCACGTACTTTGGAAGTCAAGTCAACCTTCCATTCAATATTGTCACAACAAAACAAAATTTATTCAAAGAAACTAAGGTCTTCAAAGACTCCGGTCTAAGAAGACTTATCGTTAAGTGGATAGAAGATGACATGATTCAGTGATAAACTGTTCATACCCGTATTTTAAGTTATAAATTTAAATTTATCTGTCAAGTGAAGTAAATGGGAACACACCACGCACCATGCACCGAAACTTGTGGTCAAGTTGGTGAGTCTAGGTCAGTCAAGGCCCATTTAAAGTAAGTTGGTTGACTCCTGTGGGTACATTGAATTTCATATTCACAAGTGACAAGTGACTAGAAATATCGTCTTTCTGGAATCTGAAATGGGGCATTGGTGAATTTTAGGCAAGTCAAGGCGTCAACGCCAATCAATGCATGATTTGACCAGATCCAGATTACTTTAGTTTAAAATATTTATGCTTGGTATGAAACCATGAAGTGAAGACAGGAGGGAAGTAGATATGGTGGATCCAACACATGTGAAGCACAACTGTTGTGTCAGTTAGATCATATTATTCCCAACCACAACATGTTCAACTAGACAATAATTTCACATGTATTTCATGTACAAGTTGAAAGATACCAGATAAATAATGCTAATGTTTGGAGCCAACCCTCAATAATACTGAAAAATTATTCGTCAAAAGTCAAAACTGCGTAAAGGTGCATTGTCGTCCCTGTTAAGAGGTGATATGCAAAATAAAGAGCTTATTTAATAATTAATACTTTAATCTATTTTTTTTTTTAATTATTAGCTTTCATCCTTAATCATTACTCACTTAAATTGATAACAAAATCTGTTAAATGTGCATGCACCTCCAAAGACTTAGAAATGGGATTTGAACTGATAATTTTCAAAGACGAAATTGCATTAAAATTTCTTTGGACAATCCCTTCAACAGAGCACACTCAAAAGTCAAGAAATGGGGTGGAAAGAAGGAGAATGTTGCCAAAACTCAGGATTCAGGAGGCATTCCTGGCCAGGCGCAAGGCCACCCTCGGCGGGCGGGTTGGCTTCCGAGAGCTTTTACGTCAAGGGTTACAAGTACTAGAGATGTGTTCATGTGTATTGGGATGGAGATTATACGAAAATTGTATCATGTGAGCATTTTCAACATTTGTCTGACAAAATTTTATATATTCTACATTCAAATAGATGTGGTTTAAAAAACAGAATACAATCCATTCGAAGATCATATCATCCAAAATTTGTAAAGGAGTAATGATACTAGCTCAAAATCAAGATAGCAAATACACTTGTAAGGTATGCCAATGCCAACAGTACCTTAACACTCACATAAAATCCATCGATCATTGTGTCAAAATCGTCATTACAAGCTTTCAGTATGGCCTAATGAACAAGAAAGGCCTTGGAGTGATAACATTGTCATGATGATCAATTGCGTAAAACAAACATAATACATACAAATTCAAACTTCCGGAACTAAGTTGATCCCCTTTTACATGATTGTCATTAAACTTCATAAAGATGGAACTTAAACTTACACTTTATATTGAAAATGTTACGACTGGCACATAATAGCCCTAGTTTCAGAGCTCGGAGGCTGTTATATATTAGTATAGACAAAAAAAAACACATGCTCTGAAAGCCCACCGGCGTTGGGTTCATGATCTCCTTGTCTTTGCTCTCTTCATACATACGAAGGCTGTTGCAGGAAGGGAAATAGACAACCGGGCATGGGAGTACCTTCCTTGCGATTGAAGTTTAAAATGGAAAGGTCATGGTTCTTGTACTTGTCGGTTCTTATAGATCGAAATCGTCGAATTCATCCTAAATGAAAAGAGAGACGGATTAAGTGGTAATAATGCTAGAAAGAAAGCAGAAGTAAGGGGAGAAGAAAGAAGGTTGCTCACCACGAGGGAGCAAGTTTTTCAGGTGTCTCCTGTGCTATTGCATTCTCATGCACACATAAACTATTCCAACTGTTTCTTCTGCCTCAATAAGGATTGAGGAAACTTCACTCAAATGCTCATTTCTTGCAGGATCCTTGCTACTACATGCCAGGACACTCTTATCAAACCGAGGCACGAATCAACAAGGCGGCAAGATATACTACAACATTAAATTATCATAGGATGCTAAGAAGATCGAAAATGTAAAACAAAAGCAGGCAAGATGTTCATTCGTACATGAGGATATTTGTTGACACAAATCTCAACTCTGATTGGTCTTCTTACAAGTATGACCAGATGAGCCTACCTAGAGCTCTAAGCCAGTTTTGTGCTGATGAGGCCAATGCGTCTCAGACATCATGAAAACCAAGGATGATAGGCCAATGCTTCAGATTCCTATATACGCATTTCACAAAGATTGCATTGCAGCAGTAAGACAATATGAATTGTAACAATTGAGAAACGATTATACACACAAGCAAATAAATGTACATTACCAGAGACAATATTTAGAAGCACAAAATATGTGTTGTTATTGAAGCATATTTGTAGAAGAAATTCAAGGGATCCAAATCTTAAGCCCCAAGAGTACCAAAGCCTAAATACAGTGGCATCATCAAAAAGCAAAGAAACTATTAATTTATTCCAGGATTACTAAACAAACCACAATTTCAACTCATAAATGAATTCTAAGTTAGCCAATGGCAATATCCCAACGAATTTAGACTGCACTTTTGAGATATAGCTAGCAACCAATTTAGGTATTGAAAATACAAAAAATCGGCAACACTTGTGAAATGTAAATGATTTGGGAAAATCATACATTAAAGTTGAACTATACAAGCAAGGTTGAAAATGTTTACGTGAAGTTGAGGAAGAAGACACCAAACAAACGAAGAGTTTTAAAGAAAAATATGATTTCTTTGCCAACACAGCCTCACTTTAGTTCTCTTCACCAATAAGATTAACCAATTGTTTGAAAGAAACATAGAGGGTACCGATTGAAATATGAAGTAAGTTTAATATGTATAACATCAGAAATAACGAATACCAAAAAAGTTTCTACTATTTAAAGAATCAATGAGTTGAAGAAGCAGTTAACTTCAAGAACGGAGATGCAAACCTTATTTTCAAGTATGCACAGACTTCGATACCAATAAGCCTAAATTTCGAATTCCAATTAGGGCCGCCCATCAATTGCTTCCCACTAAAAAACAAAGGTATGCATAAGAATCAAAGATAACAAAGAAACTAAATTAGAAAGAAGGAATTGAATCTTATTCAAAAAGTTAATTTACTGAGGCATTAATGACTGGCGCCACTCACTGCCGCTGCAGCAACACACAAGCTCAAAAGGCTCACTGATTAGGGTCCACACCAAGGTTGTCTCTGGTGCCTTTCGTAGTTGTTTCTTATACAAATTCTGGTACTCATCCTAAACAATAAGACATACGAATTTAGATATTCTACCAAACAAAGTAAAGAAGGAAGTCACCACAGGACTTAAGCATATCATGTGAACATCAACCATTCTAGTACTGGCAGTTCTGTTTCTAAGAATTCAATCAAATGATTATGCCCAAATTTCTTCCTTCAACAATTTATAGATAATATCACAATTTACCATCCAATTTGCAAAGCAGTAGAGACAGAATAAGATCATACCGAATCTTTGAGGAAACGTATCATTAAGCAATCAGAATTAGGACTATGCACTTGAAATTTCAAGAAAGTAGAACTAACTGATGGAAATATGAAGGAATGATTCATATATACTCTGCATAACAAAATAAGAAAAATCAGATGTAATTAAAGAACATGCAAGCACTGATCACCGAAAGAATCGCAAAAAGAAGTTAAACAGCTAATTATTACCTTCTCTGAATCCATAGTACTACCATGCCTTCTTAGCAGAACAAAAAACTTTGTGCTGGCTTTCACTCACTTCAGAGAAGTACCTCAAAAGGTCAAGGAGGATCTCAACAAGGTTGTACAAAAATAATCAAATAGTTACAAAGATGCTGCCAGATCTGTAATGTAAAATCCTAGTATGTCAATATGTTTATAAACAAATAAAAGTAAGCAAAATACTTATTTCAAAATGAAAGGAGTGCAGTTAAATTATAGGCATAGAGGAATGATATCATTTGCTGAATCTAATATGACTTTTAGATCTGTAATAGCTTTCAAAAGCAAGAAGATTTTTTGAAATGAAAAAATGAGATAAAATAGCTTTGGAGAATCAAATTCAACATCATGCAGCAAGTTGAAACGAAATCTAAACAGTTTTTTAAATGTCTATAGCACTGTCAGCATGACAACATTTAGTTGACATTTCAATAAAAATCAGTAGTGATATATAAAACATACTAATTTAAGTTACAATTACTGTGGCAGGTCCCGGCAGCCCTATTGTAATAGTTATAAATGTAATACTTAAAAAAAAAAAAGTTACAATTACTGAAAGCTAAACAAAAGAAAATGCAAAAAGAAACAAATGTGTGATGATTAATGTTACGATATCATAAAAAATCTAGAAACATGTTTCAAGTTAACAAACCTGCGATAGAGAACAAGCCAAGTTTCAACTTTCAAAGATCATCCAACCCAATGTTCAAAGCACTGTCAATCTATTACTTCCCCTCTCATCTTTGAGACCTACCTTAATCATCTTCAACATTCTCTTCCTTTTTTTTCAGCTTTGAAGTTATCTCTCTTGAGGTACAAATTCCAGGAATTCACGAGGTGCGCATCTGTCAAGCAAGACTTGCAGGCAGATAGGAAGAGCTCTCCCATAGAAATGTTCTTTTGTCTGTTGAAATTACGGTATAAGGAAATCATTATCAATAAGAAAAGGCTGATTTTGAGAAGGAAAGAAAGGTCTAAATTCTTGAACAATTGCAAAAGTTCAGAAGTTAATCATGCATTCTACTCAGCTGAATAAGGACACATAAACTTTATTCTTTGTACATCAGGACATATATACATTTCAAAAATCTGAACAAGCCAATTTCATGTGAAGTGAAACCTAAATGATCTACGAGTATACCATTCATGCATTAACCTATAGCTAGTTGCATAAGCTTGCCTGAAGTTGGGACCAGAAAAAACAAGACTTTTAAGAGAAAATCTGGTGCCTCTACAAACATTGCAGCCTCATTGCAGCCCACCCCATCAATACGATTAACGAATCATCTGAAATATTTCCAGTTGTGTCAATGGTAATATTAACTATAACTATAGTTTGTATCAAATCAGAAATTGCGAATATCAAATTTTTCGATAAATTAAGTTCACATACTTCCAGTTATCTTTCACCCTCAATGCCAATAACAACAAGCCTACTTTTAAGTCCAATTGCAGGCCATCCACGATTATAGAATTTGAATGACAGTTTGCTACTCACTGATAAAAAGAAGAAGAGTATATGTAAGAACTAAAGAAGGGCAACAACAAAGAATAGACATAAATGAAAAAGAAGGAACTAGATATGGTTTGAGGTGTTAAAGATTGACATACCAATGATGTGATGGAATTCTATACAGCTCATTCATTCTTCCTCCTCTGGATCATAGACGAATTTCCAATCTATCTTAACGCAAGGGATATGGGAAATCTTGGACCACTCTTTTCCTTTATCTCTTTTGCATTCTTCTTTCAGTTTAGGACACTTCCTGATATCTAAATTCAAAAGTGAGGATGGCAGGCCCTGCTCTGGAAAAGATCTGACTTCTGGACAGTGCCAAATCCATAATGTTGAAAGTGAGGATGGCAGGGACAGCTCTGGAAAGGATGTGAGATTTGGGCTGCCATTGATGCTTAACTTTTCAAGAGAGTTAAGGTTTCGAAAACCCTCACCCATTAGGCATTTCAAATTTGGGAATCTATAAATGGACAAATGAGTTAAAGAAGGGGGAAATGTCATTTCCATTTCTTGCTGTGGAAATGACTCTTCTGGAACTCCCCAAATAGAGAGATATGTGAGAGAGGTGAGGTTGTGCAACCCCCACTCAAGTAGTGGCTTATTGATTTTGACTTCACCAATAATTTTAAGAGATGTTAGGCTGGTGGGAAAACCTTCTTCTGGAAACCCCCTCATACTTTGACATCCACACAATGTTAAGCTTTTAAGAGACTTGACACTGTGGAACCGATTGGGTAAGACTTTTAGCTTCTTACAATATTTAATTGTAAGTTCACTTAAATTGGTGTTGGGAAGCCCTTCTTCTGCAAAACAATCAATACTTTCACAACCATCTATCACTATTCTTCGAAGATGGTTAAGATTGTGCAAGCCTTCGGATATGCTTTTAAGATTTTTACAAGAACTTATAAACATCTCTTCAAGAGACCTAGTATTATGAAAACTCTTTGCTATTGACTCTAACTCTGGAAGAGAATAAAGGGAGATGGTACGAATTTTACTTGGTAACTGACCACTTGATGATAAGCACTTAAGAGACAGACATTTTTTGACCAGCAAGTATTTGAGAAGAGATGTTCTTTTGTTGTTGCTGTTTTCTTCATCCACCACTGATGTACAACTTTCATCTCTATCATCCCACAAATACTCCAATTTCTCACAACTCTCTATCTCAAGCCTTTTCAGAGATGATGGTAATTGGCCTCTTACGATGAATGTTAGAGAATTACAATCTTTTATTTTCAAACTTCCAAGACATGAATTTTTGTCATTCATTCCCTTGGGTAATCGGGTTAGAGCATTGCAATTTATAATCTCAAGTTCACTTAGATTAGAAAGGAAACAAACCTCGGCAAAGGAGACAAGATTAAAGCAATTTTCAATCCGTAGCTCTGTGATAGAGATGAAGCTTTGCAACCCCTGTGCCTGTGGTGGCTTCTCAAGAAAAGTTTCATTCAACTGCCACAGATTCATGAGTTGCTCACAACCCATAATTGTAAGTTTTAGACATTCAACTTTTAGAAAGTTATGTTGCCTTAACCAATTGCCAAACTCTGAAATATCTGCAAGGGTCACAAACTTCAATGACTTGGAATCCGTTGGACTACTGCACGACAACCCTTTACATCCATCTATTTCTAATTTGCAAAGCACTGGAAAGCTTGAGTATGAAACCACCAACTGCTTACAATTCTTAATCACAAGTTTCTCCAATGAAGGAAGACTATTAGGTAGTCTTCCAGAGAGTTTAGGACAATTTACAATGGAAAATTCTTGGAGGCAAGGGAATGCATAAACATAATCGTTTTCCTTGACAGGTTCCCAATTCTCCCATTGTGGCATATCTTCAAAACAAAGAGTCTTCAGTGATTGAAAAGGCTTTAAGTAACCCTCCCCATAAATCTCATAACCTATATGTTTTAATCCTTTCATCCCTTTGATTGTGAGATCTTTAAGCGAGCCTAATAGCCCAAACGAAGGCATGAATGTGCAGTTCTCACAGCTTTGCAATCTTAGCACTGTCATATTGGAAAATGATGAATCTCCTACCCAAGATGGAAATCTTTTGCCACCATAACATTTGATTGTGAGCTTTTCTAAATGTTGATGAGGCCATAACATATCAAGTACATTTTTTTCTACAACCTCGTTTCGTGATTCATCAAATTGAGATCCCCATTCTAGCAACAATTCTTTCAAGTCCTCTGTATCTCTTAAAATTAAATCTCTTGGATTACAATCAACCACATTATGTAATCCTGAAATACAGAGTTCTCCACGGAGAAATTTTAAACTCTTCAAATCTTTTATGGCAGAACCAGTATCCTTGCCCACAATAAAATTTGACAATTTCTGTAGTGATTCCAATTCTTTCATTCCCAATGGCATCTCTTTGATTAAAATTGCGCCTTTAATATCAAGATGACGCAAATTAATCAAATATCTGAAGTTGGAAGGCAACTTCGAAAGACGAGAACAATCTCTTAACATCAAAATCTGCAAGTTGAATAGCAAGCCTGTTGACTCGGGCAAACTTTTAATCTTAGTGGCAGAAAGATTTAGATACCTTAGATGTATTAAACCTCCGACCAAAGTTGGTAGCTCTGTGATATAATATGTTCTTAGAGATAGTGTTCTCAATCTTTTGAGTTTAGGCACTAAATCAGAGATAATTATATCTGTTATGTAACACTCCCTATAGTCCTTTCGAAATATCGGCAAGAATGTCCTTATTCTTGACCTTAAGCTCTCACCTTCATCTAAGACTTCAAATTTCTTTGTGCCCTCCAAAAAATTGGCAGTGTAAGAGAAATAACGAACCTTATCCAATCCTTTGGGTATCATGTCAGCTCCCATTACATCGTCTAACCTTAAAATTATTTCTCCAAAAGCCCATTGAGCTAGATCATGGACAAGATCGTGCATTATAAATTTAGATCTATTGCTACTTGATTGCTGAAAAATTGACCTTGATAACAAATCATAAAAGTACTCACCCCCAAAATCTTCAGGTTGCTTATGTTTTGTTGATTGTTGGATAAGACCCTCTGCCATCCACAACAGCACAAGTTCCTCTTCTTCAAATTCATAATCTTTTGGCAAAATCACACAATACGCAAAGCATCTCTTTAGGTGCGAAGGGAGATGGTGGTAGCTTAATTTTAAAGCGGTAGGGACCTCATTTTCACCATCTTCTGACAAATCCCATATTTCAGTATTTAGTATTTCCAACCATTCGTCTTTCTTCTTTGAACGTAAAAGGCCACCGAGACTCCTTGCTGCTAGGGGCAAGCCTTTGCTCATTTCAATGACTTTCTGACGAATTAATTCATTTTTAGGATGTGTAGAAATATCTCCATTCTCAAAAGCATGCATGGAGAACACCAACCAGCAGACTTCATAGGGTAGAAGATCTAGTGGGTAAAATCCACTAGGTCTGAATGTTAATGCAACGTCTTGGAGGCGTGTCGTCACAATCATCCTACTTCCTTGTGCACCTGCCATAAATGGGGATTTTAGAGTTTCCCATTGGCCGTAATTCATTCTCCAAACATCATCTAACACGAGTAAGAATTTCCTTCCATTTACTTTCTCCTTGAGTTCATCCTGGACCGTGCTTAGCTCCTTTAGACCACAAGGAGAGCGTGTAATGTACTCAAGAATTGCGTTTGAGATCCTTAGAACATCATGATCATCAGATACACAAACCCACGCTCTGAGTTCAAAAGATTGAACCATTTTATCATTATACACCTCTCGAGCAAGCGTTGTTTTACCGACTCCTCCCATACCAACAATGGGTATTACACGGAAGTTGGCATCACTCGGTTCATTGTTTAACACCATTTCAAGTATTTTAGCCTTATCCCCATCTCTTCCATAAACAGCAGGTTCAGTTTGAACACTCGAACTTGGTGTTCTTCGGGGTGCAGCATTAGACGATCCACCTCCAGTATTATTCTCTTTCAATCCGAGACTTTCTCTAAGTCTACAGAGTCGTTTGAATCGGCTACTGACATGTTTAATCTCGGACCCAATTCGACTGCTGAACTTAATAGTGCTAGGACTCATCTTTCCGAAAAATGTAGAAACAGAATTTCTAATCTTTCTAGAACTACTAACCTGATGATCATGCTGTTGTTCAATCTTCAACTTGTTTGCAAAAGCTTCAGTTGTAAACTCATCGAGAATGTCCTCCACATCATAAGCCAAGTCTCGGAGATCGTCCAGCCAAGCCTTCACAGCCCTCTCCTTCAATTGTTTCTCCTCTGCATCTCCGAGCACAGCTTGAATCAACTTGAGAGTTTCTTCCCATTTTTTGATCTTTGAAGATAACCCTTCTTGACGCAGAAATTGTAGCAACTCAGGAGAAGTCAACCTTTCAAGCAACACTGGAACGAAAGCTGAGACAAGCAGCTCCACCGCAGGCATGGTTTTGGTTTTGGTTTTGGTTTAGTGGGTTGAAATGAAAGGATTATCACAAACAAGCAAAGAAAATTATTGAGAGCAAGAAAGAGATCAGTGATCAGCGAGCAAGCAAAAGTACTGACAACATTTACTTTTCTTTCTCTTTTTTAAGAGTATGGTGGTGAATGGTGACGTTACAAACTCATAGCCATTTCTTTTTCTTTTTTACTCCCTATAATTTACATGTCAAATGTAAAATTAGGGGCAGTAGTACCAAGCTGCGAACCCAGCAACGATACATATAAAAACTTTTGATTCAAAAGTATAGTCAACAAATTTGTTGGAAAAAGAGAGGAAAAGAGTGGGTAAGGGATAAAGAGAGAAGGGAGAATGATTTGAACTTTGAAGTGTGTTATAACATATGGGTCCCATTCTTTTTTTATTTTAAAGTTGCATCAGATATGTTTTTGGACTGTTGGACTGATCCAATCCAACTGTTAAAAGTGATACCTAACTTGATAACTATTATACAGTAGAACCCCGTAAATTAATCTCCTATAAATTAATATCCTCTCTAAATTAATAAAATATCTCGGTTTTGACTTGGGTCAGGGTAAAAAATTAATAAACCTTTTTACCGTAATAATTAATAATTTCTTTTTGAAACCCAGTGTAAAATTTTAGTCCCGAGTCCTGACTGTCGCATAAATTAATAATTTCATTAAATTACAAAATATATTACATAATAATCAAGAACTAGAAAAGTGATGTAAGATGCTAGTTTGCTCAAAGCCACCATATTTGATATTTTTGACTTCATCATTCATCTTTTGAATTATCCTCTTGTTAAAACAAAGAAAATAGAAAAGAGAGAATTTTTAGGAGCTATTAGGAATAAATTTTTTATGTATATCTTGAGATCTCTCTTGTTATATACAACCAAAGAGCCTCACTATATATCATTGGTCTCTAAGTAATCACATTCCCAAAAAGAATTGGAAATTTTCTTAATAAATCTTTCCTAATCAAGGAATCCTGAAAAAAAAAAAATATCTGAGGAAAAAAACTGACTAAACAATGAATCCCAAAAATGAACCTTCCCTAGATAAGAAAATCGACTTCCACATATTTTCTAAGACAAAATAACACGTTACAATATAAAACCCTTCAAATTAATAACCCCTCTAAATTAATATTCAATGGTGGGTCCGAAAAATATTAATTTAGAGGGGTTCTATTGTATATATATATAGTTCAAAAATTTAATAGCCCTCTTTAAAAAGTGAGTTTTAAGACTATTACCGACTTAATAACTTAAGTTTTAATAACATTTAGAGTGTGAATCTAACAAAAATACCCTTAAAACAAACTCACAAAAGTAAGTCTTGTGTTTTTTGTGCTTGCGAGACTTATTAAGTCATTTCTGAGACTTATTAGGGCTTAGTTTGACATTGCTTCCTGCAGTGCTTTTAGGAGAAGTTACAAGTAGCTTCTCATTTGGGAGAAGTCAAAAATGACCAAAAATGACTAGGATGTTTGGTAAAGTTCTAGAGAATTACTTTTGGTCATTTTTTATTTTGGTCATTTTTGACCAAAAATGCACTTCATGAAGTAATGTTAAACTAAATCTAGGTATATTTATAATTTTTGAGACTTATTGGGCAAAAATGAAATTTTTCAAAAACATTTTTGGTCATCTTCTTCATCGAGACCTCCTTTCCAAATCAACCTCCATTGGTCCTCCATCAATGGAGGTTTTTGAAAAAAAAAAAAAAAACCTAAAAAATGACACAAATGTAATAAAAAAAGGAGATGAGGGTATTTTAGTCCATCGGTCCCATTTAAACTTAACTTATTAAATTAATAATACTTTCAAAATTCAATATAAAAATAGTGTTATGGGATTTTAACTGTGTGGATTTCACCTTTTTTTTTTTGTCTTAAATATTACGACTATGGGTTCAACTACTATAAGGTTCTATATAGTTGTGGACTTGCGGTGTGTGGTGTTAGTTTGTAAAAATCAAAAATCAAAAAATTAAAACTAAAAGAAACTAAACTCTCTCTAACATAACTACCAAGCAACTACATTGCATTACCAATGTAACCACCTATGTGGAAGGGAGGTACACCACGTGTTAAGAGATGATATGTTGTGGATTTCACTACTTGAGAATGATAAATCACCATTCAATAATTGTCTAAATACAACTTTCAAAATTGAATTTTAATGATTTAGTTTAAATTATATATATATATTTGATGCTTCCATTGCATTACAAGGAAATTGCACAGAAATGAATGATCATAAGTCATAAACATAAGCTTTTGAATTTATTTACTTTTTTTCAAACATTTTTAATTGATCTTTTTGGTTATTATATAGAACTAAAAAGTTTGGATGAATTTAATACAAGTTTTAAACTCTCTATAAAAGTCATTACGTATTAAATATAGACATTTTAAAAACTTTATATAAGTCATCGGGTATTCAATAAACACTTTTTAAAAGTTCATCAAAATTAGGGTATTCAAAAAGTCAATGATTTCTCTCATTTGCCAAGGATTTTTGTAGACATTCACTTTATAAAATCTTAAGATTAGCATACTTTTATAAACTCTCACGGCAGCCCATAGGCCATAACTGAGTAGAAAAATACTATTGAGGTAGAGTTAATAAAAAGCAATCACAAGAGAGAAATAAAAGAATAATTTCCCTAGTCAACAAACAACAAGAACTAGAAGCAAGCAAGAGAACAACAAATTTGAATTCTTTTCTCTGGTAAGTCAATCCAAGTTTTTTTTTTTTTTTATTTATTTATTTATTTTATTTTTTTTAATTGGCACTGATATCCCCTGAACTATATCCGAATTTGCATCTTACCCCCTATACTTTTTTTTTTCACCATTAAACCCCCTGAACTTGCATAAATTGGCAATAGCTAACGGAATAGTAACGCCATCCATTTTTCTGTCATGACAAATTACACTAAGTTCCCCTTATTATATACATAATTGCATCAAACCGGAAACATATAATAGTATGACATGAATACCCCTCTGACCAAATTTTAAAAATAAAATTTTAAATTTTAAATTTTAAAATAATGGTTAAATAATAATAAAATTCTAAACTTTTTGACAAAGAAAATTAATTAAATAGAGAAATGAAAATTTTAAATTTATTTAACAGTTATTTTTTAAATTATCTTTTTTATTTAAATATCCCTAAATATAAAAACCCAGATGAATATTTAAATTATTTAAGGGGAATTATCATTTAAATTATCTTTTTTATTTACATATCCCTAAATATCACTTGTTCATTTACAATAATAAAGGTATTAATAATGTCAAAAACAAAAATAAAAAATTAAATAATAATAATAATAATAATAATAATAATATAAAATAACATAAACAAATAATAGTGGTAATATTATATTTTATTCACAAATCCCCGACCCACCTCGATGGGTCGGGGATTTTTGCCATCCCTAGTATAGATCCAGATTGGATGGTGAATCAAAATCCGCTGACTCTACAGTTTTTTGAGATGGATGGTGGAGATCCAGGATCTCCACACCCATCAATTTTTTTTTAAATTTTTTTTTTTATATTTTCTTGTAATTTTTTTTTTTTTTTTTTTTTTTTTGTAATTACTGTGAATATTTCACGATGGATGGTGGAGATCAATCTAAATATCTACCTAATTGTTTTTTTAAATAATTTATTATTATTTTTTATATTACTATTATTATTTTTTTATAATATTATTATTATTATTATTATCTTTATTATTATTTCATTATTTTATTATTATTTTATTATTATTTTATTATTATTATATTTATTTTATTATTATTATTATTATTTCTATTGTTATTGTTGTCATTATTATTATTTTATTATTTTATTATTATTATTATTATTATTATTATTATTATTCAATTTTTTAATTTTTGTTGTTGACATTATTAATACCCTTGTTATTGTAAATGAACAAGTGATATTTATAGATATTTAAATAAAAAAGATAATTTAAATATTCATCTAGGTTTTACATTTAGGGATATTTAAATAAAAAAGATAGTTTAATAATTGTTAAATAAATTTAATTTTGTCATTTCTCTATTTATTTAATTTTATTTATCAAAAAGTTCAGAATTTTATTATTATTTAACTATTATTTCAATTGTAAATTTTAAATTTTTATATTTAAATTTGATTTTTAAAATTTGGTCAGAGGGGTATTTATGTTATATTATTATATTTTTCTGGTTTGATGTAATTATCTATATTATAAGGGAATGTAGTGTAATTTGCCATGATAGAAAAGTGGACGGCGTTACTATCCCTTAGCTATTGCCAATTTATGCAAGTTTAGGGGGTTTAATGGCGAAAAAAAAAAGTATAAGGAGTAAGGTGTAAATTTTGGTATAGTTCAGGGGGCATCAGTGTCAATTAGCCTTTTTTTTTTTTTTTTTTTTCCAATACTTCTCTCCAAAATCTCAAACAAAACTTTAAATCCAACCCTTATTCTTGTTGATGAAATATGGCCCTATAGTTTTAATCTTTGTTTTTCCAGCAAAATAGGTGATTTTTCATGAGCTGTGTTTGATTTGGTAGAGAATCGAAGAGAAAAATAAGAGAATGGAGAAAATGATGAAGGAAGATGGGGGACAAAGAGCTAAGGGGCATTTCGATCATTTTATTTTTAGTTATGAACCGAAATGAAATTTTATATTGTGTTTATTAAAAATCAAAACTTCTTTCGTGGTTAAAAACAAATTTTCTATAATTTATGTGGTCATTTTTAACAATGAAAAAAAAAAAAGGGTATGCTAATCATTATATTTCTTCCCTGCTGAAAATTACAAGTGTTGTAAATGATACAAGCCAAACTGAATTCTCTCAGTTACCGGCGACTCATCAGAGACAAAAACCCATGGATTGCTGTTCATTGCTCATTTCAAAAAATAATTTCCGTTCGTCCTACGCACCCCAAAGCTGTGTTATATCAGTGACGAAACAAAACTGCTCTCCCATGAGCTGTTCCTCCCACATGGAAGCAATTTGAAAGTGAAATTTAAATCTTGTGTAGTCCAATGTTGAGATCGGAAGATATGGAAACGAGAAGCGGATAAGAATAATGCCACACAGCTTTGAAGACCCGTTTCTGATGAGCTCTTACTGATTGGGATGGCTTGTGAGCATTGTACCTGATATCGAAGATGTGGATCACAGGGTCTGCTGAACCAGATGTCAAGTATAAACCATCAGGAGACCAAGCTTGATTTATCAGAGCTGACTGAGATTCACTGCTTTCTTGCTTCCACCCGAATGTGTGAATTTCGGTCTGCCTCAATCTTATATCGAACAATCTTAGCTGCCTTCCGAGAGTCCTGTAAAAACAAAACATCTAATCGTCAAAACATTTAGTCATAACTGAAATAGGTGGATAGCTCTTGCTTTTTGGGACAAACTACAATATTTATTCAATCAAATTCCCTTTTCCATCTCAAGGCTATACAATCTTCCGGATGAATTCTAATTCATAACGTACCACCGGATACTATTTTCAACTAGCTTGCAGCCATACAAAATGAAACATAAAACACATGATCACAACTTTAGTAATGCTATACAAAATAGAAATGATAACAAACCTCAATGCAATCAAATTACATTTTACAACAGAATCCACCAGGTCTAACTCATAATCTTAGCTCTATGCCGGCTGAGAAGTTTCACATGACTTCAAATAACATCCAAAACAAACAGGAATCCACGATATTGATTTGATTTGCTCACCTTTGTATGCATTTCGGTCATACTACTAAAGGAAAGATAGGTTACCCTCTACTAGAATAAAAATTTGTAGATTCTCATTCAAATTAACAGATGTACAATGTAACCAGGGAGAGATTTCATCAAAGAGAAAGGAGGACAAGGAGGCTTAAGTACTCCTAAAAGAAATCTATCAATTCTAGAACAAACAAACAATTTACTCATAGGCTACTGGAATCAAATATACACGATAATATGATCTATATTGTATATCACTAGATATAATTTTAGCACTGCACTCTTGCTGAACATCCTAAGACCTAGACAAAAGACACAAATGAGGGTGGGTTCAAGATGTATTAGCTCATAATAGACAACAAATTACTAGCTACACTACTCATGTTCACGGACTTGAGTATGTTGTGATTCTTCTGGAAAGTAAATCCAATTCTTCTGGTTTTATAGTTTTGGAACTCCATATCGTATCTTATAGGCAGAGTTGTGAACCATGTAATATCCAACCTTCAGGATAGGTACAAGTTCACAAATGTTTAAATCCTATTAAATAGATAACTCAGCACAATGAAGACTCATTGGATCAGAACAGTTTATTATCATATTGGTAAAATATTTCACCGTGTAATATCCTAATCGTAGATAAAATTACCTCATTACAACCGCAGCATACTAAATAAACGTTCCAAGGGTCTTTCAAGTTATGGCGCTGCTCATAATGAAGCTTTACAAAGTTGGAATTTTAAGTTATTTAACAGGTGCAATGTGGTACTTGAAAGACTCAAATGAAGGTGTATTTAGAAATATAAATGATATGACAAAAAGAATGTCTTTTCACAAATTGAAATAAAATTCCGGTAGGATGGCCAGGAGATCAATATAGAAGGTCATGAAGATTTTCACCACAGAATAGATGTTTCTTACCCTGTATGCACCATGAATAGATTGAAGTCGCAAGGGTTTGGCAGAACACTCATGCATTTACTTTCTATTTGATGCTTGAAATCTGCTCTTCCAACTCCAGCATCAAACCCAATAATTCTCTTGTCGGCACCAACAGACAATACAATCTGCTTTTGCTGCATCCCAGCAACTCCCATGACAGCTGAAGAATGCAGATTTCTGTGCAGCGCCTTTGGCTTCCATGAGTCCTCAGAATCTTTCTCACTCCAAAGCATAACAGCATGATCACTACCGCCAGTAACAAAACATGCATTTTCCCATGGCATGAAGCTTATGCTATTGATAATACCTTTAACGTGAGGTTTCTCGTCAAGGAAAGTTACACGAGCTTTCTGTTGGTGCACAAATATAAAAAGTGAGACTATATACAATCTAGAGAACATTTTCTTTGAACACTAAAGTCGTATACTCAAAACATATAATTCTAGTTACAGGCTACATAAGACTGCACCTTTATTTAACCTAATACAACCATAACACTTACCCCTTGTGATTTATTCAGATTTAGTACTGATATCTGAGAATCACCACTATCAGCAGTGTACACAGAAAAAATGCTGTTTCCCTGTGGGTGCCAGGCTATATCTTCAGGCCATCTCCTCTGCTTTGGTGATACACAATCAGTAGAACTAAGTAAAGAGGCACTTGACCTGCAGCTCAACAAAAAGCACAAGGACTAGTCACCATATGAGCACACAGAAGAGAAAATTAATCTTGGTAGCTTTTGCCTCAAGGAAGTTAGATATTGAAAATGTAGAGAATTGCTACAAGTGAAGACAGGATTTAAATTTTTCAACTACAAAGGTAACATATTAAGACCAATTTAGCAAACAAATTCGAGATTCGAAGATAGATGTCTAACTATAGACTGCCTTAACAGAGAAGTTATAGTCATCCGAAAAGTGCTACTTGAAGATGCAGGAGAAGGATAGCACTGAAAAGATAATATTCCCTTGACTATATCATGAACAGTGCATGGTATCTTTAATAATTGCTTCTTTGTTGAGACCACATTTTGAGGACACTAACCTAATTGTTCTTATTAATCACCTTCTATGTAAATTAAAAAATGATAAGCAAAATGTTTCTTAAATTACATGTTTGCCTAAAATGCAGCAAGTCGCCATCCAATGGCCAACCAGATACTGCACCTAGAATCTATATGATTCAATAAATAACTTTCTGCAGAACATGATCCATGAAGTTTAGAACTTCCCAATGGGTAGCCAAAAAAAAAAAAAAAGCATCTGCATTACCTATACAGAAAGTTCTATATTCCTATTTTCCCACACTTTCTATAGGTATCACCAGATAATTATGAATGAACAACCTAATTGAGACAGTTTGATGCTGTTAGAAAATTCTCAATTATGATTGAGATTTTGTAGTTAGTCATAGATTGATTTGCTTAATCAGTGTAGTTGACTATAGATTGATTTGCTTAATTGTAGCTTGATTTTTTCCTTTGGTAAATTGCCTTTCTAGTTCTTTCCATATTGTAAAATCCCTATATATTTCCTCCTATATGAAGAAGAATAGACATCAAAGTATTTATTTTGTTCAGATTCATCCATCATGGAAGTTCTCATATATGCATTGCATGCTATGCTGTTTAACTTTAGTTGCAATGCTACCAGAAAAAGCCCATGCAAGCTCTCACTAGTTTAAGACAAATATTTCATACTTACCCTCTGGCCTGAAGCTGCCACAAGTTGATCACTCCATCCAAAGCACTGAAAAAATTTCAAAATCACCAGAAAAACTTAGTTCCGTAGAATCATATGAGGAAAATGGCACATAATTATTGCCATAAGTTGCTTTTTACAAATAAAGATTAAGAAAAGCTCGTCTTCATATATTATGCCATCATATACAAAGAAAAACAAATAACCAAAATACACACGACGTAAGTGTATGCCTAGTGCTTCATGAGCATGCATCCTGAAGATTATTATAGAACTAACAAGTGAAACAAAAAATAAATATTCATCATCGAGAAAAGTCAACAGTATTAGATATGTCATGAGTTGTATGCCAACAATGTTAAAGACAGCTGAAAATTTATCTTCATTTTCCAAAGGAAACAGGAAACATATAAGACAATATCCCATATTTTATCATTGATGCTGTTAGATATAAAAAAAAAAAGTAATTACACCTAGGGAAAATAAATATATAGTAGCTTCAATCATGCCATAACAGCACAACTTTCAGTTAACAGTAGCATGCAGTCTCTACTCAAATAGCTAATTACCTGGTCGCAAAAAGCTGATCATTAACTGGGCACAACATAAGACTTCTTAACTTTCTTTTGTGCTGACTAGGGATGTGATTGCTTGCATGGCAGTGGATTGTGGACGGTGAAGATCTTGTACTTACCAATGGAATCAATTCTTTATGTTCTTTCTGTTCTGAAATACACAAATAATTGATGAACTCCAGTTGCATATAATTGAAAACAAGAAAGGTGTGAAATGAAAGTGCATGATAAACATGTAATCATAGAAACACCACACACACACACAAAATATTATAACTACAAACACACTGCAATTCAAGAGGTAAGAATGTTACCAAACTTCCTTTTTGTTCCTCTATCTTGAGCATCAACAACTTCCCGATCAGGAGAATTTTTGTAAGATTTCTCCTCTTTTACCCTTACAACGCTATTAGAGTGATTGGAAGGACTTGCTTGGGTACTGGAATAAGATTTCTCCTCTTTTACCCTTACAGCGCTATTAGAGTGATTTGAAGGACTTGCTTGGGTACTGGAACCAATCAGACCTTTCATGCCAGACCCTGATGATTTTATAGGCTGAGAAATCTTTGGAGTCACAGCAGGAATCAAAAGTTCTGGCCTAGATTGAGGTCTGTTTCTAGAATAACCTTCTTCATTATGCACAGGACTTGCTGATCTGCGCTCGACCTTCACACTTTTAGTTCCATTATTTTGAGAACTTCTAGAGGACACCGCATTATCTCGACCTCGAAGGCGAGCCAATTTAGATTGGGAATCTTGCAACCTCTTCTCTGATTCAGCAAGCTGCACGCTTTTTCCAAAGGAATAATTAGCCAATATTCTTGACAAGATATCATAAAGACTAAACAACAAGCAAGTAAACTTCCTACAAAGCAAAAGACCCATATTATTGATTTATACCGCAATTAAAATCACCCATGATCAAACAATAACCAATTCATTATGATATCCCTCTATGTAATTCAAGAAGGAATACAAAACGGAGTACCATCCTATCTCTCTATCCCTCTATTTTCTACCTTCTGGTTCCATTATATACAGCTCAACAGCCTCATCGTGTAATGTCAATTGGTGCCACTTAAACTAGATTTTAATCTAGATTTCTAACTCACTGCCTTAAGCCAAATGAAAGTTTATATACATGGCTATTGCCAGTATCAGGAACTCAGTTCCCTAGTCGAAAGTTCAACTTATAATTACGCTAACTTTTTCAAACAAAAAAATTCAGTGAATGTAAAATCTTAAAGATACAAACTTTATCCTGCATTCTTAACAAAAAAAGTAGTGTCATCTGTTCATCCAAAAAGTAATCTGCTTTACATTCTTAGAAACAGAACCAGATGCTTCAGATATTCAAAAGTTCAAAACTTGCTCAAAAGAACTTCAATAAAAGTAATAGGCATCCTAAGTAAACTTGCTCAAAAGAATTGACATAAGCTTTTCCAACTACCTAAGTAATCTTCAACATTAAAATAACAATTTAAAAAAAAAAAAAAAAAAAAACCTAACAAAAAGCAGGCCTCAACAACAACAACAACAAAAAATGACATTTTTGTCATCTAACAGATTAATAATTAAAAATATATATAGATGATGATGAATAGAGAAAAAAAGAAACAACCTGAGATTTGTAATAGGAGATACGGTGCTGAAGATGTTCAACTTCTTTGGTGCGGTGTTCGATCAAAGCGACCAATGCCTCTTCTTGCTCTTCTCTGCTGTTTTCTTCTTCTTTCTCTTCTCGCTTCGGCTTCTTTGCAATCTCGCTCATGTCTTCGCTTCAAACTGCGAAACAGAGAGACGGTTATACTACTTTTTTCTTTTCAACTCTCAACCTATTCCATTTATATTTTTACTAGTATGTACTATGTAGTATGTCTGGACTTTGGCGCACGAAATTTATTTTTATTTTTATATGTTTAAAAAAATGGATAATTACCGGTGACCATTAATTTGGGTCACCTATATGGGAAATTGATTTCGAGTACGTTTGGGAGAGCTTCTCGAATAGATCTTTTTGCAGTAGATCTTTTAGAAAAAGATCTTTTAGAGGTAGAGCTTCTAATTGAAAGTCGTTGATCGTTTGGTTGTCAATTAAAAAAGAGCTTTTTTAATGAGAGAATTACCAAAATACTCTAGTACATATTAAATTATAGGGTTATATTGGAGATTTTAGTGTTATTAAAAAAATTCCAAAAGATCTACTTGGAAAAGCTTTAAATTTGGGCTTCTCCAAGTAGACGTAAAACAGCTTTTTTAATCATCTAAAAGCTCTACTGAGTGACAACCAAACGATACAAAAAAAATTGAAAAGAGCTTTTTTAATTAAATAAGCTCTTTTAGCCAGTAGACAAGCTCTTTCAAACGGACACTTCAAAATAGCCAATTTTTAGCAAACATTGTTACACGAATAGTCATTCCGACAAACCCCGTTAGGTTTATTGTTAAATAAGTGAGCATTTTGATAACTTTCTTTAAAATTACAAAAATGATTAACTTTGTATTTACAATCTTGTTCATTTAGGGCAAAAAATAGAGGTAGGACAGCTCTCAATAAGAGCATCTCCAATGCTGTGCTAAATATATGTGTCAATGCTAAAATTTAGCATATAGTGTAAAAATCATCCTCTAATGCAATGCCAAATTTAGCACAGCAATAAATACCCCTTTTTTAATTACAAAAATACCATTATATATATATATATATATATATTAAATGAAATAATGAATGCATTAATGGAATTTTGCATTGAAGAATTAAAAGAAATAATATATACATTAATGGTAAGTGTTTACTTTTATAATTTTAATTAATAAAATAATAAAATAGCATTTTAAATAGGATTGTGCATTGGAGCACAATGTTAAATTGATGTGCCAAATATATCATTTTACTCTTTTTTGTGCCAAATTTGGCATTGGCATTGGCATTGGCATATGCATTGGAGATAGTCTTAGCTACTTAAATTTAATTGTTTAAATTTAAATTAGAAAATTCATAGATTTTTTTTTCTCATCAACCAAACAAGAACATAGTCGTTAAGCTAGGACTACTAATTTCCAGTCACTACTCACTACTAGGGGCGGCAAAAATCCTCGACCCGCCCCAAACCTGCGGGGCCCCGGTCCATTTGGGGCGGTTAAAACGGGTAACGGGTCGAGTATGGGGCGGTTCGTTTTGACCCGACCCGCCCCGTTTGACCCGAAATATATATATATTTTTTAAAAATATATATTTTAAATATAAAAGGAAAAGATAAGAAACCCTAGCTGGAAAAAAAAAATTGAAAGAAAAAAATTCGAACTGATGGTGAAGATGTTGGATGGATTTTGTTATTGAAATTTTGTGTTTAAACTATTTTAGTGAAGATGTTGAATGGATTTTATTGATACCGAAAATGTTGTATGTATTTTGTATTTTTGTTTAAGTTATTTTGGGATTTGTATTTTATACTTTACCTATGAATTTAGTGTTTATTAAACTCAGTTATTGTGCTATGTTAAATTTAAATTTACTGTCAAATTTTATTTTATTTTGATGAAACGGGTCAAACGAGGCGGGTCTAGGGCACCCCTGCCCCAATCGGGGCGAGTTTGGGGCGAAAGTTTTTGACCCGACCGGGTCATGGGTCGGGTTTGGGGCAACCTTTCAAAACTAGATTACAGGTTTGGGGCGGCCTTAACCCGCCCCGACCCACCCCATTGCCACCCCTACTCACTACACTTGTCACAAGCAGAGTCAATAACAAAAACATCATACATCATCGATGGTTCTCTCACGAAACAACTCGGCGCCTGAAACAGCTCCGGTTCGCAAGGATGGAGTCGGCGTCCAAATCGTGTTCCTTTTCCAATGCTAAAGATTATGCCAACTATGACTCCGCAGACGATGATGATTTTGATTTCAATCTGCACAAGTATGTTTTTTGTTGTTGTTGTTGTTGTTGTTGTTGTTGCTGTTGTTGCTGTTGTTTTACACCATCTATCCGGTTGCTTACACTTATAATTTGGCAAGAGAAATCTAATTATATGGCTGTTGTTTGTGTTGCATGAGCAATAGGAGACCACAGTGTGGTGACCAAATGAAGGTTTACATTAACAATATCTTTTGACTGGCTTCAACTTTTCGTCCCTAAAAATTTTGAGCTTGACAATGAGCTAAAGATGAAGTCCTCTTCGTGATTCTAAATAATTTGTGTTTCAATCAAGTTTGTAAATACAAATGTTAATCATTTTCGTAATTTTAGAGAAAGTTACCTAAGAGTGTGTTTAGTAGGGAGGAAAGAAAATATGAAGGATAGAAAACATGAGGGAAAGAATTGGTAAACAGGAAGGAAAGAATGGATCTTATTTATTAATTTTACTAATTTACCCTTGCATTATAGTTTATATATTAAAAAAAAATGGACAAATTGGTAATTTTAATTAAAAGTATTTTGATTCCCTCATTTCTCTCCCTTTTCCTCCCACTTTTGGGAGGATTAAAATTTGTGGGTCCCACCTACAAATCTTTCCTCCCATTTTTCCCTTCCTTCCATTTTTCTCTCCATACCAAACACATACTTTCCCATTTTCTTCTCCCTTTTCCCTCCACCCTTTTCTTTCCTCTCCATTTTCCTCCTTACCAAACACACCCTAAATGAACGAGATTGCAATTACAAATGTTAATCATTTTTGTAATTTTAGAGAAAGTTACCAATAATGCTCACCTATTTAATGATAAACTTAACGGAGTTTAACGAAATGGTCATTAATGTAACAATGTTAGCCGAAAATGACCATTTTGAAATAAATTCCCCATCTAATGGTCATTTTGATTGTGGTGACCCAAATTAATGGTCAACGGGGTAATTATCCCTAAAAAAAAGTATATATATTTACTTCAAAAAAAAAATGGATATTTACCCGGTGGCCATTAGTTTGATTGATCACTATCAAAATGGCCATTAGATGAGAAATTATTTTCAAAATTGCCATTTTTTACGAACACCGTGACAATGTGACACTAATGGCAATTCCGTTATAACACCGTTAAGTTTTTCCAGAACTACTCTAGTGGTTATCAATTTTGAACTATTCTTAACATGTATTTTTTAGGGGAATTTTAACATTACATAGTAATTTGTAATTTAAATTTTAACAAAAAGAAGATAATTGTGATATATATTTTTTTCATAAAATTGTTTTTTATTTTTATCAAAAACATTTTTTCTTAAAAAGAAAATAAAAATAATCTAAAATACGCACTTATGCTCTGTTATTAAAAAAACCATAACTTCTCTATTTCTATTGGTGCGAAATTTGTAATTCAATACACATATAAATATAATTTATTTAAAAATAAAAAATAAAAAATAAAAATTGGTTGCAACAGACTTGAACATGGGCAGCATCATGAAATCGAAGAACCATTAGTTCAATTGGTTTGATTTTAAAAATTATTCTTAACATGTATTTTTTAGGGCAGATTCTAACATTACATAGTAATTTAAATTTTAACAAAATAAGATAATTTTGATATATTTTTCAAAAAAAAAAAGTTTTTTTTATTATCAAAAATGTTTTCCTTAAAAAAAATTACTCTGGAATATGCACTTATGCTTTGTTAATAAAAAAAAAACATGACTTATATGTTTCTCTTGGTGCGAAATTTGTAATTCAACACACAAATAAATATAATTGACTTGAACATGGGCAGCATCATGAAATCGAAGAACCATTAGTTCAACTGGTTTGATTTACAAAAAAGCAAATAAAAATGAGGGTAATTACTCTGGTAGCCATCAATTTGGTTGACTACTATCAAAATCCCATTTAACGGCAAACTTAACGGAGTTTGACGAAATGACCATTAGTGTTATAGTGTTCGTAAAAAATGGTCATTTTGAAATCAATTTTGTTGGATATGGCTTGAATTACCAATGGATACCAAACAATGATTTACCAATGCTAAGACTTCCTGAAGACGTGAGAGCGTTTGGGAGTATGAGGTTATGTTTGAGGGAGGCTTGAAAACATTGAAGAACAGAAGAAACGAAGAACAGCTCAAACTGATGCCGATGCCGCTGCCACTGTGGCTTTGGCAGCGGTAGGACACCTCTGCGAATTTCAACAGCGCAAGCCAGAGCGGTCCAATTCCAATGTTTCACGCTGCGAGTGGCGCTGTGGCTTTCACAGCGGCCATGACAGAGGCCATGGCAGCGGTCGACGATGATGACGCATAGAGATCACGGTTTTCTGAGTGATCAAGTTCAACACGGTTTAGGAAGCGGGTGGCCAACTGCAACTTGAATCGTAGTCAATCACAAGCATGAGTTGAATCATGAAATATTCATGGAAGAGGAAATATGTTGCTTCTAGAAGTTCTAATGGAAAAAGGATTTCTCCTTTACAAAAAGACTTATCATAAGAGAAAATAAAGTTTATGTGGAACAAGTAAATCTTGTATGTCTAGGTGATAGATTTCCTTGTTAGTTTAAACTCCCTGTAATACATATAAATAGACCATAATAACTAGGTTATTAGGTGTGTGAAAAACACCTGTGAGTGGTGGAGCAAAATAGCAAATACTAAAGAGATCTCAAAGTGAGCTTTGGGTGTAATTGGTTTAGGGTATTATTTAGAAAGAGATCCTGAGTGTGTGGTTGTAACAATTTACTACATATTGGAACTTTCTCTTGTCGTCCTAACGGCCGTGGTTTTTTTTCACTGATTTGGGTTTCCACGTAAATTCTTGTGTTGTATGTGATTGGATTTAAATACTTCTCTTCATCCTATCTTTTCTTTGTTATTGTGTTTGTTTGTGTTCTATTCGGCAACGCTTCCGCGCGTATAGTGACATTTGTTCGCTAACAAATTTCACATCTAATAACCATTTTAATAGTGGTCAACCAATTGATGGCCACCAGAGTAATTATCCCAAAAACAAATTATATACAACCATTGAACATTTGAACCATATAGCCTCTTACCACTAAACCATATTTGACTAGGTAAAATAGTAGTATAGAAGTGTACGAAATTTTTAAGTCTCATCATTTTTTCTAAAAAAGTATTACAAACATCATACATCAACATAATGTTTTGTAGGGATTTACAAAATCTGTCGAGATAAAAGTACATGTGCAACTCGTATATTTGTTAACTCATGTCATGTGTCCTATTATTGATAAGGAAAATTATCAAGTGCGGTGTGATAACAATAAATAAAAAAGATTAGATAGAATAAAAAGTTTATATGATAACAAACTGTTCAAATTTAAAATTGAAACAAAATTTATCTTCTTTTTTCAAATATATGATAGTATCAAAAATAACATTTTTTACTTGAAATGAGAAATGCATTAGGGCTACATGAAAATTGAATTAAGTCTTATTATCATTCATCACCATTTCCTTTTGTGTGGAAATGATGGGTTATGTCACTTTTTTGAGTTGATGTTTTAAGATTATCACAACTTTAATAACTTAAGTTTAAAATGCACCAAAGTAGGTGACTTCCAAAAATGCCCTTACTGTACACATTTTTTTAATTATTTTTTCGACTTTAACTTTTAGAAGATACTTTGAAGTTGTCTGATATCTACTTCTCTCTTTAATTGTCTTAAAGTGGAAAGCTCTGTAAACTGAAATTCAAGTTCATTTTCTTCTCCAACAAGTTCGACATTCATATAGTTACATAAGATCACTCATCTTATCAGGTTATGAATATCAAAATTCATACAATGAAAGGCAAAATAAAAACAGAGATAGGAAACCAACGAAACTTTAGGCCATCAACGAAACTCTAAGCCTGTGTAAATAGTAATCTGAGCTTTTTAACACTATGTTCAAGCCTTTTCAATTGTAATCCGAGCTTTTTTATGAATGTTAATAGGTTTGTCAAATTAGAATCTTTGAGCCTTTTAACACTATGTTTGAACCTTTTGAAACAATGTCCGAGCCTTTTCAATTGTAATACGAGCTTTTTTATAAATGTTAATAGGTTTGTCAAATTTGAATCTCCGAGCCTTTTAACACTGTGTCCGAGCCTTTTGAAACACTTTTCGAGCCTTTTAAATTGTAATCCGAGTTTTTTTATGAATATTAATATGTTTATCAAATTAGAATCTCCAAGCCTTTTAACACTATGTCTGAACCTTTCGAAACACTGTCCGAGCCTGTTTTAACAATCTTTTTTTTTTTTTGTTAATTTTGTATCTCCGAAACTTTAAATGAACTGTTCGAGCCTTTTACACAATTTCACAAAAGGCTCGGGCAGTGTTTAGAAAGTCTCAGACAGAGCTTAGAAAGGCTTGGAGATTCAAAATTCACACAACCAGAAGGTTTCAACGTGACTTTCTCTCTCTACTTCACAATTCTGTCATTGTAAACTGAATGAAAGAAAGCTAACAGTACTATGGGGGTATTTTTGTCTGGTCACCTAAATTGATGCGTTTTAAATGTGAATTAGTAATATGGTGGCTTTCTTACAAAACCCAGTCCAAATAGTGACAAATAAATTTTGAGCCCTTCCTTTTGTTATATAATATGATTATTTGAACTCAATGCAATGGCTTTTGGATTACTTGCATCCACTCCAATGTCTGATTGTCTGATAACTTATGAAAAACTGTTTTATAAAACAGTAAAATAATAGGGCACATTGCACAAACATCCCCAACATTAGTGGTAATTGCATTCATATGGAGCTTTTATTTGAAATTACACAAACATCCCCTACCATCAATTGACTTCCGTCAATTCTAGTCTCTAATGGCCAACTACTTTTTAGTACGAATGTACTGAAATACCCCCAATTGTGATGCTTTTTGACAATCCATCAAATGTCTTTTTACACTCCATTTTAATTATTTTTTTCTAAAATGTAATATTTCATTAGTTTATCATTTATTCTAAAATAATTCAATCAAAAAAGAAAAAACAATAAATAAATAAAATGGTGACTCCTCCATCAGATCTGATTGGAGGAGTAGAGAATTCTCTCTCAAAGTGAGAATTGAAGATGACTAGCGCAACCAATTTCACCTACTTCTTTCCTTACAGTCATTGCTCAAGATTCACAAGACTTGTACGATATTGCTTCAACTCCCAAGAGAGACGACTCAAAAAACATCAAAATGGGTCCCCATTTTTGCAAGGTCATTAGTTGAAGAAAACAAAGATTTGGGTATTGAAGAGCATCCGGAAATTGAAGAAAAATACCCCTAAATCATGTTCATACTAGTTTTATTTAAGAAAAAGAATTGTGTATGTTTTCTTAATCTTAATTACGAAGCACCAAACGCCTTGAATTTATGTCAATGAATTTTGTGTTTGTCAAATCCTATTTTCTAAATACAAATCAAAATTGAATTTATAACTATTCATATTTTTTTTTTCTTTTTCTTTTTTGAAATACTATAACTATTCATCTTTCATTACACTAATAGTTACACATTGGTTCACAGCCTTGCACAGTAAAGTTATGGACTTAGTTACTATACAAGATATCTTCATAGTTGCAGAGATAATTATGAGAGCGAGCTAGTTAACTCTAAAAGTTACCAGAAGAGGTAAGGAAACACCTATGAAAAGGTAAGAATTCCCAGCTCAAACTTCGTCACAAGCTTAGCGAAGGAAGTAAATGTATTGCAGGGAGATAAATCTCAAGGTTTACAACCAAAAGGTGTGAGCAAAAACAGCTGCAATTACAAACAAGCAAAAAGATATATAAAGGAAAACAACAAAAGAAAGGAATACTGAGAAGGACAT
Source organism: Acer yangbiense (assembly GCA_008009225.1). Lineage (NCBI taxonomy): Eukaryota > Viridiplantae > Streptophyta > Magnoliopsida > Sapindales > Sapindaceae > Acer > Acer yangbiense. Next base: position 31,706,358 of record CM017769.1, on the reverse strand, counting down.
TCTACTGGTGACACGTGTGTGCTTAGCTGGCAGCTATAAACCCAAATGTCTTTATATTGGCTACATCAACTCTATCCCTTCCTTTTTAAAAAAACTCGACTCGAGTTTAAGTAATGACTACTGGAGCATCATCTGGTGGGTGATATGGGTATAGATCCGCCACATTAAAGGTATTAGAGATGTTTAATCCGACTGGCAAGTCAACAGAATAGGCATTGTCACTGATTTTACGTAGAACCCGGCATGGTCCAATCTTGCAAGCACTGAGTTTATTGTAGGTTCCCACAGGAAAGCACTCTCAACAGAGGTACACCATGACCAAATCATCCTCTTGGAAAGTCTTGAAACAACGTCGACGATCGGCTGCTTCCTTATAACGAGAATTGCTTTCTATAAGCTTGGTTTGGACCTCCAAGTGAAGTTTTTGAATCTGTTCGGCAAAAGAGGCAGTAGGTTTGCTTTGAAACTGTGGCAAAGTGAGCAAGTCAATGGTTTGATTGGGCATTTTTGTATAAACAATCTCAAAGGGAGCTTTCCCAGTTGATCGGTTCATCATGGTGTTGAAAGCAAATTCAACTTGAGGCAGGGTCGCGTCCCATTGTTTGGGCTTCTCACCAGTTACACACCGAAGCATGTTTCCAAGTGATCGATTGGCAACCTCAGTCTGACCATCAGTTTGGGGGTGGTGTGCTGAACTAACTGGAGTTTGGTTTAGAAACGTTTCCAAAGCTCCTTTCAGAAGTGATTCATGAATCGCACATCTTTATCACTTGTGATTGACTTGGGAACACCATGAAGCCTGACAATTTCCCGGAAGAAAAGGTGAGCCACGAAGCTAGCGTCGGCAGCCCTATTGCAAGGGAGGAAATGTGCCATCTTGGAGAAGCGATCAACAACGACAAAAACAGAGTCTACACCACGTTGAGTACGAGGTAATCCAAGAACAAAATCCAGATCCTCCCAAATGGACTCTGGAATAGGCAAGAGAGTACAATCTGTGTTCTGATGAGTGCCCCTTGAAAACTGACAAACAACACATCTTTCAACAAATCGAGAAATGTCTTTCTTCATTCAAGGCCAAAAGAAACGACCCTCCAACATAGCCAAAGTTTTATCTCTACCAACATGTGCATCTAGACCTCCTGAATGCACCTTTGTAATCAGTAGTTCTCTCAAAGAGTGGACCGAAATGCATAACTGGTTCTCTTTGAATAGATAACCCCTATGAATGTGGTAGACTTGCACAATTTTCGGGTTCAAACATTTAGCCCAGACGAGACCAAAGTCAGTAACATTGGGATATTCCTCTTGTAAGCACTCCAATCCTGTGACCTCAGTTTTCATTACAGCCAACAAAGAATTACACCTGCTTAAAGCATCAGCTACCTTGTTGCAATGCCCTGCTTTGTGTTTGAACACAAAAGAAAATTTCTATAGAAACATTACCATCGAGCATGCATCCTACTGATATTCTTTTGTGAATCGATAAATAGTAAAGTTCTGTGATCTGAATGTAGAATAAATTCTTTTTAGACAAGATAATGCTCTCATTGGTGGCAAGCTCGTACTACGGCATAGAATTCTTGTTCGTAGGTGCTCCATTTTTGGCGATGGTCTGATAAGTTTTCACTAAAATACTCTATAGGCTTGCCATCCTGAAAGAGAACAGCACCAATTCCTGACATACAAGCATCTGTTTCCACCTCGAACACTTTTTCAAAATTAGGTAAGGCCAGCACAAGGGTAGTAGACAATTTGTGTTTAAGTGATTCAAAACTTTTCTGCTGAGTGTGACCCCAATTGAACCTTCCCCTATTCAAGCAATCAGTTAAAGGGGCTGCAATAGAGCTGAATCCTTTAACAAATCTTCGATAAAAGGTTGTTAATCCCAAGAAACTTCTCAACTCAGTGACACTGGTAGGGACTGGCCAAGAGAGAATGGCATCCACTTTTTTTTGATCTACTGTTATGCCATTGCTACTCACAACAAATCCTATGAAAAGTAATTGAGAAGACAAGAATTCACACTTTTTTAGGTTCAGATATAACTTGTGCTCTCTCAAAGCTTCAAAAACGGCTCGAAGGTGTACTATATAATCCTCTTTACTTTTACTATAAATCAAGATGTCATCAAAGTAGATGACAACACAAGAGCTGCAGAAAGGTTTAAGAACCTCGTTCATAAGTCGCATGAATGTTCTTGGTGCATTGCACAAGCCGAATGGCATCACTTGCCACTCAAACAGGCCATCTTTGGTTTTGAAGGCCGTTTTCCATTCGTCCCCCGGGCGAACTTTTATCTGGTGATAGCCACTGCATAAGTCCTACTTAGAGAACACTTTGGCTCCTTCCAACCGATCTAGCATATCTTCCAACCGCGGAATTAGGAATCTATATTTGACAATGATTTTGTTTATGGCTCGGCTGTCAATACATATTCGCCACGAGCCATCCTTTTTGGGTACAAGTAAAGCTAGTACTGCACAAAGGCTTAAACTTGGCCTAACCAGATTCTTAGCTAGCAAATCATCTACAATACTCTTTAAAATATCATGCTCTTGCGGACTCATTCGATAGTGTGGGAGATTCGGTAAGGTTACTCTTGGTTGTAGGTTAATGTTATGTTGTATAGTTCTCATTGGAGGCAGTTCATGTGGCAACTCTTCTGGAACTAAATCTTTGAAGTCATGTAAAAGTTGAGTAATGGATGATGGCTAATCGGTGATTGTCAAGCATTGGTTGAGTTCTTTGATTAGTAGGGCTAGTAAACATTCTGAATCCTTGATTTCTTTATGTAGGTCACTGCCTGAGATTGCTAGCAACGATTAAGAAGGTTGAAGAACCTTCTGCTTTGTGGCCTTGCTCGAGCCTGGCATGAGTATGATCTCACGACCATGCCAATCAAATGAGCACATGTTTGCCTTCCAACGATACACGATGTCCCTGTCGAATTGCCAAGGTCGTCCTAATAATATGTGGCAAGCATCCATTTCTATCACATCACAAGTTACCTTATCTGCATAAACCTTGCCAATAGAGAGTGGGACTTTGCAGGTCTCTGTTACTTTGCTCTCTGTGCCTTTACGAATCCAACCAAATTTGTAAGGATTTGTGTGTTTAAAAGTTGGTAGGTTGAGGGCCTTTACCATGGCCTTAGAAACAAAATTTTCACAAGAGATTTTGTCGATGATCACTTCACACACCATTTGTTTCACTATACACCTGGTTCTAAAGATAGAGTTTCTCTGAGAAACACAAGGTTTAGCTAGCAACAATCGTTCAAGAATGCAAATTAGTGGACTACCATCATCACCATCAAGTACTGCAGGCTCCATTTTCTCATGTTCAACCCTAAGTTCTTCATTGTTATATGGTTCGTCATCTTGCAGTTCTACCAAGTGTGCTTGAGGTCTCGTTGGGCACTCATTTGATTTATGGCCTGGTTGATTGCAACGAAAACATTTTCCCACCATGGGTTTTGCGTAAGGATTGATTGTTTTTTGAGGAACTAATTTGTCACTAGTTTGAACCACTTCTGGAGTTTTCTTAGCTAAAGAACCACTCCCAGAATAATTCCCAGATTTGGACTGATCGGTAGTAAAGAATTTCCTAATAGGACCACTATGACTTGAGCTCCTTTGGACTTGTTTCTCTCCCTTGAACGCTAGGTTTACAGCTTCATTCAGGCTCCAGATTGAATTCATTTCAAGCTTCTCCTGGATGTCTTCACTCAGACCCCCAATGTAATGGGCCACTTGCTGGCTTTCATCCTCAACCAAACTGGTACGAGCACCAAGCCTATAGAACTCCTCTGTGTATTCTTTGATGGTGTGAGATCCCTGTTTACAATTCAAACACTGGAGATACAAAATCTGAGAGAAATTGGTTGGTAAAAATCTAGTTCGAAGTAATTGTTTCATTCTCGGCCAAAAAGTAATCGGATCTTGACTATCTAAAAATCTGTTGTGCTGTAACTATTTCCACCAAGCTCTAGCACCGCCTTTCAACTTGTATGCTACAAACCTAACCTTCATGTTCTCTTCCACCCCCCATACATTCAAAATAATCCTCTACATTGTCTAACCAATCTAAGAAATCTTCAATGTGCATGTACCCATCAAAGGGAGCCATCTCTAACTTGAATTTAATAGGTTTAGACTGATTACCTCGATTTCGAGTTTGATTCGGCTCTTGATTTTGTCAAAGATTTTGTCGAATAACATCCCAGCGTGTATCACCATCATCATCGTCAAACGGAGGAGAAGGAGGTGTTTGAGTAGGAATGCCATCATCGAGACTAGATTGGTCACTAAGAAACTCAGGATTGTGTCGCCGGTTACCATTGCCTCTACCACCTGTTTGACCACGAGGAAAAACTCGTGTACGATCGTGATGAGGATTCTGATTCGTCGATCTGTCATTGAAATGGTCTGTAAACATCTGTCGAATATCCCTGGTTAAGGATTAAATTTTCTGATCCATCTTTCTCTCCAATCGAGCTTCGAGTGGATCCATGGCTACCCAAAGGGCCTTCGAATCCCGATCATCATCGCGGAATCGGCTCGTGACCCCGTCATCGTCGGCCATAGCAGAGTCAGGGAACAACCTAAGGCTCTGAATACCACTTGACGTAAACACCTATGAAGAGGTAAGAATTCCCAGCTCAAACTTCGTCACAAGCTTAGCGAATGAAGTAAATGTATTGCAGGGAGATAAATCTCAAGGTTTACAACCAAAAGGTGTGAGCAAAAACAGCTGCGATTACAAACAAACAAAAAGAAATATAAAGGAAAACAACAAAAGGAAGGAATACTGAGAAGGACATTCTACTGGTGACACGTGTGTGCTTAGCTGGCAGCTATAAACCCAAATATGTCTTTATATCAACTACATCAGTTATGAACTTAGTTACTATACAAGATATCTTCATAGTTGCAGAGATAATTATGAGAGCGAGTTAGTTAACTCTAAAAGTTACCAAGAGACTGGAAGAGCTCAAAATGCATCTTCCTATTATTGTTCCATCTAACACTCATCAACATCTCACAAAAATTACAAACCTGAGATTTTCCAAGTATTTCTCACCTTCATTTTCAGTCATTTTGACAAAGAAATGGAATCGAGAATAGCAAATTTCAGATACCATGATGTAGAAGTATATATGGCATCATCGAAGTCGATGGGGCATCATCTCGAAAATGACATCTTTTCGAGAAATCCTGGCCTTGTAAAATAAATATTAATTTTGATCTCTGTATGAAGATTTCAGATTTTACAAAACGTCATGAGCTGTGGGGAAGTACTATCAAACTCTAACCATCTCTAATGGCCAGCTTGATTATAGGATGTACACCAACTACAACGTTTCTTTCTTGTGTAAGGAAGCTTATCCCCCCATTTATTTGCTATGGTTACTTCATTGACAATATCAGTCTTGACCTTCGCTTCTTCTGAGTTCTGACCAGATAAATGATCATCATTATGTTTATCGCCTATTTCAATTCAGAAGAAAGAAACCATATGTATCAGGGCATTGGAACCATAAAAACAAAGAGGCACATCTACACAAAGTTGAGATGTACCATCCAACATATTAAGGCACAAGACTGACTTGTGAAGGATTCCTACATATAGCACTACGGATAAGCTCAAACAAAATCGACTCAGAATCAGCGATAATCCCTGTATTGAAAGAGTTGACATCAGAAGCTCTAATAATCCAGTTAAATGTAAACCATCATCAATCCAGTTTAGGGAATACCATTTCAAGCAACAAGATCAAATTCGTCACATTCAGGAGGAACCACATCCAATCTCATCATACTTCTATATTGATCTGGAACAGGTGCACCGGCGTGCACACAAAGCTCCACAACAGCTGGGGCCTTGCCGTAATACCTCTTCAAGTTGTTATCCAAAGCAGGTCCATTCAGATCTCGAACATGCCACACATAATTAGGACCGACAAGATCATCCATTGTTGCTTCCTGCCATGCATGCAAACCATTGCGAGACTGATGCTTCGAAGCCTTGCACATCCTGACCTTGTGTCCTTTGGGACCAACCTGGACCTCAGGGCAGTATCCACAGGTCCACACACTGTACTTCTCCATGATCTTCTTTGCTCCTGATATCATTTCAAACCATGAGTCCATTGCCCTAATACTTAACTCCCGTAGGTGTTCCCCTTCTCCATCATTTGATTGATTCAGCTGATCACTTTTTTTGCCGAAATCTGAGTTCTCCATTTCATCAATCTTAGCTCTTGAACTAGACTCTAGTTGCCAACCTAGATTCTCAGAATTTAAACTTATATTACTCTTCATTTCATCATTTTCTATAACTGACTCAAAATCTACAATTCTTCCTTCAACAGAATATACAGGTTTCGTTCTTCTCTTTGTAGGCAATTTTTCAAGATCTACACCAGCTTGTACACAGAGTTCAACAATGGCAGGAACTATTGGGACACTATGCCTTTCATCATGCACGACTCTTGGTTTTCCAACACGATCATGAAGATGGAAGCACTTAGGGAAGAAAACCACATCACTAACTTTTCCTTTTCTCCAAACATGTGTAGCACTTCGCAAACCACTTTTTGGACCAGTGCAGGTTCGAATTTCATGACCTACATGGCCAATGTGAACCTCAGAGCAGAACCTGTGAAGAAATAACTACATTGAATTCAGTGATGAAGTAATGTCACTGATAAAACACTCTTAATACATATATCGTATAAAAAATAATCATTGATTTGAAATTATTTCCATCAGCTCATTGCATTTACTTTTAAATGATCCATCGAAACCTGCCAAGCTTCTTCGAAATATCAAAGAGAAAAACATATTTTGAATCCGCAACAACACGTGTGCATTGTGTATTTGTGTCCACCCCAAAAATGAAGACCTCTAGTATCAATCTTGTAATCCAAGTAAGTTTTCAGCAACTTTAATATCCTAATAAGTTGATCAACTATTCAAATTAAACCGCTATATTCAAAATGCAGAAAGGAATTAGATAACACATATATGTGCATACATTTTCAGCCAAAAGATTTTCAAAAACTAATTTCTCCTAAACAGTTTCCAATTAGCATGATATTGCTCAACAAAAGAAAGTAAACAAAGAAGACTTTCGTTAAACGACAATCGAATGATTACCTACAGCGTTGAAAGGGAATGACTGGAACGAGCTTCCACAAAGCAGAGAGGAGGGAGTGACGAGCACGGTAGACCTGGTGAGCCACGTGGACGAGTTCAGGTACCAATAAGCCGTTGTCAGGTGGAGTTTCAAGCAGCTTAACAGGCTCAGCTTTTCGCGATTCTCTCTCCTCTTTGGCTCTCCGTATCAAAACCTTCATCGGAGTCGGATACGGCTTTCTCTCCGACTTGTCCCTACGAGGTTTGGGTACGTCCGAGTAGAGAGGATCATCGCTGTCTGGTGTTAGGGTTTGATTATATGATGAGAATAACAGAGATTGAGTGAATCGGAAGGAGAGTTTGATTGACGGAGAGATTTGGGATACTATTCTTCTTTGCATTTCTTTTCCAACTCTCAATGCCCAAGAAGAGTTTCTGAGTTTGGGGAAGTGACAAGTGAGCGACATCAAAATAACTGCGCATGCTATTTATGAATCATGACCACAAATCTATTTAAGCCGCTGACCTGACATGATCAATATTACGATCCATTGGGCACCCTCTCCTTACAAGTTACAAGCGGGCTGTAGGATCAGTTCAAGTAGAGATGTTCATTTGAAGAATGGGGATGGATATGGATCTCTCCATCTCCCTTCCATTTTATGGAAAAATGGGGATGGGTAATTTTTGGAAGAGGTATATCCATCCCCAATCTCAGTTCTTTATTTTTCCCATTTTTCTCTAATTTTCTTATTTCCCCATTTGAATAAAAATTACAAATTAAACTAAAAAAACAAACATCAGTCCCGATCTGATCAGTACATCCTGATATAACTTTATCATGATATTAAATGTGAGCCACTAGTTTTGACAAGTACATACATACTTGAGTCAAAATATGTAAAACGAGTGGCTCACATTCAATATCCTCACGAAGTTATATCAAGATGCACTCATGCATTGATTTGAAAATTTTTCAAACAAACATTCCATTACAATTCTTGAGAGGGGATTTTAGATTTAGGTTGTCTTTAAAAAGAATAAATTAGTATATATAGTTAGGATTTTTAAAGAATAAAAAAAATTTAAAATATATATATTATAATTATATTTATATATGTTTGGGAGAAATAGGAATGGAGACCTCCCCCATCCCCATCCCCATTTCAATTTGAGGATGTAATTCCTACTAAAATTAAAAACCCTCTTTCCAAAAATTTCTAATTACTTTTATTTTCTTCTACCATTCATGGTTTAGATTTTGCTGCAAAATAGACAACTAGGAAAACAGATATATATATAATCAATCGGTAGAATCTATTATGAAGCATTCATAAGATCATGATGAGAGAAAATAACAAAGATTTAAATGAAGAAGGTAAATAATTAAATAGTACACATGAGCACTTCAAAAATTTCTAAGAAGAACACTCCTTGAGCAAATTACACCCGCCCTTGGCGGAATCCACAAGAACACCAAAATCTCAAGGGTAAAAAAAAAAATTGAAATTCCAGAGGTGTAAGGATACAAAATTTAAGAAAACAGCGAAGAACCAGAGTCAACCAAAAAGCCCAGGAACTTCTGTACATCATAATTTCGTTTAGTCGCAATTAATCCAAAAGTTTAAGCTCTGTTAAACCATGCTCTATACTCACAGTGGGCAAACTATACAAAACCTGTCATAGAAACAGCAAAAATTGGAAGTAGCCCACTTGATTTTTTGTTCCCAAAACTTTGTGAAATAGCTCCTCTATAGCCAAAAAATGTCATCAATCCATCCCTGATATACAGGATAGGGATGGATATAGCTTTTGTACTCTGATACAGGGTTTTACAGTTAGTGCCTTGGTTAAACCATGCTACTCATCGGAGTCCTTCAAAGAACCTGAAGAGTCTGATCCATTGGAAGATTCCTCCCCATTTGCAGAAGCCGAAGGGATACCTTGTCGGTTGTTCTCCTCATTCCCACCAGGTCGATGTTTGCCCAATCTTGATCGAACATTTGTACCCATGGGAAAGGGCTCCTACACAGACAGAAAGCTATGTTAGTTTTGGTCCTGTGTGATAATCAGAAGTGCCTGATGTTGGAAAAAGATATGCTCTACAATTTACAACTTCAACAATGGAATCTTTTTCACAATCCAATCCTATACCTATATCTACCAGATTCAAACTACAGTAAAGTGGAAGATGACAGTTTGAGAAAATTCCGACCACCACACAAGCCAGAGTTTGAAATACTTTCCAAGACGCTGACAATTAGAACTATTACTCGATGTTCTTTTTCACCAAATGAAAACCATGTTTATTCATCAAAAAGATGCTTCCAGTAAAGATTTGAATCTAGCAAACATGAATTTGGCAGATATGCAAGTATTTTGATTTGCACCCACATACAAATAAGCGATATGTAAAGTTTAAAGGTGAAGCTGGCAATGGCTAAGAGAAAGGATTAATTTCAAACCTTTATACACAGAGTTGCCAGCATCTTCAACTAAGAAATCACCAAAACAAGGCCCATAGAGTTTCCTTTCATTATAGCAACATGATTGGAAAAACTATGCAAGTAGAAAGTAAACTACAAACTAATTACTAATTATAAGGGCTTTAAACTGCATAATTATCAGTTACGAGGGGGGAAAGATCAATGTAAAGTGTTGACTGTATGTCCAGATATCATACCGGATCACCAGCATTGGGGCCATCAGTATGGAAGAGAATAGGACGGCAACGCTTATCCTCATTCATCAAACTTGAATTCTGGAAATGGGCAATAAGAGCTGATTTTCCCTGGATCCGAGCATATGCAAGAGATGCCACCTTCTCACTATTGAACTTCTCCCATTTTTTGCCATTGAATGCCTGCAAAAAAGGGGTATTACTTTCTTATCCCATTAGCTTTAGTATTCTATGTTGGAAACATCTCTTTAACAAATATAATTACAAAAAAAAAAAAAAAAATCATGGCAAATTCCTATGATAAAAAAATCATGTATCAAACCTGATGAAAAGGAATAATCTGACGAGGATCAATCATGTTGATAAATGCGTAGCCCACATTACATTTGTTCTGTTAATAACAGAAGATTAGTAAGCATTTTATATGTATATCATGATGAAATTCTCTTCCTCCCATAAAAAAGGGGGAAAAATGTTTATCCACTCAGAAAAGTAAACTTGCCTTGAAATCAATGGGCAAATAAATAAAATCGTATGTTCCTCGGCAATGCTCGTCAATTGCAGCCAGAAGCATCTTTGAAGTATACCTATTAAAATTGCCATATCAAAACAAAACATATAATGGGAAAAAGAACATGGAAGACGAGGAGTCATGGGAAAGACACCAAAGCAATCAAGGCAGACAAGGCTTCATTGATTACCATTCGCAACCAAAAATAAGAAATAATCAAAATACTAGCATTGAAAGACATGCCATAAGTATTTACCACCACCAATTTCACTTTGATTTTGCAACTAAACATGTTTACACTGGACACCCATCATAAAAAATATCAGTGACTCATCTCAAATATAGATGATTCAAAACATGCTGTATATCAGACCAGAGGTTTGCAGGTAGACAATCGGAGAGGTGACCCACAAAAGAATACTAGCCGATTTGGGATGGAACTATCAAATAGCAAAGGAAAGTGCAACTAATGCATCATTACAATGTCTATGGGTTTCCTGGTCACAGTAAATATACCAAAATAAAATTCATGAGAAAGTTTCACTGACAAAGTAATGCTACAAACTGAAATCTTTCTGATAGATGAATTGGATGATAGAACAACGAAAGAAAATTATATAAACAGCTTGAAAGATAGTTCACATACTTATTGGGAATATTCTTTATCATCAGCGTCGTTCGACTGTCTTCACCATTGAATATGCGGTCAACATCAAGTTCATACTGTTTCTTATCAGCATGATTAGAATTCGATTCATTTCTGCGGTATGAAAAGTTTCTCACACGTTCATTAGAAGAATCAAAAGAGGATGGCATTGAAACCATTGGATTCCTTCCAGGGAAAAGGTGGCCCATCTGCTGAGGAGATCGCATTCCACCATTTTTAGTCATGTCCATGCAATTTCCACCAACATGAGAAAAGATGTTGTGAGAAGCAATTTCCATGGGATGTGAAGGAGAACGACCAGGAAATCCCATGCTTCCAAGAGAGCCCAACTTGAAATTAGAAGTTTCAGGAGACTCCGCTGCAAATGAATGTTGCCTGTCCCAGAGGGAGTGATTAACTGCTGGTGCTGATCCAACATGATGGTGCACAGGTGATCCTGGGTTTAGCATAAGAGGAGGCACTCTAGGAAATCCAGGCATAGGCGAAACACGATTAGCATGAAGACCATTGAGAAATGATGGTGAACCTGGCCAAACCATGGGACGCGAAGGATGTTGCTGATGTGAATTGGTGTTGTTCCACACATAATGATTTCCATGAAGGGAGTAACTTCCATTTCCAGAAGATCCAAGAACTAAATAAAAAAGAATTATATCAATCACAAAGTCACTAAAGTAATAACTTCAAGTTCAAAAGAGGGAATTAACTATATCCAGTGATTAAAGTCGTAAGTGTGTAATTGTCTAAAGTTAGAAGCTGTGAACACAAGTATGTAAATCACAAATAACTGATTTATGAAATCTTCAAAATCCCTCAAACTCGTATGACGGGAAAGGCATGATGTAAAGGTCAAAGAATCATAATTGTGTAAAGTCATGGAACCATCTATTTTCCATTTTAAACTTGTTGAGTTTTCCATTTTACATAAGAATGAGTAAAGATTAATCAGTATATTCTACACAACAGTAATAATTATAGTAGGAAGAAAATGTGGTTAATGACTTACAACAAGCAAACAACGTTTTATTAAGAGGACAAACAAGAACAAGATTATCTTAAGGTCTTGGTAACATAAAAAAATTTCTGCCATATGCAAAACCTAAACTGTTCTAGTGGGTTCTAATCTCAATTGCTGTGAACCCTGCTAACACTTCTCATGCATGTGCACCTACTTCCATGTATTATTTCATTACTGGATTTTGGTAGCTGCACTATCAAAACTCTCAAAATCCAAAAAATAGATGAAAAGTGTTACCCAATTTTTAATGAAAAAACCAAAGTTTAATTTGCAGACAAGGATAAAAGAGACATTATGTCCTAACAAGCAACAAATAAGAAATTCAAATTTTACAAAGTTATCTATTTATTCTCGGGTACCTATTTTAAAGGATCATATTCGGTCAGTAGAAGAGAACTTTAATTTATTTTTTTATATTTAAATTAGGCATATCATGTCTTGATAAAGTCAATTACCTAAGCTTGCCTATTAAGGGTGTGTTTGGTATGGCTTTTCAAGTAGAGCTTCTAAAGTAGATCTTTTTGTAGTAGAGTTTCTAATGAGTAGAGCTTCTAACAAAAATGGCTTTTGGTTGTGTAAATTACAAAAAAGGTGTTGACAATGTATTTTTAGAAATAGCTTTTGGTTGAGCGAATTACAAAAAAGGTGTTAACAATGTATTTATAATGAAAGTGTTATGGTGGAATATCTAAAATTTATAAAGGGTAGTTGAGACAATTCATATGTTTTATAAAAGCTCAAAAAATGCTTTTTGGAAAAGCCCAAATTTTGGGTTTCTCCAAGTAGAGATAAAATGGCTTTAATAAAGGGTAATTGAGACAATTCATATATTAAAAAAGTTGTTTTGAGTTTTGCCAAACAACTAAAAATAAACTTCAAAATAGCTTCTAGCATTAAAAAAACGCTTTTAATCCTTTCAAAAGCCATACCAAACACAAACTAAGTTTTCATTTAAAGCCTAACTTGCAAGGGTGGGAAAAATCGTTTGAAGCCAAAAATTTCAGTAAAAATAAATAAATAGAGGTGTTAAACATTCATAGTCAAACAGTCTGAATCGCCAGATCCAGCTACCAGCATTTTGAGATTACCTCCAATCCATATCCATAATGACAAACTGAAAGTCCGTATAGTAATCAGGCAAAGATGTTGCATGACAATCATCCTAAATTCTATGAGGATGTTGAGCATTTTTTTAAAAACCCACAAGTGGAATGAGAAGAAATAGAGGCAGGGAATGCCTCTATAACAATTAATTGCGGTCCCTAGAGTAACTGCAGTCAAAATGAAACAAGCTTTAACCACTCAACGGCGAAATAACATATAAGTGACAGCTAGACCAAAAAGCTTAAACTTGCAAGTTGCAAGTAAGGGACCAAACGACAGTATTAAGTTTAAATGCACCACTTCACGAGAAAGACCAAAGGGCTTGTTACTTGGACCTAGCTCAAACATCACAGACAACAGTTACAAATCCAATCACAAGGGAAAACTCAAACCCAGGCACTCCTAGTTAACTGACTTCGATACCATTGTAAGTAACCACTGGAACCAAAAGCCTAAACTTACAAGAGCGAGCCTAAATAATAGTATTAAGCGTTAAGATAAGGGAAGAAACCGATTTAGAGAATCATTTCACTACATCTAGCTTAAACTGAGTGGTTTACCAAGCAATTTTAAACTGAAATTGATAATTTACACACAGATACAAACAAACATTTGAAACCAACTATGACATCAGAATCAATAGAACTTACCACCTCCATTAGGTTCAATCAGGTGCCCATTTGAACTAAATCCACGAATGTGCCTATTGTCAAGTCCTTCTGTAATTTTGGGACCAACATTGGTAGCCATATCTATGATAGTGCTTGGAGACTTGTATGGACTACCATGGCTTAAACTATCATGATACTCAGGGAAAGAATGAGGATGGAAACTCGGATGTTGACTACCAATCTTCATTTCATCCAAAGAGTGGTTGGGCTCATGAAGCCCAAATTGTGTGCCAATAGATGCCACTCTTGCTGGAGAGGGCAAGTTGTTCGGCACACTAGAAGTCTGATGAGGTTCAGTAAACACACTAGCAGTTGACCGGACAGCAGAATGTAAAACCTGGATTGATCCATTATCCATGCAGCTAGAAGTGATTACTCCAGGAGAAACTGCAGCAGTCAAAAGTATTATATGATGATACGAAGAAACAAATAAATAAAAACATAGGCTCAAGAAGACAACAATGAACCAAGGTAAAGAAATTGTTGATAGCCATAATCATACCCATGTGTCCTGAAGATAAGTCGTCAAAAGGGCTTCGGCAAAGATTTAATTCATCTTGCTCATGCTCTGGCTGCTGCATGGAACTGCAAAAGGAATGTTCATATAATCTATCAGATAACAGAGGTCAAAAGAAAGAAAAAGAAAACAGCTCAAAACGCCCTATAGCATTCCAGGTATCCAGAAAAGAAAAAAAAACACCGTTTATTAATCAATAAAAGTAAAAAAATAAAGGTAAGACTGTAAGAGTGTAAAAGCTACATATTCATTAAATAAGTGTTAAGCCTTCCTCATTATGGAATCAGGGCGCACAAATGTTCCCACCACAAACTTTTATCTGACAGATGGAAATAAGAAATAGAATAAATGAAGTAAACAATCGCCATACCGTCGGGCACCCCCTGGACGGCTTGGTTCAAGCTTGATCTGCTTCCCAGCAATGTCACTTCGATGTAATGCACGAAGTGCAGCTTCGGCAGCTCTAACATCAAAAAACTCTATGAATTTGTGATTACGCTTGTGCGGAGTCTCACGAATCTGTGGACAAAAATTAATGTCTATAAATTTGATTCTGTTGTCCTTAATATAAACAAGCAAGAAATAATTAAATGAACCCATTACTTCTCTAATTTCTCCATAAACACCAAAAATTTCTCGAAGCTCGTCACTTGAGACAGAAGAATCAAGGTTGAAAACCACCAAGGTGCCCTGGTTAGTATCTTTTTCTGATGGATTATCCTGACATCAGGAAGGCAACACAAGCACACAAGAACCAATTAGATAAACACAAAGGTAGCAGCAGCAGTAATGATGACAACTATATATTTAGAAGTTTTAGTAAACACTAACTACGACGAACATCAAGACTGGAAAAACACCACCACACCTTTGGAATTGAATAGTGTATGTCAAGTTTCCTACGCCTCAATGGCTTATTTTGAAGTGCTCTCATTGCATTACGGGCTGCCCTTATATCATAATAAGAAACCATAACAAACCCACGATGCTTGCAGGCAGTATAGATAGTTCTGATTTCACCATATTGCTGATAGAGGAAAACACAAATACAAAGTTAACTTACAAAATAAAATGTAGTAAACCACATTGTCAGAATAAACCACAATAAAACATGTGGTTCTACAAACCTCAAAAAGAGCCTTCAACTCAACATCTTCAACATTGCTATTGATGTTTCTGACAAAAAGTGTTCTAGAAGGGTGTTCACCATAAGGATGTTCACCAACCACCATACCATTAGAAACCCCTTGACCATTTGTGACTACCCCTTCTAATTCCATACCTCCACCACTACTGAAAAGGTCAAAATCTTCCAATTCATCTCCAGTATTGGCAGAAACACTATGTCCCAGATCATCAACCACTCCAGAAAACAGATCATCTTCATCAGGAAGCAGATTCCCTATAGTCTGCGCCTCAATCTCTTTCAAAGATTCAAATGGTTCTTCTTCTCCATGGTGGGAACCAACTGTGTCGAAAGGCTGATGGAATAGTACATCACTCCCTGACATTTTCACTGCACATTAATGGAGAAGCACACAGGAATTATATCAGTTTCAGTAATACAACCATCACCAAATAATGTTGGACCCATTCATTTGAATGGCTGTATTTCGCACTTATGAGATCAATCTGGATGAAACACCATGTGAACTGTGGAAACCATGAAAAAAATATAGAAAAAGTAGCTATGTCTTTTAGAATGATATTCAGAATGACCCAACCAGCAAAATAATGCAGCTATCAATGTAAACACGGTGTTAGTCCATTGAAGTATCAAATTCTAGTCATCTGTGTACACATGGAATATTAAGATGAGCATAATTACAAACATGTATATAGGAGAGCCAAGAAAAGAATCTAGAGTAAGAAAAAAAGCTGTCTTTTACAAAGATATTTAGAATGATCCAACAGTAAAATTAATGAAGCCATCAGCATAACCATGAAGTATTAAGTCAACTTGAGTATCAATTTTAGCCATCATTGAACACAAGAAATGTAAAGATGAGCATATTTAAGACATGAATAAAAGAGCTTACACTTTCGGCTAAATATATCAGACAATGAGCTGGAGAACAGACTGCTTTCAGACTGGATTCCATTAATACCGATCCTGTTTCCACTAAATGTATAAGATTGCGGTTGCACGCACGAATTTGACCATGATTTTGGCAGGTGATTCAAAGAATTCCATGATGTCTCAGACAAACTTGCAATTCTTTCCTCTCCACCAATGCCTAACTTTTTTGCTTGGTCTCTGGCTAAAGTTGAACGTCGCAGTTCTAACCAATCCACGGACGGAACCCCAATTGGTGAAAACTTTTCCTGTGGAGATGAAGCAACGAACTTGCTTCCAGATATTGGCACCATTCCTTCTGTACCTACTGAAGAACAACATTTACATATCAATTAGTCGGAAAAAGCACTCTAATCACATATTGTTTTCAATTATAAATTATCTGTTACTACAAAGAAGTTCAACTCACAGGGGAACATCATTACGCTCAAGTTTTTCCCAAAAAAAAAAAAAAAAAAAAAAAAAAAAGAGAAAAAAAAAACCAGGAAAAAAAAATAACAAAGTACAAAGTACAATATTTTAACTTAAAAGACAACAATATGTAAATTGAGACCCATATTGAAGACGCAACCAAAATGAATATTAGTCAACCAAAGTCATGAAATACAAAGCAAAGTCTCATAACTACCATTCTACAACAAAAAAATGGTGCAAAAAGCTTTATAGAAATATTGGATTCTAATGCATCGAAAAATATCCAAATAAGATATCTCCATAAACTGAGACAGCCAGAAAAGAAAACTAATTGGGCCACTCTTTGACACTGAGATCATTAGGTCTATCATCTTCAACACTATTAATTTTTGCACATCTTTGTGTGTAGGTGTATGTATGACATGGGGAGAAACGGCTCATTGAGGCGCAGGGGTGGAAGGTAGAAAAGAAATAAAAAATAAAATAAAAAATCAATATGTTAACATTCCTTACAATCACTTTCATATCAGTACACTATCTCATAAATTGACCAACCAAACTACTTCCGGTGATAATTAAACTTCAGTCAAGGTCAACTGGATTGGACGCGTGTTTCAGAGAACATGTCAAACAACCATACCATAAAAATAATTTAACAGAATTACTTAGACGAGACCTTCCTTCTATTACTCCCTTTACTCCAAAAACTTATGGAACAAGATTCAGTAAAATCACACCCAGCAATGGCATTCACAAAATTCAGAACTCAAAGAAGGTTGGAAGCATTTCACTCTAAATAGTAAGTAACACAAAGTGATGCAAACATTATAAATATACTCACAAACAACGAAGTCAGATGTCCGTCGAGAAAACTTTTGCAAAGAAGAGCCTAATACATCATATAGTGTCCTATTTACCTAGAATGACTCCGGTTATGAGTTATGACATTGTTATGATTGAGGATTCATGGATTTATGAAAACATCACTCTATTCACCGAATCTACAGAGTTCATAGCTGCAAAGGAAATGTCCTGAATGGAGATGAGTATTCCTTCTAAACTATAACATCTTACAACTAGCATGAATGATCGAAATTTATTCTCTATTGGAAACACCCATTCATATGATTTTGTAATAAGGCTACAGATTTTGAGGAACAGATTGAGCTAGTTCTTGAATTCTTATGAACAGTACGGGCCATGGCTATAGAGAAAGTCATATAATGCAAGAATCTTCCACATACCAACAAACCAAAACAGTTGAGACCGGCCAGTTGTTAAATAAACATTCACAATCTTTCACGCAGTCATTATGACTAATCATTTCCATTTTTAATCCCATCCTTTATTGATAAATTCCTGGACTTTAGCAACACGATTCTCCTAGTTGTCAGGAGATCATTTATTTAGTATTTATACAAAAATAATTACTATAACATCTAAGTTCACCTTACTGAATGGTCAAAACAACCAAATAAAAGCTACTTAAAATGGAGATTGCATTTGATCAAGTTGAAACAAATAGAACTTGTTAGTAACCACTAGACTTAAAAGCTTAAGCCGATAGTAAAGGGACCAATGATAGTATTTAAACACTCTAACACACCCCCTCACGTGCAAGACCAACGGGATTGCCACGTGGCTCGAGCCCAAACACAAACACACAACTAATTCACATTACAATTAACAAATTTAAATATAATCACGTAGGAGGACTTGAACTCATGACTCCCAAGCTTTGATACCATATTTGTAATCACTAGACTCAAAAGCTTAAGCCGATAAGAAAGGGCCCAACAATATTAATTAACCACTCTTAACGGAACTAGATCAAAAAAGGTAACCAATTGAATGCTGCTCACCTTGGTGATCAGACATGGTATTCGGCTTCAAAAATCCAATTTGTCTCTGTCCAAATAAAGTTGGTGACAATTAAATTCAAACAGAAACAAATGGCGGTCAAAAGATAAGAAAATAACTAACACTTGAAAACACGTCAAGCACGCACACAGAAGGAAAGAAATTTAAAATAGTGTAATACTATCTTTCGGAAGAATAAATAAATATCGGTACTGTAATCTCGTACAAATTTGACAGTTGAAATTTTGGGGAGAATCTGGATGCACGAAAATACCTCAGCAGAAAAACGAAGTTCTTCAAAGAAATGGGATGATGCAGATCCACCCCTTTGATCCACTACTTCAGAAGGCATTGTGCAGCTGTAGAACCCAGATCAAAAACCCAACACAGAAACAAAAAATCAAACTTTTTCACTTGCTAGCTCTGCCCATACTTCATGACCCTTCTCCTGAAAGAATTCACATCTCCTTTAGTTCACAAATGATGATCCAGATAATTTTTTATTTAAAATAAAATAAAATAAAAATCAGGCAACAAAGAAACCCCATCGGAAATTCAGCTTCAGAATTCTATAATTTCTAATAATCAAGCACAAAGGAATTCGCTTTGTCTATATATTTCCTGAGTGGTAGATCACATAATTTATTTTTGTTGATTATCTGCAACCCAGATAAACTAAAAATCAGTGTCCGCTTCTCTCTTTTTCTTACAATTTTTTTCCTGAGCGAGACAATGAAACGAAGTACGATAATGTTATAAAAATGAAAGAGAACTAGCTTACCTACCAACGACCAAACATGAATGCCTAGTTTGGTTCCTGAGAAAAGGTTACAAAAGCATATATCTTTTTAACATTGCAAATTAATTATAAACCAAAATCCCCTGTTTGATTTGTACCTAATACTTCTCTACAGCTTAGTTGAGCTAAATCTCAACAAAACCAAACTAAACATTCAGATTTCCTTCAAATTATGCAATTTCACTGCAACATAATTAAAATTCAGGAAACGATCGCGTTCAAAAACAAGTCCAATCTGTTCAATTTAGCTTTCAACCTTGAAAAAAAAAATCAGCACATAAAAGCGAGAGAAAAAAACACACAAACAAACAAACAAACCAGAGAAAGTTTGACCTAAATTGAAATGACGTAAATGCAACAGAAACCGCACCTTTACTCAGAAAAAGCAAAACTTCACATGAGAGCCATCTTGGAATTTCGCTTTCTCTCTCAAGAAATTCAGAGACCAAAACGGTGACGTAGACGGAGAGAGAGAGAGAGAGAGAGAGAGAGAGAAAGCGAAAGGCAGATCAAATTAACAATTCAGAGACAGAGACAAAGAGAGAGATTTATAGAAGAGAAAATGGAAGGGATCTCAGCATCTTCTTTCTTCTCTTCTTTTCCCTGCATTACAAGCCATTACACACCACACAAGAGAGAATATTTTCCTTTTTGTTTTTTTTTTTCTCTCTATATTTTTAATCATAATAATTCTCAAATCACACAAAAACAAATCTCTCTCTTGAATGGAATCATACATAAACCGGAGGTTTAAATATACAGGAGAACGATATTTCGTTCGGCCACCGGCGAGATTTCCCTCGCCGGTCTGAGCAATAGAGAGAGAGAAAATGAACAAAAACAAAAAGTTGGAAGAAGAAGTCTTAGAGAGAGAGAGAGAGATTTTTTTTTTTCAATATATTTATTTATTTTTATTTATTTTGTTTAAATAAACTGACTTTTTAGTTGGGACTTTGAAATGAAGACAAAACAGAAAAGAAATAGGCGGGGGGGTGGGGTGTTTTTCTTGTGTGTGGATAAAACAGAACTAAATTCGAGAAAGTTACTGTGCGTCGGGCGTATATACACAAACTAATAATATTATGCCACGTGGCAAATACCTCTCCTTGATTTTTATTGTGTATGAGTTGAAGATTCCGGAGCTGTGGGCCTGGCACACGGAAGCAGCTCTCGACTAAATCAGACCCGCTCCTTGAAACACGAGTTTGCCTTTGATCAGGGTCATTACTGTTTCAGGTTACATAACGGCGTTACGGATTTAGGACTGTGACTGTCTTGACCGCTTGGCTTGTACAGCTTGATTTTTAGCTTGGCTTGGCTTGGCTGGCTGGCTGGCTGGCTTGAGCCAGATCGGATGAGACTAATAATGAAAATTCCAAAAGGGGTCATGGCTCTAACCGCAATTTCTTTTTTTTTTTTTTTTTTTTTTGAAGGAATTAACCGCAATTTCATTGGTTTGTGCGGAATGATGTTTCACTGTGCTAATGTCATGGATTTCTATTTAACCATGTAAATTATTTTTTTTAAGCTTTTTGCTATCGATAGGATTCAAGATGCTGATTTATGAGTCATTTGCTCAAGTCTAAGCTGGTCCATCTACCTACTGAACTTTCATAGGCGGATTTTTATTTATTATTGAGAAGATAAAAATATCAAAACACATGTTAATAGATCTTGAATTTAAAGAAATATATGGGAAGGAATGATGAGTTGTGAAATTTTATTAGGTTTTTGTATATTAAAAAAAATTATTAGGTTAAAAGGAAAATAATTGAAGGGCATACATGCTATAACTATCTTTAGTAGTGTATTAAATGTGTTGAAAATTTGTTACAATAACTACCCAAATGAAACATCTACATGATGATGATATTTAGTAGGTTTAGGGTAGTTGAGCCCCAATTGTGAGATAGTGTCAAAATTGGGTTGTTTTCTATCATTATTGTTTCCAAGAAAAAAAATATATATATATATCATTTTGTTATTATTATTATTATTATTCACGGAGCTTGTGACATAATATCAATAACATCCGCTAATCAATTTTTATAAATTTGATTTGACTATGTATTGCTCACCATATTGTTTTTTTATTATTATTATTATTATTATTCATTTTTAATAACATGTTTTTTTAACTATTACAATGTTTCAGAATTTAGAGAAGGAGTATGACTCGAACTCACAACTTATTGAATGTAGGTATGAGACCACTAAGGCAATCTCATCTTGTTTTGTTTTTAATAACATGTTGATCCCCCTATAAAGTCATATATAGTATATATAAGTCACGGACTGTCGGTATATGGGCCATCCTGATATTTGTTCTTAGAAATAATTTGAACAAATCCCTAGAGTTTGACTAGACTACTTTTAGGAGGGAAAAAAAACTTAGATTTTAAAATTTTATGAAAACCCTAGGGTTTTGTTTTTAAACACATGATTGGGTTGTTTTTGGTACTCTGCATGGAATTTTTTTTATCTAATTTAGTAACTGCATTGTTTTTTTTTAATACGTTACTTAAATCTACGATGTCATTGATGTAAGTGCGGGGAATTTATCAATTTTTATTGGAAAACTTGTTTAGTTAATTTTCTATTTGACTTTTTTTTTTTTTTAAATGTTATATTTGAAGATAAGATATAGATGAAATAGGAAAGGTAAAAAGGGTTGAAAATGGGTGAGTTTGGTATAAGGTGGTTATGATTTATGGAGTTTATAGGAAATGTGTATTCATGGAAAGTGTGCCATTTTGAGGCCCAATTTTGGAGAAGAAGATGAGTCATGAGTGTCGTGTACGAAATGTTTTGGATTTGCAACAAAATCTCAATAAGCTCTCCTATTTAATACCAAGATAAGATCCTCGTTCCTCTTGTATACTCCACTCTAAGAATAATATATTTAGTTGAGTTGTCTTTTGTTAAAATATGTATTTTTTTGGGAAATGCTATCTATTTTAGTATATTTGCACTTCGTTTGTCTTCACATAAATTGTATAACAAGCAGGGTTCATTTATTGTTGACTTCCTCGTGTAAATTAAATAAATTAATAATAGTTGGGCTCAAGCTTTTTCTTGTAATATAAATATAAATGAAGTGATTTCCATCAGAAATTAGTTGTTAGGCTGTGTTTAGCACATGGGATTAGAGTATTCGACTGGTAATAAAACCAACCAGCATCACTTTTTAGTTGTTAGTATTATTTATTTATTTATTTCCAAATCTAACATCCGAAGCCTGAAGGTCATACCGAAATCTATCGAAATCAAATATCACATGCGTCTATGGTTCACGTATCTACTTCTACGGTATGTGTGGTAGCCAAAAATGGCTCGCTGGCCCAGCCCAACAAAGTATAAACCTATTTTCATAATAGGTCCCATTTAAGCCCACTGTATTGGGACGACCCAAGCCCATTGTGTTGGGGCGACCCAGCATTGATGACAGCAAAAACTATCGTTAGAAGACTTGTTCAAAATATCAGTTACCAAAAGGCTTAGTAACCGCTGGTAACTACCCATTCGAGAGGATCTTGCTCCTAAGATCACGCCCACAATCAATACTGATGAAGTGAATGTTGGGGCTATGTTTTCTACTATAAAAGGAAGGCTCATTCACTTGGAAAGAGGTCTTCTTCTTCCTCTCAACTAAAGCTTAAAAACAGCGTAGTGAAACTCTGCCTCCCAAGAGGATTCCAGTCACCGGAAATCAACCGTCAACATCGTTACGATTCATCGCTCAGCCCAAGCGCACATAAGGCTATAATCCTGCAACCACCATCTCATTCCCTCTACCTCATATCTCCATTTTAAAGTTCTTTTGCAGGTATTTCGAAGTTCAGACGACCATTTGCGAACATCAGTCGACATCCACCAATCAGCTTCCAACCCAGTTGCTTTGGCCCTGATTCAACCCGACCCGTTTGACGTACCAAATCGTTCGACCACCCACAGTATGTTAGCTGTTAGAATATCTCATGTGTTACTCATTTGAATAAAATCGATGTTGTCAAAATAATAATTATAAAAAAAATAAAAAATAAAAAAGTATACAGCTATTTTATGGCAGGGTTGATATTATATATATATAAATTTTTAAGTCAGTGCATCTTGATATAACTTCGTAAGGATATTGAATGTGAGCCACTAGTCTTACATACTTTGACTCAAGTGTGTATGCATTTGTCAAAACTAGTGACTCACATTCAATATCCTGATAAAGTTATATCAGGATACACTGACAGATCGGGACTGTATATATATATATATATATATATATATATATATGAACCTTTAAGTAAGATATTTCTTATTTTAATTTCGGTAAAGACCTTGATGAAATCTCATCGATTTTTTATGAATTTTGATCTGAACTTTTGTGTGGGTTGTAAGTTTAATGAAATCTAATTATGAATCAAATTTGAGAATTTTTTAAGTACTGTAACTATTTATTCCAATTTTATTAAATATAAAGGCATCGAAAAAATGAGAAAAATATAGGAAAATTCAAAAAAAAAAAAAAAAAGGTTATAGTATTGAAATATTCTCAAATTTTATTCATATATAGATTTCAATGAACTTATTATCCAATAAAAAAAATTCAAATCAAAATTCATAAAAATATATATGATTTTATACAAGATCATTACCGAATATAAAGTAAGGTATACCTTACTTGATAATCACTGTATATATATATATATATGAACTTTCAAACGAGAGATCATTTAGAGTATCTCCAATGCAAATATGCATTTTTGAGTTTCTAAAGAGTGTCACATCAGCATTATATATATATATATATATATATATGAACTTTCAAATGAGAGATCATTTAGAGCATCTCCAATGCAAATATGCATTTTTGAGTTTCTAAAGAGTGTCACATCAGCATTTCTATTCATTATGGGCCCACTTTGAAAAAAAAAATTAAAGAAATGCATATTCACATCTCCAATACAATTATCTAAAGTCAAATATGCATCCATTTTATATCTAATCATAATAAAACAATTATTACACTCTCTTTCCTCTTTTATTTTACAATTAAATGAGATTTAATCTTATTGGTGAAAAAAGATGAAAGCTTTAATCTTATTGATGAAAATAGTTAGAAATCCTAGTCAGCATTTCTATGAGAGTTTCTAGAATTAGAAACCCAACTCCATATTCTCTAACCTTTTTTTTGGCCACATCATCTCCATATTCAACTTAGATAATAGCATTGGAGAGAGTTTTTCTAACTTTTTTAATATCTATCCTATGTGGCACCCCATTTTCTCCAAATGCATAATAGCATTGGAGATGCTCTTACTTTAATTTCGGT